>OZ018332.1:17402009-18014509 GCA_963969495.1 Ceratothoa steindachneri
GTGAATATGCTCTCTCGATATTTGCTCCGAGAATGTGGAATGACCTGCCTATTGCGATGCGCTCATCCCCCCCCCTCCCTTAGAAACCCAGCTTTTCTCTTTAGCTTTTACTTAGTCGATAGACAAGGCCATCTTTGAATGCCCTTAGCCTTGAAGAGCGCCATACAAAAATCATTATTATTATTTTTATCTGCAATGACGAAATAAAGCTCCTAATAGCTCAAAATAATGCGCCGTGGATAAATAGCGAGATTAAAATGGAAACGGAACCGATTATATAAAATGTCGACACCCATCAATAGTGTGGAGAATTGAACCCGGTACCTTTTATTATGATCGCCTTGTCAAACGCGAAATAAGAACCGCCCCGAGGAACAATGAAAAGGAACGAGCGTCGCTCTTAAAACACGAGACAAAGGTTTCTATAAATATGCAGATAATCTTAAGCCAATTAGAGAGTGCATCAGGCCCCTTCAGGATGCCGAGGGTGTCCTTAGTGACGTTGTCTTCACAAGGTCACTAATGAACACTTCCGAATGTTTTTGCCGTTGAGAAAACAAATAACTCAATACAGGAAGGAATCCATCTTGTCGAAGACCACTTTATAAAATATTGGCAAAAATTAAATTTAAATTAGTTTATATATTATGAAAATGAACATTTCTAAATGGCCGTTAAAATCTATCCGAGCCACCTTGAAGAATTAAGGAATCGGTGTTCAAAAAGGCAAATGTAACCCTAATTTGAAACAAACAAAAAAACTGTTCCTAAATGTTTTCGACCCATCTCTTTTACTTCACTCATTAGTAAACTAACTATTTTAGTTCTGTGTTAGAGATAAGATCGTAGAACATCTGGAAGTAAATGAGTTCATAAATTATAAGGAAGGCTTACGAGTGGAACGCGCATGCTTAACTAATTTGTTCGATTTTTTCCACGAAATTATCACAATGTTGATTAAGATACACTTATAGATGTAGTTTAGGTCGATTTCACAAAGGCTTTTGACGCCGTTTCACCTAAAAACTTAATAAAGCTAAACGCGCACGGAGTAGGAGACGACAGCGTACTAAAATGAATTAAAAACTGCCTCGAATTACGGTGGACAGGAGAAAGTTGTCGATGGAAACAGTTCATCACTGGAATCGCGAATTTATTAGGCAAAATTTTAAAATTTGCTGCTGACACGAAACTATGTACTAGAGCGAAATATAGTGACTGTAAAAACTTGTAAAACGACATGGATAGAGTAGTCACACGGTTGAGAAAATGGCAGGTGCGATTCAATGAATATAATTGCAAGTTAATGCCCATACATAGGCCATGATATCTCCGTAGATATTACTATATAATGGGTCAAATTTTAAATATGGTCAACATGGGAATGGATTTAGGTTCTTAAACTCGAATGATATAAAATGAGAAAAATGATATAAAAGCGAGTAGGATTCCTAGATCATCATTTGTCGTTAATTCTTCCTTTATTTAAAGCGCTTGTAAGACTTCAGTTGGAGTCTGCGGTGCAATTCTGGTCTCCTACATTCAAAAGGACATTGTAATATTGGGATGCGTCGAGCGATGAAATTAATTCCTTCCTGAACTGAGAAATAGATCGTAAAAAAAAGAAATTCGAGTATCTTATTTAATTTCACGGGAAAATCGATCCTTAAAATACGAAACTGGTTTGCTAATATAAATTATGATAATATTTGAGCCAGATAACAGATGCGCCCGTGGAACTAACGGTTTTAAATTGGTAAACAAAAGATTTAACATTGCGATAGCACAAAATTACATCGATTTATGTATATAAAAGTGGAATTTCGTTTATCTCTTTATTTGTTCGCTCTAGGCTGCCCCATTTGGGGGGCCGAGATAGCTGGAATATGGCAGAGACGCATCTCTGTGGCAAAAGTACTTAAGTGGATCGAGGAAGACGGGGGAGGCTTGGAATCAGTTCTTACATTGGACTTTGAAGTTTATCTCCCCCATCCAACGAGGTCCCCGCCCCCGGCTGCTCTCACACGAGCCATCACTTGACCAATACAACGACCAATAAGAGATTCCTCCACACGAATTTACGACCTCCAGCTCGTCCTGAATCCTCCTCCCATTGGTACTGATATCAATCCCGCATCCCCACCTTCAGCCCCATTCTAGCAACTGGAGTGCGCGCGCGCAGCCTGGGGATGTGTGTAAACGGGTCTGTGCGCCTGTGTTTGTGTGGATAAGTTAGCCAAAGTGTGTATATATGCGCGCGAAGATGTCTGGCGTGCGTATGTGAAGAGACGGATCTCAGAATCAGTGAGCGTGTGTGTGTGTGTGTGTGTTTGTGTGTGTATGTATGTGTGTGTGTGTGAAGGGGGATAATTTTTACTTATTAAAAGAACAACTAACGAGTCCATCGCCACCAGTAGTTGTTTTTTTTTTTAGATATTCGATAAGCGGGAAATTTGTGGGTTTAGAAAAAAGGTCTGAGTAGAGAACTAAGAGGAGAGAGACGCAGGCTGCACCTTCCCCCCCCCCACAGCTCCAGCAACGAAAGGAGACGACCTTATTGGCTGAAGAAGGGCGCGAAGAGGAGAACACGAAAATAGAAGGAAATGGAAAGAAGAAGGAAGTTTAAAGAATAACCAAAATGTATCGCAATGAGAAGAAGCGAATAAATTTCGTCAACCCCGAATTTTAAAGGTTCTGAACAACTCACTCTGTGGCAGACATCCTCCCCCCCCCCCCACCATCCATGTTGAATGCAGATGTCTGCGGTAGGGGGCCTTAAATCACCGCAAAGTGGGTTCCAAGATGAGATTTTAAGAAGACTTGGGGGGGGGAGCACTTATCGGGACGCGCGCCAAGGGGGGGTGGGGGTGATAAGTGGTTCGACGGGGGTCACTTCGTATCCTCTCTTTGGCCTTCAGTCAACGCGATACGTCGGTCCGAGGTGGTTTATCGAGACGCTGCGCTCACGCGCAATGGGACGGACACCGACAGGCAGCCTTTTATCGCCTCACTGCATTCACACAGGGGGAAAAAAAACGACACGCAATCATATATGCAGGTCCACGAAGGGGATGGCGGCGCCCATGTTACATGGGAAATATTGCGTGCCCTCCCGATCCCAATGTTCGCAGATGGATCTCTGGTTATATATCTTTTACACACACTCACTTCCTCTATCTTCACCACTTTTTTTTTTACATCTCTCTCCTTGCAACCTTTCTGGTGGGGATGCCATAGTTAATTTTTGCTACTTTAAGCCACCCCCAAACCAGCCAGTCCTGGTCCCACGTAGGAGGAAGGAGTTATACCCAAGCATGTGGGTACACTTGTACATGCTTGTTCGCAGACGGTACATCCCAAAGAACCCAGATGTCCGTGCACACTCACGTTGTTCTTGAGGTCCGGTTTGCACCCGGCGAGGAGGAGGACCCGGCACGTCTGGTTGTGACCATTCTGGCAGGCCAGGTGGAGGGGCGCGAAGCCCCCCGTATTGCGCAGACACACGCTCGCCCGCGCCCGTACCAGCAGCTCAGCTGTGTGGCTGAACCCGCGCCAAGCCGCTTCATGTAAGGGGGCGTTGCCGTGCTAGAAAAAAGAAACACTAGATTAAAGACATAACTAGACAGCGTATACGTCCACGAACGCCAATGTCATTGTCATTGAAACTCGAACAAGTTTCGAGACCGAGCCGAGACAAAAGCTTATAAAAGTGTCGATCAGAGACAAACATCAGTGACTTTAAGAACAATTATGACACCGATAATTGTTTATTTCGACAAAGTAGAAACATTCACATGAAAAAGAAGAATCCATACGAAAATAAATATTTTGAAAGAACAACCATTAAATTAAAACTTTTAAACATTTACATTTAAACCCAAAGTTCTCTAATATCAGTGCTCTAATATCTACAGTAATTAAGGGATACCATCTAATTCCTCGACCTTGGAATCAAATATCAAGCATTAGTAGTTTGTGAGTTATCCACAAATTTATGATTTTCCGTCATGACGGAATGAATCCGGATTTCCACTCGGTGCTGCCATAAGCTAAATTAATTAACATCATATAATTTCTTCATACCAGGAAACCTACCGGTCGTATTTGAGATAACTAGTTTGTGAATCCTTAACAAAAAAACTTATTTTCAATCATAGCAAATGTGAATCTCTTATTCGTTCGGTTATATTTTTTTTGCATTTAAAAGACAAAATCTGTTTGAAGCATCCTAGATGGCTTTATCTCAGCGACAGATTGGTGGCCGTCCTATGTTTCAACCACTCTCCATTACAGCCTCCTCTACCACGAGTCAGCTTATTAGAGAAACCTGCACCATGAATTGTTTTGAGTGATGCTAGGGGCGGGCAACCCCTAACCTCACTGTCTTGGCCCACAGATAATGGCACCAGTGGCAAGAGGGAGACTCAAGACGACCGGAATCAGTGGTGAGTTGCAGTGGACTAGCAGATCCATGACTGAAACTACCTCATAGCCTATCCACAGGACTGTTATCCCCCCATTTTTTTTTATTATTTAAGGGGCTATCTGGCGACTGCCGACTTAGGCATAAGACGCCGTAAACAAACAGCCTAGTTCTAGGCTACTTTAAAAATTTGAACAGGAAACAACAATAAAAAGAAATAACAATAACAAAACAATAAAAAAACAACAATTAAACCTGGTTAAATGAAAGGGAGAAGGCCAGCCTCCCCCCAAAAGTCAACAAGTCCACGAGTCAATGTGCACGCACTCGTCCCGAGTACAAGGGACAGGCGGTAGCAACCCGCCCATCCCGGTACGGAGACTGGTATCGTGCGCGAAGATCACCCAGACTGGGACATTCGACAAGAATGTGATGAACAGTCTGGGGGACTACGCAGTCGTTACAATGGGGCACAGGCGAGCGCTCCATCAAATAGCGATGCGTCACACGAGTGTGTCCAATTCGGAGACGACAGAAAGCAACCAGAAGCCGCCGCGGCATTGGGGGATAGGTCCATGGGAACAGTCGCGGCGCAATGGCACGCAACTTTAAGTTCCCTTCGACCGTCTCCCATCTTCTTTGCTAAGCAGTCCGAAGAGCTGCCCGTATTCCTGCCATGTAGTCGGTGTGAGGAAGAGCGAAACGCTGGTCCGGGCGCAGAGTCCTCGCGAACTCTTTGGCGCCCTCATTCCCCGCAATTCCTACATGTCCAGGAACCCAGCAGAAGATAATCTCGACATCCAAGCGGCTCGCCAAAACCGTGGCGTCAAGGATATCGCGAACCAGGGAAGGCGGAGATTCCAATGCCCCGAGAGCACTCAGGGCGCTTTGTGAGTCGCTATAGATCACAATCCGGTCTCCGAACCGGGCACGTCGCGTAATCTCCCGTACCGAGTGGTGTATGGCCACCAGCTCGGCCGTGAAGACAGACGCAGCGCGTGGTAGAGCCCCGCTGAATTGAAACAGAGGGAATACGGCGTGAAAGCCGACCCCCTCTTGGGACTTGGAGCCATCCGTATACACTGGCACGGTTCCAGCGTGACACGAGGTGTGCTCCAAAAAGGTCGAACGCAATACTCCCGGTGCCGTACAAGCTTTTAGAGCAGATGCGTGGCGACAAATAGCCAAATGTGGTACCCTCCAGGGTGGCGTCCTGGGTAGAACCAGGGGCGCCACCGGCCCGGAGCTATATCTACCCCTCGAAGGAGTTTCCTGGCCCTAAACCCAAAGGGCTTAGGGTATGACTAGCGTCTCTCGGCGGAAGGCACCATCGAGATCAGCTGCGGAAGCAGTGAGAGCTGTTGGCGACTGAGGGAGGCGCCGGGCTCGCGCGTACAGGCGGGTGATGCACTGCACGCGGCGCAGAGTGAGTGGCATCTCCCCAGCATCGACCAACAGGCTCTCAATGGGGAAAGTGCGGAAGGCACCGGTCGCAAGGCGAAGGCCAGTGTGGTGGATCGAATCCACCTTCCACAATAAACGCTCGGCTGCGGATGCATAAAACTCGCATCCGTAGTCGAGCTTCGAATGAACAAAGGATCGATAAAGAAGTAGGGCAGTAGCCCTATCAGCACCCCAAGCGCTGAACGTCACGGAACGGAGAATGTCCATGGCGCGGGTACAGGAGACCCTAAGGCTGCGATTATGAGCCTCCCAGGTGAGGCGTCGGTCAAATACAAGACCAAGGAAATGGTGCGACTCAACCACATCCAGGCGCACCCCATTAAGAAACAAATCTGGGTCGGGGTGAAGCCGTGGATGGCGGCAGAAGTGCACCACCTTATTCTTGGCCAAAAAAACCGAAAACTGTGCGCTTCGGCATAGCGAGAGAAGCGGTTCAATGCCTGTTGGAGTCGACGCTCCAGAGTTGGCATCTGGGCCGCGCCAAAAGAGATCGAAAGGTCGTCCACGTAGAGCGTAGCGAGAACATCTTCCGGCAGCACCAAGGTGATGCCGTTGATTATCAGGGCAAAGAGTGTGACACTGAGGACACTTCCCTGCAGGACACCCTCTTCCTGCTCCTTTGGGCCAGAAAGGGCTCTCCCCACCCGTACGCGGAATCGACGAGCTCGCAAAAATTCAAATATAAACATTGGAAGGCGTCCCCTCGCACCCATCGTGCGGAGAGTCTCGATGATACCGTATCGCCATGCGGTATCATAGGCCTTCTCCAGATCGAAAAAGACCGTGGCGTAGTGCTGTCTACGAAGGAAAGCCTCGCAGACGGCATTTTCCAGTCGGAGCAGAGCATCCGATGTGGAGTGGAACTTGCGGAAGCCGCACTGTGCGGAAGACAGATGGCCTCCGCTGTCCAGGAAAAAGGCTAATCTAACATTTACCAATTTCTCCATCAACTTGCACACGCAAGAGGTTAAAGAGACTGGGCGGAAACCGGTCGGAGAAGAGTGATCTCTTCCCGGTTTGCGAAAGGCGAGCACAGTAGCGATTCGCCAGGAGTCTGGGAGAAGACCTTCCACCCAGATCTTGTTGAACAAATCTAACAGAAAGGCCATGCCTCCCTCACTCAGGTGTCGAAGCATGGCGTACGGGACATCGTCCGGACCATGGGCGGTGTCCGCGCACGAAGCGAGAGCGGAACGCAACTCACTCACAGTAAACTTGTCGTTGAAGGGTTCTCTGCCTCTGGAGGTAAAGTCCAGCCGGCGGCCTTCCGCGACATCACGACGTGCATTGAATGCTGGCGGAGCAGCATCACGGCTAGAGAATGCGGAAAAAGCGGTCGCTAAGGATTCCGCCAACGACGCATGGTCCGAGATTGCGGTCATATTCTCCTGGAGAACGGGAGGGGGGTCCTGCGAGAAATTGCCCCAAATCCTTTTGACTCGCTTCCACACCTCAGCTAAAGGGGTCTTCCCGTTAAGTGAAGACACGTATGCCCGCCAAGAAGAGCGGCGGGCGTGCTTCGAAATATACCGGAACCTAGCCCTAGCCCGACGAAATTCATCGACAGTGAAATCATTCGGGCGGCGCTTATAGCGCATGTAGGCATAACGCTTCTGTTTGAGGGCCGTCTGCACACTCGGCCGACCACCATGGGAGTGGTCGGCGTGCAAAACGGCCAGACGTCCTAGGAATAGTAGTCAGGCCCACGGCGATGAGGTTGCCGGAGAAGAACTCAACGGCCTCATCTACCGACCTAAACTCCTCGACTGAGATAGAAAATTCAGTCATTTACGGAAATGCAGGCCACCGCCACCGCGCCCGCGCCAAGCACTACGGAGGTGGGCTCTCAGGCGGCAGTTGCCCTGAAAATGATATTTGAATGGCAAAGTGATCACTACCATGGAGTTCATCGACCACCCCGAAATCAAAATCTTGCTGTGCATCCGAAGAGCACAAAGATAGGTCAAGGCAAGAAAATGAAGCGGTTCTCGGACAGTGATGCGTAAACTCATCCACGTTTAGGACACCCATCTCAAGCTCTTCGATCAGATCGGCAAGAACTTGTCCCCTGGGATTTATGGAGTAATCTTCCCAGAGAGGATGCCTGCCGTTCAGATCTCCAAGCAAGAGATAGGGCCTCAGGAACCGTGGCACGACGTGGCGGAAGTCCCCTGCGTCGAAGTCAGCTGACGGTGGAATGTACGCAGAAATGATAGTATACCTCCTATCCAGGTGCAGCTGCACAGCCACTGCCTGAAAGGAGGTATCTAAAGAGAAAGGAAGAACGGAGACATCATGCCGGGTGTAAACCGCGCATCCCCCAGCCCGGCCATCCCGCGGTGGTGGGGTCGCAAGACCCTTATACCCCGGGAGGGCGGGCAGGGGGTACGCGCCTAGCATGGTCTCCTGCAAAATAATAGCTAACGGGGAACGGGACGAGACGAGCCTCCGCAGCTCCTCCCAGTTGGCCCGGAGTCTACAGCAATTCCATTGAAAGAATATGCCCTCCAGGCCTAGCTCGGAAGAGACGCGGGGGCCCTCCTCGAACTGAAGACCCTCACGGGAATGGCCGTACGCTTCCCGGGGGCAGAACTCCGGGCGCTGTTGGCCGGACAAAGCGCTGAAGGCGCTGTCGCCTTCGAGGACTAATTGAGGGAGGTTGGGCTCACCATGCGATTCTTTTCCTCCCTCCGCCTCGAAATCTTAGGCGGACGTTGCGGCTTCGGAGGCGGGGGGGCCCTCTTTTCGAGGAGCCACCGTCTCCGAGCCACTCGCTCCACCTCGGGGCGTGGGCGAAGGAGCCGAAGCTCCTTTGTTGCCGTCCTCCTTTCGGGGGACAGCGTTAGGAACCTTGGAAGATGGCCTAGCGACCATCTTCAAGGGTGTTGCCTCCTGTGAGTCTAACGAATCTGTGGAGGCGCGTGGCCGTTTCGCCTTACGGGAAAAGGTCACGCTGGGAAAAGAGGGGGGGAGCCCTGGTTTTAGCCGGGGCTGGGTGTGAACCCTTTTTTGCCGCCAGCTTTACCAGGGGAGCGCCCGGGTGGAGTAGAGCCCGCAGAAGGGCTCCGAATAGGCGTGAAAACAACCGTGCTCGTTGGCCTGGATGGGCCAGAAGCAGGGGGTGCCTTTCTAACTATTGAGGCATATGTCGTCCCAGGCAGAGCCGGGCGCGCCTAAACCAAGTCCTTAGCCTCGCGGATTTAGAGTCGATCCTGGGCCTGAACGGCCAGGATTTCTTTCTCAAGGAGATATGCACCACATAGCTTAGAAGAAGCGGGGTGCGGCTCTTCGCAATTGACACACTTGGCCACACACGATTCGGACTTATCGTGTGCGACCTTGGAGCAATTTACACAGACTTCGGGTGACCTCGACTTTGCACGTCTACATGAGCGATTCGTATGTCCGAAGCGGTGACAGTAATAGCACCACCGCGGCAGTGGCACAAATGCCTTCACGCGGTAGCGGTACCAACCGGCACGCACCGACTCAGGGAGCTTGTCACAGTCGAACGTGACGAAGAGTGTAGGGGTGGGTCTCGAGGCCCCTCCCTGTTTTTTCATCACACGTTCGACCTTGACCACCCCATGGTCGGCCAGCTCTAGGGTGATGTCCTCAATGGAGTAGTCAACGAGTTCCCTCGCATAAACTACTCCTTTCACAAAGTTCATGGTAGAGTGCGGCGTCACACTCACCGGGGTGCCATGAAGTGTCCGAAGAGCACTTATCTTGGCCGCCTCTGCGGGATTCGCCGCATTCCCCAGAAGGCTCCCGTCCGAGAAACGGGTCACCTTCGGCTCTCTACCAATTGCACTAGCTAATCCTCTCCTCTGATGGATCATGCTGCCCTTGGACAACATGCTGCCATCAGTGGAGCGAATAACGAGGAAGCGTTTGAAGCCAGCGGGTTCGAAAACGCCAGGTAACCTCTGAATCAAGGGCCCCGATGTTATCGAGGCTCTTGTGCATTTTTGGTCTTAGTCAGGGGCTCCGCAAACGAGGGGGCAGAGGGGCCGGATGTGCCAATCTTCGCTTGGTCGCTTGCCAGAGTGGCAGCAGATCCCTCCGTCCCCACAGCCCCCGCGGATGGAAAGTGGCCCCGAGTCTTCTTCGTCTTTTTGGTCTTGGTATTTTTCTTTTTTGGAGAGGAGGGCGGGGAATGAACCCGCTTCTCACCCCCGCCGGTAGAAGCCCCCAGGCCAGATGGACCGTCCTCAGCCAGGTCCTTCTCCGAAATGGAAAAGGTCCTGGTAGTCGTGGGGGCACCGGTCGGAGGAGATCCCTCCCCTCCTTGTACTGCTTCAGAAACCACAGCCGTTTGAGGAGGACCTTGCATAGGGGCGGATTCGGGTTCGGTGCGTGGCGCCGAGCCCGGATTCCCCCCTATGAAAGGCCCTACCTTCTGAGGCTGGGTTTTCTCAAGGACCATGGCTATCTCAGGGGGGGGGGGCTCCAGTTGGCCATTGCCCCCCCCCCCCAAGACACCGCAGGTCCCGTTGGCAGTATCTTCACTAGTCTTGTGTGGGGAGGCATGGGCCTTGACCCCGGCAAGGTTCAATATTCTTTCCAGGAGGTCTTTTGAGGGAAGCGACCGAAGGGGCCTGGCTTTCCTCTCCCCCCTAAGGGCGTTTGCCCTACCGAGCCGCTTCGATCTGGAGCGGCTGGCTAAGGGCTCCCTGCTGGCTTTTTTGGCAGTCCCCTTGGAAAGAACAGAGGGGACTGCCGCTGGTAAAATGGAGGTGCCCAAAAGCACCTCCAGAGAAGGGGGTGAGGGGGAGTCCTCTTCACCCGTAGGCATAGGATAAGAGTAAGCCTTCTCTCCGGTTGAAGAAAAATAGAGGGTCCCCTGCGCAAGCACAGGTGGGGGACCCCTATTTTTTTGCTCGAGCTGCCCGAGTGCGGCTCCGTCGCTGTTTCAGGGGACGTTGGGGGTTGTTTATTTTATTTTCATCATTGGGCATGGTGACCCTTTTTGTGCTACGGGACGCAATAGCTCCTCTCTTCTTGCTGTTGCCCGCACTGCAAGAGGTGCTTACAGGCCTGGCAGAGCCAGGCGCCGCCATTTCGGACCACCCCTCCCGCCTGGTGGCCTGGCAGTCCATCGGCATGGCGGCTCCACCTTGAACACGGCGTAAAATCAAGGATAGACAGTAAAGTGAGGAAAAGGGATGTGAGGAAGGTATGGGTGGAGATGAAGCAGGTTGTTAAAAACCAGCCACCCCAGACCGGAGCTCAGGGGTTAGGGAACATTGTCCCCCACCCCCTCAGCCCCGATGCGGGACGGTTGGTTGAGAGGAAGTTCAGCATCTACACTGTGAAATTAGAGGCTGACCAGAGAAAGTTGTGGGAGAGGTTGTATGAAAAGCGAGGAAACAAGTGTTTTGAAGGAAGGAGAAGAGGCTAAGCTGGGGTCGGACGTGTTAGCCCCCAAGTGGGTCCTCCCACTCAGTTTAGCCCATTTGTCGAAATGGTGTACCGGGGTGTAGCACTTGGAGCCATGTATTGAGAGTTGAGGAGCCAATGGCGCCCAGTGCTGCCAGAGCCATCCGGAAGGATGCGACTGCTCTGATAGCAAAGGTACTACTGACTCCCTCATACACCCTCACACATAAGTCAGCAAACCTGTGTGCACGAACTAGTACCAAGACAAAATGACAAGCAATAGCGACCCAGCTTGTCCAAGTACCGGGACATTCACAAGAATATCAAGCACGATCTGATGAGTAGTCAACGTAAGGTACAGGCGAGCGCTTCATTAGATGGCGTTGCGTCCCTCGAGTGTTGCCAATTCGAAGATGACAGAGAGCGACCTGAAGCTGCCGCGGCAATTAGGTGTAAGTCTACGGGAATAGTTACTGAGAGATGCAACGCAACTTTAGTTTCACGTCGGCCGTTTCCCATCTTATTTTCCAGGGAGCCCGGGGGGTTGACCCGATTCATGCCATGTAGTCGTTGTGATGAAGAGCCAAACGCTGGTGTGGTCGCCCAGTCCTCGCGGACTCTTTGGCGCCCTCATTTCCCACAATTCTCGCATGTCCAGGAAAACAACAGAAGATAATCTCGACATCCACCAGGCTTGCGGCGAAAGTGGCATCACGGTTACCGCGAACCAGGGAGATTCCAATGACCCACCCGAGAGCACTCAGGGCGCTTTGGGAGTCACTAAAGATCACAACTCAGTCTCCGAGCTGGGGACGACGCATTATCTCCCGCACCAAGTGGTGTATTGCAAGCGAAATAGAGAAGGTCTAAGCTGTCAAAAGGGGAAAAGTCGTGGGAGGAGGTCCCTAAGTCTATGTGAGGTATGTAATAAAGAGAAGTAGAGATAGGCGGGTCCAGTAACAAGTATGGTGGGTGATCACCTATTATTATCAAAACCCCGCGCTAGGTGATGTCATGATGGCACGCAGTCCACCCAGGCACCATTTCTAGCGGACCGAACTCTGTCCAGGTGAGAATGGCACCTCCTGGTACGGGTAGACAAAAGGTTGAGGGGATGGTCGTGAAAAATAATAAATAATAATAAACAGAGATAACGAAGCACTGAAATGAATATAGGGGAAAGCGCACCACCAACTTTTCCAGGCCCCATCAGAGCTCAAGACAACCCAGCGACGGGGCCTCCTTCATTTACAATCATGGGGGAGGACGTGCAACTCATCCGGATACCGAATGAAACCGACTACACAGGCTACCGCCCTGCGGGTGCATTGGGAGAGAACCCAGATCCGTAGTCCAGGGTTGGCAGTCCAAGAAGGGGACAATGAACGGTGATAAAGCTGTAATAGTGGAAAGGGGGCATAAAAAGGACCAGGGGCAAGCATTAGCTTCCCTTAGACCTGGACCCAGACTGAAGGTTTCCTGTGTATAGAGTATTCTTGCGTGCACTAAGACCCGGGAGGACGTGCTGCACCTCCAGGTAGGGGGTTTCGCCCCTGAGCTACAGCATCGACCTTCTTGCGGGTAGACACAAGATCGTAGGAGTAATTGCGATGAAGGAAGCGCACCAACAAATTCCCGTTAGAGAGTCCACTCCAAGCCAGTGACGGGGCTTCCATACTGTACACACGGGCCGGGAGGACGTGCGGCGCCTACCGCTACCGAGTACTTCGAGCGAGTGAAGGTTGTGCTCGAGTGGTCATGTTCCCGCGTCTCGATTGAGGCGCGGGTATGTAGGACATCGGCTTCGACCAACTAATTTGGCAACCCGCCAAATTAGCACAACCCCTCCCCTTGGGTACACTTGGTCACGGTTGATTGGGTATCCCAATACTCATTGGGGCATTCCGATATATACCCGACACCGGGACTCTGTTTAGAAGCATTTAGCAACTCAATTTATTTGGTTAAAATGATGAAACCGACGATGGAATGTTTAACAGAAGGTCTCAGACACAAATAGTGAAGTTAGGGGAAGTGAAAAGTCATGCATGGTACAGACGAGGAGCCTACTGTGGGTCCTGTCCCGTCCTTACTCTCCGACATGGCTCACCGCCTCACCTAAGTACCATCGCCATTTAAGAGTACCCTCCCGCACTGCGACCTTTTACCCGAAGGGGAACCGATGGAATCAAGCCCATGCGCTTTCGAATGACACGTGTCGTTTTTATTTATTTAAGGGCGGCCATCTTGGCGACCCCTTGCATGGGCACAAGGCAGCGAAATAATATTTCAGCTGATAAATTAGGTTACAATAAACAAAAGTCAACAAAAACAGAGCAAAAGACAAGAACGAGCGAGGGGGGAGTCTTGCACCCCTCCTTCGGCTTATTCAAGAGCGAGAACCAGAGCGGGGGGGAATGAGCAGCGGGGGGGGGGAGAATGAGCAGCGGGAGGGGGGGAATGAGCAGCGGTGTAATCGACCGCCACTCCGACTCTTCATTCAACCCTTGCCTTTGTTGGCGCTTTCCCCCTCTCCCGTCCCCTGAATCCGCACTCGAGCAAGGGGGCGGTCACGTGGAACTGATATCTGGAGTGTCGCGTTCCTTCCCGGCCCCAATGTATGTAAGAGGATCTGGGGATCCATGTAATTCACTTCACCACTTTATTTACAGATCTCTCCTCGCAGACTTGCCCTCGTTGGTTTCCGCTTTTTAGTTTTAAATAGCCAAATCCCCTCTCATTAAGAGGGGAGAGAGACGATCTTCAGAGAAGGGAAAACGAGGAAAAGAAAAAGGAAAAACAAGGACTGGTGCACACTCATTCACCCACATTCTCCCCTTTTCACACACACACACATCCACGCCCACCCTCGCCTATGTGTATTGCGTAACTATCCGTGTGCGTATTTGTCCGTGTGGGCCTGGCTATGTACATGTGGTGTGCATGTGACCCAGAAATTGGGTGGTGACGACCGGAATCATCGCCCCCCCCCCCTAGCGAGGTCAGGGAAGCGTCACCCTCAGCCCGGGGGTCATCACCCACCCTGTCAAAGGAGCAAAGTGAGGTTGCCATTTGATCGGGAGCCAACTTCCCACGGGGTCTTCGAGATTCCAAACCGACTCTACGTGGGAAGCGTGGGTGCCACTTTTAATAGATAAATGTCGCCACTTCATAGTTATAAATATAAACCATAGGCATCAAAGTGCCCTTTGTACAGATCTATCTTTCCCATGCGATTCGCGCGCTGTCTGTTATGTTCACGTTATCAACCCACGAGTCTTTGGCGCAAAAAATATTTCTTTCCCCAAAACACCAATGTCCCCCGAAAGCCCCTCCTACAAAGACCCCAAGAGTAATTGGGTGAGGAACAGGAGCATTATTTAGCGTCATGGGGCACCCTGCCCTAGAGCTCCTGGCTCTAGAATTCGTCTGTTCGCAATACAACTAAGAACCTGTGGACGATGTTGCTTCTTAAAAAGTAAAAGCTCAAACTCTGAGCCTTTTAAGGCAATGCTAGGATGCCACTATGGCGTATTTTAGCCCTCCTCATCAATGCCCCCAATGGATACCGCCAGGGAGAGAACCCCATCTTCAATGAAGCCCCCTTCCCACTTTTGGGGACTTCTAGAACCATATTTGCCAACCTTAAGACTTCAAAAAAAGGACCTTAAAAAATAAAGCGGGGCTGTCAAAGGGAGTCCTCCCCTAAAGAATGAGACTACTAAGTACACTTGGTCATTTTTTTCTATTAAAAACTATTAATTTGGATAATCTCAGTTTCAGGACAGAATTGTTTTCTCTTTCACTTTGAACATTGGTGCGAATCGAGCTCAGACTGTTCAGGCTTTTCAGAAAAGTTAATAAAATTAGCATCTCTACAAATGTTATCTATTACTCCTGACAGTGACAAAACAGTGACCATTGCACAAGATGTACAGGGTGTTCGTGCTAAATTTGACGATCTTTAATGTCTCTTTTTTTCTGGAACGTGTTGATGCATCAGCGAACAGCCTACGGCGTCGGAGAGCATACAGAGTATAGTTTTAGTTGAGAAAAGGTTAGCTGACATGGAGGAATGGAAGCCATCTGAGTATGATTTACACCGGGTATCAAAATGTCGAGATCATGACTGCTGTCCAATGCTCTGTGAACAATGTAGAGGCTATAAGACGTGACATGGATAGCTGCAACGGAGGCTACGACAGCATGGTCAGCAGAAAGGACATAACAGGCGTTCGATTGCGTTCGCACGCCAGAATTCATCCAAAAACTGCAGGGAAAGGTGATGGAAAACCCGAGCGAGAATCTGGGCTTTGGCGAGAGAGATGGGTGTTGTAGTCACCACCTTTAAGCTGGCCATGAATGAAAACCTTCGCTTCCACTCGTACAAGAGGCACAAGAGACAAATTCTGACATCTTAGGCCGAGCAGAACGGCTTAACTAAGGCAAAGAAGCTCCCGAACAAGTTGAAGAATCCTGTAGAGCTGGCAACGATCTGGTTCTTCTCAAATGAAAAGAACTTCTACCAGGGCCAGTTGACAACATCCAGAACAACAGGTGGCTCTCCTACAATCTATGCGACGTTCCACGTATCATGAAGACCAAGTTCCCCCGAGCAGTGGCGATCTGTGAATGTGTCTCCAGTAAGGGTGACGCCATGCAGCCCCGCATGTTTGAGCAGGGTCTTAAGTTCTATTCAGACGGCATTGTAGAGCTGCTGGAGAATATGGTCTAACCCTGGTTGGAGAAAGTTGCTTCTAGAAGGCCATACCCTCGAAAGAAGTCATCAGTGCTTGTGGAGGAATTTCAACGACTCTACCGTGCCCACTTTCGGGCCTCTCAGATCCATCGATTGTAATCTCATGGATTACTACTATGTGTGAGGCGCCGTTTATAAAGACATCAACCGCTTGGATTACAACACCAAGCGCGAGCTGATGGCCAAGATCGAGGAGGTGTTCGAAGATCTTCCCAGGGAGACAGTGAGGAACTCATGCGCAAAGTTTAGGAGCCGTTTTGAGGCCGCGGTGGAAGCTGAGGGCGGATTACTTTTAGTAAACTTATTTCCCAGCCATATTCTAGTAGATTTTTAATTTTAAAATACATTTGTTTTTGGCCGATATATTACGGGGTGGGGGTGGGTTGGGGTTCTTTTTTGAAAACCGTCAAATTAGCTCGAACACTCTGTACTTCTGTTTTCATAAAAGAGGGGACACAAAAGTGAACTAGGCGTAAACTAATATTCAGCCCCACCGCTTGGGGTCTTACGTTGGTGCGTATGGAGGAGGTGCCTTCTTTTTCCCCCTGCCCCTGTCCCATAGATTCAGCGAACCCCACAGGTCTCGATGGCCATCGACAGTCACTAATTGTATTCGAAAGGCCAATACTTTGCAGCCTGTATCACCACCCGCATGAGGGCTGCTTAGCAATCAAGTCTACCTTTTCCAAGCATGACTACAACGTTTTGCTGGTCCTGCTGCACTTTGATCTCCTCCTTATGTTCTTCAGCTTCTTGATGGTGATTCACTTTAATGTGCCCCCAACCTCTCTCATGTTCAATGCAAAAGTTGACACGCCAGATTTGGCAAAAACGTACCCCTTTCGATAAGTAACTGAAATATTCTTTTTCCGAGGACGTCTTGTATTTCTTTCTCTTTTCGATTTATCTCCGTCACTCTAGGAGACCGAGACTAAGGAAACGATATATAGATGGGTCGACATGGTATAGGTGATTGTTTGTTGTCCGGGTGGAAACAGTAGAATTTTGAGGTCGGTGTCAGAAACAGGATGGCATAAAGATGTTTGTAAATTTGTCTGAAATCGAGAGAATTGCGACTCCGGGAGGAAACTGGAAGGCAATAAAATCGAGTCTCCCACAAAAATCAGGATGGTTGGCTACTATCTGGAGAAGATGGGGAAATGCTACCATGACATCTGTCTGTATTGTGCCAACACTGAAGTATCCTGAGGGCAGCGACGTATGAAGTCGTTTCTCATCTAAATAAATTGGTCCTCTCATATTACTTGGACAAAACACCAATATAAACAGACATCAAAATGTTCTGAGAAAACACTTTATCTAAACTGTCGTAGGTCAGGTTAGATCTCCTGACCTCCGTTTGCGTTCCGTGTCTCGGAAAGGATAGCGGATAGCATACAAGGCAAGTCTGCAATTGGGCCTTGCCTCGAATGATGCAATTTAACTATGGGTTGCAATAAATCTCGTAAGAGTGACTAGTTTCCCTATGACAACAGCTACACTTGGCAGAATTAAATCAACAATCTAGGAGGTTCTGGATATCAAACTGGGCGAAACAAAATAATCTTTACTACTGTACAAACAAAAATAAAATAATACACATGAAAGATAAATGCAAAGGAATAACTGGGCGAATAGGTATAGAATGTGTGTTCCAGGTGGAAGTCGTGAGTAAACACCTGCAGCTGAACGCGACCGACAAAGGGGACTCCAATTCCCACCGCCACCCAAAGATTTTGCTGCTCGAGAGGAGCAAGGGTATGATCGTCAAGCTCGATCACTTTCCAACAGCACAGGTTGGGTTTTCACTTAGGGCCGATTAGTACTCGGCCTGTTCGAAGTTATGACAGAGGATACAACCTGTCTTCCAGTAGCCACTGCCAGCCTCAAAAGTGGGGATCGAGGGAGTATTTTGTCGGGAGGAAGCTGGGCTCGAATATGGCAGTGTAGAATTTTCTCTCCTCTCTAGGAAGCTTACATAGAGATTTATTTATTTTTTTTTTGTCTTCGGGCTCTTGGGGTATGGGAGGCCGAGAGAACGAAGCTTCTGCATCGTGTTCTCTTTGAAAAATACTAATTTTGCCCAGGTCGATGCTTTACTATTTATACAGAGCCGCCGGAAGTGAATTTTAGACAGTTCACGACATCTCGCGGAACCTCGAATTGTTACAATAAAACTCGCTATAAGGGACGTCTTATTCGAACGTTAGTTTAGCGTCTTCAAAAGAAGCCGATCTCATTAGCATATTTTTGACTTGAATTTTGCCCGACTGCTGTAACTAAATTAACTAATCTGTTATAATTGATGCATATCATTCCCGTCTTTCTCTCTCTCTCTCTCTCTCTCTCTTTTTCTCTGACACTAACTATCCAAAATCAATGCTTTTCAGCATGATGGGGCACCCAGTCATAGGGCATGAGTGGTAACAAAGTGGTTCGAACATTAACGCTTTGAATTATTGGATCCCTTCCTGATTTGAGAACTGCACTTAGCTTCGATATTTCGCTCCAAGTTCTTTTTTTCCCCTTTTTCTGCCTTTCTATATCATTGATGGCTAACCTAAGACAAGAAGTTTGGTAAAAAAAACATGTCGTTTAAGAACAGTTTCAATCAAACAAATACGAATTTACGGCGCACATTACATTCACTGACATACAGTATAAAAATATACTAACGAAAACACATGACAACCCCGGAGTTAAAAGCTACTCTCAAATTAGCAATTCATCATTGGCGTGAGGGACAGAGAGGAGTGACAAGTACCAAGACATTTAAAAATATCTATTCTGTTAAATACAAATCTTTTTACAAATTACATTAGATTACATTTCCACAAAAAGTGAAATATAATTATTAAAAATATTTTACATTTGAACTCGGAGAGCGGATGTACCAAGTTTCAACCAAGCTTGCCAATACTGTTTTGTTTTTTTTTCCGCTGTTTTTTTTATCCTGGGTTCTGGATTTTAAAAAAAAAATTAGATTACTAAAAAATACAAAATATTTTGATTTGCCTTAAATAAGTTAGCAGATTGAAAGAGGCAGTGAACATACGACACTTATCTCATTTAACAGCTTAAAACAGGTAATAATTTATGCCAACAGTTTTGACAACAGCCAGATTAAGAGTGAAAATAAAATGACCTTGGTCACGTATGGAAGGTCTGACTTCTGCTATAAGTACTCACTTATTCGGTCAAACGAAAGCTTATGAGGATTGACTAAGGGAATTAAATCTGTTCTCGCTGGAAACCCGTAGACTGCGTGGTCAGCTCATCGAGGTTTTCAAAATACTTCGAGGGTTCGACAATGTTGACTACCGGGATATTTTCACACTGAGTGAGAACAGAACGCGCAATCACGGCTTCGAACTTGAACTGAAGCGTTACAACCGCAATCTGTGTGGAAACTTTTTCACCTACAGTATCTGCGGTAAGTGGAACGCACTTCCAGTGGAAGTTGTCAACAGTGAATCTGTTGACCAGTTCAAGTCAAGACTAGACAAAGTCTTGAAAAGCGGCCGTTTAGGGACGCAAAACAATCGAGCAGCCATGTGCCCGCTCGATTGCTAGTCCAAAGGTACCCTCTTTGAATGGACCATAAGGTCTCCTAGGGTACTTACTTTCCTTGTTACTCTTTGTTACTTTTGCTATTTTGTTTACAATATTCGAGCGAGCAGCCCCGGACCAGAACCAGGAGTGAGTGGATGGAAGTTGGTATCAGCGACTAACCTGCAAAATTAGCCGCCAGCCAAGAAAAAACTTGATTTTAGGGTCGTAAAGAAAACTGACGAGAAAAAGGGAGAGAGGATAAAGCCCAGGTAATTTTGAGACTAACCGGGGAAAGTTGTGCTGATAGGGTGTGTCACTCCTTAAGGGTGTGAAAAATATGGTGTTTATGATAAGGGTGAGCAATTTCTTACCAAATTATGCGTGTTGCTCACTGCAGGTCGAACTTAAAATGCGAGACATTTTGAAACTAAGCACCTAAATGTCTCTTAGAACAAAAATCAATTCCCCCAACGCAACTAATACATTCACAACAACCAAAGCAACCACCATCACAACCGGAGAAATGATTTAATTAGGGGCGGGCGAGGATAGTCCGTTTTAGTAGTTCGAAATTTTTGTATTTCGAATCTGTTTCGAATGGGAAATCATTAAGAGATGTTGCTTTTAGTAAAGCTTTCCCCACAACATGCACCTTTTTATTTGATTTTAATAATATGATATTGTAAACGCATGGGTGAGTTTTCAATAGGCAGAGAACTAAATTTAATAAAACTCGAACGCCTGTGATTGTTTTCCATTGGTCTCATTGGGACGAGTTATGACGTCACCAGCCCGATAGATATTGGTGAATGCCATTTCCAGGGAGATTCTTTGCTTGAGGCGTTGATAGTTTTAGAAATTATGTCTAAAGACACGCCAGGGAAAGATATGCGAGACTGTTGTTACAGTGCTTCGTGCAAAATGTCAAAATAGCTTCTTAGATTGCAACTGATGGTGTGCCTAATATGGTATATCTTAATGTCGCTTTTATTAAACAATTTACAGACGCTATTAGTCACATTATTCTGTTTTCATTGTCTCACATAACAGGGCGTGCTGTGCGCAAGAGATAGCTCGAAAGATTTAGATGATATGTTGAGAGTTGTGGCAATGGTAGTTAATTTTATGATACCAAGAGATTTACACATAAATCTAATTCACCTGTAGAAGAATAAGGTCGAAGAGCGACTACGTGCCCTTCTGTACCCACGTGGTCTCGAGATCCTCGCATGGAGCTTTGAAAGCGCGCTGATCTACGGCGAGGAGGCGGTCCACGCCGTTTTATTGCAACCCAGCTGTATTTGCTTAAGGACACATTTTAGTCGGCTCACAAGGCCTTCCAGCCAGCCTTCCTGCCTTCCGGCATAGATCGAAGTTCTTCGAACATTCTACGCCAACTTTATCTCGGTTCCCCCGACGGAATCGCTGCCTTTTCCCCAAGATCGCACGAGTTGTGGAAGCTTCCACCAAGTCATTAAAGCCACCCCGCAGACCATATATATAATCCCCTGACTCGGTTTAGCGTGTAGCACTTCAAGCTTTTCCGCCTAATACCGCGTACGAGCTAAGGAAACGCTCGCCCGTCGGAATCGGAGACAACGACGAGTTCGATTTCGAGGACGAAGGCTAAATCGACATCCGTGGACTCTGCCGTAGTCAATCGGCGAGTATCTGGCAAGGATTTCCATTTCTGAAGGCCAAACTACGTGTGCTCTCTCATCCGCCCCGTGAGGTAACCCAACTTTCCCATTGCAGTCATCGTATCCCGACTAGCCATTCCTTTCAACGAACACGTAAACAGTTGCAACCGTTGACGCTTACAGATTATTCTATAATCTGATATACCCGAATCGTCCCATCCTTTGTGTGCGAGCCCCAGTTTAAAATCCCATTTTAATCACCAACCTAAACCCGACCACTAAACTTAGAATTAACCCTCCTGTGTTTCGTGCGACATTTAATTTCGCCTGTGCGATCATTCCCTTTAAACCCTATATCTGTGTATATTCAAATTGAATTTCTTTTGTTGTTAGTAAAGGTATATTTTCGTTATCGTCTTTCTTTTGCAACCTTAAACGTGTACCAGATACCTCTTAATCTTTGGCCAACTTGAACTCTGAATTATTTGTTTTAACAGGACGCCGCAAATGTATAAGTAAACCATCCCCACTGAATTCATAACTATTTGCCGTCAGAAACCAGCCAGGTCGAACCTTAAGCAAACTTTGACCCCCAAACTCCAAAAGGGCATATTATATATATATATATATATATATATATATATATATATATATATATATATATATATATATATATATATAGAAAGAGAGAGAGAGAGAGAGAGAGAGAGAGAGAGAGAGAGAGAGAGAGAGCGCTACAAGGAGCTACAAGGAAAATAAGTACCCTAGAAGGCCTTACGGTCCATTCAATGAGGGTACATTAGGACTAGCTGTCGAGCGAGCACATCCCTGCTCAATTGCCTTACGTCATCCCTAAATGACCACTTTTCAAGACTTTGTCTAGTCTTGAACTGGTCAACAGATTCACTGTTGACAACCTCCACTGGAAGTGCGTTCCAGCTACCGCAGTTACTGTACGTGAAAAATTTTCCACACAGATCGCGGTTGTAACGCTTCAGCTCACGTTTAAAGACGTGATTTATTGTTCTGCTCTCATTAAGGCTGAAAATATCCCTGTAGTCAACATTGTCGAACCCTCGAAGTATTTTGAAAACTTCGATGAGCTGACCACACAGTCTACGGGTTTCCAACGAGAACAGATCTAATTCCCTTAATCTATCTTCATAACTTTTATGTCTGATAGAGGGAATCAGTTTGGTTGCCCTGGCTTGGACGCGTTCCAATCTCGCGATGTCCTTTCCAAATGAAGGACTCCAAAATTGTACGGCATACTCCAGGTGCGGCCGAACCAGGGAGTTGTACAGACAAAGTACAATCTCCTTGTTACGGTATCCAAACTGGCGCTTTATGTAGCCTAACATCCTTTGGGCTTTCTTCTCTGCCTCAATGCACTGTTTCAAGAACTTGAGGTCGCTAGTGATAGTTACACCCAAGTCCTTCTCAGTGTCACTCGATTCAAGAGCAGTGCCCTTAAGGATATACTAAGATTGGGGGTTTCTGTGGCCGATATGCATTACTTTGCATTTGTTTACGTTAAAAGGCATTTGCCACGTGTCCAACCACTCCCTAATCTTCCCAAGATCTTCCTGCAGGCGGGCAGTATTTCCATCATTTGCAACGTTCATACCAAGCTTGGTCTCGTCGGCAAATTTGGAAATCTTGGCAACCATGTCACCATCCATGTCGTTGACGTAGATGATGAATAGTAGTGGTCCCAGGACAGAACCTTGAGGCACCCCGCTAGTAACGGGCACCCACTTAGAAGCTTGTCCATTCACCACCACCCGTTGCCGTCTGCCACTTAGCCAGTTCTCGATCCAGCCGGCTACTTTTCCGTCTATGCCCAGCGCTCGCACTTTCCGGAGAAGGCGGCGGTGTGGTACCTTATTCAAAGGCTTTCTGAAAGTCTAAGTAGACCACATCCACCGCCTTGTCGCGATCGTGCTCACTAAACACTAAGTGGAAGAATTCCACAAGGTTCATCAGGCATGACGGTTGCCTTCGGAAGCCGTGCTGGGAACTCCTCAGTAGCAGGTTTGACTCTAAATACGACGTCATTTTGTCCACCATCATGCTTTCCATGAGTTTACCGACTATCGAAGTCAGACTGATAGGTCGGTAGTTCAACCGTTGGCTACGGTCCCCTTTCTTGAAGATAGGAGTCACCTCCGCTTCACGCCAGTCTCTAGGAACTCATTCGGTCCGGATTGACATGATAAAGATTGCGCTCAGGTGTCGTGACACTTGATAGCGCACTTCTTTTCAACACTTTAGGTAGAAACCCATCCGGGACAGGTGACTTATTCGTCATTAGGTCAGTGATCTTCTTTTTGATTTCTCCTTCGGTGAAGTCCATATCCTCCAGCTTTTCCCCCCCGAGTAGGAATCCGTGGGCTGGGGGATGGGACCACACTCCTCAGTAAACACTGAAGATAAGTAGTCGTTGAGGAGGTTAGCATTTTCTTCATCTCAGTGCTTTAATGTCCCCTCCTCATTCCTCAAAGGGCCAATCGTTCGACGGATTAGTTTACGGCTGTTTACATATCCAAAAAACTCCTTGGGATTCTCTTTACAGAGTCTCGCCACTCGGAGTTCCTCAGACCGCTTAGCCGCCCTTATGCTGGACTTCACTTTCCTGCCTAGCCTCCGGTATTCGTCAAACTCACCCGAGATCTTCGATTGTCGGTACACAGTTCTCTTCTCCCTAAGGGGTTGGCCGATTTCTCGATTAAACCACTTTGGTTGAACAGAAGACCGACGGGAGCATTTCAGAAGAATGAAACGCGATTGAAGACTCATGAATGTGGTTTTGAAACTATTCCACGACTCTTCAACACCATCGCACACTTCTAGCCTCACGTCAGTCAGTCCAGCACGAAGGCTTGCAAAGTCTGCTCTTCTCAAGTCAAGTTTCCTTGACTTGAGAGAGAGAGAGAGAGAGAGCGCGATAGAGAGAGAGAGAGAGAGAGAGAGAGAGAGAGAGAGAGAGAGAGAGTTACAAGGAGTTACAAGGAAAAGAAGTACCTCAAAGGCCTTGCGGCCCATATCGAGGAAGCACTGATTACTGATTACTTGCTATGAGATCATCAACTTTTCAAATATAATTTGTCAAGTCTACTCTTGAACTGTTCAACACTGCTACTCTCAACAACCCCCGCTGGTAGTTTGTTCCATGTGTCGCAAATGTCATATGTGAATGATTTACCCACCGGAATTGTATTGAATCTGGGCAGCTCCACCTTTCCACCCGTGATTTCGAGTCATATTCCAATTGAATTTGGTGGAGTTGACATTTTCAAATCCTTTCAAGATTTTAAAAGTCTCTATTAGACGACCGTGCAGTCTTCGAGTCTCTTACGAATAGATATCGAGCTCTTGCAGTCTTTCTTGGTATGACTTGTTCATTAGCGATGGGATCAGTTTCGTGGCCCTGGCTTGCACCTTTTCCAGACGATCGATGTCTTTTCGATAATGAGGAGACCAGAACTGAACAGCGAACTCTAGGTGAGGCCTCACCAGTGAGTTGTGCAGAGGAAAAACAACCTCTTTTGTTCGAAAGCTGAATTGCCTCTTGATGTAACTCAACAAGCGATGAGCCTTTTTCTCCACCTGTAAGCACTGCCTCGAGAATTTGAGATCGCTGCTAATCAGCACACTTAAGTCCTTCTCGACATCAATAGACTCAAGACGCATACCTTGTAGCTCGTAGCCTGGCCATGGGTTCGCATACCCGATGTGAATCACCTTACATTTGTCTAAGTTGAAAGGCATCTGCCACTTGTCAGCCCACTCGCCAATCATCCGCAGGTCATCCCTCAATATCTCGATGTTTTCGGGATTCGCTACATTAGCTCTAAGTTGGTGTCGTCGGCAAATTTCGCTAGACGACTCACCAGTCCTTCATCTATATCGTTGATGTAGATGATGAATAATAGAGGGCCTAGCACAGAGCCCTGAGGGACTCCGCCCGTTACTGACGACCACTAAGAGGTGTGGCCTCCGATGGTAACCCTCTGTCGCCTGTCCGACACCCAACTTTCTAACCATTTTGCGACCTTTCCTCTTATTCCCAGGGCATGTACTTTCACCATCAGTCGGCGGTGGGGGACTTTATCGAAAGCCTTTTGGAAATCCAAATAAAGTATGTCCACCGCTCGACTACTGTCAAACTCGCTCATTATACCGTGGAAGAATTCAAGCAAGTTCGTGAGGCACGAGCGCTTTCTTCGGAAGCCATGCTGTGTGTCTCTCAACAGGTCGCGAGACTCTAAATTATTCATTATCCTATCCCCTATGATGTCTTCCAGTACTTTGCCCACGATTGAAGTGAGACTTATTGGTCGGTAGTTTCCTGCGGTGCCCCGGTCCCCCTTTTTGTGGATCGGGGTGACATTGGCCATACGCCAGTCTGCAGGTACTTCGCCACTGTCGAGCGATGAGTTGAAGATCTCAGAAAGATGAGGGCTCACCTGATCTTTCACCTCGCGCAGTACTCTTGGCAGGAAGCCGTCAGGACCTGGGGATTTATACGCATTTAACTGACCTAGCCTCCTAGCAACCTCTTCAGAAGTTGTAGTTATTGCTTCTAGTGATTCTAACTCGCGATCTATCACTATGGGCGGTCTGGGTATCTCTCCGCCCCTTTCCCCCGTGAAAACCGAGGAGAAGTAGTCGTTGAGTATGCCAGCTATTTCCTTATCTGAATCCTGGAGAACTCCGTCGGCGTCCCTCAAGGGTCCGATGCGTTGGCGTACTGGTTTTCGGCTGTTCACGTACGCGAAGAACTCCTTGGGGCTCTCTTTAGAGAGAGAGGCTACACGAATTTCTTCGTTACGCTTAGCCGTGCGCACTAGTGCCTTAACCGTTCTACTATGTGTCACATAGGCTTCATGGTGCATTGCACTACTATTCCTCTCCCATGCTCTGTGCGCTGACTTTCTAGCTTTAATAGCACCAGCGATTTCTTGAGAAAACTACCTAGGCTGAATGCTCGCTAGTCTGACAGCCTTCGTGGGAACGCACTCGGCCTGACGATCCATAAAACGAATTTTGAAGTCGTTCCATTTAAAATTCGTCTCGCCTTCGCTAGTTGGCTGCATCTGGCCAAGTGCCTCCCGAAGTCCATTGAAGTCTGCACGTCTGAGATCCAATTTACGTGCTCGTTCATTAGTACCCTGCGTACAGGGAGCACGTACTCCAAACCTTACCATGTTATGGTCACTACCACCTAGGCACTCATCCACTGACAGGTCAGAGACGAGGTCATCTTCAGTGGTAAATACTAGATCTAGAACGTTGCCCCCTCGGGTAGGCTTGCCGACCCACTGAGTCAGAAAGTTGCTGTCAGTAAAGTCTACAAGCCGAAATGCCTCTCTGTCGCCCGTTCGGTCACTCCAGTCGATTCGGCAATTGAAGTCCCCTACCAGCAGCGAGGAAGGGCCGTCTAAGAGACTGGACAGTTTTTGGTACAGGTCTATATCAACCTCTACCGTCCGCTGAGGAGGTCGATAGGCCACTATGAACCTGTACATTGTATTGTCAACCTTGATGTCGACTCCTACTACCTCATGCTCTGGGACAGTTCTGCATTCGATGGGAGATAGATGGACCCGTACATACACCATAACTCCACCACCTTCCCGGTCAGCGCGATCTTTATGGAAGGTCGCGTAACCGGGTACTCCAAACTCACCTATGAAGTCCCTAGTGTCTGCACGAATCCAAGACTCCCTGACGGCCACTATGTGTTCGCATCTCTGATGACATCATTTCTCTAAGCTCGCAGAACTTGTTCCTTATTAAGCGGGCATTTAATAGAAGAACTCTTAGGGGGCGTCCGCTAGCCCTACTGCCCCCTCCACTTCTCCGTTTCCCGACGGTTCGTCGTGCGTTCTCCCCTCCGAAGCTGGATTCGGAGGCTGACCATCACCCACTTCCGCCCCCTCCTCTGTATCGACGGAAGGATTGGGTGCTGGGTGCTCGACCTCGGCTGCCGAGGGCGCTACTTCGTGGGATTCTCCCACTGGGGTCTCAGTCATCCTTTCCCCTATATCGGATTTCTTTACCCAATATAAACCGCGGCGGATGAGCTCACGCAGCACACCTCTTCCACGGACAGACAGATGAGTGCCATCCTCACTAAACAGCCATGACCGACCGTAGAATTCGTCGAAGGGATTGACGAAACATACGCCCATTCCTGATAGGATTTCACCTAGCCTCCAATTTATGCTCAGAGCCTTTTGGTTGGCCAAGGCACCCCCAGAACTTCTCGGTATGATCCCAACGACGATTGGTTTTGATGTTATTTCTTTCAACGAGGCTGCTAAACTTTTGACATCTTCGATGATGCGCTCAGTAATGCCTGCAGAGCATCCCCGTAGGAACAGGTCATTTCCACTGGCTTGGGCCACTACCGGCGTATCTTGCTGTCCTAGTCTAATCTTTTTAACTTCTTTTATTTTCTCTCGCGTCTTCTTACCTGGTAGGCTACGTAAGCGCCACATTTCCTTGCGCATCCCGTTTGGCCGATTTGTCAGGCCCCTCACTTGAGAGTCTCCGATAACGATTGGAGACTCCCGGCCCGAGTCCAGGGGAGCAAATCTATTTGATGTTCAGACTGGTGTCGGTATCGAAACCTCTCTCGGTCTATGGGCTCCCCCTCTGACAGGAGTAAAGCCATCATGACTTACTCTTTCGGCAAGGGCTACGTCGGAACCATCATTATTCAGGGGGAGTGAACGATTACAATTCTTTTTCTTTTTCTTTTTATTCTTCTTCTTCACTTGGCCACTCGTCTCTCCGGGCACTGACGATGCAGTGTTGACATTTTAATTGAGTGGCTCTCCGGCAGTTGGAGTTGACTGAGTCGCTAATTTTGCGGCCAATTCTGCGACCCTATCCTTGAGACGGCTAAGCTTGCGCACGTGCTCTGACTCCATAGTCTCTATTTTCATCTCGAGTGCTCGAGCTCTCTCCTCCGAAGCCCTATAGAGATCTTGTATCTCCCTACAGTAGGCCACTGCTTCTTGGACCTCACCCTTCAGGATGCAAGCGGTGCATACACTGCCCGGGTGGCATTTCGAAAAACACTCCTCTTGGAAATCCACACACCACTTATCCTTCTGGCACGTTGTGCATATATATTTTAGAGCACCTGGGCTTCTCTTTCCTGTCATTCTGAAAGCTTTATAGTTAATCACTTTACGACCAATCAATAAGAAAAAGGGGGGTTTGGTGAGTTCTCCCCGCGTGAGTCACTCCCGCCTATCAATTGGAGACGTTTCGGATCTTTCAGAATGCACGCTCCATGTGCTGCAGTTCGTCCGACCGAGTCGTCAAGCCTCGGCGTGCCGTGGCTCCCAACCAAGCAGCACAGACGGTCCCCGAAAGGGCCATCGATTTGTCACCAGGTGAACAACAACGAAGCACGCCCCGTACTAAACTCCTACTAGTTTCCTTCGCGACGGCCAAGATCTCGGAGCAGCGTTCAATGGATATCCCGCCACACCAAGAAACTCCACCCAAGGCTTTTTGTTGGCATGACAACCAACATGGGAACAAAGGGCCGTCACCACGGACCAATGCTACCAGAGGCACCCGTTAACGGTCACTGGGAATGGTCAATAATTATGCGCCAGGAAAGGGGTTAACGGGGCACTACCCTCATCCCAATCATCGTGCCCCAGCGCCTAAGACCCCTCAAGTCTCAGTCTCTCGCAACCAGTGAGCGTCGATTGGCGTTGCTTATAGAGGTTCCAAAGCCTCCCTTCTGACGCGTGAGGTAGCTGCCAGGTCCTTATATTTAGAAAGATTAAAAAAAAGAGTGAGAATGACTTGATAGTAGTAGGGTTTTGTCTTGTTTTTAGTTTTTTTTATTTTCTTTTTATATAATAAGTTGAAGAGATAGGATAAAAGTAAAAAAAAGAGAAGGATAGAGTAGAAAAAAAAAGAATAAAAGAATGACGCACTTAGTCTGGAACCTCGTTTCCAACCAAATCGACAAGGGAAGCCCGATCAGGGATACCCAAAAGAGAGGTACCCCCGTCGATATAGCTCGAAAATTCAAAGGTACACACAAGCTCTCTTCCCGCGACAAGGGGGCGTCACCTCTCCCTCTACTTTCTTTATGAGAGAGAGAGAGAGAGCTACAAACTACAAGGATCTACAAGGAAAATAAGTACCCTAGAAGACCTTACGGTCCTTACAAGAAGGGTACTTTTGGCGCCATCCACCAAGGTGTCCGTTGGCAACCTCGAAGATCAATTGCGAGGATCTTAACGGCGATTTCGCAAGACTGTCTAGTTTTGACTTAAACTGGTCAACAGATTCACTATTGACAACTTCCGTCGGAAGTGGGTTCCAACTACCACAGATACTGTATGCGAAGAATTTCCACACAGATCACGGTGGTATCGCTTCAGTTCAAGTTTGTAGCCCTGATTTCTTGTTCTTCCCTCGCTGAGCTGGAAAATATCCCCGTAGTCCAGTCTGTCGAAGCCTCGAAGTATTTTAAACACTTCGATAAGCTGACCACGTAGTCTACGGGTCTCCAGCTAGAACATATCTAATTCCCTTAATCTATCTTCATAACCTTTATGTCTGATAGAGGAAATCAGTTTGGTTGCCCTGGCTTGCACGCGTTCCAATCTCGCGATGTCCTTTCCAAATGAAGGACTCCAAAATTGTACGGCATACTCCAGGTGCGGTCGGACGAGGGAATTGTACAGACACAGTACTATCTCCTTGTTCCGATATCCAAACTGTCCTTTATATACCCTAACATCCTTTGGACTTTCTTCTCCACCTCAATACACTGTTTCGAGAACTTGAGGACACTTGTGATAGTTACACCCAAGTCCTTTTCAGTGTGGGTGGATTCAAGAGCAGTGCCATTAAGGATATAGGGTGATTAGGGATTTCGGTGGCCCATATGCATTACTTTGCATTTGTTTACGTTAGAAGGCATTTGCCACGTATCAGACGTCTTCCTAATCTTCCGAAGATCATCTTGCAGGCGGGCAGTATTTCCATCCTTTGCAACGTTCATACCAAGCTTGGTATCGTCGGCAAATGAGAAATCTTGGCAACCATGTCACCGTCTATGTCGTTGATGTAGATAATGAATAGTAGTGGTCCCAGGACAGAACCTTCAGGCACTCCGCAAGTAAAGGGCACCTACTCAGAAGCCTGTCCATTCAGCACCACCCGCTGCCGTCTGACATTTAGCCAGTTTTCTATGCCTAGCGCTCGCACTTTCCGGAGAAGGCGGCGGTGTGGTACCTTATTCAAAGGCTTTCTGAAAGTCTAAGTAGACCACATCCACCACCTTGTCACGATCGTGCTCACTGAAGACAAAGTGGAAGAATTCCACAAAGTTCGTCAGGCATGACGGTTGCCTTCGGAAGCCGTGCTGGGAACTCCTCAGTAGCAGGTTTGACTCTAAATGCGACGTCATTTTGTCCACCATCATGCTTTCCATGAGTTTACCGACTATCGAAGTCAGACTGATAGGTCGGTAGTTCGACCGTTGGCTACGGTCCCCTTTCTTGAAGATAGGAGTCACCTCCGCTTCACGCCAGTCTCTAGGAACGCATTCGGCCTGGATTGACATGTTGAAGATTGCGCTCAGGTGTCGTGACACTTGATCGCGCACTTCTTTTCAACACTTTAGGTAGAAACCCATCCAGGACAGGTGACTTATTCGTCATTAGGTCAGTGATCTTTTTTATTTTCCCTTCGGTGAAGCCCATATCCTCCAGCTTTCCCCCCCCCGAGTAGGAATCCGTTGGCTGGGGTGGGACCACACTCTTCAGTAAACATTGAAGAGAAGTAGTCGTTGAGGAGGTTAGCATTTTCTTCATCTCAGTGCTTTAATGTCCCCTCCTCATTCCTTAAAGGGCCAATCGTTCGACAGGTTGGTTTACGGCCGTTTACATATACAAAGAACTCCTTGGGGTTCTCTTTACAAAGTCTCGCCACTCGGAGTTCCTCAGACCGCTTAGCCGCCCCAATGCTGGACTTCACTCTCCTGGCTAGCCTCCAGTATTCGTCAAAATCACCCGAGATTTTCGATTGCCAGGGCACATTTCTCTTCTCCCCAAGCAGTTAGCCAATTTCTCGATTAAACCACTTTGGTTGAACAGAAGACCGACGGGGGAATTTCAGAGGGATGAAACGCGATTGAAGACTCATAAATGTGGTTTTGAAACTCTTCCACGAGTCTTCAACAGCATCGCACACTTCTAGCCTCGCGTCAGTCTTGGGGACTTTGACTACAAATCTAATAAGTCGGTGGTCACTGCCACCGAGCTCTTCGCCAACAGAGAGGTCCTCAACGATGTCATCCTCAGAGGTGAAAACCAAGTCGTGGATATTTTCTCCTCTCGTTGGTTCTCTCACCCATTGAGTCAGGAACTCGTTGTTCGCGAACTCCAGGAGTGGTGCATCCTCGCCACAGGGTTCTCTGGTTTCCCAGTCAACTTGTGTGTTGAAATCACCCATGACGATACACACTCTGTCTTTTACAAGTTCGCCCAACAGCTGGTACAGACTCTTGTCCTGTTTTAAGAGTTGGGCAGGGGGTCTGTAAAGCACCAGGGTTCTGTATCTATCAGGACCTATCTCTAGGTCAACACCTAGTAGTTCATGGTCGGATACGATGTTTCAATCCGTCGATTTTAGAGTATCCTTGACATAGAACATCACACTACCACCCTCTCTGTCTAGCCTATCTTTCTGAAAGAGCTAGTAACCATGAATCGCGAATTCACCTTCAAAATCTGTGCTTGAGGTTTTTATCCACGACTTCGTTATGGCCACCATCTCAGGGTTCTTCAGTTACTACGAGGCCACTAAGTTCAAGAAACTTGTTTCTGATAGACCTCGCATTAAACAGAAGAACTTTCAGAGGGTTCCTGACTGTAAGACTCCCTACGCTCTTCCGTTTCTCGTCTTACTTGTCTCTCTGTTCTCTTTTGATGGTGTAGTGGCACCCTTTCGAGCTACCTCCGCAAAGGTCGTTCCAGGAGTGACTTTGGCGTACTGGCGCACGTCCACCCTCACTCTGGGCCGGACCGTCCTTTGAGTCCTCTCAACGACATCTTGTATTAGGTTTGAGAGTACAGCCTTTCCTTTGAAGGAAAGGTGCACCCCATCCCTTTAGTAGAGATCGTTCCTATCATAAAAGATGCGGTAGGGGTCGACAAAAAACACCCCTTCCGCCGTACATAAATCTCCTAGTCGTCGGTTCAATGCGACGTTCCTCGAGTGAGCGATCCGGCTTGGACCTCTTCTCAGGAGCATCCCGACCACGACACGTCTGCGGGTTTTCAACCCACAGTCATCCACAGCCACCACGACCGTCTCAAGGATCTCGCCTGTAGGGCCTACCTACCTCCTCTGAGGTAGAGGTCGTTGCAACTTACCATCAGGGCAACGACTGAACTCTCAGAATACTGGTGCGAAGGCGTGCCACTAGCATGGGTTGCAGATCCCTTGATTGAGAATCACCGATAAGGACGACCCTCGCAGAGGACAGAGTCTTCCCTTTCGGAAGCGACTTCTCTGTTTCCTCTTTCTTCTTCATATTTTTCTATTTTTTTCCTTATCTTCCTCCGGTTTAACTTCTGTTTCTGTTTTCTCTTCCTTTTTCTTTCTTTTCTTCTTTCTCTTCTTTTTGGCCCGTTGAGCCAGTCCCGCAGCAGCTGACTCCAGCTCTAGGACTTTAGTAGGCTGGCGTGGCACTTCCGATGCAGTGCTCGCTTCTTGGGAGAGGGTCTCGTGAGCGGATTGACCCACGTCGGTGGGAGATGCATCGGTAGCCGAACGGACCTCTAGTCTTGAGTGACAACTCGACGATCCTGTCCTCGAGACGGCGAAGCGGACGCGCGTGTTCAGACTCTAGGTTCTGCAGCTTCGTCTCCAATTCTTTAGATTTTTTCTCAGATGATCTATATAGATCGTTGAGCTCTTGCACTTCTCCTTTAAGGAAACAGTCAGTGCAGATACTTGCCGGGGAGCATTTGGAGCAACACCCCTCCGGAAAGTCCACGCACCACTTGTCCTTTTTTCACACTTGAACATGTGTATTTAAGAGCAGCCGGTCCTTTCCTTTCTTTCCAGTCATGCTGAACACTTTATATCTTTGAATATTTTGTGACTACTCAATAAAAAATAGTGGGGGTGTTAAGTTCTCCCCGCGTGAGTCGCTCCCGCCTATCCATCGGCGACGTTTCGGATCTTTCAGAAGGCACGCTCCATGCGCTGCTGTTCGTCCGACCGAGTCGTCAAACCTCGGCGTGCCGTGGCTCCCAACCAAGCAGCACTGACTGTCCCTGAAGGGGCAAGCGATTTATCACCAGGTGAACAAGGGAGCACGCCCCGTACTAAACTCCTACTAGTTCCCTTCACGACAGCCAAGATCTCGGAGCACCGTTTAATAGATATCCCGCCACACCAAGAGACTCAACCCAAGGCTTTTTATTGGCCTGGCAACCAATCTGGGAACAAAGGGCCGTCACCTCGGACCGATGCTACCAGAGTCACCAGTCAAGGGTCACTGGCTATGGTCAATAATTACGCGCCAGGGAAGGGGTTAACTAGGCACTACCCTCATCCCATCCATCGTGCCCCAACGCCTATGACACCTCTAGTCCTACTCTTTCGCAACCAGTGAGCATCGATTGGCGTTGTTTATAGAGGTTCCAACGCCTCTCTTCTGACGCATGAGGTAGCTGCCAGGTCCTTATATGAAGATTAAGAGAAAAAAGGGTAAGGGTGACACAATAGGAGCAGGGTTTGGGGGGGGGTTTCTTTTTGTATAATAAGTGGAAGAGATAGGATAAAAGTGAAAAAGGAGAAGAATAGAGTAGAAAAAGAAAGGAAGGACGCACTTAGTCTGGAACCTCGTTTCCGACCAAATCGACAGGGGAAGCCCTACCAGGGGTACCCAGAAGAGGTACTCCCGCCAACATAGCTCGAAAAGTCAAAGGTACACACAAGCTCTCTTCCCGCGACAAGGGGGCGTCACCTCCCCCTCTACTTTCTTCTAGAGAGAGAAAGAGGAGAGAGGGGGGAGAGAGAGAAAGAGGAGAGAGGGGAGAGGGGGGGAGAGAGAGAGGAGAGAGGGGGAGAGAGAGAGAAGAGAGAGAGAGTGTGTGTATGTGTGTATATATGTGTTTGTGTGGGGGGGGGGTGTTATTCCACGACATCACCTGTAAATGAACTTTGAATCAGTTTACAATGGTATATTAATATAAACTAATGTTTCAGTCGTGGTTAAATAATTGAAAAGTTTGTTGAATGTTTAAATGAATTAAATTTATATGTAAACACGAAAGGTATGGAGCAGGATTCCGTTTGTCTTAGTAAACACGAGGTTTTTCATTGATTTTTCATAGCAACTGAATAAATTAAAATATAAAATTTTAAGGTTTCGGAAAAATCTGTCGATTTAGAAAGAAGCAGTTTTAACTATTTCTCAATTGTGAAGAAGAACTGTTTGTTGAAGCGAGCTGTACAAATCTTGAAAGGCACAAAACAATTTATTAAATTTTTAAATTCGTGACAGAGCAGTTTCATTCCAGCTTTACTGCTTTCCGATAGTTAAACAAAATAGTAAAATGTCTGAAATAACCAGATGAAATCAATTTTACGGATCTTAAATTAAATGACATTGAATGGGGTCATTTAATTGGTGCTCTGAGAATTGAATTAGGAACAGTCGCGAGATTTCGGTCGAACAGTGAAATTGTGAGAGTGGAGAAAAGCACCCTGAAACCTTGGGTTCTCTAGAGCTGGATATGGCACTTAGAGGTTAGGGCAGCGATCGGTGGACCCCGCGAGGGTAGGTCATCCATCACACACATAGCCAATCATAACGCCCGCTTTCTTTCCTCGCCCGCCTTCACAGCATACAACACACACACTCTTCTCCTATGTTCCAAGGAATCCTGACAATGGGGTAGTTATGTCTCTAATTCGGCACCCTCCCCCTTTCAAAAGCGGATCGTTCCATGGTGCCCTGGAATAATCAGCAATTGTCAATCTGATCTTTATGCTGCTTTCATTAGTTAGTCTTTGTGCGAGACCATTGTTCTCCCTGAATAACATCAATAGACTCAATGTCGGCTTCGTAGTATTAAAAAAACCCCGTTCCAACCGACCTTCTTCCAGAGAAAACAGAAAATCGCATTAAAGTATATTTTAATTTCACTTTATTAATCTCTGTAATTAAGTGCATGTGGAACTGAAAACAAAACAAACATTTGCATTATATACACTCAAATCTATGCAAGTGTATGTCAAATGTATGCCAAATGTATCTCACAAACATAGAAATTGTATGGCCAATAGAGAGGAAATGTATGGTAAACCTAAGTGAGGCGGGAAAAATAGAACGATTTGAAACCTCGAATTCGTCGGCTAAAAGGAACTTCTGTTCTTTCGCCTCATTCCGCGCGGAGTCAAATGTCCTCGTTGGACTTGAGTCAACATTCAAAGAAATGGAGTTTTAGGCAGGGCTAAATTCGTGTAATCCAACGAGAACATTTTCATACAGGAGAGGTGGAATTATTTACTTAAGGCGAAAAAAATGGTAAGCGACGAGAAAATCCCAGTTTTTTTTAATAACGTAAGTGGTGAAGTTAGGAGAAGCGAAAATGTGTGGATGTGGAAGGAAATAGTCGGAGGGGGAGACTACTCGGTGCGCTTGAGACAAGGAGAGCGCGCAACTCTCCCAAAATTGTCTAACCTTCCCAAGGCATGTTCCCCCTGCGGTCGTTGGGGTAGAAGGGCACGCAAACCCACATATGTCACCTGCAGCACGGTTGCCAATTCCACACCTACATAAGACCTCCTGGAGGGGGCAATTTGATGTACGAACCCCCTCGACCTCGGTCGCAGAGACCCATAGAGATTCGATGGGTGATGCCCCCGCCCCCCCTTCCCACTTGAAGACGTCATCAGTGCGTGGGGACAAGGGGCGGTGGAGTGAACTGGACCCAATGTCCCAAGGGCATGGGAAGGGGTGGATTTGCCCTCATCGTGGAAATTTGGCAGAAGGTTCAGGAGAGTTGCGCGCCCTCTCAGTCTCCTCTTTACACTACTCGAGTCATACATTACACTCAGTTTTGCTTACCCAATACTAGTAACAATAGAAACAATAGCCCCCACTCTCCCCATTTCTCCAATCTGGTGCAGGTGCGTCCTCTTCTATCCCGGAGCCGATTCGCGGGTTAAAAGGTCCCCCCCCATCCCACCTCATCACCCTGTGTGCGTGAGGGGTGGTGACCAGAAACCGATGCAGACTTCTGATACTCGCCACAAGAAGGCGTTGTTAAGAGAAAAAATGGCCACACAATTCACCCATTCCACAATTCATCCTTGGCTGCAGAAGCACATAACCATAAAATTCTCATCCGTAGTCTAGCCAAGAATGAACAAAGGAGCGATGAAATGTAGAGTAGTAGTCCTATTAACACCCCAAGTAGTGAACGCCATTGAACGAACAATGTCAATAGTGTGGGTACAATAGAGCCTAAGGCTGCGACACTACCAGAGCCAGGTGAGCCACATTTAGGAACCGGTCGATGTTGGGTTGAAGCTTTGGTTGAAGCATAAGTTCACCACCTGAGCTTGGCCAAGAAAAACAGAAACCACTGCCCATCGCACGACGAGAGATGCGGTCCATACCTTGAGCTTGTTGGAGCGAACGGTCCAGTGTAGGCATCTGAGCCATACCAAAAGAGATCAAAAGGTTGTGTAGGTAGAACGTAGCAATAACATCTTGCTGCAACACCGATGCGATACCGATGATGGTCAAAGCAAAGAGTTATGCTGAAAACGATTCGCGAGACGCACTACTCCTGTCCTGTTGGGCTGGAGGGAGGTCCCCCAACTTGTACGCGGAATCGCATTAACTCAGACACGAAAATTGATAGGCGTCCCTTCCCCCATAATATGGAGGATCTCCACGATACCTATCGTAATACGTTATCATGGGTTTTCTCCAGATCAAAGAACACCGTGGCGAAGTGTTGTCTACGAAGCAACCTCGCAGATACCATTTTCGTCCTGGAGCAGAGAGAAAGGTGACCCCACTGTCTAGAAAATAAGCTAGATTAACATTAACCGATTTCTTCATCAACTTGTACACGTAGGAATTTAGAGAAAATGGGCGGAAACCGGCCTAGAGTGATCTCTCCCCGGCTTGCGAAAACCAAGCATGGTAACCATTCGCCAGGAATATGAAAAGATACCCTCTGTCTATATCCTGTTGAACAAGGCTAACAAAACTAGTCTCGAAGCAGGGTGTATACAAGAGACTCGCGAAAAACTCCACCAAGGGCATGGGGTCCGAGATTGCGGTCCCTGTCCTCCTGGAGGAGAGGAGGATGTTTGTGCGAGAACTTACTTTGAATCCTTTTCTTTTTGACACGATTCTACACTTGTGCAAGAGAGGTCTTTCAATTGAGTGGAAAACACATATGCCCGAGAAGAAAAGGGCAAATTGATCAGAATCTTCCCCTCACTCAACGAAATTCACACAAAGTGAAATCTTGCGAGGGGCGCACATCGGCATATTGCTGCTCTCTGCGTGAAAAATAGTTCTACGCTTGATGAACCTTAGTCAGGTCCGTGGCTATACAGATGCTCGAGAAGAACTCAACGGCGCCATTAACCGACAAACTCTTCGACTGAGGGACGCAGTTAGAACGCGCTGAAGAGAGTCTAATGGAGGCGGTGGCTACTGTGCTCGTAGGCATGAATAGTTCAGGAGCAGAGAGTGATTTTTTTTTTAACCTGAGAGGAGTCGCACAGACCGCGACAGGACCAATTACTTGACCGCTCTGAGAGAGATTCAGTCGGCAGGCTGGTTCGCCAGGACCTCTTTTTCAAACAAATACGAGACACAAGGCTTCGAGGGAAAAGGGTGCGACTCGAAAAAATTTTACACCTTTGGCTCAATACGATACAGCTGTACTGTGCGAGGCGTTGTGACAATTAATACAAATTTCGGGTTGACCTGAATTGTCACACTAACAAGACTTGAGAGTGTTGCCGAAGCGGTGGCAATAGTAACGTCTTCGAGGTAATTACACGAATGCTCTAACACTGTATCGATACCAACTAGCTCAAACCGACTCAGGGAGCCAGTTACAGTTGGACATGTCCAAGAGTGAAGGGGAGCTTCGAGGCCCCGCCCTCCTCCTCATCAGACTCTCAATCTTGATCCTCCCCTGGTCGGCCTGTCTTATGTGGTCTTTTAAAGACTAGTCAACGAGTTCCTCGTATAGAATGCTCTTTATACGAAGTTCATGGTAGAGGAAGAATCTCATTATGCCCGCATGACTAGGGTCAGCCAGATTCACCACATGGCCCCCGTCGAGAAAAGGAAGACCTTCGGTTCTCTACCAGGAACCCTAATTAATACCTGACGCTGACGAAAATAATATCATCTGGACAGAATCATGCTCCCATCCGTGTAACAGGTCACTAAAAGACTTTTGAAGCCAGCGGGCTCGAAAACGCCGGCTAGGCTCTCGATGAGGGGCCCCGAAATCATCGAAGTTAGACTTACTTTCAATATTATTCGCTTTGTTAATTTACGTCGTACTATCTCCATTCTAAGGCGCCCTGAGGTCAGACGAGCAATCCTTGGCCTGGTAAAATGCCGAATCGGTAAGCAAATCGTCGGTATTTTTAGTCACGTACAAGTCTAGTCGCAGGCCCCGTTTTACCGTCAGAAAACCGATTAATAACTTTCGTTTTATTCATCTAAATCTGCATAACCTTTACCTACAAATAGTTTATACCTGTCCATTATCCTTCACTACTTTCGGAAACCTTGGACTTTCTCTGGCAAAGACTATGGAAGGTGTTGTGATAGATATACAGGCCTTCTGATCTTTTGGACGGTACTGCATATACGCACCAGCCGTTCAGCCTTTCCCCAAAGGATCTTATCCGTAAAGTAGGAAGAAGCGGCGAGGCGCTTTGCTGATGACGTGATCACTCCAGCTCAAATTAGGTAGAGTTGATCATCCATCAAGCCGACCACTTAGGATTTCTGGAGCACTTGGATATCCTCATTGCAGAGGTATATGTTGGGAAATGTAACATCAATACGGAAGAAACATATTGATTGTTCACACTTTATCAGGGTTCGGGGTGAAGTTGAGCAGTTGGTATTGTTTGTGCCCTGTTGTGATGTGATCTTGGAAATGATTAGTTCGGGTTTGTTTATTCAAAATGTGGAGAATATACTGATGTCAGCAACAAATTTAGTCTTGGTGGATGAGTCAAGAAGTAATCTAATGATAACATCAATAAAGATTACCGGGCCGATGCACGTGCCTTGAGGTACTCTGCACGCCGTTGGTAGCAAAGTAGACACTACACCATTGCACCTCATGGAACGCATTCTAAGGCAACCCATTCCATGGGTAGTTTTATAAGAGGTGAAATTTTGTGCTATCGCAGTGTTAAATCTTTTTTTTACTAGTTTTAAACTGCTATTCCTAGTTGCCACTTGGTTATCTAGCTCAAATATTGTAAAGACTTCAATAGGTGAAAGTAAATTGAGATGCCTTGGCATTTCTTCGTACGATCTATTTCTTAGTTCAAGAATAAATATTGTCGATAGACGATGGACGCGTTCCAATATAACAATGTCCTTTTGCATGTGTAAAGAACAGAATTCGACCGCATACTACAAATGAGGCCTTACAAACGTTTTAAACAAGGCAATAATAATAATATATTACTATTTTAGAGCAAAATGTATAGCTTTGTATTATAGAACTTTATTCGCCTTTTTGTGACGTTTCAGTGCATTGTTCCCAAAGTTTCACATCACTTTTGATTAAGAAATCTAAATGCTTTTAAATGTTGACCGTTTAAAATTGACCATCCCTGCATATTGTAATCTCTTCGGAGATTATCATGGCCTATGTGAATTAATATAAACTTGTAAACGTTAAATTTTATCTAGCATCTTTGTCACCATTTTACTGTTTTATCCAAGTTTTTTCTTGCAGAAGTTTTCACACTATAATATTTTGACCTACCATCTTTTCGTATTATCAACATATTTTGAAACTTTAACATATTAAATTCGTGTTAAGATTGTTTATATATATTTTTAACAATGTAAGGGCCCTTGAAGAGATCCCTGAGGAACGTCACAAGTGACCAATGTCTATAATGAACTATTTTCATTGACAACAACTCTCCCGAGTACGCTGCTCTCTATTCCGTGCAATTTTAGCTTTATTAATTGTATTTTATATGGAACGATGTCAAAAGCCTTTTTAAATTCCAGATAAATTACAGATACAGTCTTATATTGACTAAACGTTGTGATCATTTCGTGAAAAAAAACTAAGCAATTTTTTAAGCATGAGCGCCCACGTTGAAACCCATGTCGTATGTCATTTGTTAAGTTATTTACCACCAGATGCTCTACGATCCTATCTCTAACAATGGACTTGAAGAGTTTACCAACGACTGAAATAAGGGAGAGTGGGCAATAATTTCTAGGATTAGTCTTTATCCTTTTTTGAAAATTGGTGCTACATTTACCTCTAAACTGTTTAGGAACTATGCCTCGCTAATAGAACTTTTGAACTTTGTAGTAGGGGCTTTTAATACTGGTAGGTCGATTTCTAAATCTTTAAGGTAGATTGAATGGATTTTATCTGGAATGGTAGCTTTGAAAATTGTTAATTTATTAATAGAAAAACTAATTTCATTTTCGGTTATGTCACTATTTAAAATAATAGTCTCTTCGCTAAAATTTATTAAGTCTTGTATTGTACATAAGTGAATTGTAGCTTCGAAATTAAGACATTCACAGAATATGCATTTAATGTCTTCACCACCAGATCCATCGCCATTAAGGGCACCTTCATTATCCTGAAATAGCCCGATTCATTAGCTAATTGGTATACGATTATAATGTACATTACCTGGGCATTTTCAACGTTTAAAATTTCACCCTAATTTAAAAGTTTTAAGTGGGAGGAAAATAGATCAAAATGCGAGCTCTCGTCACCCTTTTTTGGAATATTTCGATTTAATCGAATCATATTGTGATGGCCGTTTCTCGGCGTTTCGTCAGCGTTTATACTCTCAATTAACTTCTGTTCATTTCTCCAAATTAAGTCCTGGATAATTATGTTCGAGTCTCAGCTCGCCTACTTTTGTATGCAGGAAGTTAGCATTTATAAATTCTAGAAATCGATTTCTTGCATTGTTCGCTTTTTTCACTTAGAAATTCTACGTTCGGAAAATTGAAGTTAGCGCATATAACGGTTACTTTATTTCTAAGTTAGGCCGAAAACATTTCGTAACGTATTTACGACGAATAAATCTAGTATTATTATTTATCACAAACTAAATAAAAACTTTCAGACACAATATCTATCTTGATATCCTTTATTATCACAACTAGTTCGTTTTTTAAGTATAAAAGAACGCCTTTAGCCTCTTCATTTAGAGCACTGGCGGATACAAGGAGGGGTGGCCATTTGGTTGAAAACACCCGCGCTAAGGTGCGCACCCTTAAGTGGCAAAAGTGAGAGGTTGTGGGCTATCAGCTCCCCTCTGAATGATGAAAACCAAAGGATCTGCACTCTTGGTTGTCCTCTTGAAGGATGAAAGAATGCGCACGAACAGCAGACCTCTCGAGAGATGAAAACGAGAAGGATGTGACATATGAACAGCCCTCTTGGGTGATGAGAATGAGAGGATATCCCCGATCGCGGGCCCTGTTGAGTGATAAAATAAGAGGATGGACTCTATCGGCAACCCTCTTGAGTGATGAAAATGAGGATATGCACTTATCGGCTATTCTCTTGAGTGATGAAATTGAGAGCATAAGCCGTATCGGCTGCCCTTTTGAGTGATAAATTAAGAGGATGTGTCCTATTGGCTGCCCTTTTGAGTGATAAAATAAGGATATGCCCTGTCAACTGCCCTTTTGAGGGATAAAATAAGATGATATGCCCTATCGACTGCCCTTTTAGAGTGATACAATAAGAGGATATGCCATATTGACTGCCCTTTTGAGTGATAAAATAATAGGATATCCCCTATCGGATGCCCTTTTGAGTGATAAAATAAGATGATATCCCCTATCGACTCCCCTTTTGAGCGATAAAATAAGAGGATGTACAATATCGGCTGCCCTTTTGAGTAATAAAATAAGAGGATATCCCCTACCGGCTGCATTTTGAGTGATAAAATAAGATGATATCCCCTATTGACTCCCCTTTTGAGCGATAAAATAAGATGTACAGTATCGGCTGCCCTTTTGAGTAATAAAATAATAGGATATCCCCTATCGGCTGCCCTTTTGAGTGATAAAATAAGAGGATGTGCCTTTCACATACTGTTGAATAATTAAATCAAATTTATAAGAATACAACAAGAAAATAATGTCCTAATGAGTGCTTTGGTGGCGGGTGACATGCAAGTACACTATTGGTTTCCTCAATGATCACAATTGGACAGTCTCTCTTGATGTCCTTCCAAAGGTAAACTGTCATTCTAAAGTGTTATTTATTGCTGCTATTACATGACAGCAGGATAGAAAATGGAATGCAGTACAAATGGGTTTAAAACTAGCTTTTATCATCATCGTGTTTATTCTTATCTCTCCAACAATTCGAGTATACATTTTCCCATTTGAATGTCTTTTCTAGTTTACGATTTGAATGTGTATCAGAATTTCGAATATTCATTGACAACCTACTTACTACTGACTGTTGATACCATAAAAAAATATAAATATATAAAAAATGAAGTATATTTATTTCTCTTAATTTAAATAAACATTTATTCAATTCCAAATTCTGTTAATTTACTTTTAAACAACAACAATTAACTTTGCTTTGGTTGCAACACAGCAGTGTTGGAGAGTTGGCCCAAACGGTCACGTGCAGAACAGCACAACCCCTTTATAACAGCCAGCCAATGAATGATGACATACTCAGTCATGGTTCATTCGCTAAATCACCGAATGACCAGCAGTGAAAGCAGGGTTGCCAACTTAGTGCTTTTGGCACTAAATTTAGTGCTTTTTCGCTACTTCTAGTGACAAGAATTATAGTTTAGCGCGCCCGCTTAATTTTAGTGGCTTGTATCATTTTTTTAGTGGATTTTTTAAAGCCTTTTAATATCAGTTAATGCAAACTTTAATTTTAAAAATTAATTATTTGGGACATGACACACACTGATTATATATATATATATATATATATATATATATATATATATATATATATATATATATATATACGCTAATATGGAATAATACAAGTGTAAACTCTTTTAAAATTAAATATGATAAATATATAAGAATTAAATATCACTAGCGAGGCGAGATTTTAAGCACAGAGTGCATATTTCTTATTCTCGCTGAAATTCAAATGGTGAGTTAAATATTAATGAACATGTTTTGAACATGGCTGCCATCTTAGTGCATGACTCAGCAGTTGATCAGTTTAACGCATTTGCGGCTTTGCGCCTTGGTATTTAGTTTGCTTTCGCTATTCATGAACTGAAGTTGTTTTGTGATAAAAAAAAGAGAACTAAATAGGCTAACTTAATGATTTATATGAAATATAATTATTTTTTACCCTTTCCAGATGAGTAAAAAATATTCACAGCACTTTAGAGGAGAATGGATGTCAAATACAAAAACTGGTTAAAAAGAGTCGAAGGTGACGATACGAAATCATTTTGTAATTACTGCAAATGTGTTCTCCATGGTAGATTAAGTGACATAGACTGACATAGTAACACTAATAAACACAAAGGCTGAAGCACCTTTCAGTTGTCAAAGACCACCAAAGCGAACATTTGCAACTGTTGGGCCTAGTACTGATTTAACTGCGAAACAAACTGAAGGACAGCATTATTTATTGGTGAACATTGTTCCCTATAAACTGTAGATCACTTAACTGAGTTATGTAATGAGTGCTTTAGTGATGCGAAACAAAAAATACTTTGGCTTAAACGATCAAAATGCACAAACATTATTACTAATATTCTTGGTCCGCATTTTAAAGAAGAGTTAAAAAATGATTTAGGAACTGCCAAGTACAGTTTAATAATTGATGAATCTAATGACATTTCTGTCACCAAATTACTAGGAGTTTTTATAAGATTTTATTCAGAATTAAAAAAATATATATATTATCGTAACTTATTTGGATTTAGCTCAATTAAATGAGTGTGTAGGGGTGCGAAAATGTATCAGAGAAAAATTCCTTCCCAACTCGATAATACAGTGGCGGCAACAAAAAAAGTGACATGTGACAATTCGGGGAAAATAAAACAGAAAAATGTAACTTACATATTTTATTATGAATATTTCATGAAAGTTATTACTTGGTCATGTTGCCCTTGCACTTGATGACCATCCTGAGTCGATTGGGCATTGATTCAGTGAGGTTTGCGAAGTAGGTGGGGTCGATCGTAACCCAGATCTGCTTCAGTGATTCTATCAGGTCCTTGATGCTGCTAGGTGCTGTCTCTTGAACTTTGGATTTCATCAGATTCCAAGCATTCTCAATAGGATTTAGGTCCAGGAAATTACCAGGCCACTCCAAAACACTAATATTATTATCATTGAAGAACCTTTTTACTAACTGGGACCTGTGAGCAGGGGCACCATCATACATGAAAAATTCACACTGATGAATTTCCCAAAATGGCAGCATGTGCTGCCTCAAAACTTCAAGATAGTTAGTCCCCCTCATGGCTACATTCTTGGCAAGGAAGTACAGACCTCCTCTGCCCTTTTTTCCACTAAAGGCACCCCACACCATCACACTATCAGGGTGCTTCACAGTTTTCACGGTATATTTCGGGTCATCCCGAGACACAGTGCTGGGACGACGCACGATCTTTGACTCTCCTCTGACCAGCCTAAAGGTGCTCTCATCACTGAACATGACCTTCTTCCAATGGGCAGCTGTCCAATGTTTATAGGTCTTGCAAAAATTGAGCCTTTCCATCTTCATAGCCTTGGTAAGAAGTGGCTTCTTGGCAGCGCGGCGAGACGGTAGGCCTAAGTCCTTCTGTAAGCGATGACTGATGGTCCTGAGGGCAACGTTCTGGAGGAGGTCTGGGTGTTTTTTCTTGATTGAAGCGGAGGTTACAGAAGGGTCTGACATCACTTTACGCCTTAGGATATTATCAGTCCTTGGAGATGTCTTCCTAGCTGCACCAATGCCCTCCTTCCTCTTTGGTATGGTACCTGGTGGCAATAACTCAGCTGCACGTTTTAGGCGATGAATCGTATTTTTGAGGTTACTAAATCTGCTGCTACATCAATAAAAGACTTTTGCTGCTCTAATAGGGTCAAGGCACGGCTTTTCTCTGTCATAGAAAGCTTTTTCCACCCCATTGTATCCACTTGCACAGAAGTTATAGCACGTCAAATGTAGGCACGAATGCAGATAATCAGCACGCTGGAGTGCCATATACTAAAACCTCGTTGTACGAGCTCAAACGAGACACTGAGTTCCAATAGAGCGCAGTTCTGTTGTCTTAGCCCAGGAGAGTCGTCCACTTGCGGCATAAGCTCCGCACATTTTCATTGGATTGTTGGCAAGTAAAATAGTGAAAGCGATTTTGTGTATCGATTTCTGTTGCCAATATTCAATGTCACTTTTTTTGTTGCCGCCACTGTATAAATAGCCCATTAAATTACCAACTCAAAACGGACTAAGCCATGGCGTAATGGCTAGAGCATTGGCGTTTAAATCTACCGACACCGCATTCGAAACTCAACAGTCCAAAAACCTTTTATGAAGAAATCTCACGAAGAAAACGGAAGTCAAGGAAAACGCTCCAAGGACCAATACAAATCAATTTTAGATGAAGTATGTGCATACAGGGGAGGAAATGGGAAATATCAGAGATGAATGAAACTATTCAGATTATGCTTTGGAGAGAAATGAGGATGAGAAGGAATAAGAAAAAGAGGATATATATATAGTGTGTTATGGAGAGAGGTGATGATGATGAAGTTGGGGAAAGATTTTATTTTTCATTGTGGCAGCCAAACTGGCAACTGCCTACTTAGGCATGCCACCGTACACAACACAGCCTACTACTGGGCTACATTAAAAAAAACAATATGTAAAAAACAAATAACGACGATAAAAAAGGAGAAAGGCTAAAGAAATAACGAGAAAAGGCAAGAATGAGTGTTCCGGCGTCGGGGTAGGCCCGCCTCCCCCCAGGGCAGGAACATGCAACCTACAAAAGGAAACGGACATAAAAAAATAAAGAGGAGTAGGCCAGCCTCCTCCAAAAAGTCGTAAAGTCCCAAAATCGTTGGGCACGAACTCGTCCCGAGTACAAGGAACAAGCGGCAGCAACCCCGCTCGTCCCGGTACCCGGACAGGTAACGTGCGCAGAGATAACCGAGGCTGGGATATTCAACAAGAATGTCCCTAACAGTCTGGGGGACAACGTAGTCTTCACAGTAGGGCGCTGGTGAGCGCTCCATCAAATAGTGAGGCGCAACACGAGTGTGTCCGATTCGGAGACAACAGAAACCGACCTGAAGCTGTCGCAGAATGGGGGAGTGGTCCATGGGAACAGTCGCGGCGCAATGGCACGCAACTTTAAATTCCTTTCGACCGTCTCCCATCTTCTTTGCCAAGCAGTCCGAAGAGCTGCCCGTATTCTTGCCATGTAGTCGGTGTGAGGAAGAGCGAAACGCTGGTCCAGTCGCAGAGTACTCGCGGACTCTTTGGCGCCCTCATCGGCGCGCTCATTCCCCGCAATTCCTACATGTCCAGGAACCCAGGAGAAGATAATCTCGACATCTGCCCGGCTCGCCAAAACCGTGGCGTCACGGATATAGCGAACCAGATGATGTGTAGATTCCAATGCCCCGAGAGCACTCAGGGCGCTTTGTGAGTCGCTATAGATCACAATCCGGTCTCCGAACCGGGCACGTCGCGTAATCTCCCGTACCGAGTAGTGTATTGCCACCAGCTCGGCCGTGAAGACAGATGCAGCTCCTGGCAGAGTCCCAATGATTCAAACACAGGGGATACGGCATGAAAGCTGACCCCCGATTGGGACTTGTAGCCATGCGTATACACTGGTACGATTGCAGCGTGACACGAGGTGTGCTCCAAAAGGTCGAACGCAATACTCCCGGCGCTGTACAAGCTTCGGGAGCAGAGGCGTGACCACAAATGGCCAAAATGTGGTACCCTCCAGGATGGCATCCTGGGCAGAACCAGGGACGCCACCGGCCCGAGAGCTATACCTAACTCTCGAAGAAGTTTCCAGGCCCTAAACACAAAGTGCTTAGGGTATGACTGGCGTCGCTCGGCCGCATAGGAACCATCGAAATCAGCTGCGGATGCAGTGAGAGCTGTTGGCAACTGAGGGAGGCGCAGGGCTCACGCGTACAGGCGAGTGATGCACTTTACGCGGCGTAGAGCAAGTAGCATCTCACCAGCATCGACCAACAGGCTCTAAATTGGGAAACTGCGGAAGGCACAGGTGGCAAGGCGAAGGCCGATCTGGTGAATCGAATCCACCTTCCGCAATAAACGCTCGGCTGCGGATGAACAAAAGATGGATAAAAAAGTAAGGCAGTAGCTCTATCAGCGCCACAACGCTAAACGTTACGGAACGGAGAATATCCATGGCGCGGGTACAAGAGACCCTAAAGCTGCGAATATGAGCCTCCCAGGTGGGTCGGAGTGGAGCCGTGGATGGCGGAAGAAGTGCACCACCTTAGTCTTGGCCAAAGAAAACCGAAACCTGTGCGCTTCGGCATAGCAAGAGTCACGGTTCAATGCCTGTTGGAGTCGACGCTCCAGAGTTGGCATCTAAGCCGCGCAAAAAGAGATCGAAAGGTCGTCCACGTAGAGCGTAGCGAGAACATCTTCCGGCAGCACCGAGGTGATGCCGTTGATGCTCAGGGCAAAGAGTGTAGCACTGAGGACACTTCCCTGCGGGACACCCTCTTCCTGATCTTTTAGGCCGGAGAGGGATCCCCCCACCCTTACGTGGAATCGACGATCTCGCAAACATTCGGATATAAAAATTGGGAAGCGTCCCATCGCCCCCATAGTGCGGAGAGTCTCCATGATACCGAATCGCCATGCGGTATCATAGGCCTTCACCAGATCGAAAAACACCGTGGCATAGCACTGTCTAAGAAGGAAGGCCTCACAGACGGAATTTTCCAGTCGGAGCAGAGTATCCGACGTGGAGTGGAACTTGCGGAAGCCATACTGTGCAGAAGACAGATAGCCTCCACTGTCCAGGAAAAAGGCTAATCTAACATTTACCAATTTCTCCATCAACTTGCACACGCAAGAGGTTAGAGAGATCGGGCGGAAACTGGCCGGAGTAGAGTGATCTCTCCCCGGTTTGCGAAAGGCGAGCACAGTAGCGATTCGCCAGGAGTCTGGGAGAAGATATTCCACCCAGATCTAGTTGAACAAATCTAACGGAAATGCCATGCTTCCCTCACCCAGGTGTCGAAGCATGGCATACGGTAGATCATCCGGACCATGGGCGGTGTCCGTGCACGAAGCAAGAGCGGAGCTCAACTCACTCACAGTAAACCTGTCGTTGAAGGGTTCTCCGACTCTGGAGGTAAAGTCCAGCCGGCGACATCACAACGTGCATTGAATGCTGGTGGAGCAGCATCCTGGCTAGAGAATGCAGAGAAAGCGGTCGCGAAGGATTCCGCCACGGACTCGGGGTCTGAGATTGCGGTCCCATTCTCCTGGAGAACGGTAGAGGGGTCCTGCGAGAACTTGCCCCGAATCCTTTTGACTCGCTTCCACACCTCTGCCAGAGGGGTCTTCCCGTTAAGTGAAGACACGTATGCCCGCCAAGAAGAGCGGCGGGCGTGCTTCAAAATATACCAGAATCTAGCCCTAGCCCGACGAAATTCAGCGACAGTGAAATCGTTCAGGCGGCGCTTATAGCGTATGTAGTCATAACGATTCTGTTTGAGGGCCATCTCACACTCAGCCGACCACCATGGGAGTTGTCGGCGTGCAAAACGGCCAGACGTTCTGGGAATAGTAGTCAGGCCCGCGGCGATGAGGTTGCCAGAGAAGAACTCAACGGCCTCATCTACCGACCTAAACTCCACGGTGAGCTCTCAGGTGGCAGTTGCCCTGAAAATGATATTTGAATGGGAAAATGATCACTACTATGGAGGTCACTACATTCCACTGATGGTGGAATGTACGCAGAAATGATAGTATACCTCCTATCTAGGTGCAGCTGCACAACCACTGCCTGAAAGGACGTATCTAAAGTGAAAGGAAGAACGGAGACATCATGCCGGGTGTAAACCGCGCATCCCCCAGCCCGGCCCTCTCGTGGTGGTGGGGTCGCAAGACCCTTATAATCCTGGAGGGCGGGCAGGGAACACGCGCCTAGCATGATCTCCTGCAGAAAAATAGCTAACGGGGAACGGGACGAGACGAGCCTCCGTAGCTCCTCCAAGTTGGCCCGGAGTCCACGGCAATTCCATTGAAGGAATATGCCCTCCAGGCCTAGCTCGGAGGAGACGCGTGGGCCCTCTTCGAACAAAAGACCCTCACGGGAATGGCCGTACGCTTCCCGGAGGCAGAATCCTAGGCGCTGTTCGCCGGACAAAGCGCTGAAGGCGCTGTCGCCTTCAAGGACTGATTGGGGAAGGTTGGGCTCGCCACGCGAGTCTTTTACTTCCTCCGCATCTAAATCTTAGGCGGACGTTGTGACTTCGGAGGCAGGGGGGCCTTCTTTTCGAGGAACCACCCTCTCCAGGCCACTCAGCCCACCACTAGGCGTGGGCAAAGAAGCCGAGGCTCCTTTGTTGCTGTCCTGTTTTCGGGGGACAGCTTTAGGAAGTCAGGAAGATGGCCTGGCGACCAACTTCAGGGTTGTCGCCTCCTGTGAGTCGGTGAAGGCGCTTGGCCGTTTCGCCTTACGAGAAACGGTCATGCTGGGGGGGGGGAGCCCTGGTTTTAGCCGGGGCTGGGTGTGAACCCTTTTTGCCGCCAGCATTAACAGGGGAGCGCCCGGGTTGAGTAGAACCCGCAGAAGGGCTCAGAATTGGCGTGGAAACAACCGTGCTCGTTGGCCTGGATGGGCCAGGAGCAGAGGGTGCCTTTCTAACTATTGAGGCATAAGACGTCCCAGGCAGAGCCGGAGCGCCAGGACCAAGTCCTTAGTCTCGCGCAATGAGAGAGTCGATCCTGGGCCTGAAGGCTAGTATTTCTTTCTCAAGGAGATTTGCACCACATTGCTTCGAAGAAGTGGGGTGCGGCTCTCCGTAATTGACACACTTGGCCACACAGAAATTTGGACTTATCGTGTGCGGCCTTGGAGCAATTTACACAGACTTCGGGTGACCCCGACTTTGCACGTCTACATGAGCGATTCGTATGGCCGAAGCGGTGACAGTAATAGCACCTCCGCGGCAGTGGCACGAATGCCTTCACGCGGTAGCGGTACCAACCGGCACGGTACCGACTCAGGGAGCTTGTCACAGTCGAACGTGACAAAGAGTGTAGGGGTGGGTCTCGAGGCCCCTTGCTTTTTTCTCATCACACGTTCGACCTTGACCGCCCCATGGTCGGCCAGCTCTAGGTTGATATCCTCAATGGAGTAGTCAACGAGTTCCCTCGCCAATAAACTACTCCTTTCACAAAGTTCATGGTAGAGTGCGGCGTCACACTCACCGGGGTTCCATGAAGTGTCCCAAGCGCACTTATCTTGGCCGCCTCGACGGGATTCGCCGCATTCGCCAGAAGGCTCCCGTCCGAGAAACGGGTTACATTCGGCTCTCTACCAATTGCACTAGCTAATCCTCTCCTCTGATGGATCATGTTGCCCTTGGACAACATGCTGCCATCAGTGGAGTGAATAACGAGGAAGCGTTTGAAGCCAGCGGGCTTGAAAACGCCAGGTAACCTCTGAATGATGGGCCTCGATGCACTTTTAATCTTAGTCATAGTCAGGGGCTCCGCACTCGGGGGGGTATAGGGGCCAGATGTTCCGATCTTCGCTTGGTCGCTTCGCAAATTGGCAGTAGACCCATCCGTCCCCGCAGACACGCAGATGGAGAGGAGTCTCGAGTTTTTTTAGTCTTTTTTTATTATTTTTCTTTTTAAGGGAGGAGGGCGGGGAATGAACCCGCTTCTCCTTTCCGCCGGCAGAAGAACCTAGGCCAGATAGACCGGCCTCAGTCAGGTCCTTCTCCGAAATGGAAAAGCTCCTGGTAGTCACAGGGGCACCGGTCGGAGGAGATCCCTCCCCTCCTTGTACTGGCTTGGAAACCCGGGCTGTTTGAGGAGGACCGTGCATAGGGGCGGATTCGAGTTTGGTGCTTGGTGCCGAGCCCAGATTCCCTCTCATGGAAGGCCCTACCGTCTGAGGCTGGGTTTCCTCAAGGACCATATCTATCTCAGGAGGGGCCTCCAGTTGCCATCCCCTCCCAGGACATCGCAGGTCCCGTTGGCAGCGTCACTAGTCATTTGTGGGAAGGCACAGGCTTTGACCCCGGCAAGGTTCAATATTCTTGCCAGCAGGTCTTTTGAGGGAAGCGACCGAAGGGGCCTGGCTCCCCGCCCCCTAACAGGGTTTGTCCTACAGAGCCGCTTCACTGGGGAGCGGTCGGCTCTGAGCTGCCTGCTGGCTTTCTTGGCAGTCCCCTTGGAAAGAAAGGGGGGGACTGCCGCTGGAAAAAGGGAGGTGCCCGAAAGCACCTCCAGAGAAGGGGGTGAGGGGGATTCTCCTACACCCGTAGGCGAAGTAGACGAGTAAGCCTCCTCTCTGGTTAGAGAAATATGGAGGGTCCCCTGCGCAAGAACAGGGGTGGGGGACCTCCATTTTTTTTCTATGGAGCTGCCCGAGGGCTGCTCCGTTGGGAAATGGGGAGATATTTTGGATTATTTTTTTCATTCGTGGGCATGGTGACCCTATTTGTTCCAGGGAAAGCAATCGCTCATCACCCCTCACAGTAGCCCGCTCTTCAAGAGGTGCGTACGGGACCTGGCAGAGCCAGGTGCCGTTATTTTGGACCACCCCTCTCGCCTGTTGGCCTGGCAGTCCCTCAGCATGGCGGCTCCACCTTGGACACGGCGTAAAAAAATAATACAGTGGGAAGTGACAAGGAATGTGGATGTGAGGAAGGTATGGGTGGGGATGAAGCAGGTTGTTAAAAACCAACCACCACATACCGGAGCTCAGGGGTTAGAGAAAATTGTCCCCTCCTTCCTTAGCCCCGATCCGGGACGGTTGGCTAAGAAGAAGGTCAGCATCTATCCTGTGAAATTAGAGGCTGACCAGAGAAAGTTGTAGGAGAGGTTGTATGAAAAGAGACGAAGTAGGGGAGAAATACAGGCTGTCTGAAAGAAGGAGAAGAGGCTAAGCTGGGGTCTAGAAATATATATTAAACTGAGTAAGAATTAATAGGTTTATTTAACCCGAAACAGAGAGAAAGTTTAATCAACAAGAACAAGTGAGTTCAAAGAATCGGCGGGCAAATAAAACAGCACACAGATATTTAGAATTTCGTATATGTCTATATAGAAAAACAAGGTCTGCTGACCAAAAGGTCGCGTGCTCTTATTTATTCAGATTTATAACCTTGCGAGCTTCAAAACTTTCAATAATTCCTAGACAAACCTTGGAAGGACCTTGGCAATTATATCATTCGAAAGAGAATCTAAACCAATATAAGGGTTTCAAATGTCGTTAGAATCTGGCCAAATAGTTAAAATGTTATTGCCAAATAATTCCCGGCCTAAACTTGGGAGGACCTTGGATATTATATCATTCGAAAGAGAATGTAAAACAACATAAAGGTTTCACATTTCGTTAGAATTGGCCGAATAGTTACGATGTTATTGCCAGGACAAAACAAAAATCATAACGGGGACCCACATTAAAGCAACAAAGGTCAACAGACAAAAAAAGACCCCGCCCCCAGTTTTTTATGAATTCGGTTATTGGAGTACTCAGTGTGGTCACCATACACAGTCGCAAAATATGTTTATTTAACTTAAATGCACGCAATATAAATGCTAAACTCATTAACAAAATAAACCGAAGCACTTTACAACTAGACAAGTTCTGCTGACCAAAATGTCGCGTGCTCTCTCTTATTCTTATTTAAGACCTTACCGACCTTGAAAACTTTTAATAATTCCTTGGCTAACCTTGGGAGGACCTTGGCAATTCCATCAATCGAAAGAGAATGTAAAACAACATAAGGGTTTCGAATTTCATTAGAACCGGCCAAATAGTTGTTTTTATTGCCCAAACAATATAATTCCCGGGCTAACTTGGGAGGACTTTGTCAATTATATCATTCGAAAGAAAATGTCAAACAATATAAGGGTTTCAAATTTCGTTAGAATCGGCGGAAGTATTACAATAAAAAGCAAAACGGGGACCGACCGATCGACATAAGTGAGATTTAGAGGCGCCCACGACTAAAAACAAATACTGACGAAAATCACGCGTTGGTGGAGCTTCTAGGACAGAACCGTCTATCTGGGCTGAAGGTCGCGGCGTAACGAAATGTTTTGGGGAACGACGAAGCGTCTCTTAACTCACTTTGTAACATTTATTAAGTGTGTGGTCGTGGCATTTAATTTAGGGTCCAGTAAACCCATCATGGAAATGTTTCTGTTGAAACGTCGCCAAAACAAAGTAGCATATAATGGATATATCCTCACCTATCATTGACGTATGTTATATTGTTTTAATTTATCAATAAATCCTCGTGTTAAATTTATATAATTTTATTTTGAAGTTTCATTGTTTTATTTTTTTCATTGATGACTAAATTTGGCTAGTCCGATTTTTGCTCAATTTGTCTTCGGCAAAACTAAATCCAAGCACACGACCACCCACGCTGACACTCGCCTCCATTTACCGGGGAGCTCACTCGGGCGTCCAGGTCTCCATTCACAGCAATCGCTAAAACCTGTGAATTGGATTCGATAATCGCCCTTAGCGTCGTTATCGGAGTCCGTTACGCTCACTCGAGATTTCCTGAGGAAAAAGGCAATACAATATCCGTTTTTATATGGCGTTCTTCAAGGCGTTTGGCCTTCACAGTGCGCGTCTCCCAATTATAAAAAAAAACTTGAGAGAAGATGCGGGACTTTAAGGCACGATTGAAGGCTCGAAGGGAGGGGCGAAGAACGTATACCAATCGACCGCTGTCACTTCGCTTATCGGTGAAAATAAATTGTGCATTAATCATATGGCAGCTTTTGGCATCTTACTGTTTGAATTTTGAACTGACTCCAGACCAGAGCTGCCAATTATGTTACTTCTTTTCTAAAGTTTTGAAGCTGTGAACATTTTAAGTTTGTTAACTTTTCCAAGCATTGTATAATGAAATTAAGAAATATGATAGCATTTATAGACAAATTTGTTCGCTGGCCAAAAGTCTTGTGGCAGCCTTGCTTCAGGCTGGATCCCCGACGTCAGCTGGTGCTGGTCGTCATTGGTGTAAGTAAGGTGGTCGTAAAACGAGGGAGGGCCACCCATTCAGTGTCAGGGGTGTGGATAAGAAGACCCCATTCAGAAGGTTCCAGGACGGAAGATATATGGAAAATAGGAATCGGATTTCGCCCCCAATAGGAGATTTTTTTCGTCTCCACATTTTTCTGGGAATCAATCCGATGCCTAGGCGTGGCAAGCAAACGCTTTACTATGCCAGCAAGAACTTAAATATAACTAGGTTCTTCTAGCATCTTTTAATACCTGGTAGAGTGATGGTGCGGGCGGAAAAAAGCTTGAAACGACAAACCAGGTGAAGCGCAAAGGTACAAATTTGAGCTGCGTGTTTTTCTGTTCTCGCCTTTATTACTACTCCGATTGGCGCAGTAAGGGGCTAGGGAGCGTTCCATCAAATGACCGCGTCTAGTGACCTCAAACGGTCGCGGCATTTACCTCAGGGATGTCCAGTGCCCACACAAGCGAGATTTCATGTATCAAAAATAGAAGGCAAAAACAACGGCAATCTTTGCTTGTGTTTTTTAAAAGGTCCTTAAAAAGGCATCGGATGGAAATAAAAAAAAAACAACCCGGAATTTATATAGCCAACATCCAAGTGCAGCAAGCAGGGAATGATGGGAGATTAAGGATCCATGTGCATACGAGTGCACATGGATAAAAGGAAATGGAAAAGAAGAAAGTAATGAAGTGAGGCGTTAGAGACCGTTAAGTCGAATTACTCTAGAGGTTAGAAATACATTTCGCTCGGTTACGTTTATTTTTACTAGTATGAGGGTTCGTCAGGTCCACTACGAATTTTGGATAAATAAAAACGAATGGTATTTTTCATCATTTAGGCTTGAAAGCAAACTGTGGGGCATAAGTGCTTTTTGTAATCACTTTTAACCCCAATTTAGTAGGTATACCAATAGTACCTATTTAGTTTTGCTTTGATTCCCCTCCAAAACGAACGAGTGAGGAGCATGCTGAATATATACTCTTTACTCTGGAGGATTGCAAGATATTGGATTTTGTGTTTTATTAACATAATCATTAAATAATTAATTAAACCTGATGAATTGAATATGCAATGGGATATGATAACATAAAATATGGAATTATATACTTCAACGGAAATTGCTAAAGATAATTTAATATTATTGTACTGAGTACATCGGTTCACTTTAGGCACTGTGAAAACACCAATTCTAGGAATTGATGAATATATCTTTCACCCTATGTTGAAGCGAGTGATAACATGCGGAATGAATTAACAAGGTCTTTGAATATGGTGAAGTGGTACCAGAAATGGGTGTGGAACATGCCTAGCAATGGAGAAGAAGGCTTCGATTGGAAAAGTAGGCTTTAAGGAGTTTCGCGTCGATGGGAAAAGAGCAGCCATTAAAGGCGATCGTTACTTTGGGTACCAGGAGAGTTGGATGTGTTTCAGATTGGGATTAGCGTTTCCTTCTTGTATCAGCGTATGGAGGAATGGATTGAACTGGCTTGACTGAACTACCATCAAATTAACAGCCTGGTTCTATTCGCCTCAAATTGGAGGATTTTGGCATGTCCCCTGCTTGAATGGGAAATGTGTTCTCAGGGCAAGTTGCTTCCGCCGGAACGGGAAGGGAGAAAGGAAGAATATTATCTGGAAAAAAAAACACATAGGAAGCTCGCCGTTCTCTTTCGCGCACTCCCAGCGCTGCAAGAAGCTAGCGGGTCTTCCTGGTCGCTCGGGCATGTTCATAGGTGGGCGTGATAACGAAAAAAATGTATCACGATAACCGATAAATCGACAACGATAACCTTATCGGCGATAACCGATAATCGATAACTAGCGATAAATTTATCGCCCGATAAGGTGCTAACCTATAAATCGATAAATCCCAAATTATAATACAATATTGATTATTGACTATATATAGCGTTATTTTATAATACAATAGTAAGAATATTTGAATACTGTTTTTTACCTGGTGAGGCTCTCCATCTCCTCATAGGTTTTGAGGCTCCTCCTCCCAGATCGAACTTATCTATTTCTGCCTTCAAGGCACGCGCGGCTCACCCCTGTGCTAAACTGGAACTAAAAACTGAAATTATCGATTATCGCTAGTTTAGAACCAAAAGTATCGGCGATACCGATGAATCGATAACGCCGAAAAAAATATCGGATAACCGATAACCCGATATCGTTATCGCGATAACGCCCACCTATGGGTATGTTCTTGTGCATGTGTGCAAGCACTGTAAAAAATGCTGTGGGGCCCCCGCCCTAAAATCCTATTCGGTGTAATTATGTCTTTGGAAGGAAACAATGCCCATTGTGGGAGGGTTTGGGTAATTTTAATGGGGTTGATGCGCGCAAACACCACTTTGTAGAAAATCTGTTGAAGATATCCAGACAATTTGAAATGATCAGAAAGAAAGTGAAGTTGGGGGGTGTTAGGATGCTTTGAAAATACGAGGCAAAAAGTATTCTGGGTTCTACAGAACAGTAGGGCACGCAACTCTCCTAAACCTGCCTTCACACAGCAAGAGGCGCAATTCCTTCCATGTAGCATGCAACAACGGGAAAATGAGGGGCGGGGCTAGGAGATAATTTCTGAGGATGGTATGAACGGTGTGGAAGGGGGGGGGGACGTGAAGATGTAAGCGCGTCTAAAAAAAAAACTACGGAAGTAAAAGAGTTTCGAAGAATAGCGGGTTTTTTAGTGAGGACGAAGTCAATTTTTAATAATCTTGGCCATTTACAAGCGATGAAGCGAAATTAACCGTAATACGTGGAATTTAGACTTGAAATTACACGAGCCAGAATTGCAATCAGGTCATTCATTCATTTGTATTTTAAGCGCGGGAAAATACACTAAAATGATCCATTAGCAATATAAATGTGGCGCCACTCATCGAGGGAATATGAGGGAATAAGAGAAAAAATGGAAAGAGGCACTGCACTTATAGGAGGAGTGCTATAAGTGAAGAAAGAGTGGAGACGACACAAAGACGCCTTCCACAGTTATTACGGAGAGGAAGGAGTAGAGAGCGGGAGTACTACACTATCACCCCTTTGTTATCTCAAGGATTATCTGGCGAATGGTACCAAAAGGGCATCAGTTGACGTAATACATTTAGCCTATTATCAAAAGATATATTAAAAACCCACAATAAAACAAGGTCATCACACCTATGTCGCGTGCTCTCAATTATTTCAATAATTTTTAAAAGAAAAATGAAAAAAACACATCCGACCTTTTATGACCTTCGAAACTTTCAAAAACTCACTGAAAAGTAAAATGGTACCATCTGACCGACATAGTAACTAAAATAAAAAAACAAACAAACAAAAGACAACCGAAAAGAAGCCGAAGTCATGGTCCAGCGTCGGAGGGAGGCCATCTCCCGACGGCATTTAACACAAATGTTAAATAAAAATGGAAGAAACCAAACTCCTCAGAGAAGTCAGAGTCCAGAGGTCTGTGAGCACGAACACGTCCCCAAGAGATGACAAGGGACAAGCGGTAGCGACCCCGTTCGTTCAGGTACTGGGAGAGGTAACGTGTACGAAAATACCCCAGGCTGGGACACTCAACAAGACTGCCGAACAGTCCGGGAGACCACCCAGTCATCGTAGTAAGGTGTGGGCTAACGTTCCATCAAATGGCGGTGCGTCCTGCGAGTACGACTATTTCAAAGAACTATTGGTGGTAGGTCCATAGGAACAGGCGCGATGGCAAACAACTTCAAGTTGCCATCGGCTATCTCCCATCCCTTTTGGCAGGCAGCCGGGGAGGGAAGGGGGGCTGACATGACTCGGCCATGTAGTCTGTGATCAAGAGCAAAGAGCTCTATGATTGCCCAGTTCTCGCGGAATTTTTGACGTCCTAATCAGCGCGCTCATTCCCGGCAATCCCTACATGTCCAGGAAGCCAGCAACATATACAAGTGCGTCAGTATTTTGAGGACATTGCTTTAAATAGCTCTAACTTTTTATAACTACTTTGTTCCGAATAATAATGAGTGCCATTAAATTGACGAAGCGAATGAAAAGGCATATTAAAATCGTTGCCATGAATAAAAGCTCAACATAATGATGCAGAAATTGCTCGCTTTCTGAAAGTGACCCGATCCTTCGTTGCCAAAGTTAGAAAAGACCTGGAAGCTGTTGATAGGGATCCAACACATGCAAAGGGTTCTAGTACCATCACAACCTAAGAATTTGTGCAGAAAATAAAAATAAAAATGGAGGAAAGACCAGGAAAGTCGATCAGAGCCCGTGCAAAGGAATTCAAAGTTTTATAATGTTACAAGGGATATGTGATGTGGAGAGGTCAGTAAATATCTATTGCTCATCTATGAGATGAAGCATAGAATATGGGCTATTGTTCGTACCAGGGCCATTTCCGCGCATGAAGGAGAGAGCGAGATTTTTTTTTTTAAAGCCGCCATCTGGCGATTGCTTTTAAGGGATCGAAAACGGAAGGCATTTCATTAAGCGTAAATCTGTCGTTAAAGAGTTCTCCGCTTTTGGAAGCAAAGAGTAGGTGGCAGTTTTTAACAACATCACGACGTATATTGAATGCAAGGGAAGCAGTGGAGAACGGAAATGAGGGGGTGCCTACCGTTTAAAAGCCTAAAGAGACAGGGAGGGCCTCGGCAACAATGCTACGACGCGGCGGAATTCCCCCGCGTCGAAGTCGCCTAAGGTGGAATGTACGCAGAAATAGAAGTATACCTCAAATCCAGATTTAGCTGCTCTGCAAAGCTTGAACGGAGTAAATACTCTCTAGCTCTAGCTTGTAGGAGATGCGAGAGCCCTCTTCGACGCTTTCCGGAGGCAAAACTCCGTGGTCTGTTGACCGTAGAAATTTACAACACATTGATATAAATAAATATAAATAGGTTAAATCTGTAAAATGTCTCATCAAAAACTAATCATCATTTATTTGTTCCCGAATATCTAGAATATTCTAAACTAAATGCGAGGTTTCTTTCGTTATCGTATAAGGCTACACCCCCATACCTTACAAGATAGTCGTAGCGTCAATACCTTCATCAAAGGGAAAAACAAACAAATCAGTCGAGATCTTCGTGAACGCATTTTAGCCCTTCATAAGAGTGGCTTTGGGTATAGAAACATCTCTTCTGTACAGCTTAAAGTACCTCTAAATTCATTTGGTACCATAAGACCTAAATGGATATCTCATAATGCAATTTATCCTATTGAACGTTCAGATCTCCCTCGGATGTTAACGGAACGTGCAGCTCGAAAACTTGCTAAAACAGTATGAGATAAATAACGGACTAATCATAGAGAGCTGCAGGAAGATCTGGAAACAAGAGGATATGAAGTTAGCAAGGATATAATAAGCAAACGCTGCGTCGTTATGATCGTCGTTATGTTCTCATGAACAAGAGTAGAACAATAATTAAAAATACATGCCATGGCCATAACAATAAATAAAAGACGAACAAGATCAGAACAAGAAATAACAAGTCCAGAACAATAACACGACATGAACAAGACCCGACCAACAAATAAGACATGAATAAGACCATGAGCAAGAACCATAAATGAACAAGACCAGAACAATAAATAACAATACATGAGTAAGACTAGAACAATAAATAACACGAAATGAACAAGCTAAGAAGAATAAATAACAAGACGAATAGGATCGAAACAATAAATAACAAGACATTAATAATACTAGAACAATAAATAACAACATTAACAAGACCAGAATCATAAATAAAAAGAGATGAACAAAACAAGAGCAATGAATAACAAGTCCAGAACAATAAATAGCACATGAACAAGACCAGAATGATAAATAAGAAGACGTGAATAAGACCAGAACAATAGATAACAAAATATGAAAGGGACCAGAACAATAGATAACAAGACATGAACAAGGCCAGAACCATAAATAACAGAACATGAACAAGACCAGAACCATAAATTAAAAGACATAAACAAGAACACAATAATATATAACAAGACATGAACAAGGCCGAAGAATACCCCATATAAAATGTGCTTCAACAGCCTTGTGAAATTGGTAGCCAACATAGACATCTTTAATACCACCGACCTAAATGCTTCACACCTTTGACCACCAAAAACAAACACCTACTTGAAGACCATGAGTGTGTAAGCTGTCAATAGGGTGTTCTGTATACTCGCTTACAGGGACGGGAAAAGGAAGTTCAGGTTCCACGCTGATAACAAGTATGATGGGCGATCTTAGTACACAAATACCCGGATAAAGGCGAGTGGAATACCTTTGCCTTCTCACCAAATTTACATGGACATTTATGTATGCGCGGGCACACGTTTGAACACCCTTTCGTTCCTACCCCTGTGCGATTGGTACCATTGGTGGTCCGATATCCCGACTAGCACGCTCAAATGAGTTAGTGATAATGACTGCAGAAACCGGTTGGCGCTCGTACAATGACAGAGAAAGAGAGAAAGAAAGAAAAAAAAGGAGATAAGGAAAATCGAAAGGAACTAATGATACACAACCATTTTCGTCTTTTTATAAGACCAAAAAGGACCCAACATAATTAAATAAGAAGGAAACGAGAGAAAGAAAACGGGATAAAATACTAAGAAAGTAAAAATATTGGGTGGGGTTCAAACTTGAGAGCGTTTTTCGCTTTTTTGGTCACTGCGGTCACCAATAGACCGCAATTCTACCTCAGCAATCCAAAGATAATTGATTCGGTTATATCATTTAAAGGCAGACATACTGATTATCAGCTATAAAGTTATGTAGACTATAGTACCTCTAATTTAGAACTAAAACTACTCAATCAAAACTTAAAAATAAACATAATTAAAATTCAACATATGAGAGGCTCATGCACAGCGTAGGAGAAAATGATCAGAGACTCAGGGTGGTGAAGTTAGGGAGATGTACATAGCCCTTGAGAAGCAGACCGCATATAAGAACAAGTGACGAAGGTCTGGGATGTTAACGGAGATGTAGAGGAAGAACAAGTGCAGATGTTCAAGAATGCAATCACTCTCTTTGAAGTGAGAATAGCGGGTAATGGCGATAAGTGTGTCTGGGTGAGAATCCGTCATGCTTTTGACAGGTTGAGACGGATGAAGGGCGTGGAGGAGGGCCCCCGGAGAGGAGATTTACCCTCAAGGCCGACCCCCTGTTGCCCTCCGGCTCAAGTCTCGAGGACGGTGGCGCCCCTCGGACCACAGCAACGAGGCAGAGACACTGAGCACCGTCCCTTCAGGGGATCGGGCGGCGTTCGGTGTTCGGAAGAGATACGTGTACAAGAGTCTCGAATGAAGAGAGATGAAAGGAGAGGAAGAGGAAGATGAATAGGGATAAAGAGGATGAAGAGGAAAATAATTTTAAAAAGAGAGATGAATAATGAGAGATAAATAAGATGAAAAGAGATGAATAATGAGAGATAAATAAGATGAAAAGAGATGAATAGGACGATGAGAGATGTAGAGGATAGAGATTGAGGAAGATGAAGAAAGAGGTGAAAAGAATGAATAAAGATAGAGGGGCTAAATGAAATTGCACACGAGAGAGGTAAAGAGGAACAGGAAAGATGATGAGATAAAGAAATTTGTAGGGATAAAAATGAAAGGTGTTGAAGTGAAATAGAGAAGATTGAAGAAAGAGGAAGAGAAGATAGAGAGATGAAGAGGATATAGAGAGATGAAGAGATAAAAAGAGATTCGGAGAAGAAGAAATGTTAGTTGAAGAAGGATGCAGAGGACGAAGAGAGGTTGGCTGACGAGGTCAGAATGGACGTCTTCACTCAAGTTGCTTAGTACGGCTATGGACGTTTCATACCTCTCCACTCACCCTAACTTCTCCACTTTCTTTACGACTTTTTCAAAGACTTTCGGTTACAGTTGCCCTCGTTGGTTTCCACTTTATTGTGCTTGTTTTTACTTAGATGGAGATAAATTGGATAAATATACCGACTTCACGTTGCAACTGTGTGTGTATGTGTGTGTTTCTCACTTTGTCCGTCTCCAAATCTGATGAACGTTGTAAAACACAAATTGCATGAAGGACCTGTCTACTCCCCCCCACACATACACCTCTCCAGTATTAATTATAACTTAGTGAATGGAAGAAATTAGATATACACAAACACTCCCCTGTAATAACTCAGGGAATGGGAGAAATTAGATAAATATGAATTAAACAAAGATCTGTCAAAAGAGCTAAAGATAATCGTTAACCCCAACCCGACCAAGTGACGTCATTTACGAGAATTCGCGTCGCCACAGCAACGGAAGTAAAAGAACAAATTATGGCTCACATAACCAGCAAAGCTGAAAATAACGGAGCAAATGAGTATGTATGTATGTAAGCATGCATGCAAGCGAGCATACATACGTGTGTAATTATGCATGTGTTGGGGGAGGAGGGAGAAGGGGAGATTGGCTGAAGTGACGCTTCATGCGTGAAAAGTCTTACACGTCGGTGGAGCAAATATTACGCGAATAATTTCGTTAATTTTATAGCAAAAGATAGATTTTGCGCGATATAAACACTCGCAGTCTGGGTTGGAGTTTAAACTGAAGCTTAACCCTTTAAGAATTTAACCCACCTTTTTCAGGGATAAAATTGACTAAAGACAACTATTCATTGTCCTTTAGTCCCTTTAGTGACACACAGGTAGATGCTGAGTCTACGGACGTAATATATCGGGCAAATCCTTAAAATACATCAATCTTTTGATGTTCCCGTAGGTACTTGGGCAAAATTTTTAGAGTTAAGACATCCAGTTCTCGGGTATATACGAGTTAATTCGTTAATGGTTTAACGTGCCACTTTTGTTAATAATCTAGGTAATAATTTACCAGACTTTTTTGCTCAACGCGTCAAAATGCAGTCCTTATGACTCAAAGGTGGACAGACGAATTTTCAGTCTTTTTAGATTTATTGTATCCGAATACCTATGCCGTTCAACGGTTTCTATATCAACGTAACGCTTAATCAAAAACATATATAGACATTTGAAATATCCCCCCTCCCTTCGTAAATAATCACAAGGTCAACAATTCTAAGGACTTTGGGGAGGGTCGGGGGAGGTCTGCGCGATTCGCCCTACCATGTTGGATATCAATTTGAGGATCGAATTTCTGGGTTATGGCGTCTTATTGTTGCCTTAATAACGCCTGACATTGCCACAATTTGTTTTCACTTGCTCACATTTATTTGACAACGGCCATTAGGACATTAATCTAATTGGTAATTGTTTAATTGAAATAAAAAAAACCCCAAAACTAACCAAGTCATCGCCAGAAAGTTTTTTTAGGATTCTACAGAAATTGGTATAGTTAGGATGGGGGGGTGAAAATGCGTGAAAGATCCATAGGCAGGGGATCCTAAAGAGGAGACTGCTTGTGGCAATCGGAAGGAGTATAATTCTCCTGAACCACTCCACCTTCCGCAATGAAGCCAGAGCAAAAAAAAAGGAAGAAATTCCTTCGAACTATCAAAGAAAAATTCCAAATAATTGTAACTCCAAATTTAAAAAAAAATTTATGGAAGTTTCTCAGCCTACCGTAACTTTGAGTTGAGGGAGGGGTTGGGGGCATTAGATTAGGGGAGTGAACGCCAAAGTCACTGAACAAGCTTAGTAAACGAGTAATCCGTTTCCAGCGGTAGTCGAACTTTTGAACGCGTGCAAGCGAAGTGCAGGCGTTACCACAAAGTCACGATTTTTTTTTATTTCCTACGTTGGTTTTACAATAAAAAAAATAAATAGTTTGACTTGTTAAAAAACGAAAACAAAGAAAATAGCAAGAATGGAATCAGGTTTTATTTAATCAATTAGAAAATGTGACTAATATAAATAGATTTTTGAAATTGCTCTTAGACTCACGATAAAGGTTAACAATTTCAAAATCGCGGCTGCAATTTCGACGCACTTTAAGAAGTAATCCCACGAATTCATTAGTTTTCAGGTTTTCTAATTCCTTGCAAGTTTTCCGCAAAAGGACCTTTCGTTGGAATCTTGGGGTATCAATTTTAGAGCAGGTGCACCTAAAACGTCGGCGCTTTTTGGATATTCTTTTATTGGGCGTTTTGAGATACATTGAGGACTTCGAATGGCAATTATTTGTAAGCAGTTCCCGCTACGTGAAAACTAAATGACTGGTCATGGGGCATCTCTCCTGTAGGGACTCAAGTTCGGTCTGGTGGAGGCTCCTGCAGGGGTTGAAGTCCGGTCTGGTCACGTCTCCTGTACGGGCTCAAGTCAGGTCTGGTTGTGTCCCCTATACGGGCTCAAGTCCGGTCTGGTGGCGTCTCCTGATTTTTTTTTTTTTTAATTAAGGGGCTATCTGGCGACTGCCGACTTAGGCATAAGTCGCCGTAAACAAACAGCCTAGTTCTAGGCTACTTTAAAAAATTGAACAGGAAACAACAATAAAAAGAAATAACAATAACAAAGCAAAAACAAAAACAATAACAAAAACAACAACAACAATTAAACCTGGTTAAATGAAAGGGAGAAGTCCGGCCTCCCCCCAAAAGTCAACAAGTCCACCAGTCAATGTGAACGCACTCGTCCCGAGTACAAAGGAAGGGCGGTAGCGACCCCGCCCATCCCGGTACAGGGACAGGTGTCGTGCGCGAAGATCACCCAGACTGGGACATTCGACAAGAATGTGCCGAACAGTCTGGGGGACGACGCAGTCGTTGCAATAGGGCGCAGGCGAGCGCTCCATCAAATAGCGATGCGTCACACGAGTGTGCCCGATTCGGAGACGACAGAAAGCAACCTAAAGCCGCCGCGACATTGGGGGATAGGTACATGGGAACAGTCGCGGCGAAATGGCACGCAACTTTAAGTTCCCTTCGACCGTCTCCCATCTTCTTTGCCAAGCAGTCCGAAGAGCTGCCCGTATTCCTGCCATGTAGTCAGTGTGAGAAAGAGCGAAACGCTGGTCCGGTCGCAGAGTCCTCGCGGACTCTTTGGCGCCCTCATTCCCCGCAATTCCTACATGTCCAGGAACCCAGCAGAAGATAATCTCGACATCTGCCCGGCTCGCCAAAACCGTGGCGTTACGGATTTCGCGAACCAGGAGATGCGGAGATTCCAATGCCCCGAGAGCACTCAGGGCACTTTGTGAGTCGCTATAGATCACGATCCGGTCTCCGAACCGTGCACGTCGCGTAATCTCCCGTACCGAGTGGTGTATTGCCACCAGCTCGGCCGTGAAGACAGACGCAGCACCTGGTAGAGCCCCGCTGACTTCAAACAGAGGGGATACGGCGTGGAAGCCGACCCCCTCTTGGGACTTGGAGCCATCCGTATACACTGGCACGGTTCCAGCGTGACACGATGTGTGCTCCAAAAAGGTCAAACGCAGTACTCCCGGCGCAGTACAAGATTTGGGAGCAGAGGCGTGGCGACAAATAGCCAAATGTGGTACCCTCCAGGGTGGCGTCCTGGGCAGAACCAGTGGCACCACCGGCCCGAGAGCTATACGTAGCTCTCGAAGGAGTTTCCTGGCCCTAAACCCAAAGGGCTTAGGGTATGACTGGCGTCTCTCGGCGGCATCGGCACCATCGAGATCAGCTGCGGATGCAGTGAGAGCTGTTGGCGACTGAGGGAGGCGCCGGGCTTGCGAGTACAGGTGAGTGATGCACTGCACGCGGCACAGAGCGAGTGGCATCTCCCCAGCATCGACCAGCAGGCTCTCAATGGGGGAAGTGCGGAAGGCACCGGTCGCAAGGCGAAGGCCAGGGTGGTAGATCGAATCCACCTTCCGCAATAAACGCTCGGCTGCGGATGCATAAAACTCGCATCCGTAGTCGAGCTTCGAGCGAACAAAGGATCGATAAAAAAGTAAGGCAGTAGCCCTATCAGCGCCCTAAGCGCTGAACATCACGGAACGGAGAATATCCATCGCGCGGGTACAAGAGACCCTAAGGCTGCGAATATGAGCCTCCCAGGTGAGGCGTCGGTCGAATACAAGACCAAGGAAACGGTGCGACTCAACCACATCCAGGCGCACCCCATTAAGAAACAAATCTGAATCGGGGTGAAGCCGTGGATGGCGGCATAAGAGTGCACCACCTTAGTCTTGGCCAAAGAAAACCGAAACTTGTGCGCTTCGGCATAGCGAGAGAGGCGGTTCGATGCCTGTTGGAGTCGACGCTCCAGAGTTGGCATCTGGGCCGCGCCAAAAGAGATCGAAAGTTCGTCCACGTAGAGCGTAGCGAGAACATCTTCCGGCAGCACCGAGGTGATGCCGTTGATGCTCAGGGCAAAGAGTGTGGCACTGAGGACACTTCCCTGCGAGACACCCTCTTCCTGCTCCTTTGGGCCGGAGAGGGCTCCCCCCACCCGTACGCGGAATCGACGATCTCGCAAAAATTCAGATATAAACATTGGGAGGCGTCCCCTCGCCCCCATCGTGTGGAGAGTCTCCATGATACCGTATCGCCATGCAGGATCATAAGCCTTCTCCAGTTTAAAAAACACCGTGGCGTAGTGCTGTCTACAAAGGAAAGCCTTACAGACGGCATTTTCCAGTCGGAGCAGAGCATCCGACGTGGAGTGGAACTTACGGAAGCCGCACCGTGCCGAAGACAGATGGCCTCCGCTGTTTAGGAAATAGGCTAATCTAACATTTACCAATTTCTCCATCAACTTGCACACGCAAGAGGTTAGAGAGATTGGGCGGAAACCGGTCGGAGTAGAGTGATCTCTCCCCGGCTTGTGAAAGGCGAGCACAGTAGCGATTCGCCAGGAGTCTGGGAGAAGACCTTCCACCCAGATCCTGTTAAACAAATATAACAAAAAGGCCATGCCTCGCTCACCCAGGTGTCGAAGTATGGCGTACGGGACATCGTCCGGACCATGGGCGGTGTCCGCGCACGAAGCGAGAGCGGAACGCAACTCACTCACAGTAAACTTGTCGTTGAAGGGTTCTCCGCTTCTGGAGGTAAAGTCCAGCCGGCGGCCTTCTGCGACATCACGACGTGCATTGAATTCTGGCGGAGCAGCATCACGCTAGAGAATGCGGAAAAAGCGGTCGCTAAAGATTCCGCCACGGACGCGTGGTCCGAGATTGCGGTCCCATTCTCCTATAGAACGGGAGGGGAATCCTGCGAAAACTTGCCCCGAATCCTTTTGACTCGCTTCCACACCTCAGCTAAAGGGGTCTTCCCGTTAAGTGAAGAAACGTATGCCCGCCAAGAAGAGTGGTGGGCGTGCTTCGAAATATACCGGAACCTAGCCCTAGCCCGACGAAATTCAGCGACAGTGAAATTGTTCGGGCGGTGCTTATAGCGCATGTAAGCATAACGCTTCTGTTTGAGGGCCATCTCACACTCGGCTGACCACCATGGGAGTGGTCGGCGTGCAAGACGGCCAGACGTCCTAGGAATAGTAGTCAGGCCCACGGCGATGAGGTTGCAGGAGAAGAACTCAACGGCCTCATCTATCGACCTAAACTCCTCGACTGAGATAGAGAATTCAGTCATTTTCTCAAATGCAGGCCACCGCGCCCGCGCCAAGCACCACTGAGGTGGTCTCTCAGGCGGCAGTTGCCTTGAAAATGATATTTGAATGGGAAAGTAATTACTACCATGGAGGTCATTGACCACCTCCCAATCAAAATCAGGCTGTGCATCCGAAGAGCAAAAAGATAGGTCGAGGCAAGAAAATGAAGCGGTTCTCGGACAGTGATGCGTAAACTCATCCACGTTTAGGACACCCATCTCAAGCTCTTCGATCAGATCGGCAAGGACTTGTCCCCTGGGATTTATGGAGTAATCTCCCCAGAGAGGATGCCTGCCGTTCAGATCTCCAAGCAAGAGATAGGGCCTCGGCAACCGTGCCACGACGCAGCGGAAGTCCCCCGCGTCAAAGTCAGCTGACGGTGGAATATACGCAGAAATCAGAGTATACCTCCTATCCAGGTGCAGCTGCACAGCCACTGCCTGAAGGGAGGTATTTAAAGAGAAAGGAAGAACGGAGACATCATGCCGGGTGTAAACCGCGCATCCCCCAGCCCGGCTATCCCGCGGTGGTGGGGTCGCAAGACCCTTATACCCCGGGAGGGCAGGCAGCGAGCACGCGCCTAGCATAGTCTCCTGCAAAAAAATAGCTAACGGGAAACGGGATGAGACGAGCCTCCGCAGCTCCTCCCAGTTGGCCCGGAGTCCACGGCAATTCCATTGAAGGAATATGCCCTCCAGGCCTAGCTCAAAGACGCGGGGGCCCTCCTCGAACTGAAGACCCTCACGGGAATGGCCGTACGCTTCCCGGGGGCAGAAACCCTGGCGCTGTTGGCCGGACAAAGCGCTGAAGGCGATGTCGCCTTCGAGGAATTATTGAGGGAGGTTGGGCTCGCCATGCGAGTCTTTTCCTCCCTCCGCCTCGAAACCTTAGGCGGGCGTTGCGGCTTCGGAAGCGGGGGGCCCTGTTTTTGAGGAACCACCGTCTCCGAGCCACTCGCTCCACCTTGGGGCGTGGGCGAAGGGGCCGAAGCTCCTTTGTTGCTGTCCTCCTTTCGGTGAACAGCTTTAGGAACCCCGGAAGATGGCCTAGCGACCATCTTTAGGGGTGTTGCCTTCTGTGAGTCTAACGACTCGGTGGAGGCGCGTTGCCGTTTCGCCTTACGGGAAACGGTCACGCTGGGGGAAGAGGGGGGAGCCCTGGTGTCAGCCGGTGCAGGGTATGAACCCTTTTTGCCGCCAGCTTTTCCAGGGGAGCACCTGGATTGAATAGAGCCCGCAGAAGGGCTCCGAATGGGCGCGGAAACAACCGTGCTCGTTGGCCTGGATGGGCCAGGAGCAGAGGGTGCCTTTCTAACTATTGAAGCATATGACGTCCCAGGCAGAGCCGGCGCGCCAGGACCAAGTCCTTTGCCTCGCGGAATGAGAGTTGATCCTGGGCATGAACGGCCAGGATTTCTTTCTCAAGGAGATATGCACCACATTGCTTCGAAGAAGCAGGGTGAGGCTCTTTGCAATTGACACACTTGGCCACACACGATTTGGACTTATCGTGTGCGACCTTAGAGCAATTTACACAGACTTCGGGTGACCCCGACTTTGCACGTCTACATGATCGATTCGTATGGCCGAAGCGGTGACAGTAATAGCACCGCCGCGGCAGTGGCACGAATGCCTTCACGCGGTAGCGGTACCAACCGGCACGCACCGACTCAGGGAACTTGTCCCAGTCGAACGTGACGAAGAGTGTAGGGGTGGGTCTCGAGGCCCGTCCCTGTTTTCTCATCACACGTTCGACCATGACCGCCAAATGGTCGGCCAGCTCTAGGGTGATGTCCTCAATGGAGTAGTCAACGAGTTCCCTCGCATAAACTACTCCTTTCACAAAGTTCATGGTAGAGTGCGGCGTCACACTCACCGGGGTGCCATGAAGTTTCCGAAGAGCACTTATCTTGGCCGCCTCGGCGGGATTCGCCGCATTCGCCAGAAGGCTGCCGTCCGAGAAACGGGTTACCTTCGGCTCTCTACCAATTGCACTAGCTAATCCTCTCCTCTGATGGATCATGTTGCCCTTGGACAACATGCTGCCATCAGTGAAGCGAATAACGAGGAAGCGTTTGAAGCCAGCGGGCTCGAAAACGCTAGGTAACCTCTGAATGAGGGGCTTCGATGTCATCGAGGCTCCGCCCTGTGCACTTTTGGTCTTTGTCATGGTCAGGAGCTCCGTACCCGGGGGGGCAGAGGGGCCGGATGTGCCGATCTTGGCTTGGTCGCTTGCAAAAATGGCAGCAGACCCATCCGTCCCCGTAGCCCCCATGGATGGAGAGGAGCCCCGAGTCTTCTTCGTCTTTTTGGTCTTTTTCGTCCTTTTCATTTTTGGAGAGGCGGGCGGGGAATGAACCCGCTTCTCCCCCCTGCCGGTAGAAGCCCCCAAGCCAGATGGTCCGGCCCTTAGCCAGGTCCTTCTCTGAAATGGAGAAGGTCCTGGTAGTCGTGGGGGCATCATCCGGAGGAGATTTCTCCCCTCCTTGTACTGCCTGAATTTCCCCAGCCATTTAAGGAGGACCTTGCATCGGGGTGGATTTTGGTTCGGTGCTTGGCGCCGAGCCAGGATTTCCCCCCATGGAAGGCCCTACCTTCTGAGGCTGGGTTTCCTCAAGGACCATGTCTATCTCAGGGGGGGGCTCCAGTTGTCCATCCTCCCCCCCAAGACATCGCATGTCCCGTTGGCAGTATCGTCACTAGTCTTCTTTGGGGAGGCATGGGCCTTGACCCCGGCAAGTTTCAGGATTCTTGCCAGCAGGTTTTTTGAGGGAAGCGACCGAAGGGGCCTGGCTTCCCTCTCCCCCCTAAGGGGGTTTGCCCTACCAAGCCGCTTCGATGTGGAGCGGCTGGCTAAGGGCTGCCTGCTGGCTTTCTTGGCAGTCCCCTTGGAAAGAACAGAGGGGACTGCCGCTGGTAAAAGGGAGGCGCCCGAAAGCACCTCCAGAGAAGGGGGTGAGGGGGAGTCCCCTACACCCGTAAGCGAAGGAGAGGAGTAAGCCTGCTCTCCTGTTAGAGATATATGGAGGGTCCCCCGAGCAAGCACAGGGGGGCTGACCTCCATTTTTTTTGCTGGAGCTGCCCAAGGGCGGCTCCGTCGATGTTATAGGGGAAGTTGGGGGTTGGGTTTTTTTTTAACTCATCATTGGGCATGGTGACCCTCTTTTTGACACGGGATGCAATCGCGCATCACCTCTCGCAATAGCCCGCACTGCGAGAGGTGCTTACAAGCCTGGCAGAGCCAGGCGCCGCCATTTAAGACCACCCCTCCCGCCTGGTGGCCTGGCAGTCCATCGGCATGGCGGCTCTACCTTGAACACGGCGTAAAAAATATATAGATTGTGAAGAGGAGAGGAAAAGGGATGTAAGGAAGGTATGGGTAGGGATACTCCCCCCTCAGCCCCGATCCGGGATGGTTGACTTAAGAAGAAGGTCAGCATCTACCCTGTGAAATTAGAGGCTGACCATTGAAAGTTGTGACAGAGGTTGTATGAAAAGCGAGGAAACAAGTGTTTTGAAAGAAGGAGAATAGGCTAAGCTGGGGTCGGACGGGGTGGCATCTCCTGAACGCGCTCAAGTCCGGTCTTGTCTGGTCGGCGACTAGCCTGCCAAATGAAGCGCTGACCGGCGCAAAAATAGATGAGAAGAAGCTTTTAAAGAAAGTGGTGATGGAAGGGTAAGCGTAAAATGTCTAGAGGGAATAAAGCCCAGATAGTATCAATCTAGTATGAGAGTGCCGGGAGCAATGGGGCCAGGTGTAACAGTCTACACGGGGCTTCCCTTCGGGGAGGGGGAATTCAAGTCTCATGGGGTGTAAGGGGTAAAAGTGTCTGTCTCGGAATCGCATCAGAAAAAGAGTCTCCTGTTAGGAATCATTGACCCCCCCCCCCTCCAGCATTGACAGCAATCAATTGGGAGCAAATGTTTATGCCCAGTCAAAAGGTCGCATGAGATCTTGAATTTAAATGGTCGCTATGTTTGTTAGTCCATCCGACCACCATCAATGCCTGACAAGATCTCCTCACCGCAGAATGAAATTCGCTTGAGGATCAGAATAGAAATCGCTGGCAACCCGAGCCCGCCGGGGCCGATGAAGGATGTTTTCGTTCTACATATTTCACTCACATGCAAAAGTCTTGACCAAAGATACTTTGTACTTATTCATCGCGTAAATGTAAATCTTAAAATTAATTAATGTAAATGAAAATAAAAATGATTGAGGTTTTGTGGCCGGGACATAAAATCAAGGCAAAGTGTATTGGCTCATCACAATATAATTGAAGTTTCTTCTTTTAGCCCCACAGATGGCGCTGTGTCTCGTTATTATCTACGTTATTATTAGTATATACATTTTGATGGTAAGATACATTATTTATTAAAGCTCCGTGGTTTCTTGATTAATGAATATCATATGTGGTAAAAAAAAATATATTATTCTACTTTGAAAGCGATTCGAAACTTATTAATGGCGCTTGAATCGTGTCAGGTATTTTAAGGACATAAGAATGTCGAGTTCACTAAAAGCCACTGGGGCCTACATAGGCGAACCACCTGCCAGGATATTCTCGACCACCTAAACTCTAACCACCCTTTATGAGACCATCCAAATAATGCAGTTAATTATAATACTTAAAATACGACTCAATGTATCTAAAGAATGTTGCCAATCCATATATGGAACGAAAATAGACTATACACTAAAGTAGACCAAACGGTCCTTGTCAGATTATATCGAAACTAACCATATAGGGCTCCAACTTGGATTCAAATTCACTTTATATGCACTTGCCACAATTTCGTTCAGAGTATTATTATGTGATGTGGAGTGTTTGGGATATGTTTAGTTATAAATAAACTAGATAAGATATTTACTAATAAAATAAATTAAATTTATTGATAGTTTTTACGTTATTGCGGTATTTAGGAAAATGCTGTCGAAATATTATTAAACAGTTTTGTTTCAAATCATGGGTACCAAATTTCCCCAATTTTTCTCTTTTTTATTTTAGCTTAAATAACTTGAATATAGTTATTTGTTTTTTTAATAATTTATATCACAAAAATATTCGCATTAACATTTGGCTATTTTTTATTTTTACCAGTACAGCACTAGCGGCAACTAGTATTTGTGGGACAAAGAAAATAATATGAAAATATTATTATTATTACACAAGTGCAATATTTCTCCGATGATGCCTCGATTAACCTCTTGGGGCGCAGGCCTGAATATTGCTTACGTCACAGTGGTTCCCAGCCTTTTAGCAAGAAAGGTCCAATTTGAAAAAAACAAACAAATTTGAGTTTGGCCCGAATTTCATCATGGTTTATATTAATATTATAGCTACTCGTATAGTTTTATAGTATTCAACAATTATTATAATATTCAATAGTTACACTGACTATGGTTAGATTCAATATTGACCAATTGTTGAAGTTGTGCTAAAAAAAAAAAACGGGATTCGAATCATTTAAGACTAAGGTAAATAATACAAACTCGACAATGAAAAGAGAAATTAATCTTAATCTACTTACTAATTACTAGTAAACTAGGACAATAGTACAAGTTTCCTTGTCGTAAGACATAACAAACTAATGGTAATCGAGGAACAAATTGGTAATCGAGCAAACTTATTAAATAATATCTACATGATGTTGGTCACGACCAAATCTCAAAAGCTCAACAATAATTATAGTATCTGTAATTTATGGTTCACATGAGTGCCACAGGTTTGGGACCTCCTTCAGTGCCGCAGGTTGCCCCCCCCCTTTCAGTTTACGATATGCCATCAGTGTATTCGCTCACGGCCTTCAGAGTCAGAGGGCGGAAGTCTCGAGACATGAATAAAGGGGAAACGAGGGAGTGCCATAAATACATACACGAATATAATACATATTTATAAATGCCATACGTGAGGTGAAATGGGAGTAACACATCTGAGGAAATGAGAATAAAGAAGTGCCAAATGGATAAAGAAGAAAAACTGAATCAGTGCCATGAGATGGTGCCACAAAGAGGAATTAACAATGAGGGGAAATGAGACAGCCATATGTGCGCAGTAATATAAATGAGGGAGTGCTATGGGATAAGAACTTAAGAAGGGGGCGGGCCATGCATTGGGGGAAACAAGAGCGAGTGTCAATGGCAAAAGAAATAAGAATGGCAAAATGCCATACGCGCACAGAAGAGATCCAACTATGAATGAGGTAATGCCATAAATGAAAAGTAGAAATGATAGAAAGAAATAAGAATGAAAAGGTGCCAGGCGAGTGAAAAGGGCACAAGAGGGAGAGAGAGTGTATGCGTGTCGGAAGGAAATGAGACAGGGAGTGTAATGTGTGAGAGAAGTTAAAAAGAATGAGGACGTGCCATAAGTACGACAGCGATGCCCAAAGCGATTGATGGGGCCGAAGGATTGCAGCAACCCCCATGAGACCCTTGCTGGGGGCCGGGGGGCGTCATTCCCAAAAAGGATATGCAACCACGTTTCTCCGCCCCACAGAAACTACCCCCCCCCCACACCACCACCACACTTATGGGACTTGAAAAAATACACATCAATAAGAATATTTGTTCTTGAAGCCCTTCCTTAGAGGAATGTGGGGGGAGGGAGGGCATAGGTCTCCCCACAGGAAGGGGAGGATCCCACTCTACTTGGGGCATATTTTGCCCCTAGGGGCCCAAGGGTAGGACTGGGGTGGGGCTGGTTACCTGAGGGTCCTGGTGGTTGACGTTGGCGCCGCTCTTGAGGAGGTGCTTCACGATTTCGACCCGCCCTTCGCACGCCGCCTGCTGCAGGGGCGTGAAGCCGCCCTGCCGAAGAAAGAAAAAAAGGGTCACGACCAACGAGAGCATCCTCCCAAAGGGGCTTGGAAGAGGAGGTGGGTGAAGAAAGGGGAAGTAACGGTGTAAGGAAGATTCATAACCCGAGTACTCCAAAGAGGAAACTTCTTGTGGTTCTGGGTATAGCGAACCAAGGGGAGGGGTAGAGTTATATTGGGGGAGACATGGGGGGAGACATGGAGGGCCACCTGTTTATGTTAACTCTGGTTATCTGAGCACTCGGGTAATCTATCTAAATGATGACGCCTCCCCCCTACCGAAGATCAAAAATAAGACAACGTAATCGCAGCTCCGCCCTCCCCCTGAGGGTATTCAAACGGGGGAGTGGTGATACCACACTGCGGATCAAAATAAGAGAACGATTTTTCTTTATTAAAATATTTAAAAAATAGGTAAATGAAATATCCATTGTACATAAAGGCATGACTTTAATGTATTTGATTAAGATTTGATATGACACAATCGAATATTCAAGAAATTATGGTAAATAAACTAAGAAAATAAAATATTTGAACGTGCAAAATAAGGAAACGACCATTCACAGAAATTGCAAGAAAACACACAAGAAACTAAACAAGATTTGACAACGATGAAACTTAAAACACTTAAAATGAGGTGTTGAAGTGTTTGTTATTTATTACATCGGCGCAACGACCACCACAGGATCACACCAGTTTCATGCAAAATTCTGGTGATATTTTGTTCCATTCTTGCTCAATTTTCGTGAAATAAATCCGCCATAGTTGAAGACTGCTGGTCTTGAACTTTGTCTTTATTGATCGTTCAGAGGTTCTCAATTGGATTCAGGCCAATTCATTACTTTGATTTCATATAATTCGAGAGTGTAGTTTACTAGTTTTGCAGTATTCCATGGCGCGTTGCCCTGCCTAAATATTGCTGTCTGTTTCAGAGATGTTAGGGGTGAAGGTTTAACATGTTGTATGAGGTTTAGGTACACATTCGCATTTATATTTCCAATTATTCGCACTAGAGGACCAACTCCTTTAGATGAAAACATCCCCCATACCACGACGCTGTCTCCTCCATGCTTGGCAGACTTTTTAACACATTTTGGGTTAAGTCCGTCTCTTGCAGCGTGTCTAACAAAGCGTCTGCCATCAGATCCAACTAAATTAAATCTATTTTGGTCGCTGGAATGAATTCTCCCCCAATCTTCATCCCTCCAAACAAAATGAGCTTCAGCATATTCGAGTCTCGCCTTCTGGTTCTTCTTACTGACGATTGGTTTGGTTGCTGAGGAACGAGCTTTTAAACCAGATGCATTGAGGCGACGAGACACGGAAACGGTTCTCGGATTTTGTTCGGTATTGTACTATCACCATCATTAGTATTATCATCATCATCAAATTATTATCAACATCATTATTATCGGTATTATTATATAGGTGAAGTGAGGAATATAGCCCTAGTACCCAAAGAGGAGACTACTGACAGTCCTGAGAACGGGGTTACGACATGGTTGCGCAACTGCCTCGAACCTACAATAAAGGCATATCCCCCCCTCCTGCGAGGAGCGAGGAATAAAAACGAATTAGGATGGGGGTGTGGGGACCCCAGTCTGAGGACCCCCTCATCGGGTGGACCGTGGCTACCGTAAGTGGATCCGACGCCGGGCATGACGACGCCCATTAGCCGGATCAGACGCCTAATACTGTGTCCAGAGACGTGGTTAACCCTGTTAACTCCCCCTGGGGCACCCCTCTGCCCCCACACCGTCCCTCGAAATGGCTTTGGATAAATAAAGACGAAACCGCTCTGAGCCGCTTTCCTTCTTAGTGAGCTTTTAATCACTTGGACCCGTTCATGGGCGCCATTATTTGGTTTTAAACCAATCAATCAAGAGCGAGTCGCGCACATGAAAGGTGTGTACACGTACAGGTGGTCCCTGCGCAAATTCTCGCGTTGGATTACACGAAACTTAAGTCCGAAATAATCGCCCAATTCGACCATCAGTCATAAGAGGGTGAAGAGAGTGGCGAAGTTACGGGAGGTGAGAATGGGTGGAAGGTAAACGACTCGGGCCGCAACTCTCCCACCCCTTTCCACCATTCCACAAAGCCCCTCAACCGTGACAGCCCTTATTTCCTCTTTCTTCCTCTCTTTCTTCCTCTCTCTTTTTCTCTCTCTCCTCTTCTCATCTGTTCAGTACAAATACCGAATAACGCCCCCCCTACCACCACGGGACCTCCCCTCCTCTCCACACCGTGTATGTATGGATGTATGTGTGTGTGTGTCGGCGATTGCGTGTGATAAAGACGTGGCCCGTATGATTAGTGGAGCCTAAATACTGCAATTCTCTATTGTGTGATTAATAAGAGCGGACGGCCGAAGCTCCCTGATTACGGATGCTGGAGCCTCGGGCGGCGTCCGAAGCCCTCGGTGTAATGGGCGCCCACGGCTCCGATAATTAAGGTCGGTTCGACACCCAATATTTGCCCTAGCGACCTCCAAGGGGCCTCCTAGCTCACGCAAACACAGAGGCGGTTACTGCATCGTTTATATAGATGACAAATAATAATGGTCCGAGAACTGATCCCTGAGGAACCCCACTGATAACATCCCTCCACTCTGACTTTACACCATTTAGCACTACCCTTTGCTCAATCCAACTTATATAACTCCTTTCCCCAAATTTCCAGCTGATGTTTCCCCAAATTTCAAGTGGATGTTTCCCCCAATATTAACGGATGTTTCCCGCAAATTTCAAGCGGAAGTTTTCCCAAAATTTCAAGTGGATGTTTTCCCAAAATTTCAAACGAATATTTCCCCAAATTTCAAGCGGATGTTTGCCCCAAATTTCAAACGAATATTTCCCCAAATCTCAAGCAAATGTCTCCCCAAATTTCAAGTGGATGTCTTTCCAAATTTCAAGCGTATGTCTCCCCAAATCTCGAGCGCATGTCTCCCCAAATTTCAAGCGCATGTCTCCTCAAATTTTGAGCGGATGTTTTCCCAAACTTCTTGGGGATGTTTCCCCAAAATTAAAAGTGGGTGTTTTCCACAAATTTTAAGCGGATGATTTCCCAAAGTTTCAAGCGGATGTTTCCCAAAATTTCAAGCGGATGTTCCCCAAATATCACGGGAATGTATCCCCAATATCAAGCGCTGGTTTCCCCAAATTCCAAGAGGATATTGCCCCAAATATCAAGCGGATGTTTCCCCAAATATCAAGCAGGTGTTGCTTCAAATATCAAGCGGATGTTTCCCCAAATATCAAGCGGGTGTTTTCCCAAATATCAAGCGCGTGTTTCCCCAAAATTCAAGCGGGTGTTTCCCTAAAATTCAAACGGACGTTTCATCAAATTTCCAACGGATGTTTCCCCACATTATTAAGAGAACCTTTCCCCATATTTTCGAGAGACCATCTCTCTACATTTCAAGTGGACCTTTCCCCATATTTCAAGAGGCCCTTTTCCTATTTCTAGAGGCTCTTTCCCCACATTTTAAGAGGTCTTTTCCCCACATTTCCAGAGGACCTTTTCCCTCATTTCTAGAGGACCATTCCCCTCACTTCAAAAGGCCCTTTCCCCACATATCCAAGAGGCCATTTTACCATCTTCAAAAAGCCGCTTTACCCACATTTCAAAAATCCATTTCACACTCATTTCAAAACGTTCTTTTACCACTTTTACACTCACTTGGTCTCTAATTGTTGCCTGCAAGTTTCTTAAGCATTCATTAAACACTATCGGCCCCTGTAGTAAATCGCACTCTTATACCTCGTAATCAACGGATTACTCTTACGAAGTGAACGTACTTGTAAATAGCGAAGGACGCGTACGTACATCAGATGATATACGATAAAAAGAATTGACGTTCCCAAATCTAAAACAGTCACGTGTTCAATATATTTACCCAAAAAAAGAATTGACGTTCCCAAATCTAAAACAGTCACGTGTTCAATATATTTACGTATGACGACATTTGCGTAATTATTGTACAATATTTTGCAATTGCCTTCATTGTTGATTCACAGTTTTTGAGGTTTATTCGAAAATAAGTGGATGAAATTGTGCACAAGTGTTCATGGAATGGGTAAGTGATTGGTGTGCTTGAAGCCTTCTGCCAGAACTGGACGACATAATTTAGAAATGGCGAGGAAAGATATGGGTGGATAAATTTGTGCTTAATGGGGCATTTAAGGGTCGGTCGGGAAGTGTTAATGTGAGTCGATCACTTTTTTTCTGGTAAAAGTGGTGGTGAAGATGATGAGGCTCGAGGAAGACTGACTGAGCTTCCAATATTTACACGGTGATAGTAAACAAAAGCCAGCGCAAAGCCTTTGGGAACCACGGCCTATTTGAAGGCCTCGAAGAAGATTAACTTCTACCATCTCATCCGACAACCAGTCATCAATCCAACTGGCCACATTTATAACGAGGTCATGCCTTTCCCATTAATCTACTAAAGCGGAATGACGCAAGTTCTATGAGAATTAACTTTGCCAACGTTAAAGTACTTGTTGGGAGAACTATTCGTCTCTAGATACATAAAGGCCCCAAAACTTTCCATGTGAATCTCCAGGACTTTCTTGGTTCATCTCGAATGGGATTCTGTGCCCCAGTTTCACAGATCGGCCCTCGCCCATTAATTTCATGGCAAATTTCAGTGTAGGCCACCAATCGGCGAACAGCCCCCCCCCCTCCTCTTTGGGGACTTACTTTATTCAGAGAGAGAGAGAGAGAGAGAGAAAGAGAAAAGGATATATATATATATATATATATATATATATATATATATATATATATATATATATATATATATATATATATATATATATATATATATTATATATATATATATATTATATATATATATATATATTATATATATATATATATATTATATATATATATTATATATATATATATATATATAAAGAGAGAGAGAGACGTAAATCAATTTAAATCATTGTAAAATATCTCGCACAATTCCGACACAGAATTTCAGATTTGATGCTCGACTTGATTTAAAATTAGCATCGCGTGTGTGCACGCATGTATGCGGCAGTGTACATCCAATAATACTTATGCAAATAGTTTGTCTTTCTCCAAACACACACGTGCACACGTGTAGGTGCGTGCGTGCATATATACGCGTGTAGCTCAAGAGAGGTTGCCACAGGCCGTGGCAGCGTCAGATCGCCTCACTACCGTTCTGCGACAAACCGCCCTTATTAAGGGGCCCCGAGATAACCCCGGGGGCCCACGCAGACCAGTCGAATGCACGCTAGACTAGCATTTATGGCACGATTCTGTATAGGAATGCGATCGGGCGCGGGGCAGCCCCCCTTTCCCTCACCGAGCTTAATATGGCACGAATTAACAAGGGAGGCGCCAATTGAAGTAGAGCGGCGCATATCAACGCCACCAAAGTACCCTCACCCCTTCATGCCCTATTCACCACAAGGCTGCCTGCCTATCATTCATTTTGCTGACCCCCACCCCGAATGACTCTTCAGAGCGAGGAGGGGGGGGGGGCATGTGCTGTAGCAATTGGTTAAGTCAGGGCTTATTCATTCCTAGGCAGGAAGCCCCAAGCATACCCGCACACCCCCATGCACATCTATCATACAATCATATCCCTACACATCACGCCAACACAAAACACACTTGGGCACGACGTCGTTCACAGCATAAATATCCACTCGTTTTTTTTTCTACCCACCTCCTGCACACCGAACATCTATCTTACATAAGTTTCCCTCTCTCTCTTGCTCGCTCGCTCCCATGCACCAATGTTGGCACCATCATGCAACAACAATGTGCCGGACAGTTTGGGGGACCACATATCAGTCCCAGTATGGTATAAGGGAGTGCTCCATCAAATGATAGGGCATCCCACTAGTATACCCAATTCGGAGAAGACAAAAAAAAACAACCAAAAGAAAGTCATTGACGTATTGGCAGGTAGGTCCACGGGAAAATTCAGGGCACAATGGCACATAACGATAGTGAGAAGATCTGTGTAAGGGAAAGGGAAGCCAAGAAGACTATCCCCTTCATTTGTTTCATGAATTCCTCCCCTCTCTATGTCTCCTAAGTATAACTCCAAGTGGAGTAATCTCTGAATCCAAAGAGAAAAAAAGAAGAAAGAATTTGAAGATCCGTCAGCCACCTCACAGGTGCAGTTAATTAAGTTGGGCGTGTTAAAAGCTTTTACCTCGCCGAGGAAGCGCTAATCTCCGTAGTCGGGAAGCTGCTAGCTGAAAGTTCCCCGTCCTCATCGTAAAAGCCATTAAGACTTGGGTCGGGCGACAAACGCTAATCTCTCCGGCCGCCGGAAGTGGTCAATCAGTCGTCTGAGTCTGCCAACGAGGAGAAAGCCAAAAAAGGACCGTCATATAAATACCCTGGGTTTTCGAATATCTACATATTGAGTTTTAGAACCCGTCGCCTTCGGTTCAGATCATGTGTCTGTTTCCCCAAGTCCCTGGTATTCGCTTATACTATCAAGGTTGGATCTCACCAGGTAGATCCATCTCTTGTGTGAAGGCTTACTCTGTTCAGAGCAAGCCTCGAATCGTTTCGTCCCCGAAGGATTGGCCGGGATTGCTCTAGTCTCATCTGGACCCCCCTCCCCCGGAATCTCCAGTTTCCCGTGTGAGATTTCGCACCCAGCCGCGTCAGAGTCTCGATTTTTAGAGGTTTCACTTCTCTGGAGCAGAGGTGCCATTGTCCGTCTTCAAGGAGGATCGTGAACTCGTCTTCTGCCCCCCGCCTCCTTTCATCCTCATCACCGTCAGGATATTCGGCCGAGAGTCACGTCCAATTGTCCGTCTTCATTTCCAAGCGCCGACTCGCTAAAGGATTCCCCTTCCTCGAGGTGACCACATTAAGGTAAAACGACCCTTACTTGTATCTCCCTTTAATCGATCCTCTTTCCGACATATAAATATTTCCCCTGTATAACTGATTTATAGTATCCCATTAAAAAGCTGATCTACGAATAATTAGCGTTACCATATTGCCAATTAATCTATATTCTGTCAGAATTGTCCTTATTTACATTACCTATATTTCCCGTATACATATATATGTTAACTAGTGATTTATTAAAATAATACTTTGGTTTTCACTCTTTAAATATATCCTTGAACTGCAACTTGGTAAACTCATTAAACGCTATCGGCCCCTGTATTAAAATCGCAATCTTATACCTCGTAATCAACGGATTACTCTTACGAAGTGAACGTACTTGTACGTAGCGAAGGACGCGTACGTACATTAGAGGATATACGTATATATATATATATATATATATATATATATATATATATATATATATATATATATACGTATTGTCTAGGGAGGTGACCTATTCCTCGACAATCTGCATGGCATCTTCTTTGCCATGCAGCCTGAAGGACTGACCTGATTCATGCTATGTAGTTAGAGTGGAGGAGAGCAAAGCGCAGTTCAGGTGCTCTCTTCTTTGCGGAATGTTTTGCGCCCTCATTAGCGCGCTAATATCCTGCAATTTTTAGGTGTCAAGGAATCCAGCAGGAGATACTCTCGACATATTCCAGGTCGCAGTAGCTGTGAAGTTACGGAAACTGCGGAACGGGGAGTGTGAAGCTTACAATGCCTCAAGGCACGGCTCGTAATCTACCGCGCCGTGTATCGCAATTAGCTTGACCGTGATTTTTTTAAAGAATTTCTCCTGGCGACTGTTTAGATGGGAAGAATTCGCCCTAATCGTGTTCGGCTGGTTTTAATTAAACAAGGGCAAGAAGGCATAGAAGCCGACCCCTCCTTGGATTTGGAGCCATCTATGTATGTACACTGGCACGGATTTAGAGCGATACGGCGCGGGCTCCAAAAAAATCGAACGCATTACTCCCGGTTCTGTTGAAGCTTTGGGAGCAGAGACGCAGCGACAGACGTTGTCCTGGGCCGGAACAACGGTGAAACCGCCCCAAAAGCTATGCCAAGCTCTCGAATGATGCCTTGCCCTAAACTAAAATGGCTTAGGGTATGACCGTCGTCTCGAAGGGGTGGGGGGCATAGGTACCGACGAGTTGGGCCGTGGACTAAATAAGAGTCATAAACAACTGAGAGAGATGATGGGCTCGCAAATACAAGCGGATAATGCACTGCGTAGGTCGTAAAGGGCTCATTTTTTTCCTAACATCGACAGGGAGGCTTTCTACAAGGAAAGCGCGGAAGGGACGGTCGCAAATACGGATACCGGTGTGGTAGATCGAGTCCACGTACCACAATTCGCGCTCGGCTCGGGGCCTGCATATCTTGCAGCCGTAGTCTAGGTTAGAATGAACAAACGAGCGGTCGGAAAATAAAGAAATGACTATCATCACAAGTGATGAAAGCCACTGAGCGGCGAATGTTCATGGCACTGGTATAAGATACCGTAAAGCTGCGACTATGTACCTCCCAGCTGAGGCGTCGCTCAAAACAAGACAAAAGAATCGGTACTACTCTCATCACATATAGTCAAGCCTCATTTAAGAAAAGTCCAGTTCGGGGTGAAGTCGGGTTTCTTGGCCCACCATAAAAACACCTTAATCTGTGCGTTCCATCATAGGGAGATGCGGTTCAGAGCTTGCTGAAATAGAAACAAGATAGGCATCTGGACCGGACTAAAAGAGATCGAAAGGTTGTCTACGTAGAGCGTAAAGAGAACATCTTCCGGCACCATTGATCTAATACCGTTGATATTCAAGGAAAAGAGTGGCCTCTGGTATTCATTACTCCTGCCCATTTGGATCGGAGAAAGCCCCCTTACTTGTACGCGGAATCGTTGATCTCGCAGGAACTCGGATGCGCCGCCGTACCCCGTTCGAAGACCGATTTGTAATTCATAACGACTCACGAGGCGCGATAAGTGGCAGTGAGGCATTGGAACTTCCTCATCTACTACTTCGCAGTATCCGTTTCGCCATGGCTGTTGCGTGTCGAGGAATTTCAAGATTTACTTATGATGGGTTCTTAGACATATATGTTTTGCGGGGCTTGAGCGCGCTGACGAGGGCGTCGAGCTGCCTTGAAAAATACAGAGAAGAACGGCATTTTGCTCCCTCGGACTCGGACTTCATGTTAGGAATCTGGCCAGCCCGTCCGGCTGCTGTGCAAAGAAGATGGGAGACGGCGGACACGAATTTAAAGTTGCATGCCAATGCATCCCCAACCCTCCCATGGACCTACCTCCCAATGCCACGACGGTATTATGTGATTTTTCGTCACCTCCGAATCGGGGAGCCTCGTGGGGCGCAGCGTTATTTGATGGAGTGTTCCCTTACGCATGTCTCTCAAGGTGAGTCTTGGGCGGTTAAGCCCCCTTTTAACTCAATATCGTAGTGAGGAAGCGGTAGGTGGCCCAGTGTAGCGACAGGAGGAGTTGTTAACGCCTGTCTCAAGGCCTTGGGAGAGATTCCTGTACACCGGACCGTGATGTATTGAACTTTTGGAAGAGGCTGGGGGAGGGTAGGGAACTGGATGGGCTTCCTCCATAGTATTCAATTATATAAATTGTCGGGACCACATCCGTCACCTGAGAATGTCATGTCGTGAACTCACAAAGTGGGCAAAAATTGTCACACTAATCTTTATGCAGTTTTCACTAACCGGTTTGGGATGATAGGAAGACTTACACACGCGCGCGCATACACATGAAGGTTGACATAAATAGAATCGTTCAAATTAGTATCATAATTTAGTCCCCCCCCCTCCTTCTTCCTCTCTCTCTCTCTGCCACTGCCCGAATTAAATATTTGCTTTAATTACCCCCCTCCCCTCCTCAATCACCCATCCCTAAGCCCATCTCCACATCCTACACCTCCACTCTTTTACTTCGCTCGTTCAAGAGCCGCATTAGCCCGAGGCTGACGCGAAACCACAGGACGAGAGAGACCGAAGAATCCACGCAATAAACCTCTTAGCCCTCTCCCCCCTACCATGGCAGGTGTCCCGACAGGAGGAGGGGGAGCAGAGAATTACTGCCACTAATCGAGGGTTTTGGACTTCGGCGAATGCCCCCCCCCCCCCATCGCCCCGGAGCTCTTGTTATCTCGGATGCAAATGCGCAGATGCGACTTTGGAGGGGTTTGCGCAGGAATCCAAACGAGGAATGAAGTGTGAAGACGAAATTAAAATGCAGAGGTGGAAACAAACTCGTAGGGATTGGGAGGAAGAGTTTTAAGCTATGGCAGAAAAATACCTTCACATTTACAAACCAGTGGAGCGGGGGGGGGGGGGCACAACGTGCCGGGATGCAGGGGCGAAAGGTTAGGGGGGTATTAACACCACTACAACTACCCACCTTCTCCCACTTCTTTATGTCCTGTCACACACAAAGGCGCCAATCCTTCTGTCCACCTTTTGTGCTGTTGTTATATGCCGTAGCATTTCTGGTCGACTCTGGGTTCATCCACGGGCTGAAAGCACGCCCACCTTCACTCGCAAACCCCATCCGTGCACACCCACCATACACAATGGCATCCACTTTCTCCTCCTCTGTCTATATATATATAAATATATATATATATATATATATATATATATATATATATATATATATATATATATATATATATATATATATATATATATATATATATCAAACACTCATTCATATAAAAAAACACAGTTTGGACAGAGTGATTTGAGAACAAAGATATATTTAGCAATAAAAGTGCTACCAGTAGCAGTACTTCAGTGTTTTAACAGTATCCTGGAGACTTTGGGGATCCTTCAGATTAATATGAAATATGGGATCAACTGGAGAATCCGCCGCCCAGATGTCTTGGGCGGCGGATTCTCCAGTTGAGTAATTCTGGGCGGCGGATTCTCCAGTTGGAACATTTCTGGCAGGCTGGGCGACGGATTCTTCAGTTGATCCGAAATATGAATCTGCGATGGATGTAAAAGTGTGCATGTTCCTTTGTATATAACTCTTGTGAGGATGCCCCAAGAGTCAATTAGTAGAACTACCAACACAACTATAGATTTATTATAATACCTTGTCGCTTGTAGTCTGCAGGCACATAGATTGGCAAACAGAAGGTGAAAAAAGAAAGAAAGCGCAAGGGGAAAAAGGGAGAAAGATAGAGAAGGAATAAGACAAGGAAGATATATAGCGAGAGCAGGATTTAGATTTTTGGGGGTGACGAGTTCCGCGGGTGAGCTGGAGTGGATTGTACCTTGAGTTGCTGCAATGGATTGCTTTTGGGTGAGGAATGAAACATGGCAGAGAGATGGGTCGGCCCTGGTATCTAGCTAGCCCCTTTATACTTTTTTGTTTTTCTTATAGTTTGGAAGGTTTCTAGCCATGACCCCTAACTAATATGTGGCTTGAGCTATAAAATAACACCGAGTTAATTTGGCTACATCGCAAACATGACGGGTCAGCTCTGGGTCAATCCCTCAAAATAGCGGAGTTCGACCAAATGGAAACCATTTCTCATTTTCTCCCCAACAACAGACAATTGATATTTAAGGTTCAAAATGCTAACTCTTTTCGTTTATAAATTCGCTAAATATTTAAACTATTCGAAAATGTGGTTACTAGATACCCAACACCATTCCAGGTTCATTTGGCTTTGTTTTATAATTTATCAACTATTTTTTTTATTATTTCAATCATTTTCTCGCGTTTACAGATTTAACCTTTCCTCGCATGTATTATGCCTCAGTTTATGGTCGTCCTTTCAGTTTTTTATTTTCCTTGAACCATTTCACTCGTAGGATTTTTCCTGTCTTGGCATTGAGCCCACCGCGGTTACCAATCGACCACAACTAAAAAAAGAAGGAACTAAACGAGCAGGAGGGAGAGCTACAAATGTCCCTTCCTCTTTTTTGAAGATACGTGGACATAGGAACGCCAGGACGCACACATACACGAGTTGATCCAGTGGAATGAGTCTGGACCACCCATGTTACCCATCGTTATTACTCACGCCTTCGTCCCCTGGGCGGAATGGACACGGGGTTATCAGCAGCGTGCGAATGGCTTAATCCATCTGACCACCCTGGGGCGGGGAGGCGTGGAAAGGCAACGGGGACCACCAAGTCTAATTCGTGAGGACGAGGCTAATCGACGTGAGTGTGCGACAGACAGACAAGGAGGATACATAAAAATAGACTTGGATCCAACTCCATCCCAACACGTTGTTATCTGTTTCTGTTGGGTCAATTTGAACTGAAGATTTCAGCCCCATTATCCTTCGATGACTTTTCGCTCTCTTGGTTCACACCAGGAAAGAGACGGGCTCGACTTCGTTGTTGTTAATAGTACTTTATTGACTCGTTTTAAAACTAGGGTTTAGAACAATTAGACCTCTTTATCTTTGACGGAAGTAAAATGAATGGAATAAGTTGTCGAAACTCGTAATAGAAGCGTCCCTCGTCCCAGTCTGGGTGATCTTCGCGCATGTTACCTGTCCCGGTACCGGAAAGAGAGGGGGCGCTACCGCTTGTCCCTTGTACTCGGGACCTGTTCGTGCACACAGACTTGCCGACTATACGACATTTTGGAGGAGGCTGGCCTCCTCCACTTTCTTTTTTGTAGGTCGTATGTTCCTGCGTTAAGGAAAGGCAGGCCGACGCCGGAGCGCACTTCCTTCTTCTTGTTTTTTTGCTGATCTTGTTTTTTATTTGTTGTTGTTTATGAGTTTGTCTTAACCTTGGTTCCTTTTTTCATCGTTGATATTTGTTATCCACATGTTATTTGTTTGTTTTCTTAATCTATCCTAGTATTAGGCTGTAGTGTGAGTACGGCAACCTTTGCCCTAGTAGGCTGTCGCCAGATGTGTCCTTAAATAAAAAAAAAACACTCCAAAAACAAACAAACCCGTGAAATTTTAAGAATAGACTGTATAGATCGATGGATGAGGACGCTCGGTAGGACAGAACTTAGGTGTGGGAACAGAGGCTGCCTCGTACAGGCTATTGATTAGCCATTTGCAGACTTCTATTCTTATGTCAATTATACACGGACACAAAATGCATAGTTTGATGGGGGTTTTGACCCCCATATTTGTATTGGTCCAAAGCACGAGAATCTACAAGGTATGTCATACATTGTGAACTCGTCCCGAATCTGGAACCATCTGGCGACTAGCAACACCAAATGTGGTTTAACTTCGCTCAAAATTCGAATGGCTATTTCCACCTGGCTCTGCCATAAGCCCACGCATAAGAAAAGAGTCCGCAAAAGACTATTTTCTTTTATTTTTTAATTTTAGGAGCCTATCTGGCGACTACCCACATGGGCACAAGGCGACGCACTCACGACAGCTTAGCACTAGGCTACTTTAAAATAAGAATATGCAAAAAATAACAACAATAAAAAAGTGAAAATGGCAACGGGAAAGCAAGCTCCAGCGTCGGGGGGGGGGTGCAGGGGCACCCCCCGGCGCATGAACGTGCGACCTACAAAGAAACCAACAACAAAAAACCTAGTTAAATAAAGGGGAAAAGGATGGCCTCCCCCCCAAAAGTCTATAAGTTCACCAGTCAATGTTCACCAACTCGTCGCGAGTACAAGGGGTAGGTTGTAGCGACCCCATCCATCCCGGTACCAGGACAGGTAACGTGCGCGGAGATCGCCCAGACTGGGACATTCAACAAGAATGTGCGCAACAGTCTGGTGGACAACGCAGTCTTCACAGTGGGACGCTGGCAAGCGCTCCATTAAATGGCGGTGCGTCCCGCGAGTGTGTCCAATTCGGAGACAACAGAAGGCGACCTGAAGCGTTTCCGGCATTCGGAGGTAGGTCCATGGAAACAGTCGCGGGACAATGGCACGCAACTTTAAGTTCCTTTCAACCGTCTCCCATCTTCTTTGTCAAGCAGCCCGTATTCCTCCAATGTAATCGATGGGAGGAAGAGCGAAACGCTGGTCCGGTCGCAGAGTCCTCGCAGACTCTTGGCGCCATGATGGCACGCTCGTTCCCCGCAATTTCTACATGTCCAGAACCCAGCACAAAATACTCTTGACATACGCCCGGCTCCCCAAAACCGTGGCCTGACGGATATCGTTAACCAGGGGATGCGGAGACTCCAATGCCCCAAGAGCACTCAGGGCGCTTTGTGAGTCGCTATAAATCACAATCCGTTCTCCCAACCGGGTCTGTCGCGTTATCTCCCGTACCGAGCGGTGTATTGCCACCAGCTCGGCCATGAAGACAGACGCAGAGCACTGCTAACTTCAAACATAATGGATACGGATTGCAAACCGACCCCTTCTTGAGACTTGGAGCCATCCATATACACAGGCACAGTTCCAGCGTTACACGAAGTGTGTTCCAAAAAGGATGAACGCAATACTACCGACGCTATAGAAAATAGGGAGCTACTCTCCCGAGAGCTATACCTAGCTCTCGAAGGAGTTTCCTAGCAATAAAACCAAAGGGCTTAGCGTATGAGTGGCGTCTCTCGGTTGCATAGAGACCGTCGAGATCAGCTGCGGATGCAGAGACAGATGTTGGCAACTAAGCGAGGCACCAGGCTTGCACGTACAGGAGAATAATGAAGTTTGCACGGCGCAGAGTAAGGGGTACTCCCCATCATTGACAAGTAGGCTCTCAATGTAGGAAGTGCGTAAAGCACCGATCGCTAGGCGCAGGGCGGTGTGGAGGATAAAGTAAACATTCCGCAATACACGCTCGGCTGTGGATGCAAAAAATTCTCATCCGTAGTCGAGCTTCGAACGAACAAAGGATCGATAAAATGTAAGGCAGTAGCTACATAGGCGCCCCAGGCACTGAACGTCATGGAACGAAGAATCTCCATTGCGCGGGTACAAGAGACCCTAAGGCTGCAAATATGAGCCTCTCAGGTGAGGCGTCGGTCAAATACAAGACCAATGAAACGGTGCGATTCAACCACTTCCAGGCGTACCCTATTAAGAAACAAGTCTGGGTCAGGGTGGAGCCGTGGATGGTGGCATAAGTGCACTACCTTAGTCTTGGCAAAGGAAAACCGAAACCTTTGCGCTTTGGCATAGCGAGAGACGCGGTTCAATGCCTGTTGGAGTTAACGCTCCAGAGTTGGCATCTGGGCCGCGCCAAAAGAGATCGAAAGGTCGTCCACGTAGAGCGTAGCAAGAACATCTTCCAGCAGCACCGCGGTGATGACATTAATGTTCAGGGCAAATAGTGTGACACTGAGGACACTTCCCTGCAGGACACTCACTTCCTGCTCCATTCGGCAATAAAGGGCTCTCCCCACCCGTACGCAGAATCGACGATCTCGCAAAAATTCAGATAAAAAGATTCGGAGGCGTCCAATCGCCCCCATCGTATGGAGAGTCTCCATGATACTGAATCGCACTGCTGTACCATAGGCCTTCTATGGGTCGAAAAATACCCTAGCGTAATGCTGTCTACGAAGGAAGGCCTCGCAGACGTCATTTTCCAATCAGAGCAGAACATCCGACGTGGAGTGGAACTTGCGGAAGCCGCACTGTGCGGAAGACAGATGGCCTTCGCTGTCCAGGAAAAAGGGGAATCTAGCATTTACCAATTTATCCATCAACTTGCACACACAGTAGGTTAGAGAGATTGGGGGAAACCAGTCTGGGTAGAGTGATTTCTCACCGGTTTGCGAAAAGCGAGCCCAGTAGCAATCGGCCAGAAATCTACGAGGATACCCTCTACCCAGATCCTTTTGAACAAATCTAACAGAAAGGTCATGCCTCACTCACTCGGTGTCGAAGAATGGCGTACGGGACATCGTCTGAACAAAGGGCAGTGTCAGCGCCCGAACAGAGAGCGGAACGCAACTCACTCAAAGTAAACCTGAGTTGAAGGGTTCTCCGCCTCTGGAGGTAAGGTCCAGTCGGCGGCCTTCCGTGACATCACGATTCGCAGTGAATGATGGCGGAGCAGCACCCCGGCTAGAGAATGCGGAGAAAGTGGTCGCGAAGGATTATGCCACGGACGCGGGGGCCGAAATTGTGGTTCGATTCTCTTGGAGAACGGGAGGGGGGTCCTGTGAGAACTTGCCCCCACTAGGGTTGACTCACTTCCACACCTCTGCTAGAGGAGTCTTCCCGTTAAGTAAGGACACGTGTGCCCGCCAATAAGAGCGGTGGGTGTGCTTCGACATATACAAGAACCTAGCCCGACGAAATTCACGACAGTGAAATCGTTTGGGCGGGGCTTATAGCTCATGTAAGCATAAAGTTTCTGTTTGAGAGCTGTGTCACACTCGTCTGACAACCAGAGAGTGGTTGGCGTGCAAAACGGTCAGATGTTCTAGGAGTAGTAGCTAGCCACACGGCGATAAGATTGCCGGAGAATAACTCAACGGCTTCATCTACCTACCTAAACTCCTCGACTGAGAGAAAAATCAGTCATTTCCTGAAATGTGGACCATCGCGCAAACGCCAAGTGCCACCCGGCAGGCTCTCGGGCTACAGTGGCCGAGTAAATGATATTTGAATGGGAAAGTGATCACTAGCACGGAGGCCATAGACCACTTCCTGCCCCAAATCAGGCTATGCATCCGGAAAGCACAAAAATAAATCGAAGCAGGAAAATGAAGCGGTTCTCGGGCAGTGATGCGTAAGCTATCTCCAGCTCGTCGTTCAGGTCGGCAAGGAGTTGACCACAAGGATTAATCGAGTAGACTCCCCAGAGTGGGTGTCTATCGTTCAGATCTCCGAGTAAGTGAAAGGGCCTTAGCAATCATGCCACAACGCGGGGAAGTCCCCCTCGTCGAAATAATCTGACCATGGAATGTGTACCTGGTATCCAGGTGCAGCTGCACAGCTACTGCCTAAAAGGAGGCATCTAAAGCAAAGAGAAGAACGGAGATATCATGCCGGGTTTAAATTGCGCATGCTCCTCCCCGGCCGCCATCCCCTGGCGATGGGGTCGTAAAACTCTTGTACCACGGGAGCGTGGGCAGGGGGCACGCGCCCACATATTCTCCTGCAAAAAGATGGAAAACGGGAAACGGGATGAGACGAGCTTCCGCAGCTCCTTCCAGTTGGCCCGGAATCTGCAGAAATTCCATTGGAAGAATATGCCATCCTGGCCTAGCTCGGACGAGATGCGGGGGCCCTCTTCTAAGAGAAGATCCTTACAGGAATGGCTATATGCTTTCCCGGGGCAGGACTCCGGGCGCAGTTGGCCACAAAAAGCGCTGAAGGTGTTGTTGCCTTCGAGGATTTATCGGGGAAGGTTGGGCTCGCCATGTGAGTCTTTTCCTCCCTCTGCCCCTAAACCATATGCGAGTGAGGGGGTTAGGAAGCGGGGTCCCTCTTTTGGAGGATCCACTATCTCTGAACCACTCAGCCTACCACTGGGTGTGGGTGCAGGAGCTTTAGGAACCCCGTTGGATGGCCTCTCCACCAGCTTCAGGGGTGTTGCCTCCTGTGAGTCTAACCACTCGATGGAGGCGTGCGGCCGTTTGGCCTTACGGGAAAGGGTCACGTTGGGGCAAGGGAGGGGACCGCTGGTGGAAAAGAAGGGTGCGATGGTTTTAACTGGGGCTGGGTGTGAACCCTTTGTGCCAACAGCTTTACCAGGAGAGCGCCCGCGGTGGAGAGAACCGACACAAGGGTTCCGAATTGGTGCGGAAACGACCGTGCTCGCAGGCCTGAAGGGGTCAGGAGCAGACGGTATATTTCCTAACATTGAGGCATAAGACGTCACAGGCTGCGCCGGGCGCGCCAGGACTAAGTCCTTAGCCTCGCGAAATGAGAGATGATCCTGGGCCTGAACGGCCAAGATTTGCTTCTCAACGAAATACGCACCACATTGGTTCCAAGAAGCGGGGTGCGGCTCTCTGCCATTGATACACTTGACCACACATGATTTTCACTTTCCGTGTGCAGCTTGCAACACATACACACAGACTTCGGGAAGCCTTGTCTTTGCAAGGAACAGTAGAAGCACCTCCGCGGCAGTGGCACGAATGCCGTCACGCAGTAGCGATACCAACCGGCACGCACCGACTCAGGGAGCTTGTTACAGTCGAACGTGACGAAGAGGACCCTCCCTGTTTTCTCATCACAAGCTCGACTTTGATCGACCCATGGTCGGCTAGCTCTAACTCCAACTATGGAGTAGTCCACGAATTCCCTCGAATAACCTACTTCTTTCACGAAGTTCACGGTAGAATCCGGCGTCACACTCACCGGTGTACCATCAAGTGTCCGAAGGGCACTAATCATTACCGCTTCGGAGGGATTCACCGCATTCATTCGCCAGAAGGCTACCGTCCAAGAAACGGATCACCTTTGGCCCTCTACCAATGACACTAGCTAGAGCTCTTCTCTAATGGATCATGTTGCCTAGGGCCAACATGCTGCCATCAGTGGAGCGAATAACAAGGAAGCGTTTTAAGCCAGCGGGCTCGAAAACGCCAGGTAACCTCTGAATGAAGAGCCCCGACGGAATCGAGGCTCCGCTCTTGTCTTTGTGTGAGACTCCCCACCAGGGGGAGCAACTGGGTTGGACGTGCTGATATTGGCTCGGTCGCTTGCAGAAACGGGAGCAGCCCCGTTCGTCCCTGCAGCCCACGCGGATGGAGAAGAGCGAGTTTTTTTCGTCTTTTTTTCTATTTTATTTTCTTTTAAGGAGACTCTTTCTATACGCCGGCAGGAGCCCACATGCCAGATGAACTGGCCTCATCAAGATCCTTCTCTGAAATGGAGAATGTCTTGGTTGTCACAGGTGCACCAGCCGAAGGAGGGGATACCTCTTCTCCTTGAAAGACCTCGGAGATCCGAGCGGTCTGAGGGAGACCTTGCACAGGGGAGCATTCGGGTTTGGTGCTTGGCACTGAACCCACGTTTTACCCAATGTAAGGTCCAACCGTCTGAGGCTGGGTCGTTCAGGAACCATGTTCATGTCATGGGGGGAGTGGCTCCAAGTGGCCATCCACCTGCAAGATATCACGTGTCCCCTTCGAGGTATCTTTTATGCTATTTTTGAACGGCGATCCGGCATCCGTCGGGAAAGCTAAGGGAGCACTTACTGTAACCCCCTGCCAGTTTGCTATGCGCACCCGCAGGTCTTTTGAGAGCGTGGGCCGACGGGCCCCCTCTCACTCGTCCCCCTAAGGGGGCTAGACCTATTAAGCCGCACCCACCGGGAGCGGTCAATTATGGGCCGCCTGCCTGCTTTCTTGGAGGTCTTTATTGAATGAGAAAGAGGGACTGCCGCTGGAAAATAGGCACCCAAGAGCGCCTCCAGAGAAGGGGGTTGAGGGGTAGTCCCCTACACGTGTAGACATAGTATAGGAGTAAGCCTCCTACACTAGAAGTAGTTTGCATGGTCCCCTGCGAAAGTACAGGAGGGGGGACCTCCATTTTTTCGGTGGAGCTGCCCGAAGGCGGCTCCGACGATGGTAAAGGGAGAGTTGATGGGTTTTTGTACAGTGTTCATCATTGGGCATGGTGACCCTGTTTTTTATACGGGACGAAAACGTTAATCACCTCACGCAGTAGCCCGCTCTACGAGGGATGAACACGGGGCTAGCAGAACCAGCTGTCGCCATTTGAAGCCACTCTTCCCGCCTAGTGACCTGACAGCCCATCGGCATGGCAGCTCCACCTTAGGCACGGCGTAAAATGGATATATAATGGAAGGAGAAAGAAAGGAGATGTGAGGGAGGTGTGCGTGGAGATGGAGCAGGTTGTTAAAAAAACCCTACCCCAGACCGGACCTTAAGAGTGAGGGGACGCTGTCCCTTCCTCCTTCAGCCCCGATCCGGGATAGTTGGGTGAGAGGAAGCTAGTCGGCATCTAGCCTGTGAAATTAGAGGCTGACCAGAGGTAGTTGTGGGAGAGGTTGTAGGGAGAGTGATGAAGTAGGGGAGAAACGCAGGCTGTCAGAAAGAAGAAGGGGCCAAGCTGAAGCCGGACGGGGGACAGGAAGGCAAATCGCCGCTCCCCTTACGGGTAAAAAACAGACAGCGAAATGGGAATAAAGAAAAGTGAAACGATGCCAAAGAGGTATCTAACTCAGCCCCAAATCATGGGTCCGCGGGGGTAATATCATAAACCTCAAGTTACAGGTTCATAACCAGTACCGCTCTAAACCTCAAGTATCAACTTGAATTTCTATGAGGAAGAGAAACAATGGCAACCGAGAGGGTTTCGGTTGCTTCCACAGAGAAGGGACACAACCAATTATGAGAACATTTCCACATTAAAAAAAACAACAGCGGTCCCATCTGGCTGCCACCTATTAATTAAAGAACAAATCAAATAAATAAAACAACAACTAGCATAAACAAACATAAAAAAAAGCCACGGTCGGCCGCCAAAGAGGGGGTCTGCCTAACTCAGGAATCCAAAGAACTCGAGACAATCGGTAATGATTCCCTTCCGACCCGGTGGCGGGTCAGGTAATCTGCGCGAAGATCCTCCTGACAGGGAACTCGACAAGAATTTGCAGTAGGGTCTGGGGCACCATACAGTCGTCGCAGCAAGGTGCAGGGGAGTACCCCAGCAAATGGCGGGGTGTCTGGTTCAGAGGCGACTCATAACGACATAAGGCCGCAGAGGCATTGGGGGAGTAGGCCTACGGGGACAGGCACGGCGCGATGGTGCGCAACTTTAAATTTCTGTTTACCGTCTCCCATCTTCTTTGCCAGGCAGGCCGGAGGGCTGACCTGATTCCCGTCAAGTGGGGGGAGTGGCGAATATCGAAACGCTGGTCTGGTCGCTCATTCCTCGTGGAATATTTGGCGCCCTCATTTCTTCGCCCATATCCAGGAACCCAGCGGAAGAGAATCTCGACATCCTCCTGGTTCGCAGCAGCCGTGGAGTCTCGGATACTGCGAATCAAGGCCCGTGGGGCTTCCACCCCTCTAGGGCGCTCTGTGAAGCAACAATATGGGAAAGCAACCTTTATGTTCAATCTATGCCTGAAGCGTTTCATAAAATGAAACGAAACGTCGCTTTTCCTTATTGTTTCTTTTTGTCCTGTGGGTGTCGCCACATAGGTTAATGTATACGAACTATGATATCTACAGGTATGTACACAAATAAATATAGGCCACACAACGCCGAGGACACTCCATTCAAGTCGTATGGACGTGAATCTTTGGTCGTGAAGGTCGGAGCCAATTTGCGAGCGATCGTGTACACATCGATCGCAACCAATGGAATCACAAGCGTGAAAGCGAACATAATGAGGGAATGGAGTGCGCACGAACACATAGGCATAAGGGAGGAAAACATACTCGTGTAAGGTTCAAAAGTGAAGTTAAGCACTTATACACAAGCACAAAGGTAAGAAGGAAACACATACGCAGACACAAGGGTAAAAAAAATGCACAGGCACAAAAGTGAAAAGAAGCGCGCGCGCGCACAGGGTTAACAGGAGATTGATCCTTTTTTATCCCCGACTTCTTAACCACCCTAAATAGATTATACACGCGTACACACCATCGCGGATAAAATGCACATGGATTGTGGTTACTCGTCGGATAAGACCCGATTTGGGTTGACTGCCTCATGACGAACCCGGATTCGGATCCTTCGTTAATCAGTAAGTCTCCAAAGAGAAGACTCGATGGTCCAAATCGGTGGCAGAAAGACCCCTGCCAAAACAAGCTGTGTCCGCAATATCAACTTTCCTGCCAAATATTCCACCATGGACGTTTCAACAGCCATGGGTGTGCGTGCGTATACACCAAGACCGACCAAGTCTGGCGCGCGAGGCAAACGAGGCAAAGCACGAATGAAACTAAGAGAGCCAGGGGGGGGGGGGGCTATGCAAATAGGAGAGAGAGAGAGACATGTGCGTTATCGGAATTCAACGATGGATAGGGAATTTTCTCATACGTACATGTGATGTGTATGTGTGTCAGGGGGCAGGGGGCAAACCGGGGAAATAATCCAACGAGGTTAGTACGGCCCTGCGGCCATGTCTATTCCAGCAAATGGTGAGATTTTCGAACATTTTTGAGGTTTTCTACACTTGCCCTTTTCAAGCGCGGGGGGGTCGGGGGAGGGTGTGGGTTAGGGGGGAGGGTAGCCTGATTTAGGGAGTAGGATCGCGCGTGAGCCGAGTCTCAACCAAAAGAAGAGAACCAGAGAATAACGAGGGCATTCGGATATAAGGCTGGTAGGAGCGAGCGAAAAAACACGTCCACAGAATTTCTAGGAAAAAATTCTTAAAAACTGGGAAGAAAAAAAAACAACAACGAGGGCATCTCACACCCAAGTTTATGTTTCTTAACACCGTGGTGAAGTTAGGGGAATTGAAGACGTCTGGAGGGTATATAGCCCGAGGAATCTAAGGAGGAGACCTCTTGGCGCGCTAAGGACTAGGAGCACAAACTTCCTCGCCCTGCTCTCCACAGGGTACGAAGAGTACTAGCTCGATTAGAACGTAAGACAAGAAAGAAGTCTGCAAAAGGCAGCTCCTGTTCCCATCCTAATTTTACTCCCACCCAGCATCCACACATATATCTATCCAATCCATTCTTAAAACTCCGCAGGGAGGACCTATCTATCACTTAGCCTATTCCATCCATCTACCACTTTATTCGTGAACCAATTGCTATCAATCTCTTTCCTAAACCTAAACTTGCCCACCTTTAAACCCATTGCGACGTGTACACTATCATGTTCTCTAAAAATAAGAACCATACCCGTCTCCCCCTATTATAACCTTTTACCCCCTTGAAGACTGCAATCGAGTCCCCTCGGACTCTTCTCCTTTCTAAGGTATGGAGATTTAGTCTCTTATTAAGCCTTCCACCATAAGGTAAGCTCCTCAACCCATGACTCATCTTCTTATTTGCACTGACTCGAAGCAAAGCAATATCCATCATATGGATCAACTGAAGAATCCGCTGCCAGTTGAGTAATTCTGGGCGGCGGATTCTCCAGTTGGAACATTTCTGGCAAGCTGGGCGGCGGATTCGCCAGTTGATCCCATCCTATAATAGGGAGACCAAAATTGCACCTCCTCCTAATAGACACCAAGAGTCTATTAGATTTATTCCTAGGACTTATGCAATGCTTTATAGGCCTGAGATAAGAACTTACCAGGCCACCGAGTCTTTCGCATTCTGACCTTCATAAAACTCTCCCACTCAATTTATAATTACTTAGTGGATGCATCTACCTATACTAAGTACACTACACTAATTTATGCTACATTCCATTTGCCATTTCTCTGCCCATTAGAATAATATGGTTAATTCATTGCCGATTCATTTTATCTCAGCATCAGAGTTAAACCATATAATCCTACCTAATTTAGTATCATTGGTAAACTTGCCCAGGTCGCTACGTATATCCAAGTTAAGATCATTCATATAAATAAATCAAGAATAACAACAGCTCCAACACCGATCACTGAGGAACCCCACTGGAGTACCAAAAGATGAGACTATTGAGGGAAACTGAGACGGAGAGTGCGCAACTCGCCTACCTTTCTAATGAAATCAGAAGTGCAGATGCAGACCCCGCGTGAAGTTCGGCCCTTTTAATCACCGACCCTCGAGACATCGTCAGCGCTTTCATTCACGCCCACAATTGAAAACTTGAATGAAAAATTCTTGTTGAATTATGTTAATCATGTTCAAATTGTACTCTGCACAAAATTGTAGGGTTCCAGGTACAGGGTGTCTCCAAATTGGAATTAGTTTTGCATTTCTTTTCATAATCCCTTCTTAATGGATATTAAGAAGAAATAAAAATGATATTTATTTTTCCGGCTCAATTATGATGAAGTTTTTTTCTTAAGTGTTGAACGCAAGAGACTATACACTGTTGTGTTGGGCATATCGAGTCTCTGCTGACTCGCCTTTCTCACCGTAATTCAACAAGAATCTTTCATAAAAGTTTTCCATTTCATCAAAATACGCACTCAATTTTGGGACACCCGGTATTTGGTAAAACAAAAAAAAAGAAAGAAAGAAACCAATGGAAAATAAAAAAACGAAGAGTACAACTAGCAATTGTAGAAAGACTTTTTGCATCACCCTGTTACAAATTACAAAGAAATCAGTGGTAATTCTCTCGTTGAACTTTCTCCCGTTGTTGTGAATACACCGAGTCACGGCGGCCTCCGCTCTAATTACAGTGTAGTTCTAAATGTATGAAACGTAGACTATAGAGCCAGATAAAAGGCCTCGTGTAATACTTAGCACACACGGGGCACTGCCCCTTTCCCCCGCTCTGGGTGTGTGTGTGTGTGTGTGTGTTTTGGGCCCATGTACTGCGTCCGTGAACAGGGAAAAAGTTACAGGGAAAGGCTAGATAAAAAGCCACATTAACGTCATTCTCCTTCCATGCCAAACTAAACATTCCACATCCAGTGATGATTCATCTTTTATTCCAGCCATCTGCGCTTGTTACACCTAAGTGAAGAGTTAAATAATTGCCAAACGTTAAAAGGCTTAGAACTGGCTGGAAGAAACTACACCTGCCTCACCATTATTCAGCATCCAAATAAACCGAAACTATTAACTAAAATATTTTCCTTAAAAAATGGTATGAAAGAGTTTAAATGAAAATAGAAAGAAAATGGACGAATCTCCACCACTTATCACGAAACATCTGAACAAGATCTCTGTACTTCGACTAGGTAGAGCTGTTGGTAGCCGAGTGGATACACCGTCGGTCTGCCAACGTCACGGCATCGGGTTCGATCCCGGCATGAGCGGACACAGACGTCAGCGCGCGAAGAGATCTGGCTACCGATTGGTGGACGCGCTGTGCTCACCCCGTTTTCGGGTGGGTAGATCTTACACCTCACACATAGCCAATCACAACACTGCTTTCTTTCCTCTCCCGTCCTCGCAGCACAACACACACACACACACTCTATCTCTCTCTGTTCCAAGGAATCCTGCCGATGGGTATCTATATCTGACGCGGAACAGATCCCTCTCCCCCGAGGTGACGAAGGCTTCCACCTGAACGCTGTTTGGGGTCAAAACATAATACTTCCTGGCACCTCTCCCCAAAAGAGGGCCGATTGTCATACTGACCTTTATGTCTATTTCATTATCCGGTCGGGGATCCTCCTGGATAAAGGAAGGTTGGCGAACCACCACTACTACTACTACTAGGTAAAGAAATTATTGTCATTGAACTAGGCGATGAACGCTGAACTTAAAAAGCAACTCTTTTAGACAAATATAAATAGTATCCAGCTCTTTCATATCGTAATACCTTTTAACATAATAAAAGGAGGAGTCTGCAAGAGGTTAGTCAATAGCCGATACGAGACAGCTCCTGTTCCCATCCCCCATTTCACTCCCACCCAGCATCCTCATCCCTGAATCTATCCGATCTATTCTTAAAACTCCGCAAGAAGGACGCTTCTATCACAGTTGAGATGGGGCTGTGGCAATGGTCGAGGTAAGATATTATAATCATCAAATGGTGCAAAATATGGCAATCGACGTGAGTTAACGTTTCCTTGGTAAGACGTGCCACGATCGGGCGTACATTGCCATAAAGAAGAATTAATTGCGCTTCCTGCCATCCTGGATAGCGGGTTCGAAGTTTCTATAAGGCTATGTATGTGTAAGAAATGCAACAGGTTACTGTATTCTAGAAATCTCTTTTTATACTTCATATTCAAAAGAACATTAAATTTTGATACCACTAATTTGCATTGGAGAATTTAGACGTCAAAATTGGATTAGTGGAGCTGTAAAACACCGAATTTAGAAGCCCCACTTGGTCAATTTCTGTGACTTTATTTCAGGGATTTGACTTGCAGGGCTAAAATGAAAATTCAGTAGTGACAATTTAGCAATGGCGTCTTATTTTATATTTAAAAAAAGAGGCAAACTGGTGTAATAAAAATGCACATTTTTACAGCGATGGAATGGAAACAGAGAAAAAGGGGGTGGAAATGTATAAAAAAAAACATATAAAGTGAGATAACAAAAACTCTAATAACAAATTTCCTGAACCGTACTCACAGGAGATAAAGAGTATTATAAACGACTGTTTCATTTAAAAACTAAGTCACTCAAAGCTTACACCTCAGGGGCATGGGGTATGTAAGCTTAACAGCCAAAATATTTTGCTGTTTAAGACCAATGTTTTTGCCGATCCCAGGATGGAAAATATACATTGACGAAGATGAATCGTAACTGGAAAATGGCCTTGAATGGCACCGAGCTTAGACTAAAGAGGGCGAATTGCACCAACTGACTCAATCTTGTTTCTGTAAAACAACTCTTAAAAAAAAAACAAGACAAAGACATCAATGAAAGAAGAACTGTCATGTCTCTCTGTCTGTCTCTGTCTCTCTCTCTCTCTCTCTCTCTCTCTCTTTCTAATCATAGACACTAAGATTAACTGCAAATTAGATGGTGTCCATATCCAAAGACTAGGACATATGTTAGCTGTAAAAGAATAACCTGTTTTGGTGGTTCATCATTTTAAATGATTTTTAGTAAAAGGTTAAATTTAGTTGTGAAGATTGCCCAAAGAAACCTACAGTCCCGGAGATACTACACCGCAGGCGAATACAAACACCACCAATTCTTGCACGAACGAAATCAATTCAGATTTGAATGAAGTTGACAATGCGACCACTGCTGCATTATGTATGAGCCGGGGACTAGGCATCTCCCACGTCAAAATGAAGTCTCTAGTGAGAAAGGCATTAGGTAATTAATCGCTGGTTAATAAAATATCTACGCCAAACTGTGTTCCCAACTGATCAACATATGAAGGGCGCAGTAATGAGTCGGAATGCCATATCGTGGAAGCTGGTCGGTCCAAATAATTACCGTAGATGACCCAGTAGATGGTGGCATGTAATTAGATATTTTGGGTGGCCTGGTTCGTCGCTCATGTGTTGTATTGCGAACGAAGAGCCCAAAGTACCGGGATAATTTGAGAATCCTGATTAACAGGAGCGGTCAATGGGAATGAATCCCTAGTATATTGAAAGTTTTGTTCGGACATGCGATGACTGAGAATGAAAATCTACACACTTCTGAAATTAGTCTCCGAATAAAGATTCCAGCACATTAGGGCTTTATTCCAAACCGAGCTGAATTTCTACAACGTCCTGCCCAACACAGCCACGGGACTTGAATGACTGATACAAGTACGCCTAAATCCCCAACGTCTTAGCATCAGCAATGAACCAAGAGTGTTCAACCTACACTCTCTCTTCGAGTCCACTCCAATAGGCCCTACACGGAACAACATGCCCCCCCTCCTCCACGAGGGGATTTCCATGTTAGTCCCCCCACACATGGCCAAGGGATCATTCATCCGAGAGTTCGACCATTGTGAGAGACGTCTCGACGGACGGCAGAGGTTCCATTATTGGTCAATTCTGCGACGTCCAGTTGTTAATCTAAAGGTGTCCGACTGTTTGTTACCCATGGCCGTTGTACCAAACCGACGAGGGCATTTTAACAAGAAAAACACAGGCTGTAGCTAGTGCCATTTGTCCCTGGTATCGTGGGCGAGATCACCCAACCGGATTATGAAATGCCCATAAAGATCAAAACGAGACTAGTTGATGAGCCTGAAGGCAACAGGGTGTCGCTGCTCGTTACACCAACGATGGCGGACCCATTCGTGGTCCCACGGATTGGGGGGAGGGACCATTCCACGTAAGGGCCATGTGGATATGCGTGCTATCATAGAGCGCACTAGTATTCCATCGTCAGGGTTCAGGAACGGCAGTTGGTTTGTTGTGAAAACTGGAGGAGGAATGATATCGGTGTTGCGATTGGTTATGTGCGTGGTGACCAGTGCAGAGGCACTTAACCGTGCTTATCTGCCAATAGGTCGCCGGCTAGTGACGCCACTGGGATTTAAAAAAAACCTTGACGTCAGAAATCCAACACGCTAGCGAGAGGCAAGAGCTCCCATGAGGCGCATCTTGACTGCTTTAGACGTAACTAAACTCATTTTAATCCCCGACAATCGTTTTACGGATCGTTCGTATCCACTCAGCGTTTCTAAAACACAAAATAAACAAGTATTAAAATAATTACATAAAACGAGAAGCAAAAATTTTAAATGGCAAAAGCGAAAAAACAAATAAAGATATAAATAAAAAAAATAAATAAAGATATAAAGACCAGAGCTAATTCTCGTTTTATTCTTCACTTGGGTGATTGCATTGAAGACCGTTCAATGCGTGGCAATCCGGGGTACAGTGTAGTTCTCCTCTCCTCTTTTAGTCCGTAATTCCATTATCCGCATTCCACTCACCTTCACAATGGCGTCTATACATATCCAGTAATGGCATTCAGAAAATAAATCTATCCATAATAAGGAGTGTTTGGGTGGAATGCAGATAATGGAGTTACAAACTGAGAGAGTGGAAAGGACAAGTACTTGGGGTAATCCCGATACAGCCACGGACCATCGGCCCTCAATGCAATCATCAAAGCGAATAAAGGACGGCCAAAGGCGAAACTCGGCCCTTCTTTACGCCCGGCTGGGCCCGGCCCGGCCCGGTACAGCCACCCACAAAGCCCTTTTTTTCACTTTGGAAAACTGCGGTGGAGGGAGGGGGGTTGTCTCACCACCACCCTACCCCACCCCCTTTCTGCCTATTGTGGTCACAAGAATTTGGGTGAGGGAAAGTCAAAATGGCGGATTGGTGGGAAACTCGGGCTCGTAATTCCATTCTCTCAAATTAACTTAGGGATTCTATTTCTTTTTAGGCGCCGTCACTGTAGGAATGTGTCCGAAAATAGCTGACACACGTGGCCAAGTGTACAGGAAGCAAACGGGAAGTGGCAATCAGCGTCGGTCACACAGTTAACACGTACGTGACAGGGCATCGGGGCCGGGCCCCAATTCAACCAAAATCAAAGACCCAAGGGAATCATAGGAAGACAAAAGACGCCCGAAGGGAAGAGCAGAGATTCATAAAAAGAGAAACCACCGAAGGAATCCCAGGCACAAAATCAAAAGAGGATCGGAAAAAAAGGTCGTTTTACTGAAATTTTAATCTCAGAAAATGAGTAAGACGAGAAAGGGATGAGTGAGGGGTGCGGGGTGGGGGGCGGGTCACCACCCCTGCTGCGCATTCACCACCCCTTGCGGGCGGCTCGTAAAAGAAAGTGGTGAAGTAAGGCGAGGTGGAAGAGGAGCTTGGGTACCGCCCGAAGGGATTTATGAACATATTTTTCTTCCAATGGAATGAATGACCCGCAGGAAATTCAAATTTAATTATTTTCAAAGGTAGGTTAGACGGGGGAGGGGGAGGAGGGGAGGGTAATATTGTATCGTTAAATATTGCAATTGTATGATTGAGACCTTGGGGGCTGGGGGCATCGGATGACCCTCGATAGGCCCTGGTTTTTGTTGGCAACACCGTCACCAGGGCATGCGGTTGCCATAACAATGGAAAGCACTGCATCGGGGCACGCCTTGGGAGGTGGGGGGGGGGCTACTCATCCATGTGGTTGCATCCAATTGAAACCATCCTTTTTTAGGGTTGTTTAGTTTTGATACAACCACATGGTTGGTGCCAATAAGGAACCCCTTCCCCACCAGGCGTGCCACGATGCAGTGTCATGGAGGCTTACCGTTGCTATGGTAACCGCATATGCCGGTCGCTTTCGTCATCCGTAAAATGGTCATGTTGTTGTGGGGGGGGAGGGACCTGACAACAGAGCTGTCATATGGCATTTAGGGGCCGGATGACACACGGCAACCAAATGCGAACTCTTGTCCTGCATCGGGGCGCGCCTTACTTCACCACTTCCTCGGAAAAGAGGGACTTTTCCGAGGAAGAAGAGTAAGGGAGCACCCTCCCACGGAGGCATAGGCGGCTTTGATCACTGTACGAAGGAGATATGCATCCTGACACTGGGATCCCCTCAGCGCGTGGACCCCCCCATAAAATCGAGAAAAGTTAAGCTACATTAGGTGTGACAATTCGCTGGATGGAGTCCCTGCTTATTAAAACCAAAACAAACAAGCGCAAGTCGGTGATAAAGTAGTAGTCCTAACTAAAACTAAACCTCCAATAACCTCAAACCCAATTCAGAACCCTTTTTGTTATCGTAACAACTTCCCCATTCATCTCTTGATCCGAATCTGCGGTCGGTATTCGATCCCAATCGCACAAGCGCTGGATTATCAATTAATCCCCCCATTTTTTAATAGGGAATTTAATCCTCGTTTCAACCATTTCAGGAGATCGGACGCGCGTGAGACCAGGCGTGCGGAATCAAACAGATTTAAAAGAAATCCAAACCTTTTAATCCGGTTAAATATGATACAAATCTGAGATTAACCCATCTTCTAAGAGGTTCTACGAACGCCAAAGATAACTAAATAAAGATAGTCTTAAGAATGATTAAAGTCCGAAAAGTGAAAGATGAACAAAGGCGCAAATAGAAAATAGTAATCGAGCTATCACTACTCAACTCATCATTAAAATATACGACAAAACAAATCTCTCTTTCCTTTCAAGCGTATAACTCGAGAGTCATTCATAGAATTCCCATTATTTATACACAACATGAATGGAGAGAGATAAAAAAAAAACAATAATTGGAAGATGAAGGAAAATACTCCCCTCCCCTTCCTAGAAAAATAAGGGGGGGGGGAAGAAATACTTACGCGACCGAATTATTTAAAATAATAACCCGATTTCAATTTAACAAGCTAAGAAAACCCGGCGTTAAATGATATGGTTCTTCGTTTGACCAGTCATTGAAGTCTTAATAGAGGACCCCCACCCCGACTCTTCGCCGCGGGTTGGGTGGATGAACTTAAAATATTCGACCATTTGTCTTTCACAATATGCAAGGCAGCTTTGACACCTTTATCAGTCGATCCCGAGTGGTTTAGATGGCTTAAATATTGCTTCCTCTCTATGAAATCATAGAGGCTCCAGGCACCTTCCTGCGATCTTGGAACTGAATCCAGTGGGGAGAGGATGGGGGGTGGGGGTATACTAGAGTGGTTTCCCCAGGTTGCATTTGCGCCCACTGATGAGGAAACGAAGATTTGATGCTCTGTTTGTGGGAGAGATTTAGATGATTTCGTATAAAAAAAAAACAAATGAACGAGGGCATCTGCGTCTTTGGACAAAAATGTGAAAAGTGGGGGAAGTTGGAGCAAGAGAATATGTGTAGGTACATATCTCGAGTAGCAAGAAGAGGAGACTACTTGGCGCGATTCTAATTGAAAGAGCGAATCCCTTTTGAGCCGTGGCCGAAAGTTTCTAATGAAAGAAGTCGGCGAGCGATAAATAAAGTTTGACTCTTGTATCTTTGGAAAGGTTGTTTAAATTTATTACATGTAAAAAAAAAAATAATACGTAACATTTTTATCGAGTGCCGCCACGGAAATTGGATATACAAATATTATTTAAATTTCAGTATTGAAAATTTGTACATACAAATATATCACTCAGGGGACGATGAAAATTGGGCTCGTGGGCGAGGAGGGTTTTCCCACACCTGAGGTAGACCTTGTCACTAAATGAATAATACCTCCCCCCCATCCACACACGAGGATACCACTGATGAGAGGTATAAATAGTGACTTTTAAACATTTAATTTAGACTCTCCGCATTAAAGTGAGGAAGGACGTAAAAGTTCATTTCATATATTGCTAAGACTACTTAAGAGAACTCGGAGCAACCAACTTTTCCTCATTATTATCTTTCGCACAAACAAGAAACAAATCATCATCATTATCATCATCACTAACTCTATAATTTAAGAAGGGGATTTTTTGGAGGATTTCAATATAAATTTCTTCTTAGTTTGGTTATGACTTATGTTTATTTGATCAAAGTTATTTCTAATAATTCTTTTATAATATATAAAAAAAATTGGTGAAGTTCAAAAATAAATATAAGTATCGAAATTTTGTGATTTTTTTAAAAGCCAAAGAATTACAAATGGTGAAGTTCAGAAAATTAATTTATATATATCTTCTTCTATAACTATATTTTAGCAACGTGATTTTTGGAAAGGGGGGGAAATAGTTTAGAGTTGATTTTTAAAATGATTATAATTGGTGAAGTTCAGAAAATTTATAAAAAATTTAACCATGGCTGCTTTTTTTTAGATTTTAAATTTTAATCTTAGTAGCGAAGCGCAAGCTCCTCCCCGTAGGGGAACGGGGAATGGCAAAGCCATTGTCTGGTGTATTCATATGGTTAGAGTTCCCCGATGCATAAGCACAACCTTACAACAATCTAATTAAGCCTAGCTACCTATGGCTATATCTAATTTAGTTATTTAATATAGAAAGCCCGGTCTGTTGGATTTAATACCAAGCCCAATTTATAGACCGGAGCTTTCCTGTGGTCGAGTTCATTTTATTAAAGGTATTTAAATTTAAAAAGGAGATTTGGGGCAATTTTAATTTTAGAGGCTAAAAATAATTTCGCATTAGGCAGGGTCCTGGAAATCCAGCTTTTTACCTTGACAATAAGACTAAGTAAATGGCATCTTGGCACTTTGCAATAGACTAACCACATTTTTGCGGTAGATGTTTTTAATATAATAATTACAGTTTGAATTTTCACATTTTTCTCTGCCTCAATTATGATGACATCCCATTCGAGAAGTATTTTAGGCAAAAATTATTATAGTGACGTCAATTAGAGACATTTTCAACCGATCTTTTTCCGTCGCATTTTCCTCAATTTCTCTCTGCTTTGGATTTGACAGCTTTGAGAGATGACTTGTGTTGGTTGTGAAATATATTTTGCAGTCTTCCCGAAAGAGGTCCACAAGGACCTCAATTGTGTCTTAGAATTTTTCTTTGCTATTATTCTAGTTCAGCCACGCCAATAATCGAATAGAGATATATCGATTACCCCCAAGGCAGAGGGTTGGGGGTAGGGTGTTGTTTAAACGAGGTTAGTTTTTAGATATTTTATTTAAATATTCGTGCTCCCCTGTTGTATAATTCCAGGTTGGGCGAGAGTAAAAAAATAAAACAGCACTGAGCCGATATAGACTGCACACTTCAAGGTTTAGTTGTTTTTTTTCCTTGTAATATTGCTGATTATTTATCCGTTTGGGGGGGGATCGGAAGCCAAAATGCAGAAAGATCGAGGTTTAACCTCTGTTCTTACCGCAATTCTCCTTCCGACCGCCAAGAAGTAATGTAGAGAAAAAGTGATTACGGTAAAGGAAATAATAACCAAATATTTAAAAACTGGCAAATTAAAAATAAACATAATTAGCGATACTTTCATAATATTCATCCATTGAATTAATTAAACTATATTCGCCGCAGCGAGAAATGGACGATAGGGGTGGGGCAAGCACCGTCACAGGTGTCTTCCCCCCACAGTGCCATATCTCCACGGATCAGCTGCCCGCCTTCTCTCAATTTTTCTCTCTCTCCGTCTGTCCGTCTCTCTCATCGTCCATTTCTCGCTGCAGCGAGTATAACGTAGTCAAACCTACGATTGCAGTTCTTATTAAAACGGGCATAAGATTTACTTCATTACACGTATTTATATGTAAAAAGGAGATTTAGGGGGAATTTGTAAACTAAAAATTACTCTTATTTTTAATCAAACTAAAATAAAAAGATACTGAAAATAATTTGAGTAAAAGTTATTGTCTTAAATAGTTATAAGTTAAATAAACTTTAAAATTAGAACTTAAACAATTTGATGATGACATTCAATGGCTCCTGCTAAGTTGGATACCGAGTTAGACTCCCAAATGGCATATCACCTAGAATTTAGACGAGGGGAGGGGCTTTTGAGAGATTTAAAACCCTCAGATGAAAATCAAAAATCCCCCAATGCTTCTCTACAACTGGAAAGTCTGTATAAAATCGGAATAGGCTCGAGATATCAGAGAGTAGGCTTCCACCATTATAATGTGGCACATTTTTAGAATATCATTAATAATGAACTTGGATGGTCCAAATCTGTTAAATTAGCATATTTAAACTTATTTAGAAGGATATGCACTTAAAATAATTAGCCATTTATCAATTTTAAATGAAAATTAAGAGGTAGCTTTAGAATTACTTAAAAAAGTTTTTAAATGTTCCCTTTTATGGTTGGATGAAAGTTTGAAAAGGATTTTACATAAACAAATGTAAGATGGATATGATAGAGATTTTATTGAGAAATATTCAGGGTACGTCAGTATTTTGATAACACGAATATGAATAGCTCTAACTTTCTGAAAGTCGCCCGATCCTTCGTTGCCAAAGTTGGAAAAGACCTGAAAGCTGCTGATAAGGATCCAACATTAGCAGCAAAACACAAAACGCACTGTAAAGGGTTCTTCGCACAGACACAATTCCCTGGGCGCTCACTGCCGAGTAAAAGGTTCTAAGTACCACCAAACCCCCAAGAATTAGTGCAAAACGTACAGGAAAATGTGCGAGAAAACAGTGGAAAGTGGATCAGGGCCCGGTTGCGAAGGACATGATTGGTCGAGAATGCACCATCAGAAGAGTTATCCGTTATAAATCGTAGGCGATGAAGAGAGGTGAGTTCGTATCAGGTAAAGCGGAAGAGAATCGTTTGATGCGAGCAAAGCACTCCATGTTGAGATATGAAGAAGCTGGAATGCTTAGGTTTTTCTCTGATTAGGAAAGCGGGGACCAGGACCAAAAGGTAAATGACAGATGGTTATGCAGAGAGTCAAGCAAGGTTACAACTATAAACCGTACCCAGTTTCCAGTAACTGTGATGGTTCTGTGAGTCGCTAGTAGTGAGGGATATGCCAATGCTTCCTGCCTTTCTTTTCAAAGAGTTTAAGAGTCCATGTTGCTACCTACGCAGAGGTTTTGAGGAAGGTTGTGAGGCCGTGGGTAGATAAGGTACGCAACGGAAGACCTTACATCTCCCAACAAGACTCTGCACCATCTCGCAAGGCAAGAACAACACCCAAGTTTGGATGCGTGCCAATTTCCACGACCATCTTCACCCAGACACACACAAGCGCCTAACTCACCAGACCTTAATCCAGTGGACTATTACGTATAGGGTGTAGTCTCGAGAGAGAGGTCAATCAACGCCCCCATAACACCATTCAATCTCTCAAGTCCGCCATAACAGAGACTGTGTCTTGATAAAGATCATCTGATTGGGGCAGGTCAACGCTTCAGACCCGAATTAAAGCAGTGCTCAATTGAATAGGCGTTTTTTAAGGGTCCTTAAAATTATGCGCACCGATATTCCTTTAAATACAGCTTTTCTCTACCTCTTTTTCTATATCCCTACAAATTACCTCAAAATATTGACTCACCCTCGAGTATTTAATGATGCATAAAATAAATACCAACAATAACATATTTAATAACTATTCAGAAATAATAAAAACACTTGAAAACATTTATTCAGAAAAAATAAATTCGAAAGGTTATAAATATAAAACTTGAAATAAAAACTCTTCAACTATTTTTAGTGCCGGTCCGTAGGTCGGTCGGTCTGTCGGTTGGTAACCTATAATTTTCAATGTTTTTGAAAGTTCATATTATAATGAAACTACGAGGGACGGTCAATAAGTTTTGCAATTCGGATATAAGGAAACGAGATATGAGGAAAAGTGTTTTATTATTTTTCAATATAACTACCCTCGACTTCAATGCACTTGCACCACTTGTCCCTGAGGCTTCGAATTCCCGACAACCAGAAATCTCCCGACTGCTGTTCAATCCACTCCTGGAAGGCGAGCTGGACATCTTCATCGTCCCAAACCGGCGTCCACGCAGTGCAGCCTTGAGCTGGCGGAATAAAAAGTAGTCGCTAGGGGCCACATCTGGACTGTAGGGGGAATGGTTGAGCTCCTCGAATCCGCACTCGCGTAGGGCAGCTTGTGCAAATCTAGCCTTGTGGACTTTGACGACGTTGATGTCGATCATGGGGCGTGAGGTTTCTAGGGACCCAACGGGCACAGACCTTGGTCATGGCCAAATTGTCGTGGATGATGTTCATAACACTTCCATGTGATATTCCAAGTTCTCGCTCGATTTCTTCGACCTTCACCCGTCGGTTTCGAGGATCATCCTCTCCACATGGCCCACAATGTCCTCGTTGTTCACGTCTGACGGGCGTCCTGGACGGGGTCATCTTCAAGGGACTCACGACCATGGCGGAACTCCCTATTCCAGCGAGCAATGGTTGCATATGAAGGGTCGGTGTCGGTGTACACTGCAACCATGCGTTCATGGATCTCTTTTGAATTCTTGCCTTCCTTGGTCAAATATTTGATCACTGCGCGGTGCTCAACCTTCTCCATTGTTGAAAAACTTGTGACTGACGATCTGCGATCAGCTACTGCATCTTAAATAGACGAGGCAGGAGCGTGCGGCTGCAGGTCCTGACTTGTCATAACACCCCCCACAAACAGCCATCCCCCTTCCTCTGTTTTGCCCTACCGATTCGTATAAGCAAAATTCACCATCTTATCATACCTTTTTCTGAATAAAATTATAAATTCTAAAAAGCCTGATTAAATGAAAAGGGGTTAAATGATTTGTTTTTCTGAAAAAATAAATTCTAAAGGCAATAAAACCTTTTAGGGTAAATATAATTACTCAATTTAGTCATGCCACACATTTTAGGACAAAACTAGGTTAATTATGATGTAATTATTTTACATCGTCGAATTAATATGGATAACCGAGGCTTTTATGCTTGTTGCCATAAATAATACCACGATTAGTGGCAAAATTAATTAGAGAAATAAATAGCGAGATGCGACTATTTTTGTGATACCGATAATTAAAAATGAATTAAACTGGAAAAGATAAAAATTTGGCGCCCATTTTTATTTTGAGAGGAAAACATACAAAAATAATGCGACGCATTTTTTTTTTAAGAGCCTATCTGGCGATTACCCCCCCACTTGGGCACAGGTCGCCGCACTCAGGACAGCCTAGCACTAGGCTACTTTAAAATAAGAATGAAAAACAATGACAACAGCAATAATAAGGGAAAATCCTAACAAGGAGGAAGGAAGCAAGCTCTTACGTCGGGGGGGGGGGGGGGGGAGGTCCTCCCGATGCAGGAACGTGCGACCTACAAAGAAAACCTCAAAAAAACTAGTTAAATAAAAGAGAGAAAGCCAGTCGCCCCCGAAAAGTCTAAAGGACGAGCAGTCAATGTGCACGCACTCGCCTTGAGTACAAGGGGCAGGCGGTACGACCTCGCCCATCATGGTACCGAGACAGGAAATGTGCGCGAAGATCACCCAGACTGGGACATTCGACAAGAATGTGCCGAACAGTCTGGGGGACAACGCAGTCGTCACAATAGGGCACAGGCAAGCGCTCCATTGAATGGCGATGCATCACACGAGTGTGCCCGATTCGGAGACGACAGAAAGCGACCTGAAGCCGTCGCGACATTGGGGAATAGGTCCATGGGAACAGTCGCGGCGCAATGGTACGCAACTTTAAGATTCCCTGGACCGCCTCCTATCATCTTTGACAAGCAGCCCGAAGAGATTCCTGCCATGTAGTCTGTGTGAGGAAGAGCGAAACGGTGGTCGGGTCACCCGGTCCTCGCGGACTTTTTGGCGCCCTCATCGGTACGCTCATTCCCGCAATTCCTACATGTACAAGAACCCAACAGAAGATAATCTCGACATCCACCCGGCTCACTAAAACAGTGGCATTACAGATATGGCGAACCAGAGGGTGCGGAGATTCCAATGACCAGTGAGCAATCAGGGCGCTCTGTGAGTCGCTATAAATCACGATACGGTCTCCGAACCGGGCACGTCGCGTAATCTCCCGTACCGAGTGGTGTATTGCCACCAACTCAGCTGTGAAGACAGACGCAACGCCCGGTAGAGCCCCGCTGACTTCAAACAGAGGGGATACGGCGTGGAAACCGACCCCCTCTTCGAACTTGGAGCCATTCGTATACACTGGCACGATTCCAGTGTGACACGAGGTTTGCTCCAAAAAGACCGCACGCAATACTCCAGGCGCTGTACAAGCTTTGGGAGCAGAGGCGTGGCAACAAATAGCCAATGGTGGTACCCTCCAGGGTGGCGTCCTGGGCAGAAGCAGGGGCGCTACCGGCCAGAGAGCTATATCTAGCTCTCCAAGGAGTTTCATAGCCCTAAACCCAATAGGCTTAGGGTATGACTTGCGTTTCTCAGGGGCATAGGCACCGTCGAAATCAGCTGCGGATGCTTTGAGAGCCGTTGGCGACAAAGGGAGACGCTGCGCTCATGCTTAGAGGAGAGTAATGCACTGTACACGGCGCATAGATGATGGCATCTCTCCAGCATCGAAAAGCATGCTCTCAATAGGGAAAGTGCGGAAAGCACCGGTCGCAAAGCAAAGGCCGGTGTGGTGGATCGAGTCCACCTTCCGCAATAGACGTTTCACTGCAGACGCATAAAACTTAGATCCTTAGTCGAGCTAGCTTCGAACGAACAAAGGATCGATAAAAAAGTAGGGCAGTAGCCCTATCAGCGCCCCAAGCGCTGAACGTCACGGAACGGAAAATATCCATAGCGCGGGTACAAGAGACGCTCAGGCTGCGAATATGAGCCTCCCAAGTGAGGCGTTGGTCAAATAAAAGATCAAGGAAACGGTGAGATTCAATCACTTCCAGACGCACCCCATTAAGAAACAAATCTGGGTCAGGGTGGAGCCGTGGATAACGGCAGAAGTGCACCGCCTTAGTCTTGGTCAAAGAAACCCGAAACCTGTGCGCTTCGGCATAGCGAGAGACGCGGTTCAATGCCTGTTGGAGTCGACGCTCCAGAGTTGGCATCTGGGCCCGCGCCAAAAGAGATCGAAAGGTCGTCCACGTAGAGCTTAGCGAGAACATCTTCTGGCAGCACAGAGGTAATGTTGTTCCTCTAGGAAAAGAGTGTAATGCTGAGGAGCCTTCCCTGCTCCATTAGGCCGGAGATGATTCCACCCCCCCTTACGCGGAATCGGCGATCTCGCAAAGATTCAGATATAAAGACCGGGAGGCGTCCCCTCGTTCCGATCGTATCGAGGGTCTCCATGATACCGTATCACCATGCGGTATCATAAGCCTTCTCCAGATCGAAAAACACCGTGGCGAAGTGCTGTCTACAAAGGAAGGCCTCACAGACAGCATTTTCAGGTCGAAGCAGAGCATCCTACGTGGAATGGAACTTGCGGAAACCGCACTGCGCAGAACATAAATAGCCTCCGCAGTCCAGAAAAAAAGGCTAATCTAACATTTACCAATTTCCCCATCAACTTGCACATGCAGGAGGTGAGAGAAATTGGGCAGAAACCGGCCAAGATAGAATGATTTCTCCCCAGTTTGCGAAAAGCTAGCACAGTAGCGATTCGCCAGGAGTCTGGGAGGTTACCCTCTAACCAGATCCTGTTGAACAAATCTAGCAGAAAGGCCATGCCTCGCTCACTCATGTGTCGAAACATGGCGTACGGGACATCGTCCGGACCATGGGCGGTATACGCGCACAAAGCAAGAGCGGAACGCAACTCACTCACACTAAACCTGTCGTTGAAGGGTTCTCCGCCTCTGTAGGTAAAGTCCAGCCGGCGGCCTTCCGTGCCATTACGCCGTGCATTGAATGTGGCGGAGCAGCATATTGGTTAGAGATTGCGGAGAAAACCGTCGCGAAAGATTTCGCCACGGACGCGGGGTCCAAGATTGCGGTCCCATTCTCCTGGAGAACGGGAGGGGAGGGGGGGGGGCTGCAAGAACCTTCCCCGAATCCTTTTGACTCGCTTCCACACCTTTACTAGAGAGGTCTTTCCGTTAAGGGAAGACACGTATGCCCGCCAAGCAGAGCAGCGGGCGTGCTTCGAAATATACTGGAACCTAACCCCAAGCTCGAAGAAATTCAGCGACAGTGAAATCGTTCGGGCGGCGCTTATAGCGCTTCTGTGTGAGAGCCGTCTAACACTCGGCTTACTACAACGGGACTGTTCGTGCAAAACGACCAAAAGTTGGGGAAATAGTAGTCAGGCCCGCGGCGATGAGGTTGCCGGAGAAGAACTCAACGGCCTCATCTACCGACCTAAACTCCTCGACAGAGATAGAGAATTCAGTCATTTCCTGAAATGTAGGCAACCCCGCCCGAGCCAAGCACCACCGAGGTGGGCCATGAGGCGGCAATTGCCCTGAAAATGATATTTAAATGGGAAAGTGATCGCTACCATGGAGGTCATCGACCATCCCCCAATCCAAATTAGGCTGTACATCCGAAGAGCACAGTGATAGTTCAAGGCAAGAAAATGAAACCGTTCTCGGGCAGTGATGCGTAAACTCATCCACATTTAGGACAGCTATCAGCAAGGACTTGTCCGCTGAGATTTATTGAGTAGTCTGCCCACAGAGGATATCTGCCATTCCTATCTCAAGGCAAGAGAAAGGGCCTCAGTAATCGTGCCACGAAGTGGCGGAAGTTTTCCGCGTCGAAGTCAGCTGACGGTGGAATGTACGCAGAAATAACAATATACCTCCTATCCAGGTGCAGCTGCACAGCCCCTGCCTGAAAAGAGGTATCTAAAGTGAAAAGAAGAACGGAGACATCATGCCGTGTGTAAACCGCGCATCCCCCAGCCCGGCCCCTATCCCGTGGTCGTGGGGTCGCAAAACCCTTATATCCCGGAAGGGTGGGCAGGGGGCACGCACCTAGCATGGTCTCTTGCAGAAAAAATAGCTACCGAGGAACGGGATGAGACGAGCTTCCACAGCTCATCCCAGTTGGCCCAGAGTCCGCGGTAATTGCATTAAAGGAATATGCCCTCTAGGCTCAGTTCGGAGGAGAAGCGGGGGCCCGCCTCGAACAGAAAACCCTCACGGAAATGGCCGTACGCTTTACGGAGGGAGAATCCCAAGCGCTGTTTGGCAGACAAAGCGCTGAAGGCGTTTTGGGAGAGGTTGGGCTCGCCATGCGAGTCTTTTCCTCGCTCTGCCTCGAAACCTTAGGCGAGCCTTGCTGCTTCGGAGGCGGGGGGCACTCTTTTCGAGGATCCACAGTCTCCGAGCCGCTTAGCCCACCACTAGGCGTGAGCAAAGGAGCCGAAGCTCCTTTCTTGCTGTCCTCCTGTCGTGGGGACAGCTTTAGGAACCCCGGAAGATGGCCTGGCGACCAACTACAGGGGTGTTGCCTCTAATGAGTCTAACGACTAGGTGGAGGCACGTGGCCATTTCGCCTTACCAGGGCTGTGTGTGAACACTTTATGCCACTAGCTTTACCAGGGGAGCGCCCGGGTTGAGTAGAACCCGCAGAAGGGCTCCGAATGGGCGCGAAAACAACAGTGTTCGTTGGCCTGGATGGGCCAGGAGCAGAGGGTGTCTTTCTAACTTTTGAGGCTTAAGACGTCCCAGACAGAGCCGGGCGCGCCTAAACCAAGTCCTTAGCCTCGCGGAATGAGATTAGATCCTGGGCCTGAACGGTCAGGATTTCTTTCTCAAGGAGATATGCACCCCATTGCTTCGAAGAAGCGGGGTGCGGCTCTCCGCAATTGATCCACTTGGCCACACACGATTTGGACTTATCGTGTGCAGCCTTGGAGCAATTTACACATACTTCGGGTGATCCCGACTTTGCACGTCTACATGAGCGATTCATATGGCCAAAGGGGTGACAGTAATAGCACCTCCACGGCAGTGGCACGAACACCTTCACGCGGTAGCGGTACCAACCGGCACGCACCGACTCAAGGAGCTTGTCACAGTCGAACGTGACGAAAAGTGTAGGGGTCGGTCTTGAGGCCCCTCCCTGTTTTCTCATCACACGTTCGACCTTGACCGCCCCATGGTCGGACAGCTCTAAGGTGATGTCCTCTATGGAGTAGTCAACAAGTTCCATCGCATAAACTATTCCTTTCACAAAGTTCCTGGTAGAGTGTGGCGTCACACTCACCGGGGTGCCATCAAGTGACCGAAGAGCACTTATCTTGTCCGCCTTAGAGGGATTCGCCGCATTCGCCAGATGGCTCCCCGTCCGAGAAACGGGTCACCTTCGGCTCTCTACCAATTGCACTAGCTGATCATTTGCTTTGATGGATCATGTTGCCCTTGGCCAACATGGTGCCATCAGTGAATCGAAGAACGAGGAAGCGTTTGAAGCCAGCGGGCTTGGTAAACGCCAGGTAACCTCTGAATGAGGTGCCCCGATGTTATCGAGGCTCCGCCCTTCGAACTTTTGCTCTTAGTTTGGGGCTCAGCACCCGGGGGGGGGGGGGGGCAGAGGGGTCGGATGTGCCGATCTTGGCTTGGTCGCTTACCGAAGCAGCAGACCCATCCGTCCCCGCAGCCCCCGAGGATGGAGAGGAGCGGCGAGACTTTTTAGTCTTTTTTCTGTTATTTTTCTTTTTAGGAGAGGAGGGCAGGGAATGAACCCGCTTCTTCCCTACGCCGGCAGGAGCCCCCAGGCAGATTGATCGGCCTCAGTTCGGTCCTTCTCCGAAATGGAGGTCTTGGCAGTCTTAAGGGCACCAGTCGAAGAAGACCCCTCCACTCCTTGTACTGCCTTTGGAAACTCTAGTCGTTTGAGGAGGACTTTGCATAGGGGCAGACTGGGGCTCGGTGGTTGAGGAAGGAGGGAGCTTGATTCCCTCACATGGAAGGCTCTACCGTCTGAGGCTGGGTTGCCTAAAGGACAATGTCTATCTCGCCGGGGGCCTCCAGTTGGCCACCCCCACCCCCCCTGGATATCACAGATCCCGTTGACAGAGGTGTCTCTAGTCACGTCTGGGGAGGCACAGGCCTTGACCCCACTAAGGTCTAATATTCTTGCCAGCAGGTCTTTTGAGGGAAGCGACCGAAGGGGCCTGGCTTCCCTCTCCCCACTAAGGGGGTTTGCGCTACCGAGCCGCTTTAATGGGGAGTGGTCGTCTATGGGCTGCCTGCTGGCTTTCTTGGCAGTCCCCCTGGAAAGAACAGAGGGGACTGCCGCTGTAAAGAGGGAGGTGCCCGAAAGCACCTCCAGAGAATGGGGTGAGGAGGACTCCCCTACACCTGTAGGCCAAGGAGAGGAGTAAGCCTCCTCTCCGTTTATAGAAATTTGGAGGGTCCCCTGCGCTAGCACAGGGGAGGGGGACCTCCATTTTTTATGTGGAGCTCCCCAAGGGCGGTGTGGAGAAATGGCTACATTAAGCATCCTGGAGGAGTATAGGTACATTCAAGCTCCCCCCTTCCCCCTCATGAGGAGAAGCGTGGGAAAGGTAGCCGGCGAAAATGCTTACCATGTGTGATCTCCCCGCCGCTGTGGGCAGTTGGAGCTAACATCTGTTTGAAGGCGACCACCTAAGGTCCTTAAACGACGCTCTAACGATCGAATTACCTACGAGACCCATAAACCCGTGGTTATGGAAAAAAAAGCGGTGCGAGTCAGAAGGCACGCCAAGTAGCGGTGCGGTTGCGAGCCTATAATTTGCAAGCTGACTTGGGCACCCCAGTGCCACCTCAGGAATTCTCGCTCTCCCCAGATGCTAACTCACCATTCGCTCCCTCCTCCTTTTTGCCTCTGTGGCCTGGTCACTTTCCCCTTTAGATGGGGCGGCAATCCGCCTATAAATAAGCCCCGCAAAGAAAGAGAAGAAGATTATCAGAAGTCGATACGCCAGAGGTGGATTAGTTCGTGAAGATCGATCCGTCGGCCAGACAAGAAGATTATTAGTAGTCGATTCACCAGAAGAAAGATTAGTTCGTAAAGATCGATCTTTCAGCCAGACAAGAAGATTAGAAGTCGATACGCCAGAAGAAGGATAGTTCGTGAAGATCGATCCTTCAGCCATACAAGACTATTTCAGTGAGAAACGAGAGGATCAGATTGAGAAAATCGATCCCCCCTTTCAGGGCCGTATTAACCTAAATAGTCAAGTTTTATATCGGTGCCATACCGAAGAAGCCTTTTCAGTCTGCAAAGAAGTCCGACTGAAGAATAGCAAAGCCGCTCACACTCGAGTGATTCTCACATCTCAAGCACCGTAAGAGTGAGAGGAGAAGAACCCTGCCCCAACGAGCTCCCGTTCTTTAATTACGTTGAAGAATCCGCCCCCGTCACAGGCGACGAAAATTCCACTAGCGACCACCACACTTCAAAGCGAGAGATAAGTCCTCCAGTGACATCCGGCAATCCCTAATACCTACCTGTAAGTTAACAATAACATTTATATCTCTATTGCGATAGTAGAAGTTTAGTACGTCCCACGTTTTAAAGGAGAGTAGAAACCATTATTCTTGAACCTAGATCATATGTGTTTGTAGATGAGAGTACGTTAATTTAATGTTTTATGCTAATCAAATAGGGTCGTGATAAAAATACTAATTGGCAATTGGTATGTTTACTGGAAGCCTACTTGTTTATGTTTTGTCATTGAAAGATCTTTGAGGCCAAAGATAGAAATGTGTTTACTGTTGGTTTGTAATATTTAATTTAAAATACATGTTTATTTTGGTAGATTTTGGTGTTTCCTCTTATCCTTATGTGTTTAAAAATAGCTCTTCCTTAAGAACTAAACCACAAAAATAGCACTCTTAGAACAAAGCCTACTTCATCATAGAAGTAACTCACGCCCCTTAAAGCATACCGCTACTAAAAGGGTGTCAAAGAGTAGAGGGATCAAAACCAAGGGTCATTCTACGACAGGCGGCTCCGTCGATGCAACAGTGGAAGTTGAGGGTTATTTTTTTTATTTTTTTCATCATTGGGCATGATGACACTAGCTTTTATACGGGATGCAATAGCTCATCACCCCTCGCAGTAGCCCGCTATGCAATGGGTGCGTACAGGCCTGGCAGAGCCAGGTGCCGCCATATAAGGCCACCCCTCCAACCTGGTAACCTGGCAGCCCTTCAGAATGATAGTGTGTGAAGAGAGAAGGAAAAGGGATGTGAGGAAGGTTTGGGTGGGGATCAAGCAGGTTGTTAAAAAAACACCATTCCAAACTGGAGCTCAGGGGTGAGGAATCATTGTCCCCCTCCCTCCTCAGCCCCGATCTGGGACGGTTGGCTGAGAAGAAGGTCACCATCTACCCTGTAAAATTAGAGGCTGGCCAGAGAAAGTCGTTGGAGACGTTGTATGAAAAGCGAGGAAACAACGGGGAAACACAAGTGTCTGAAGGAAGGAGAATAGGCTAAGCTAGGGTATGACGGGGTGCTGAGTCCCGTCAGCATAGCAGGGGGGATGGAAAATGGCCGCGCCCCTTACGGGGTTATCGTGTGCGGCCTTAGAGCAATTCACACAGACTTCGTGTAACCCTAACTTTGCATGTCAACAGGAACGATTAGTATGGCCGAAGCGGTGACAGCAATAACACCTCCGCCGCAGTGGCACGAATTCCTTCACGCTGTAGTGGTACGAACAGGCAAGCACCGACTCAGGGAGCTTGTCACAATCGAACGTGACGAAGAGTCTAGGGGTGGGTCACGAGGCCCCTCCCTGTTTTCTCATCACACGTTCGATCTTGACCGCCCCGTGGTCAAGGTCTATGGAGTAGTCCACGAGTTACCTCGCATAAACTACTGTTTCACGAAGTTCATGGTAAAGTACGGCGTCACACTTACAGGCGTGCCATCAAATTTCCGAAGAACACTAATCTTTGCTGCCTCGGAGGGATTCTACGCATTCGCCAGAAGGCTCCCGTCCGAGAAACGGGTCACCTTCGGCTCCCTACCAATTACACTAGCTAAAGTTCTCCTCTGATGGATCATATTGCCCTTAGCCAACATGCTGCTATCAATCGAGCGAATAATACGAAATCGTTTGAAGCCAGCGGGCTCGAAAACGCTGGTTAGTCTCTGAATGAGGGTCCCCGACATAATCAACGCTCCGCTCTGCACACTTGTAATTTTCGTCTTTGTCAGGGACTCCGCACCGGCGGGAGGGGGGGGGGGCAGCGGGGCCGGATGTGCCGATCTTTGCTTGGTCGCTTACCAAAGTGGCAGCAGACCCATCCGTCCCCGCAGCACCCTCGGATGGAGAAGAGCTCCAAGTCATTTTCGTCTTTTTCCTGTTTTTTTTTTGAGAGGAGGGCGGGGAATGAACCTGCTTCTCTCCTCCGCCGGCAGGAGCTCAAAGGCCAGATAGACCGGCCTCAGCAAGGTCCTTACCTGAGATGGAGAAGGTCCCGACGGCCACAGGGGCACCAGCTGGAGTAGGAGATCCTTCCCCTCCTTGTAAAGTCTGGGAGACCCGAGCCGTCTGGGGAGGACCTTGTAAAGGTTTGGACTCGGGTTTGGTGCCTAGTGCCAAGCCCGGATTCACCCCCATGCAAGGTCCTACCGTTTGGGGCTGGGTTAACTCAAGGACCATGTTTCTCTCGTAGGGAGGGGAGCTCCATGGGGCCATCCACCTCCAGCACATCGTAGATCCCATTGGGAAGGGTCTCTCTAGTCGGGTTAGTTGGGGGGCTCGTGCCTTGATCCCCTTTAAGTTCAATATTCAAGCCAGCAGGTCTTTCGAGGCAAGTGGCCGATGAGCGCTATGTTCCCTCTTTCCCCTAAGGGGCTTTTTCCCTACCGAGCCGCTTCAACGGGGAGTGGCCGGTTATGGGCTGCCTGCTAGCTCTCTTGGCAGTCCCCTGAGACATTAAAGGTGGTGCTTCCAGTGGTAAGATGGAGTCAGATAAAGGTGACTTCATAAAGGGGGTGAGGGGGAGTCCCCTGCACCCGTAGAAAATGGAGAGGAGTAAGCCTCCTTTCCAATTAAATTGTTTTGGAGGTTCCCCTTCAAAGCACGGGGGGGCGGGTATTTTTTCATTGGAGCTCCCGAGGGCGCCTCCGACGGTAGATGAGGGGAAATTAAGAGGAGATTTTTGTTTTTTCATCAATGGGCATGGTGACCCGATTCGTTCTGCGGGATGCATACGCTAATCACCTCTCGCAGTAGCCCGCTCTGCAAGGGGTGAGTACTGTGCTGGCACAGCCAGCTGCCGCCATTTTAGGCCACCCCTTCCGCCTGGTGACCTGGCAGCCCTTCAGCATGTCGGCTAACCTTGGGCACGGCGTAAAATGGATAAAAATTGAAAAGAGAAAAGAAAGGGAAGTGAGGAAGGTGTAGATGAGGATGAAGCAGGTTATTAAAAACCCACCATCTCAAACCTCAGGTCAGGGTTTAGAAAACATTGTCTCCTCCCCCCTCAGCCCAGGTCCGGGATAGTTACCCGAGAAGAAGGTCAGCATCTACCCTGTGGAAATAAAGGCCGACCAGAGAAAGTTGTGGAAGAGGTTGTAGGGGAAGTGAGGAAGTAAGAGAGAAACACAGGCTGACCGAATGAAAGAGAAGAGGCAAAGCTGGGGCCTGACGGGGCGCTGAGTCCCCTCAGAACGGCGGCCAGGAAGGGAAATCGCCGCGCCACTTACTGGGCGGACAGCAGAAAGGGTGAAGTTGACCCTATTTTACATCTTATTAATCTGGTGTAAGGTGTGCGACACTAAGACTCGACGCACTGCGAGCGCCTTTTTTTGGGCGGGGGGTGAACCCACTTCGCTGGGACTCGAACCCGAAACCTAGGCGTAGAATTTCAACGCATTATTCACTAGGATAGCGCGAAGCCCCAGAGTACTTTAGTAGCGTTGATGACAGCTGACTTCACCTTTGGGGAAAGAGGTTGTAAACGTAAATGACTGAGTCTGTTTTGGCGTTGGGGCACTAAAGCAGAGGCACGCGAGCTCAGGGCAAGAGGGTCACAGAGAGATGTAATAATCTTATGAGTGGGATATTGAGGACGGAAGGTGTGAAGGAGCCACACCATCCACAGCAGGGGTCTTTGGAAGACCTAAAAACCCCTACCCCCCCAACACCATTGGAGTAATATTCATCCACGTTCCTCGTGAGTGAGAAATGAAGTTGGTAATCCAACGGAGGCACGATGACTCAATGGCGCCAACACAGAATTAGACGTTTAAAAACAACACGAATGATGAGAAGAAATTTCATAGCAAACTACTTCAATCACACATTCACTCTAATGAAACCGGGTTGGGGGGGCGCAGATTCGGGAGAACTGCGTGCCACAGGTCTTCGCGCCACAAGACCCCTGGACCTTTGCCATACATTATGGCGCCTGAATCTTCCACACATTTTCACTTCCAACTTCGCTTTCTTTCCCAACCTCTTTTCAATCATTACTAATTAAAAAAAAGCGATAACAAACGATGGTGTCTTCGTCCGAAAGTTTTACAGAGCCAAACGGGAGCGAGACACTCTTGGAATCCGTCTCTGAATCAAAGTTTCCCCGAACACTCCGTTGAAACCGAGTCTCTAAATCTCCTGACGTCGATTGTCTCTCTGCTGCCACACAATCATTTGCCGCCATTCTTAAAAGGGCAAGGAGAGCACGCAATCCTCAAGTACCACCATGGTTTCTCGCGCTATACCCCTACACCCTCATGGGTAAGGTATTCTCTGAGGGTTCGATCCTAGGCTATCACATATCGCGTGTTCCCGAGAGAGCCGGTCGTCTCCCCGAGCCTCAACCAGAGATGATCGCAAACAAACAACTTCAACCCACCGCTCCTCCCCGGCCTGATGTTAGCAGGCGACAAAAACAGCGCACACGAATTCGGGCACCAATTACAGCCCCACTCGTCTTCATTAGAAACGCCCACGTTGAATTAACACATCCCACTTACTTACCAGTGTCTCTCCCGTGACAAATTGGCGCGTTTAAGCGTGTCCAATGTCTCCGCAATTAAGGCAATTTATAAGAAATGAATCGACCAACGTCTCGCACAAGGATATATATATATATATATATATATATATATATATATATATATATATATATATATATATATATATATATATTATAACCCAGGATTTGGGGGACATGCGGGGTTATGACCCCCCATCCTCCTCTAGCGGGAGTGAATGTAGAAAAAACAGATGGGAAGTGAAAAATGAAAAACAAGGAGGGGCTCCCAAAGGGTTTCTGAGGGGGGTTAGTCAATGAAAGCGGTGAAGTAAGGGAAAATGAAAATGTATGGAGACTTTGGGAGCTCGGAATTTCAAGTGTCTGTGTGTGCGAGATGACCCTAAGCCCAAGAAATCTTCTGGTAAACCACTTCCATCCCCCATCCCCTCGAGAGAGAGAGAGAGAGAGAAGAAAGAAGAGAATGAGAAAAAGACGGCAAAAATCAGAGGTGGGTGGAAGAAGAAGTGGTATGGAAGTGAATTCAAACTATGAATGTATATGAACACGAGTAACCAATGTTTACGTGTCAATATGAATATGTATTTAAGAGGGATGGGGGGGGGGGTAATTTGAACTGTACAAATGCGCGCACACGCACTTAAGAAGTCCTTTTGCGACAATCACCCGGAATTCATGAGGGGGTTTCTAGGGCCCCTGTTGTCAGCATCGTCGCATACTGCCTTCTTCGAGGTCACGGCCAGTAATGGCGATGGACTTTTGCAGTTCTGGTGAAATTTTCGATTTCATTTTCATCCGATTTTTCTTTATGGATGACAAAAGCCGCAAGGCTATACGAGGCAGCCCCTGTCCCCACCTCACAGCATCCTCATCCATAAATCTATCCAGTCTATTCTTAAACTTCCCCAGGGAGGACGCTTCTATCACATGACTCGTGAGCCCCATTCCATTCATTAACCACTCAAAGTGTAAACCAAATTCTACCAATCTTTTTTTCCTCAAAATAAGAACCATACCCGTCTCCCCCTATTATAACCTTTTACCCCCTTGAAAACTGCAATCAAGTCCCCTCTGACTCTTCTCCTTTCTAAGGTATGAAGATTTAGTCTCTTTAAGCCTTCCACCATAAGGTAAGCTCCTCAACCCATGACTCATCTTAGTCATGCTTCTCTGCACTGACCAACATTGCACCGCATAGTGTATTTTCAGTATAACATCACCACTCCTATTTCTCACGCTCCTCCCAATTAATCCTACTACACTATTAGCTCTATTCCTAGCACTTTTATAATCTTTTATAATTGAAAGAAACCTTTGAGATCTTCCTTTGCCTTATTTGCCACTTTAATTTCATAATTTCTCTTTGCTTAATTAGCTTTTTAATGTTCCTATAAATGCCACTCAATGTCGATATTTTGTTTAATTTTATGTGACATCCATTTAAGGTCAACAGCTTTGGTTCTACTATTATACCTAAACGGAATATACATATTCTGCCTGTCAATTAACTACTTAATCATTGTCTCATTCCTGATCTGCCTACACTATTCCTCTCTACCTGAGCGCTATCTTACCCTTCGCCTGGTCCTAATGACCTCTCATCTCTTGACATGACCTCACTCGTTGGTCCCCAAACAACAATCTCTAGGTGCCTCTTCAGACGACTAAAATCCACTTTTCCATGATCGTTATTACCCAGATTTTCTTCCAATCTCTGCATTGCGGACCACGCAGCCACATACAACTTCCCTTTAGATTACTCGGGCTATAATACCCGCCACACATTTTTACTCTCATCATTTTCACATTCCTTACAAGCCTTTTCTTACACAATTTATGTTGGAGATGCCCTCGTTGGCTTTTATTCTTAATCTAAAGTAAATAACAACAACAGGTATCTGAACGCCCCAATCACTGTCTCCCGGTACCTGTGTAGGTGTGTCTGTGCCTACCTGTACGACTCTAACGGATTAGGAGAACAACAAAACAATAGAATAAATGACCGTAACTTAGTGTAGAATTGTGAATAAATTGTTTTCTTACCTATTTTGTCTCACGCGTGGCTATATAACCGCCATTCTTAGTGAATAGTTTATATTTACGGCTTCTATTCAGTACTATCCCGATCTCCCGCCCTCGGGAGACTGGCACGCCAAAATGACTGCATAGATACCAAAGTAAATTGATCCGAAGGATCAGGCTCAATCTTGGATTGCTCTTTTTTATGTCGATATTCAATATTTATTCGAATTTCAACCAAACGGATGTGTGTACATGTTTAAGTGGGTGGTTAAATGAATATGGTACAGGATTGTCGGGGTTTTCTTTTATAAATTCGACCGTTCGGTCCTAAGTAAATGTGTTGACAGCTTTTTTTACTGCGCTATTTCGTAATTGTGACCAATAAAATAAAACAAACAAATTTCAGAATATCCTCTAGCATCTCTTCGACAAGTCGAAGAGATGCCAAATTTCCATATTTAAAGGGTTCGAAGCCTCTCCAAGCGAACAAAGTGAAAAGAAAAACAAGAAATTGTTGTCCCTCGCCACTTAGGTATTTGTCTGGGCAGCGCAAAACTGACTGACCCATTCTTCTTCACCCGGAGAGACATGTGACCATGATGAATCGGTCGGTGAGGCCGTGGTCATGTTAACATGATGCTGAGGCGTGCTAACAAAGGGACCCGAGAGGCGTAGTTTAACGAAATGATGTCATCTGAGGAAAGACAGGTCCTCCGACTCTCAAAAGTGGAATATAAATACAAATTAAAAAACAACCGAGAAAAATATTACACGAATGTCTCATTAAATCTCTGCCATCCGCTATTCCCGTCCATGAACAAGCATTTGCAAAAAAAAGTCTTGAAATTGTAACGAAGCTCTCATGAAACTGATCGGACAAATATCGGATTAAGAATAAATCAAAGCTAAATAATCGTGGTCGCGCGCGCAAAATAAACGACAACGTTGGCACCCCTTCCCGCTGAGATTGCCAACCAAATGCTTTCCCTTTTTCCCGCCAAAGAATATTCAAATGAGCTCTTTACTGATGTTACACTAGGAAGGGCCTTCGCCCCACTCCCGACTAATTTTGGCATCGCTGACATTTCGACCTGATGGATTAAGACGCATATGACCATATCAAGATTTGGTTCACATAAATTAGCACCATCCCTAATCCTCAAAAGGGGCATGTGGTCTCTTTAACGGCCTGTTTAGAACATGTTGCCGCCAGGTATAACGCTTGGTGGCCAAGAGCGAAACAACCGCGATGGACGCCAACGGCCTTTGTCCTAAATGAAAACTACAGGACCTGCCCAAGAGATCACACCTTTCCCTCTAAATGCACACACACACGAGTTTTCCGCACATGTAACATTAAAACGGACGATCAGAATAGGATTTAAAGCTTTCTTATTATAATGCTAAACTGAAGTGACCGATGAAAGTGAATGAATGAGCTTGCACCTTAGTTCAATTCTTAACACTTCTCTCCACTCTTCCGCAACAGTGGTCGAGCATTTCACATTTGCCACCACACAACTCCACTAATTACACGTGAAAGGTCATTTAGGAACAAATTAACACATCCAATTTAACGGTCAGGCCGCCATGGATTTTCTGATGACTGTAAATAGAGAATCCCTGTACGCTGCGGTACAGCCCTTTCTCACCCCAGCCCTTCCCTTTCAATTTAGATGGTCCCCCGACCGGACAATGAAACCAGCATAAAGATCAGAATGGCAATCATTAGTAATCCCGAGGGCACCGAGAGTTGGGATTACGTGCGAGATATGCGACACCCATCAACCAGACGGGAGTCGGCTTTTGTTATTTACTTTATAAAAGCGAAAACCAACGATGGAATCTCCAATAGTTTTGGGGGGATCAACTAGAGAATCCGCCGCTCAGATGTCTTGGGTGGCGGATTCTCCAGTTGATCCGTTTTATTTTAAGGAGAAATTCGTAAAGAAAATGGTCAAGTTAGGAGAAGCGAAGTATCCTTAAGGACCCCAACTCGAACCCGCCAAAGAGAAACTAACGAGTGTTTAGGGGCTAGGAGGGCACGTAGCTATCCGGAACATTCTCTACTTCCTCTCAAGGCATCCCTTTTCTGGAGATTTGGATACCCACCGCCCGCAGTCCTCCAGATGTGAGCTGCAACCCTTGACAACCGGGGGCGGAGAGGGGGGGAATCTCACTTATCAATCCCCCCGGATCCAAAGCGGGATCGTCCCTGACGGGGTTTTAAAGGCGATATCACCCCCACCTTCCCTGTTTCTTCCCTCCTATTAATTGCAAAACCACTGGAGGCCATTGCAGGTAAAGGGATCAATTAAAGCTTCCTCGAAAAGGGGCTCTGGGAGGGTGGGGGTGGGAGTATTATGGGGGGAAACGTGGCACTGATAGGGGTGGCACTCTTGATCAAAGACAACGAAAGAGGACAGGTGGCGATGCCAATTAAAGTGCAACCGCGCAGCTGTGTGGTTGCTATGGCGACTGGTTGGCCACCTGGCTGACGCTCCTCATCCAAGCCATCAACGGAGGACCAATCAACCTCAATTGTCCATTCTCCTGGTGTTTTGCTATGGGTGTACACATGGGAGCCGCTCATTAACTGCGTCACCCACATGGCTGGATTTGTGGCGGCGAGGATAGGCCGCCGTTTTCGAGCGCAACCGAGCTGGTGGCGCCACCACACGTTTCCATGGAAACTCGCGGAACTTATTCGCACGAGCCGCGACCAGAATGAGCTCAACTGGTGGCGTCAATGGTGGGGTGGCGACCCCCATAATACTTGGGGTGAATGGGGCCCCAACGGTGGATAACCGTTGCCCTGGCAACCCCCGGGGTAAAACCTGAACAAAAAGATTTTCCACAGCGCTTTCACCCCCTTCCCCCCATGGGTAACCATATCGGCCCACCCCAAAGACGCGTCGGTCAATACAGAGGAAATTGCGTAATCCAACGATGGTATCTTTACTCTGCAAAGGAATGAAGGGGGAAAAGCAAAGTTGAATCATCATTCTGGCCAATTTCATTATCATCATCATCGTCCTTATCATTATCACTACTATCAACATTATTATTATTATAATCGAAAGGCGAAAACCAACGAGGGCATCTCCAAAGAAAACTTTTCTGAAGAGTTTTCCTACAGGGGTGAAGTTAGGGGAAGGCAAAAAATGGGTGGAAGATATACGGTTCGAGTAATCTATAGAAGAGATTACTTAGGGCAAACGTGACCGGAAGGTGGCGCAACTCTCCCAAACCTGCTTAGCTACTCCGGGTAGAGCGAGGGAGGGATACTAAGCTTCTAAGGGACCCATATCCCCCTGTGGTTATATTTATGCACTAAAATAAAAAAAAACGATCTAAGACATTACAAGTTACAACCGAAAACAAAAAACCCAAACAAATCAAAATTCCCCCCCCCTGGCCCCCAAACAGTGACCAACACAAACAATTAACAACAAACAACGATGTCAATCAAATAACTTCCAAAGGCAGACATTTAAAAAGCAAACAAAACCAACCAACGAAAACAAACGAACGCACGAACAGGAAAGGACGCGCGGTTGAGTCTTTCCCACCTCCCAAACCGGTCTTTACCCCCTTGGGCCTGGAAGACCACGAGGGACGTGGGGAATACATGAATAACGACGAAGGCCGGGGTAGTCTCGTAGACCGGTATTTAAGGGGCGCATGGTCATCGTTATGGAAGAATGCGGTTGTCCACCGACATTTATGGCCATTATCGACAGTTTACAAAGTGGAATGACAGCTCAAGTATGTGCTGGCGGAATGTTGTCGAAATAGTTTCAGTGGGAGTTCCGCAGAGTTGTGTTCTGGGCCCCATCATTCGGCTATCACGCCGCTTGCTAGTTACGAATTGCGCGCTGATGGCGTCATTACCATTAAATGCAAACTGGATCGCAGCTTATTCAAGAATCATTCTCTCAACATCAAGTGACCTCGAAAATGAAGGCTAAAACCAGATAAGACTTGCTTCAGCTAACTTCGGTAGACTAAAGACGGCCTTCTTTAACTAAAAACATGAAATAAAAGTATTTATAGAGCAATTATTTAGGGCAGCAAGACTTGGACTAGTCATGGGACTCAACTCATCACTAGAAGCTCATCATCTTTCCAATAACGAGACTTAACCAAATTCCTCGTGACCCTCCTCCAAAATGGAAATAACTTCGGCAGTGTGTGCACGTTCATACTCCCTCAGCTTCAGTGGGTCGGTCACGTCAAGAGGATATCTGAGAAACGCCTTCGACGCCAGATTCAGTAGAGAGAGAGTTGAAGACTGATGCCCGGTCAGTCGGTGGACCGAGAGGGCAGTTTAACTCTTAACTAGTGACCTGAAGCATTATGACCCCACGCGAGAAATGTATGTTTTTGTTAAACTGACAGTCCTCAATAACCACCCCCCCAAAGTAACTGAATTATTATCGACAATATTTACATTTCATTTCTTCAGGAAGTGTTAGTTCTCTCGTATATTCCGCCCCCACACGTCAAGTTTTGCGAGACCCCACCCAACCAACTCGAAGCTGATCGGCGAACCTGACGAGCAAAAATCACTCAGGCTACAGACGCATTCGAATCTGAGCGCACCGCACCCAGAATTCAACAGCGCTCCCAAAAGCAACAGAATCAGGGACATCCAATGGCAAACGCCACTGTGCTTCTTTTTGACTTTAGCCTCAGAAGACACCAATCACAACTTCTCATTGAAAATTAAACATCATGTGTTCGCGAATATCTAGAATATTCTAAACTAAATGCGTGGTTTCCTTCGCCATCGTGTAAAGCTACTGCATCATTCCTTACATGATAGTCGTAGCTTCAACATCATCATGGGGAAAACAAAGAAATCACTAAAGATGTTCGTGAAAGGATTGTAGCCCTTCATAAGTGGTCTTGGGTATGGAAACATCTCTTCTGTACAGATTAAAGTACCTCTAAATTCATTTGGTACCAGAATACACAACTGGAAGTCTCGTAATTTAATCCATCTTTTTGATCGTCCAGGTCGCGCTGAGATAGTGACGGAGCGTGCAGCTCGAAAACCCGCTAGAACAGTATATGTTAAACCACAGACGACTCAGAGGGGGAGCAAGATCTGGAATTAAATGGATATTTTTTTTATTATTTTAGGAACCTATCTGGCGAATACCCACTTGGGTACAAGTCACCGCACTCACGAAAGCCTAGCACTAGGCTACTTTAAAATATGAATATGAAAAAAACAACAAGAATAAAAAGGGAAAATGGCAACAAGGAGGAAGCAAGCTCAAGCGTCGGAGAGGTCCCCCCAGCGCCGGGTCGTGCGACTTACAAAGAGAACAACAAAAAAAACTAGTTGAATGAAGGGGAGAAAGCAAGCCTCCCCCCAAAAGTCTATAAGTACGCCAGTCAATGTGCACGAACTCGTCCCGAGTACAAGGGAAAGGCGGTAGCAAGCCCGCCCAATCCGGTATCGGGACAGGTAACGTGCGCGGAGATCGCCCAGACTAGGCCATTATCAAGAATGTGTAAAAACAGTCTAGCGGACAACGTAGTCTTCACAGTAGGGCGCTGGCGAACGCTCCATCAAAAGGCAGTGCGTATCGCGAGTGTCTCCAATTCGGAGACGACAGAAAACAACCTGAAGCCAACGCGGCATTCGGGGGTAGGTCCATGGACAGACGCAGCGCAATGACACGCAACTTTAAGTTCCCTTCGACCGTCTCCCAACATTCGAGGCCAAGCAGCCAGAAGAGCTGCCCGTATTCCTGCCATGTAGTCGGTGTGAGGAAAAGCGAAACGCTGATGAGGTTGCCGAGTCCTCACGGACTCTTTGGCGCCCTCATCGGTGCGCTCATTCCGCGCAATTCCTACATGTCCAGGAACCCAGCAGAAAATAATTTCGACATCCGCCCAGCTTGCCAAAACCGTGGCGTCACGGATATCGTGAACCAGGGGATGCAGAGATTGCAACCAGCTCGGCCGTGAAAACAGACGCAAAGCATGGCAGAGCCACGCTGCTTCAGACAAAGGGTGTAAGGCGTGTAAACCGTCCCCCTCTTCGGACTTGGACCGTATACACTGGCACGGTTCTAGCATGACATGAGGTGTGCTCCGGAAAGGTCTAACACAATACTCCCGGCGCAGTACAAGCTTTGGGAGCAGAGGCGTGGCGACAAATAGCCAAATGTGGTACCCTCCAGGGTGGCAGCCTGAGCAGAACCAGGGGCGCCACCGGCCCGAGAGCTATATCTACCTCTCGAAGGAGTTTCCTAACCCTAAACTCAAAGGTCTTAGGGTATGACTGGCGTCTCTCGGCGGCAAAAGCAAAATCGAAATCAGCTGCGGATGCAGTGAGAGCTGTTGGCGACTGAGGGAGGCGCCGGGCTCGAGCGTACAGGTGAGTGATGCACTGCACGCGGCGCAGAGCGAGTGACATCTCCCCAGCATCGACAAGTAGGCTCTCAATGGGGAAAGTGCGGAAGGTACCGGTCGCCAGGCGAAGGCTGGTGTGGTAGATCGAGTCCACCTTCCGCAACAAACGCTTGGCTGTGGATGCATAAAACTGACATCCATAGTCGAGCTTCGAACGAACAAAGGATCGATAAAAAAGTAAGGCAGTAGCCCTATCAGCGCTGAACGTCATAGAACGGAGAATAAACATGTCGCGCGTACAAGAGACCCTAAGGCTGCGAATATAGGCTTCCCAGGTGAGGCGTCGGTCAAATACAAGACCAAGGAAACGGTGTGATTCAACCACTTCCAAGCGTACCCCATTAAGAAACAATTCTGGGTCAGGGTGGAACCATGATGGCGGCAGAAGTGCACCACCTTAATCTTGGCCAAGGAAAACCGAAACCTGTGCGCTTCGGCATAGCGAGAGACGCGGTTTAATGCATGTTGGAGTCGACGCTCCAGAGTTGGCAGCTGAGCCGCGCCAAAAGAGATCGAAAGGTCGTCCACTTAGAGCGTAACGAGAACATCTTCCAGGAGCACCGAGGTGATGCCGTTGATGCTCAGGGCAAAGAGTGCGACAATGAGGATACTTCCCTGCGGGACACCCTCTTCCTGCTCCTGTGGGACGGAGAGGGCGCCCCCACCTGTACGCGGAATCGACGATCTCGGAAAAATTCAGATATAAACATTGGGAGGCGTCCCCTCGCCCCCATCGTGTAGAGAGTCTCCATGATACTGTATCGCCATGCGGTATCCTAGGCCTTCTCCAGATCGAAAAGCACCGTGGCGTAGTGCATTTTCCAGTCGGAGCAGAGCATCCGACGTGGAGTGGAACTTGCGGAAGCCACACTGTGCAGAAGACAGATGGCTTCCGCTGTCCAGGAAAAGGGCTAATCTAACATTTACCAATTTTTCCATCAACTTGCACACGCAAGAGGTTAGAGAGATTGGGCGGAAACGGGCCGGAGTAAAGTGATCTCTTCCCGGTTTGCGAAAGGCGAGCACAGTAGCGATTGCCAGGAAACCAGGAGAAGACATGCGGAGAGCACAAAGACAGTTCGAGACAAGAAAATGAAGCGGTTCTCGGGCAGTGATGCGTAAACTCATCCACATTTAGGACACCCATCTCAAGCTCGTCGATCAGATCGGCAAGGACTTGACCCCAGGGATTGATAAGGTAGTCTCCCCAGAAGAGGTGCCTACCGTTTAGATCTCCGAGCAAGAGATAGAGCCTCGGCAACCTTTCTACGACGCGGCGGAAGTCCCTGGCGTGAAGTCGGCTGACGGTGGAATGTACAAGGAAATAACAGTATATCTCCTGTCCAAGTGCAGCTGCACAGCTACTGCCTGAAAGGAGGTATTTAAATCGAAGAGAAGAACGGAGACAATCATGCTGGATGTAAATCGCTCATCCCACCGACTGACCCCCGTACTGTGGTGGTGGGTCGCAAAACCCTTATACCCCGGGACGGTGGACAGGGGGGCCTGCACCCAGCATGGTCTCATGCAAAAAGCTAGGTAATGGGGAGCGGGAGGAGACGAGCCTCCACGGCGTCTCCCAGTTGGCCTGGAGTCCACGGCAATTCCGGGAATGAACGTACGCTTTCCGGAGGCAGAACCCCAGGCGCTGTTGTCCGTACAATGCGCTGAAGGCGCTGTCGCCTTCAAGGGAGGTTGGGCTCGCCATGCGATTCTTTTCTTTTCTCCGACTCGAAACCTTAGGCGGACGTTGCGACTTCAGAGGCGGGGGGCCCTCTTTTCGAAAATCCACCGTCTCCGAACCACCCAGCCCACCACTAGGCGTGAGAGAAAGAGCCGAAGCTCCTGTGTTGCTGTTCTTCTTTCGGGGGGGCAGCTTTAGAAACCCCGAAAGGTGGCCTTGCGACCAACTTCAGGGGTGTTGCCTTCTGTGAGTCTAACGACTCGGTGGAGGCGCGTGGCCGTTTCGCCTTACGGGAACAGGCACGTTGTGGGGAAGGGGGGGAGCCCTGGTTTTAGCCGGGGCTGGGTGTAAACCCTTTGTTCCGCAAGCTTTACCAAGGGATCGCTCGGGTTGAGTAGAAACCGCAGAAGGGCTCTGAATAGGCGTGGAAACAACCCTGCTCGTTGGCCTGGATTGGCCAGGAGCAGAGGTTATCTTTCTAACCATTGAAGCATAAGACGTCTCAGGCAGAGCCGGGCGCGCCAGGACTTAATCCTTAGGCTCGCGGAATGAGAGACGATCCTGGGCTTGAACGGCCACGATTTCTTTCTCAAGGAGATATGCCACATATTACTTCGAAGAAACGGGGTGCGGCTCTCCGCAATTGACACACACGGCCAAATACGATTTGGACTTATCGTGTGCGGCTTTAGGGCAATTTACACATACTTCGGGTGGCCCCGACTTTGCACGTCTACATGAGCGATTCGTATGGCCGAAGCGGTGACAGTAATAGCACCTCCGCGGCAGTGGCACCGACCGGCACGTACCAACTCAGGGAGCTTGTCACGTTCTACCTTGACCGCCCCATGGTCGGCCAGCTCTAAGGTGATGTCATCTATGGAGTATCCCACGAGTCTCCTCGCATAAACTACTCCTTTCATGAAGTTCATAGTAGAGTGCGGCGTCACACTCACAGGTGTGCCATCAAGTGTCCGAAGGGCTCTCATCATGGTCGTCTCAGAGGGATTCGACGCATTCGCCAAAAGGCTCCTGTCCGAGAAACGGGTCACCTTCGGCTCTCTACCAATTACACTAGCTAGAACTCTCCTCTGATGGATCATGTTGCCCTTAGCCAACATGGTGCCATTAGTGGAGCGAATAACGAGGAAGCGTTTGAAGCCAGCGGGCTCGAAAACGCCGGGTAATCTTTCAATGATGGGCCCCGATGTAATCGAGGCTCCGCTCTGCACACATCTGGTCGTAGTCAGGGGCTCTGTACCCGGGGGGGGGCAGAGGTTCCGGATGTGCCGATCTTGGCATGGTCGCTTACCGAAGTGGCAACAGACTCATCCGTTCCCGCAGCCCCCGCCGATGGAGTGGATTCCCGAGTCTTTTTAGTCGGTTGATTGCGAGCGGGAAAGGGGAAGAAGGTTTTTTTTTTAGATTTGCATCATCGGGCATAGGGACCCTATTCTCTCTGAGGGAAGTAAACGCTCATCAACCCCCGCAGTAGCCCGCTCTGCAAGGGGTGCGTACGGGGCTAGCAGAGCCAGGTGCCGCAATTCAAGGCCACCCTTCCCATCTGGTGACCTGGCAGCCCTTCGGCATGCGGGTTCCACCTTAGGCACGGCGTAAAATTGATAAGAGTGTGAAGAGAGAAAGAAAAGGGATGTGAGGAAGGTATGGGTGGGGATCAAGCAGGTTGTTAAAAACCCACCATCCCAAACCGGATCTCAGGGGTTACGGGACATTGTCCCCTCCCCCCTCAGCTTCGATCCGGGATAGTTGACTGAGAAAGTCAGCATCTACCCTGTGAAAATAGAGGTTGACCAGAGAAATTTGTGGGAGAAGTTGTAGTGGAAGTGAGGAAGTAGGAGAGAAATACAGGCTGTCTGAAAGAAGGAGAAGAGGCTAAGCTGGTGCAGGACGGGGCGCTGAGCCGCTTCAGCACGGCTGCCAGGAAGGCAAATCGCCGCGCCCATTACGGGGGAAATTAAGTGGAGTTGAAATTAGCAAGTTACAATAAATAGAACGATGTTTCGTTATGATTTCTCGGGTACTCAAATAAAGACACCTCTCCTTAAGAAAACTCACGATCGAGCTCACTTGGCATTTGAAAATAAACATTTAAATAAACCGACAACGTTTGGGGAGCAAATCCTTTGGTCAGATGAAATGAAAATAGAACTTTTCGGTCGAGATTCAATCAGCAGACTTTGGAGAAAAAGTGTGAAGCTTTAGTGCCAAAGAATACGATCCCTACAGTCAAATTTAGTAGTGTATTAATCATGGTATGGCTTTACTTTTGCTCATCAGGGGTTATTTAGAATGGAGGTAGTCGAAGGAAGAATGAACGGAGAAATGCAAAGTGGAATTTCGGAAAGAAATTTGCTATCTAGCGTTGCCTCCCTAAACTTTAAACTAGGATGGGAATTTCAACAAGACAATGACCCTACGTCAATCTCCGGCCAGGAATCCCTTCGAAATTCTGTTCAGGGAATTAAAACTCGTGGTGCTGAAACTAGATTCGCGTAACTTCTGATCTGAAGAAAAGATGTTTGGAGGAACGGAACAAAATCAGGCGAAGCACCAAAGGAAAGATCTTAGGAGACTACACAAAGCGCATGCAAGCTGTAATTGACAACAAGAGTTATGCAACCAAGTACTAAGCCATGTTTTTATGAACGTGTTGAAAACTTTTGCGGTCCACAATATAGATAAATAATATATATATATATATATATATATATATATATATATATATATATATATATATATATATATATATATATATATAGATAAGTATAATTTTTAACTTTCTATAGATCATTGTCAGCATTTGGGATTCTTTTCTTGATCAACTAGATCAAAATGAATCCCATTGTTATACTTTCATCGAGACCCCAGGCAGTAAACACAGTGATCAAGATGGTGCTGATTTCTTTTATAATTTGAGTGACAATCAATTAGAAGCATCTGCCAAGTTCAAAAATGGTGTACCAATAAAATTAAGCCTACATCTAAGGAACAGGCTTTCCTCGACCATAATAACAGTAAGTACAAAGACTTTTCTCCTATCCAAAATGTTTAACTTATTTTTTGATGATAAAGTAATAAACTTGATGGTAGAATAGTCTAAGTACTACGCAATATACAAGGGAAAAACTGATTATAAAAGTGTTCAAAGATATAACACTTTCCATGAGTTCTTATTGGATCTGGAAATATGAATATTTATGAAGCAATTAGAAGGGGGTCATTTTGAAAATAGCGAATCAAATTATTACAAAATCGATTGATGACTTTTTATATCCCGGAAAACATCTCTCGTGTGACGAAGCGATGATCGAATACTTTGAGAAAAGGATGAAAGCAAATTATAATTTGCTTTCATCCTTTTCGCAAAGTATTCATAAGATTTATCAAATGATACTAAATAACCACCATCAATGTTGAGACACGAACATTTATATTCGAAACGGATAAATGTTCGTGTCTCAACATTGATGGTGATTATTTAGTATGATTTGATTTATATCAAGATAAATCTTATAAAGATTGTGGACTACTGTTTTGAGGAATGTAGTGTCTATCGGATTCAAGGAAGCTATTTTGCCTTCTCATCTATATTTTTATGGTTTATTTACTAGTTTCGCACTGCTAAATGAAATGAGTAAAAAAGGGCTGCCATCCTGCAGGTACCACCAGAGATAATCAATTGAAATGTTGTTCTTTGACAATAAGTAATGAAATGAATAAAAGGAAAGATGATTGCATTGTAATAATAAGTGTTTATAGGTGGGGACATATTTATGTAGTGACAGTAGCCAGTACGAGCAATAAAAGCGATGCGTTTAAAAATGCGACAATTAAAACTCAAGCCAATAAAAAGCACATATATTCCGCGCCCCAAAATGATTACTGAATATATTTTCCCCGAATGGCAGAAATGACAGACGAAATCAAAATGTCAATCCTTATTTGGTGTCAATTCGAGTTAAGAAATGGCAGTTCAGTATTTCCAAAGGGGTGTTGGATGCAACAGTTCGAAATACATGAAATTTGCATAAAAAGGGTGTAGGAACAATGAGGCAGGTAGAATTTAAATGAGTAATAGAGGTTGGTTACCTTCAAAGGGAGAGGTAACGTGAGCGAAGATTCTCCCACCCTGGGCCACTCAACAAGAATGTACCAGATAGTCCGGGGGACCACCCAGTCGCCACAGTTGGCGGCGAGTCCCACGAGTTCTTTCGGATATTTGGCATAAGTCACTTTTTGATTGAAACAGAAGGAAGACCACAAGAGAAAGATGTGTACAGGATGTTCCAAAAGAGAATTTTCTGAATGGCAAAGATGCACTGTTGTATTCCTTTCTTGCAATGCAAGATTTCATACAAATTATGGTCAATTTTAAGAAAAAGATTCCCAAATTGGATTCCTTTCCCTAATCTGGAAGCCGAGTATGTTCTATTCTTCTTCTATGTCATAAATGAATTTAGATTCCTTGTGAAATACAAACATTTCACCTCAGTACTGACTATTATGACAGATTATTTTTTTTTATTGTGGCCCCTACTTTAGAAATGGCATTGGTAGATATCGGGCTCCGTTTCCTAAATAAATTTACAAATAAAGATTTATTTATTATCAGATACCCGGTTTGGTTTGTTATAAAATAAATCAATTTAAATTGCACGCCAAATCTAAAATTTGCATAAGGAATTTAATACAAATATATCGTTATGTGCCTAGATGAACACATTTGGACAACTCTGTAATTTGTAGAAAAATCTATATATTTTTCTTTTCTTACTTTTTACCACAAGTCCATCACTGCACTTCCTCGCACTCCAGCGAGGAGGAAGGGGGGGGGGGCTCATGAGGGCCTCGAGCTTGCCAGTGACTGTCATTCTAATCTTTGTGTGAGTGTCATTCTCCGATGGGGAGATCCGAGCCGCATTTAATAAAGGGTTGGTGGCACCGGGGACCGACGTGGGGTCGCAAAGACGGGTCCTTACAGGGCATCTCCTCCCAGAAGGGAGATGAAGTGAAATGTGTGGAAGATCTAGAGGCGGAGACGGGTAGGCAAGCAACCCTCCAGATGTTAGCTACAACATGGTTAACCAGGCTACACCTGAGAGCACCTCGCGGGGGAAACCAACGAGGGCATCTCCAGAAAGCGGCTGAAGAGGCTAGGGGAAGGGGAAATTGAGGGAAGGCTCGCTCAATTATAAAATCCCCTACCATCGTCATCGTCATCACCACTATTATTATCATTAAAAACATGGCTGCACAAACCAACAAGGGCATTGGTCAATGCACTGGATCAAGGTTTTGTGAAATTAGGGGAAGTAAAATGGGGAGGTAGAAGGGGGGGGAGGGCTAGCTCGGGTGTCATAAAGGGGAGATTAATTGGAGCGGTGGGTATCGAGCGGATACGCAATTCTCCTGGGCCTGTCCAACCTATGCGGGATACGAAGGGCGACTCAGCAACTGCTTGAAGCCCCCCAACTCCTACCCCACATCTAGGATCAGCTGAGAAACAGGGGGGTTTCCTCGCCCCAACTTGTTTGAGCAGAGTTCCCCCTCCACTCCTTGAAAAGGGTGTAGGTAATTTGATGCTGTGGCAGACCCCCCTCCTTTCGGTCTTCCCACACAAAGAATTATGCCCCGCTCAGTGGGCGCCAGTTTTCTATTCACTCCCAGTATTCAGGTTCTGATGGTTAAGGGCGCTCAACATCGTCAATTAGACTGCCCTCAGTCAGTAAAAAAAAAAAAAGTACAAGTAAAGAAGTGAGACAAGGAGACCTCCATTTCCCCAAACAACTGTGTGTGAATGTGTGTGTGGGGGGAGGAGTACGAGTGTGTTGGGTCCCCAGACACACAGCAGGGAAATAAAAGCGCTGACTCACCCTCTTGAGTTTTCCTTGGGAGGAAAATGAACGACCCATTGGAAAAAAACGGGATTTGTGTGTGTGTGTGTGTGTTCTTTCGCGATAATAGTATTTACAGCCATCACTCTTAGCCCCCCCCCCACGCCCCACCCCACTCATACACCTCGAATCAATGCAAACAAAATTGGATCAGAGGTGTCGAGCGAAATCCTTCAGTCAGAGCTATTTTCTAATCACCCAGGCCATCACCACGGGTGAACCTTCTTCTTCACCCTCGTGTCCACCTTCGAGTATGAGAGGAATCCTTTGTTCTCTCTCTCGAATTTAAAGACAAATAGCAACACGTTTTGTAAAAAAAAGTGGTAAAGATGTTGGGTAAGTAAAAATGTGTGGAAGATTTAAGTGTCGCAGATTCTCCTGCAGGCAATGGGTCGCGAGAGGGAAAACTGCGGGTGTTGTGACCCGGAGAGTAAACGCCCCATTGCTGGTTTGGGGACGGCTCGATAGATACGTGCACTATAGATAAACCATGGTAGAAGCCTACATCCACCCACCTCCCGGACATCTGTTAAGATTTCAGCTTCTTGCCCCGTCTTACACATGTATCCGTGTGAAAGTAAACGCATGTCCGTCGAGGGAGGATAGCGTGGATTGAGTTCCTTCCGGTGTGGGTTAGCCCCCACCCCATCTCTGGAAGCGCTATTTCTTGGCGATCGAACAGGGACCGTAACGATTTATGGTTATATGGGGGAGGGGGGGTCACTATCTTTTAGTCGAGTCAAATACCCACTGCCCTCGCTCTCCTCCCACCTCTACCCCCCCCCCTCAACTCCCCTCTGGTACCAAGGTAAGCTTACGCCTTTTTCTAGATTTTGGTTCTGCCTGTTCCCTAGAATTCATATCAAACTCTCAAACTCATTTTGCCCTCTCTCTCGCCTAAATTTATTCTAACTTTCGGTCCTTCAAATTCCTACATATCCTTCTAACTATTTCGAACCCTTAATTAAACTCCATCTAACGAGAACATTCGTAACTCAACATCGTTTCGTAACTAAGCGGTTTGAGGCCGCTTAATTTCAACCGTTATCACATGTTGTTTAGAAACACGATGCTACCCACGTGCATCTTCGCCTTGAAGCCGGGCGCATTATCGCCGCCACCTGAGGCAATGTTGAACCAAGGAGGTTTATCACCCCCCCCCCCCGTTCGCCCCATGCGCCGATCACGCCAGATTGAGTTAGACTTATGGGCAGATAAGGTATTGTTCTCAGGCGTGGCTGTGCATTCCATCGAAGCTCCCACTCCATTGTCACCTACGCCAAGGGGATGTCTCGACTATTTATACGGAAACTTTACCACTAAGAGCAGATTCGAGATCCAGATTTTCTTCGCGAGACATCACTACGATCCAGTCTCACCTTGTGTCCTAAGGGTCCTATACCTCGAGATCCACCATCATTGTCCAGAAGAGGACAATATCCCTTGAGTGCCAAGGTTCAAGCCTTCAAGACGCCAAGTCCACAAGGCTTCTCCTGTTGTTCAGAAAGAGAACAACGTTAGAACAGCCATTGTTCTTTGAGCCCGTTGACAAGAAACGGTTCTACCCCTCCCCCCTCCTGTTGTTCAGAAAGAGAACAACATTAGAACAGCCATTGTTCTTTGAGCCCGTTGACAAGAAACGGTTCTCACCCTTCCCCCCTGTTGTTCAGAAAGAGAACAACATTAGAACAGCCATTGTTCTTTGAGCCCGTAGACAAGAGACGGTTCTCACCCCCCCTGTTGTTCAGAAGAGAACAACGTAGAAAAGCTATTGTTCTTCAAGCCCGTTCGCCAAGAAACGGTTTTCATTCCCAAGACGCCATGTCAGGATTATTTACTTCCTCCCCCCCCCCCTCTTCGGCTGGAACTCGCCAGCGGACCGAAGATTCCTTCACGTCGCCTTCCTCTGCACAACACGTGTAATTACGTAAGCTGAACGTTACCTTTGGGTATTTAACCCTTTTGTCAACCCTATCCTGTGCTTTAAATGGTTTAGCGAACCATGCCATCCCCTTAATTCTTATTTGTTTTACCTTTTTAAATCTCTTCCAAATCTTAATCCTTGGATTAGCTAGATTTCCCACGGCCCTTTCCATTCTCTGTTTATGTCAATATTTTCCGTTTTGTGTGTTGTTGATAGTTTTTATTAATAAAACTCTATTTTATTAATGATAGATATATTATTATCCTTGAGCTCAGTTCCACTTCTTAAGCATATTGAAGATAAATAATATCGGTCAACCCAGACACCACGCACTCTAAATATAAATCAATAATTCCCTCAACGAATAGTCATATATGGTATATCGTCGAGAGTCCATTCTACGACAATCCTTCTAAATCAATCGGAGACGAGCGCCTCTCGTCTAAGCACCACCAACTTGCTTAGCCCTGCCCTTATTTCGGGTTAATAAATTTAACACGGGTAATTTGTAAAGATTGAATCTGACAGAAAGAATACATCTCTCTGTCAGAGAAAGAGAGAGACACGTAGGACGGGTATGCTACGCATCAATTATAGCAGATTAGTTAATTTAGTTACAGCAGTCGGGCAAATTAGACTAAAAAATATGTTAATGAGATCGGCTTCTTTTGAAGATACTTAACTTCCGTTCGAATAAGACGTCCCTTATAGCGAGTTTTATTGTAACAATTCGAGGTTCCGCGAGATGTCGGGAACTGTTTAAAATTCACTTCCGGCGGCTCTGTATAAATAGTAAAGCATCGGCCTGAACAAAATTAGTATTTTGCCAAGAGGACACGACGCAGAAGCTTCGTTCTCTCGGCCTCCCATACCCCAAGAGCACGAAGACAAGAAAAAAATAAATAAATCTCTATGTAAGCTTCCTAGTGAGGAGAGAAAATTCTACACTGCCATATTCGAGCCCAGCTTCCCCCCGGCAAAATACTCCCTCGATCCCTACTTTCAAGGCTGGCAGTGGTTAATGGAAGACAGATTGTATCTTCCATCATAGCTTCAAACAGGCCGAGTACTAAACGGTCGTAAGTGCAAACCCAACCCGTGCTGTTGGAAAGTGATCGAGCTCGACGCTCATACCCTTGCTCCTCTCGAGCAGGAAAATCTTTGGGTGGCAGATCCACCCGGAATTGGAGTCCCCTTTGTCGGTCGCGTGCGGCCGCTTGTATATACTCACTGCTCCAACCTGGATCCAATATTCTAAACCTATTCGCCCAGTTATTCCTTTGCATTTATCTTTCATGTCCATTATTTTATTTTTGTTTGTACACTAGTAAAGATTATTTTATTTCGCATAGTTTGATATCTAAAACCTCCTAGATAGTTGATTTAATTCTCCAAAGTGTAGCTGTTGTCATAAGGAAACTAGTCACTCTTACGAGATTTATTGCAACAAATAGTTAAATTGCCTATTCGGGGCAAGGTCCAATTGCAGAGTTGTCCTGCGTGCTATCCGCTATCCTTTCCGGGACACGGAAAGCAAACGGAGGTCAGGAGATCTAACCTGACCTACGACACTCTCATTAAAGAGAAAAGGATATAAGTTTTATCTGATTTAATTTATTAATTATACAACATGAATACGCAAAGCTTAACTGAGATGACTAGAGAGCTCCATACAAATGTTAATCTGATTTTCACTCCTTTCTGATGCCCAACAAAGTTTACCCGAGTACGTGGAGGTTCAGGGCGTGATGAGGGACATTAAAATATGATTTGTAAAGGATAAAGGAATAATATTTTTTGACTAATTTCTGAATATTCTTTAGTCATATTTTGTGGACACCATATACAAAATCAAACATCTAGGCTTAGAGCATCCACGATATCTTAATCATAGTTGAATTTCACTTGTGATGATCCTAAGCCGAACTCCTCGTGCCCGATTCAGGACAATAAATTTGTAGGCACAGCTGGAACTAATCTGCATGGCAGTAAGGCCTGTCTGCTTTTGCTTTGATTCGCCTCCGCCTTGGAGTGAATTTTGAGGGCGTTTAATGTATACTCTTTTAGTTGCAACGAAAAAGATTGGATTATGTGCTTTATTTATAGGAAATAATTCATTTAACGATATTAATTTAATATGCAAAGTATTTTAGTCACACCTACATATCCCTTTTAACTACCGAATTTATTCTCTTCACTTTAGGCACTGTGAAAACACTGTAATTGATATTTAGGTTTTTCATCGTATGTTAAAGTTTGTGAACCAGCGGAGTGAATTAAATGGTGTTTTAGTTTGGCGAAGATATTGGAAACGCGAGTGTAAAACTTGTAGGACAGTGGAGATGTAGCGCCCCTTCTCCCAGGCCCCCTCAGCACGCGGGCGGCGTCTCGATTCCGTCGTTCGTCTCTGGTTTCCCGCGAACGGATTCAACGGACATCACGCAAAACCACTCGGCTCAGGAACCCGGTTCTCCCGGCACGCCCATCGGGGGCCAATGTTGACACGATCCACTGCACCCGCGCGTGCGTGTGTGTGTATGTGACATCGGCAAAACACTTGTGTAAATCTCCCAAACGCTTGAGATTGGACGTGGGAGAGGAGCAAGAAACTGGTGAAGTAGGAATGGAAGCATGCGGAAAAGATAAAAAGACCGAGTAGTCAAAAGATATTACTTGGGTCTCTCGAGACAAGGAGAGCACGCAATTCTCTTTCACAACCTCCACACTTATACCCAATGCCTCCTCGGATATTGGGGCCGGAAGGGAAAGTAGGGGCTCCAAATGGCAGCTTCAGCATGGTACCCCATTTTATACCTGACGCCCCACTGTGGGTTCTAACACAATGGGCTCTACTCCCATTTCCCCTCTTCACCAATCACTCATCGACTCCATTGGCTTACAGAGGTCGATCTTTACCAAATCTTGCTGTATCCCTTATCCCGCCATAAATGGATTGGGGCCTTTCCATGGCAACCATTGGTAATTCATCTCTGGAATATGAAACCTACATACAAAACGGCCACAATAAGACGTTCATGGCAGCAGCGAGTAAACGCAAGATGGCCACACAAATCTCGGTTGTGAGAGAGAGTCTCTTTTTAAGAGTACAAACTCAAAGGAACAGAAGCGATCCCCAGGATACATCCACTCTCTACACGTCTTGCAGGAACATAAAAAAGCATTCATTGCAATGCATTGCGGCCTTTCTTATTATATCGACTCAATGTACAGAGGCTTTTGCACCACCGCATCAATAAAGGATCCTCATGTTATTAATCCAAATCCATCCTCAAAACAGCAGGACCTTCCCGGCCCCCCCATAAATAAGGAGCAGCCGACTCCCAGAAATATAAACAATGACTTAGGGAGCTGCCGCCGCCAATTGCAAGACAAGGAAAACACCCGACTGTCCCAAAATGGGCACCACGGACAAATTTGATGAAGTGAAAGTCGCATATCTGTGGCTTCCCTCAAGGTCTACAGACATAAAAGGGATCCCATCGGATGATTAAGGACCAGAGCCATGTATTATAGGAGGAGTGGATGGTGTTAGGAATGCACCTGACTTAACGGTTCACCCCTACCACAAACAGTGGAAATAAACTCCTTTCACAACACAAATACCTAACCTTTTCGCAAAGTCTGTTTTGGTATTTTATATACCCTTTTCCTCATTTGCCATTACCGACCTTAGACTTCCTTAAACGCCCTCCTCGGTCAAACGAGGTTCCTCAATATCAACACGCTGTCGGAGCCGGTCAAATATACTGTCTCTCTATCGATATCTGGGCAACGAAGTGTACAACGCTCCATTGCGAGAGTATCGAACGACACGCACTTCTGAAACTATCGTAAGAGAGTGTACGAGACTATTGTACTTGACTGTCGTATTAGACTACAGTACGAGATAATCGTACGACACTACCCTACGATAATATAACGATCTTATCGTACGTAACTATTTTAGGACCCTAACGTAGGATACTATTGTACGACTCTCCCGTACATTCCTATTGTATGATAGTAAGGTGCGAAACTATACCGGAGGACACTTATGTACGACACTGCCATACGAACCTATCGTAAGTTCCTAGCGTGTACGAAGCTTTTTGTCAGACAGTATCGTATGCAACTATTCGTACGAGACTACGAAACTATTGTACATTCAGTTGCCACTATTGTACAACCCTACCGTATTCGAGGAATGAATTATTTACAGAGATCAATCGTCATTTCTTATACACTAAGGCAAATTAAGGCTCGTCTCTATCAACAAGGCAAATTAGTGCTTGTCTATATCAAAGGCGAAAATTAGGGCTTCTCTATATTAAGCAAGGAAGCAAAATAAGGCTTGTTTATATCGGAGAGACAAATCAGTGCTTGTCTATATCAAAGGGGAAAATCAAGGCTTTTATATCTCTATCAAAGAGGCAATTTGGGGCCTTGTCTCTTTTATAGAGGGAAATTAGGGCTTGTCTAGCCACGAAATGGGGATCGGCGCTGGAAAAGGATAAAACGGATCTTTGATCAAGTCGGGAGGACAGACTGTATGGCAATTCTTAACCTCACACAACGGTTCAAGTTAAAACCCATTGGGGGTGTTTAGTGATTGGATGGGCTCGTTTTGAAGACACTACCCGATAATAGGTTCTCACTCTATATTTAAACTGAGATAAACAGCATACGGTGCACATCACACCACCTCAAAATGTAGCGAAAGAGGAAAACTGAATGATATAATCCAACGTGGTCGTGTTCATTGGTCGAGGGATAAGACAAAGGAGACGTGAATAGAGAAAATAAAGACCCCAGTACCGTAAGCCCCCTCTATTCTGGATGTTGGGTTCGAACTCGTCTATACAACCACACAGATAGTCGGGGGGGGGGGAGATCTACCAAAGCCACCAGGGCCCCACCAACTACCCAAGAAGAGATACAGGGAGGGAGAAAGATTCATTACTTTACATATTATTTAATTAAACTATAATGTTTTAACGGCAACGAAGATACATTTCATTCTTCAAACGCAATTGATCCTCATTTGTTTTAATTTTATTAATTGTTTTTAACTTATATTTTTATTAATTCAATTATTTTTTATTTCTATTGGAGTAAAGTAAGATTTTGTCTAGCCTGTGTTTACATATAATGCTGCATCCATCGCAGGTGGCGAAGACAAATTTTACTAAACCAACTCAATATGAGCCAAATAGAATACCAATTATACCATTTTGTCAACAATGATATTTTTTCAGAATTTTCTTGAAAACGAGAGAAAAATAGGAATAAAATCACATATAAACAAAGATGGCCCCATCAGAACTGGCGAAAGGTTGGAGGAAAATTAAAAAAAAAAATGGTTGACAAATAATTTCAGTTTCTCATCTCAAATTTTCGAAATGTTTGAGATATCAAAAGTAAAGGGGGCAAAAAAAAATATTGATAGAGAAAAGCAATTAACTTCCATTTGTAGTCAAATTTTTTAAATTTGGAATATATAGAAGTAAAGAAAAACAAAACGGGACGGAAGAAGTCCAGGGAAAGACCGAACAGGGTTGGCAAAAACACCGAAATTTTGAAAAAGCCTAATATAACCCGGGTTTTATTCTGGGGGTTTTCAAATCTCGGATTTAAAAAAAAAACAAATGCTACAAGCATTAGAATAACATAGAAAAATAATAGTTATCTCTATTTTTATATAATATTAATAATTAATTAGTTTAATAGTTATATTATAGTAAGAACAGATCACTGATTTAGAATTATGGGTACCCATGATAGCCATAACCTGTAGAAGGAGAGATGAATTATTATGAGTCAGTATCGGAGAAATAACCTTAATTTGATAAATATTTGTTGAAATTATAAACATAAATATGAATTTTGAATAAAATAATAAGTAGCATTCATTTCTTGAAAAAAAAGTGCAATTTTGAAAAACCCCACAAAACCCGGGGTTTTTCAAATTTCCTTTGAAAAAGCAAAAAAAAAAAAAAAAAACCGGTAATAAAACCCGGGTTTTTTGATTTGCCAACCCTGAGACCGAAAGTGAATAATTAATGAATCGACTCCGGAGACGCGGATGAGGTACTCATCAGGTAAGATGAAGCCCAAACCCGAAGTTTTAAAAGAACGAGGAAGGGGACATTGGAAGGCACAGAACAAGGAGAGTAAAGGACATCAATTGAGGCAATCCATACTGATTTATTTTTAATTTAATGAGCCATTCTAGCGACTGCCTACTAGGGCAAAAAACACCGTAATCAGACTACAGCCTAATACTAGACTAGATTGAAAAATGAGTAAATGAATAAAGAAAACAGGAACAGAGGCTAATTTTATTATTTTTTTTTGGGGGGGGGAGGGCTATCTGGCGACTGCCCGCTTAGGCATGAGTCGCTGTAAGCAAACAGCTTAGTTCTAGGCTACTTTAAAAAAAATGAACAGAAAACAACAATAAAAAGAAATAATTAGGAAGCAATAACAATTACAATAACAAAACAATAACAAAAGCAACAACTAAACCTAGTTAAATGAAAGGGAGAAGGCCGGCCTCCCCCCAAAAGTCAACAAGTCCACCAGTCAATGTGCACGCACTCGTCCCGAGTACAAAGGACAGGCGGTAGCAACCTCACCCATCCCGGTACCGGGACAGGTAACGTGCGCGAAGATCACCCAGACTGGGACATTCGACAAGAATATGCCGAACAGTCTGGGGGACGACGCAGTCGTCGCAATAGGGCGCAGGCGAGCGCTCGATCAAATAGCGATGCGTCACACGAGTGTGTCCGATTCGGAGACGACAGAAAGCGACCTGAAGCCGTCGCGGCATTGGGGGATAGGTCCATGGGAACAGTCGCGGTGCAATGGCACGCAACTTTAAGTTCCCTTCAACCGTCTCCCATCTTCTTTGCCAAGCAGTCCGAAGAGCTGCCCGTATTCCTGCCATGTAGTCGGTGTGAGGAAGAGCGAAACGCTGGTACGGTCGCAGAGTCCTCGCGGACTCTTTGGCGCCCTCATCGGCGCGCTCATTCCCCGCAATTCCTACATGTCCAGGAACCCAGCAGAAGATAATCTCGACATCTGCCCGGCTCGCCAAAACCGTGGCGTCGCGGATATCGCGAACCAGGGGATGCGGAGATTCCAATGCCCCGAGAGCATTCAGGGCGCTTTGTGAGTCGCTATAGATCACAATCCGATCTCCGAACTGGGCACGTCGCGTAATCTCCCGTACCGAGTGATGTATTGCCACCAGTTCAGCCGTGAAGACAGACGCAGCGCCTGGCAGAGCCCCGCTGACTTCAAACAGAGGGGATACGGCGTGGAAGCCGACCCCCTCTTGGGACTTGGAGCCATCCGTATACAGGAACAGAGGCTAAGAAACAAGCAAAACACAAAAGAAAAAGATAAACAAAAAAGCTACAAGAAAAAAAGCACGCTCGGGTGTCGGTGATAGGCACGCCTTCCCTCGGCGCAGGGGCATGCGACCAACACCAAAGAGAATAAAATAAAATGGAAGAGGCCAGGCTCCTCCAAAAAGTCCACAAGTCTGTGTATAGGAACCCGTTCCGAGTACAAGGGCGACCCCGCTCGTCCAGGTACCGGGACAGGTAACGTGCGGGAAGATCACCCAGAATGGGACATTCAACAAAAATGTGCCGAAGAGTCTAAAAGGAAAGGCCGTGGTCGCAATAAGATACCCGCAGTTCCTCTCGAGAGTCTATCCAATTTGAAGGCGACAGAAAACAACCTGAAGCCGTCGCGGCATTTGGTGGAGGTTCATGTGAACAGTCGCGGCGCAAGGGCACACAACTTTAAGTTCCCCTCGGTCGTCTCCCATCTTCTTTGCCAAGCAGCCTGAAGGGATGCCTGTATTGCTGTCAGCTAGCCCAAATCGTGACATCACAGATATCGGTGGCGCGAGAGCCGCGAAATCGACGATCTCGCAAAAATTCCGAGATAAAGATTAGGAGGCGTCCCTTCCCGCCATTGTGTGGAGAGTATCATAAGCCTTCTCCAGATCGAAATAAAACCCGTGGTGTAGTGCTGTCTACGAAGGAAGGCCTTACAAACGACACTTTCCAGTTGGAGTAGAGCATCCAACGTGAAGGGGAACTTGTGAATCCATACTGTGCGAAAGACAGATGGCCTCTATTGTACAGGAAGAAGACAAGTCTAACATTTACCAATATCTCCATAAACTTACACACACTGGAGGTTCGAGAGATTGGACGGAAACCGGGGGAAGTAAAGTGATCACTCTCTGGTTTGCGAAAAGCGAGCACAGTAGCCATACGCCAGGCGTCTGGGAGGATACTCTCTGTCCAGATCCTGTTGAACAAACATGACAGAAAGGCCATGCCTCACTCACCTAGACGTCGAAGTATGGCATAACGGACATCGTTCAGACCAGGGCCGGTGTATGCGCATGAAACGAGAGCGGAACGCAACCCACTCAATCTAAATACCTCATTGAAGGGTTCTCCGCCTTTGGAGGTAAAGTCCAGTCGACGGCCTTAAGCGACATGACAACGTGCATTAAAAGCTGGCGGGGCAGCATCCCAGTTGGAGAATTCAGAGAAAACGGTCGCGAAAGACTCCGCCACCGAGGCGGGATCCGAAAGTGCGGTCCTAGTCTCCTACATAACGGGAGGCAGCTCCTGTGAGAACTTATGACGAATTCGTTTGACTCGCTGACACAACTCTACTAGATGGGTATTTCCGTTGAGTGAAGGCACGTATGCCCGCCAAAAAAAGAGCGTGCGTGCCTTAAAACATACCGGAACCTAGTCCTAGCTCTAAGAAATTCAGTTACAGTGAAATCGTTCGGGTTGTTTTAATAGCGCATGTTTGCATATGGCTTAAGTCTGATGGCCTTCTCACACTCGGCTGACCATCAAGCGTATAAAACGGCTAGACGTTCTAGAAATAGTAGCTAGGACCACAGAGATGAGGTTACCAGAGAAGAACTGAACGGCCATATAAACCGACCTAAACTACTGAACTGGGATAGTGAAATCGGTGATTTCGTGAAAAGCGGACCACCGCGCATGCGTCAAGCATCACCAGGGAAGGGGAAGGGGCTCTTATTCGGAAGCGGTCCATAAAATTATGTTTGAATGGGAAAGTGATCGCTACCATGGAGTTCATCGACTATCTCTCAACTCAAATCAGGCTGTTCATCCGGAGAGAGCAGGAATAGATCAAAGCAGGAAAATGAAGCGGCTTTAGCGCAGTGACGCGTAACCTCATCCACATTTAGGACACTTATCCCCAGCTCGTCCATCAGGTCATCAAGGAGCTGACCCACGAGATTGATCCAGTAGTCTCCCCAGAGAGGGGTGGCTACCGTTAAATCCCCGAGCGAAAGAAAGGGCCTCGGCAACCGTGCCACGAAGCGGCGGAAGTCTCCGCATCGAAGTAAGCTGACGGTGGAATGTACATAGAAATAACAGTATACCTTCTATCCAGGTGTAGCTGCACAGCTGCTGCCTGAAAGGAGGAAATGAAAGCAAAGAGATGAACAGAGACATCACGCCTGGTGTAAATCACCAATCCCGTGGTGGAGGGGCCGCATAACCTTATACCACAGGAGGGTGGGGAGTGGGCACGCGTCCAGCATTTTCTTCTGCCAAAAAAAAGCAAAATGAGAACCGGAGGAGATGAAACTCCGCAGCTCCTTCTAGTTGGCCCGGAGTCCGCCGCAATTCTATTGAAGGAATAGGCCGCTCAGACCTAGCTCGAAAGAGATGCTGGGTCCCTCTAGGAAGAGAAAACCCTCCGAGAATGAGAATATAATTTCCAGGGGCAGAACTCCAGGAGCTGTTGGACGGACATGGCGCTGAAGGCGCAGTTGCCTTTGAGGACTTATCAGGGGTAGTTGGGCTCGCCATGCGATTCTTTCCTCACTCCGCCTCGAAACCTTAGGCATTTAGCCGGCTTCGGAGGCGGAGGTTTGGAGGATCCACCATCTCTAAGCCACTCAGCACAGACTTGGGTGGGGCCGTAGGAGCAGAAGCTCTTTTGGTGTTGTCCTACTATCGGGGGTCAGCCTTAGGAACACTGAAATACGGAATCACGACCACTTTCAGAAGCGTTGCCTCGTGTAAGGCTAACGTGTTTTTTTTTGTGTTGTTTTATTAAGAGCCTATCTGGCAACTACCCACTTAGGCATAAGTCGCCAGACTCACGATAGTCTAGCGCTAGACTATTTTAAAATAAGAATGAAAAACAATAACAACGACAATAATGAGGGAAAATCGTAACAAGGAGGAAGCAAGCTTCTGCGTCGGGGGGAGGTCCTCCCCAGCACAGGAACGTGCGACCTAAAAAGAAAAGAATAAAAAAACTAGTTAAATAAAAGGGACAAGGCCCGCCTTCCCCAAAACATTTAAAAGTCCACCGGCCAATGTGCCCGCACTCGTCCCGAGTACAAGGGACAGGCGGTAGCGACCCCGCCGATCCCGGTACCGGGACAGGTAACGTGCGCGAAGATCACCCAGACTGAAACATATGACAAGAATGTGCCAAACAGTCTGGGGGACGACGCAGTCGTCACAATAAGGCGCAGGCGAGCGCTCCGTCAAATAGCGATGCGTCATCCGAGTTCGCCCGATTCGGAGACGACAGAAAGCGACCTGAAGACGTCGTGGCATTAGGGAATAGGTCGATGGGAACAGTAGCGGCCCAATAGCACACAACTTTAAGTTCCCTTCGACCATCTCCCCTCTTCTTTGCTAATCAGTCCGAAGAGCTGTCTGTACTCCTGCCATGTAGTCTGTGTGTGGAAGAGCGAAAAGCTGGACCGGACACTCGGTTCTTGCGGAGTCTTTGGCGCCCTCGTCGGCGCACTCATTCCCCGCGATTCCTACATGTCCAGGAACCCAGCAGAAGAAAATCTCGACATCCACCCGGCTCACTAAAACCATGGCATCACGGATATCGCAAGCCAGTTTGCGAAAAGCGAACACAGTAGCGATTCGCCAGGAATCCGGGAGGAGACCTTCCACCCAAATCCAGTTGAACAAATCTAAGAGAAATCCATGCCTCGCTCACCCAGGATTCGAAGCATGGCATACGAGACATCGTCTGGACCATGGGCGGTGTCCGCGCACGAAGCAAGAGCGGAACGCAACTCACTCACACTAAACCTGTCGTTGAAGGGTTTTCCGCCTCTGGAGGTAAAGTCCAGTGGGCGGCCTTCCGCGACATCACAACGTGCATTGAATGCTGGCGGAGCAGCATCCCATCTAAAGAATGCGGAGAAAGCGGTCACGAAGGATTCCGCCACGGACGCGTGGTCTGAGATTGCAGTCACATTCTCCAGGAAAACGGGAGGGACGGGGGTCCTGCGAGAACTTGCCCCGAATCCTTTTGACTTACTTCCACACCTCTGCTAGATGGGTCTTTCCCGTTAGGTAAAGACACGAATGCCCGCCAAGAAGAGCGGCGGGCGTACTTCAAAATACCTGAACCTAGCCCTAGCCCGACGAAATTCACCGACAGTGAAATCGTTCGGGCGAGGCTTATAGCGCATGTAGGCATAATGTTTCTGTTTGAGGAGTGTCTCACACTCGGCCGACCACCACGGGAGTGGTCGGCCTGCAAAACGCTCGGACGGTCTGGAAATAGTAGTCAAGCCCGCGGCGATGAGGTTGCCAGAGAAGAACTAAACGGCCTCAACTACCGACCTAAACTCCTCGACTGAGATAGAGAATTCAGTCATTTCCTGAAATGCAGGCCACCGCGCCCGCGCCAAGCACCACCGAGGTGGGCACTCAGGCGGCAGCCACCCTGAAAATGATATTTGAATGGGAAAGTTATCACTACTATGAAGGTCATCCACCACCCCCCAATCAAAATCAGGCTGTCCATCCGAAGAGCACAGAGATAGATCAAGGCAGGAAAATGAAGCGGTTCTCGGGCAGTGATGCGTAAACTCATCCACATTTAGGACAACTATCTCAAGCTCTTCAATCAGATTGGCAAGGACTTGTTCCCTGTGATTTATTGACTACTCTCCCCAGAGAAGATCTCCAAGCAAGAGAAAGGGCCTCGGCAACTGTGCCACGGCGCGGCGGGACTCCCCAGCGTCGAAGTCAGCTGACGGTGGAATGTACCTAGAAATAAAAGTATACCTCCAATCCAGGTGAAGCTGCACAGCCACTGTCTGAAAGGAGGTATCTAAAGTAAAAACAGAAAGGAGACATCATGCCGGGTGTAAACCTGCATCGCCCAGCCCGACTCCCATCTCGTGGTGGTGAGATCGCAAAACCCTTATATCCCAGGATGGCGGGCAGGGGGCACGCGCCTAGTATTGTCTCCTGCATAAAAATAGCTAACGGGTAACGGGACGAGACGAGCCTCTGCAGCTCCTCCCAGTTGGCCCAAGGTCCACGGCAATTCCATTAAAGGAATATGCCCTCCAGGCCTAGCTCGGAATAGACGCGGGGGCTCTCCTCGAACAGAAGACCCTCGCGGGAATGGCCGTACGCTTCCCGGAGGTAGAACCCCGGGCGCTGTTGGCCAAATAAAGCGCTGAAGGCGCTATCGCCTTCGAGTCTTTTCCTCCCTCCGCCTCGAAACCTTAGGCAGGCGCTACGGCTTCGGAGGGTGCCCTCTTTCGAAGAACCACCGTCTTCGAGCCACTTGCTCCACCACTAGACGTGGGCGAAGAAGCCGAAGCTCCTTTGTTGCTGTCCTCCTTTCGGGGGACAGCTTTAGGAACCCCGGAAGATGGCCTGGCGACCAACTTAAGGGGTGTTGCCTCCTGTGAGTCTAACGACTCGGTAGAGGGGGTGGCCGTTTCGCCTCACGGGAAACGGTCACGCTGGGGGGAGAGGGGAGAGCCCTGTTTTTAGCCGGGGCTGGGTATGAACCCTTTTTGCCGCCGGCTTTACCAGGGGAGCGCCCGGGTTGAGTAGAGCCCACAGAAGGGGTCCGAATTGGCGCGGAATGTCCGTACGCTTCCCGGAGGCAGATCCCCGGGTGCTGTTGGCCGGACAATGCGCTGAAGGCGTTGCGGCTTTGGAGGCGGGGGAACCCTCTTTTTGAGGATCCATCGTCTCCAAGCCACCCAGTATCCACTAGGCGTGGGAGAAGGAGCCGAAGCTCTTTGTTGCTGTCCTCCTTTCGGGGGGGGGAGAACTTTAGAAACCTTAGAAGATGGCCTGGCGACCAACTTCAAGGGTGTTGCCTCCTGTGAGTCTATTGACTCGGTGGAGGCGCGTGGCCGTTTCGCCTTACGGGAAACGGTCACGCTTGGGGAAGGGGGGGGAGAGCCTTGGTTTTAGCCGGGGCTGGGTGTGAACCCTTTGTGCCGCCACCTTTACCAGGGTTGCGCCTGGGTTAAGTAGAACCCGCAGAAGGGCGCGGAAACAACAGTGCCCGTTGGCCTGGATGGGCCAGGAGCAGAGGGTGTCTTTCTAACCATTGAGGCATAAGACGTCCCAGGCAGAGCCGGGCGCGCCAGAACCAAGTCCTTAGCCTCGCGGAATGAGAGTCGATCCTGGACCTGAACGGCCAGGATTTCTTTCTCAAGGAAATATGCACCACATTGCTTCTAAGAACCGGGGTGCGGCTCTCCGCAATTGACACAGTTGGCCACACACGAGTTGGACTTATCGTGTGCGGCCTTGGAGAAATTATCACCTACTTCGGGTGACCCCGACTTTGTACGTCTATATGAGCGATTCGTATGGCCGAAGCAGTGACAGTAATAGCACCTCCGCGGCAGTGGCACGAATGTCTTCACTCGGTAGAGGTACCAACCGGCACGCACCGACTCAGGGAGCTTGTCACAATCGAACGTGACGAAGTGGGGAGGGGTTGGTCTCGAGGCCCTTCCCTGTTTTCTTATCACATGTTCGACCTTGACAGCCCCATGGTCGGCCAGCTCTAAGGTGATGTCCTCAATGGAGTAGTCAACGAGTTCCATCGCATATACTACTCCTTTCACAAAGTTCATGGTAGAGTGCGGCGTCACACACACAGGTGTGCCATCAAGTGTCTGAAGGGCACTAATCATGGCCGCCTGGGAGGGATAGGCCACATTCGCCAAAATGCTCCCGTACGAGAGACGGGTCACCTTCGGCTCTCTACCAATCACACTAGCTAAAGCTCTCCTCTAATGGATCATGTTGCCCTTAGCCAACATGTTGCCATCAGTGGAGCGAATAACGAGGAAGCATTTGAAGCCAACGGGCTTGTAAATGCCAAGTAATCTCTGAATGAGGGGTCCCGTTGTTATCGAGGCTCTGCCCTGCGCATTTTTGTTCTTAGTCAGGGGCTCCACACCCGGGAGAGGCAGAGGAGCCGGATGTGCCGATCTTGGCTTGGTCGCTTACCGAAGTGGCAGCAGATCCATCCTTCCCCGCAGCCACCGCTGTTGGAGAGGAGCCCCGAGTCTTTTTAGTTTTTTTTTTCTTTTCTGGCGAGGAGGGCGGGGAATAAACCCGCTTCTCTCTTCGCCGGCAGGAGCGTCCAGGCCAGATGGATCGGCCTCAGCAAGATCCTTCTCCAAAATGGAGAAGGTCCTGCCAGTCGTAGGGGCACCAGTCGGACGAGATCCATCCCCTCCTTGTACTGCCTTGGAAACCCTAACCGTTTTAGGGCGTTGCATAGGGGCGGACTCGAGTATGGTGCTTGGCGCCGAGCCCGGATTCGCTCCCATGGAAGGCTATACCGTCTGAGGCTTGGTTGCCTTAAGGACCATGTCTATCTCAGGGGTGGGGCCTCCATTCCCCCCCCCCCCAGGATATCACAGGTCCCATTGGCGGAGCTGTCACAATTCAAGTCTGGGGAGGAACAGGCCTTGACCCCAACGGGTTCAATATTCTTGCCAGCAGGTCTTTTGAGGGAAGCGACCGAAGTGGCTTGCCTTCTCTCACTTCCTCAAAGGATTTGCCCTACCGAGCCGCTTCAATGGGGAGCGGTCGGATATGGGATGCCTGCTGGCTTTCTTGGCAGTCCCCTTGGATAGTAAAGGGGAGACTGCCGCTGGAAAGAGGGAAGTGCCTTCGGAGGGGTGAGGGGGAGTCCACTACACCCGTAGGCGAAGGAGAGGAGTAAGCCTCCTCTCCGGTTAGAGAAATTTGGAGGGTCCCCTGCGCAAACACAGGGGTGGAGGAACCTCCATTTTTTTCTGTCGCGCTGCCAGAAGGCGGCTCCGTTGATTATGAGGGGGAAAGGGGAAGGGTTTTTTTTTAAATTTCCATCATTGGGCATGGGGACCCTCATTTTCTTACGGGATGCACACGCTCATCACCCCTAACAGTAGCCCGCCCTGCAAAGGGTGCGTACAAGTCTGGCAGAGCCAGGTGCCGCTATTTAAGACCACCCCTCCAGCTTGATGGCCTGGCAGTCCCTCAGCATGGCGGCTCCACCTTGGACACGGCATAAAATTGATAGAATATGAAAAGAGGAGGAAAAGGGATGTGAGGAAGGTATGGGTGGGGATCAAGCAGGTTGTTAAAAACCCACCATCCCAAACCGGAGCTCAAGGATTAGGGAACATTGTCCCCTCCCCCCTCAGCCCCGAGCCTAGATAGTTGGCTGTTAAGAAGGTCGGCATCTACCCTGTGAAAATACAGGCCGACCAGAGAAAGTTGTGGGAGAGGTTGTAGGGAAAGTGACGAAGTAGGGGAGAAATACAGGCTGTCTTAAAGAAGAGGCTAAGCTGGTGCGGGACGGTGCGTTGAGTCCCGTCAGCACGGCGGCCAAGATTGCAAATCGCCGCGCCCCTTACAGGATGCGGGTCTAACGACTCGGTGGCGGAAAGCGGCCGTTTCGCCTTACCAGAAACGGTGACGCTGTGTGAGGACGAGGAGCCTTGTTTTAGCCGAGACTGGGTGTGAGACTTTTGGGCCGACAGTTCTACCAGGGGTGAGTAGAACCCACAGAAGGGCTTCCGAATGGCTGTGGAAATGACCGTACTGGTAGGACTGGAGGAGCCAGAAGCAGAGGTTGCCTTTTAAAAAATTGACGTCCCAGGCAGCGCTAAACGCGCCACGACCAAGTCCTTACCCCTTCAAAATGAGAGACGATCCGTAACTTGAACAACCAGGATTTTTTTTCTACAGGCGATAAGCACCACATTGCTTCGAAGATGTGTGGTGCGGCTCTCTGCAGTTGACACAATTGATTTACACTATAGGGACTTGTATACGGCCTTGGAGCAACTTACAAACTGCGGGTAAACCCGACTTAGCAAGTCTACAGAGCAATTCGTATGGCCTAAGCGGTGGCAGTAGTAGCACCTCCGTGGTAGTGGCACGAATGCATTCACGCAGCAGCGATACTAACCGGCACGCACCGACTCAAGGAGGTTGTCACAGTCAAACGTGACGAAGAGTATAGGGATTGGTCTCGAGGCCACTCCCTGTTTTCTCATCACACCATCGACCTTGACCGCCCTATGATCGGCCAGCTCTAAGGTGATGTCATCTATGGAGTATTCCACGAGTTCCCTCGTACAAACCACTCCTTTCACGATACTCATGGTGGAGTGTGGCATCACACTCACCGACGTGTGATTAAGTTCCCAAAAGGCACTAATCATTGCCGCTTCGGATGGATCTTGCGCATTCGCAAGAAGGCTCCCGTCCGAGAAATGCGAAACCTTCCGCTTTCAATCAATCAAGCTAGCTAATGGTATCCACTGTGGATCATTTTTCCCTTGGACAACATGCTGCCATCGGCGGAGCGAATAACAAGAAAGCGTGTGTAGCCAGCGACACTAAGACCAGGAGGTTGTACAGCTCCTCCTGGTACCAAGTGTAACAGGTTACACAGTGTAGCCCACTGGGGGGTCATTATTCAATAGGTCGTGAAGAGGTGAGTGCTTGGAATTGGTTGAGTACAAGATTTTATGGTCAAGTTTAAATAAAATGAAATTACGGAAAACACGATTGCTATGGCAGATTTCTAAAAAGACTAACCCACTTCAACTTTTCTGAGTTTACGTGAGATCTTTTCAAAATGTCCGTATAATTTCACTCCTTCATAACGGAATAATAGATAAAACCGAGCGGGTTTCTCCTATAGAGCTTCAATTCGTGTTGAAGGATGAAAGACAAAACGAGGTAGTAGATTTCCATCCTCTACGTATCGTACGACATTCTGGGTATTAACACATCTTCAGCTACTAGAGACACTTAGATGGAGAGCAAAAGAAGTAGATCGCACCGTTTCAAAAATGAGGGAAAAATAACTCCGAATAATTCAAAACAAAGCTCTATACTTGAATGAACCCCAGAAGAATAGAACAGAGGCAATGAGCCTGCCACAAAGAGGTAAAATTGGAACCGCTAAATATAACTACCAAGAGGTGAGCGGAAAAAAACTGAGAAAAATTAACAACCTTCCTCCAATATTTGCATTGCAAATCTCCATTCCAGAAGTATCAATACACGCATTCGAAAAAAAAGAGAAGCGGAAGATCATCCAGGAGGTATCGGGACCGAGAGGAAACTCAAGTTTGCCACGATACAGACTGGTGTGGAGGAAAAAGATAGATAAGCCCACTGGTGATTATTTGGTCTACTAACATATATAGCTCGTTAGTGGGCTAAAGCATAATAAGGGAGTAGAAAATATAAAGCTGAATAAGATAAAATTTATGGAGAACGTCGGCTTTCCTAAAACTACTTACCCAAACACACACATAATGCTTGAGTGACCGTGGAGTCACTTCTGGCTGTCGCTGGAAGAGAGAGAGAGAGAGAGAGAGAGAGAAAAAAAAAAAAGGAACAACCTCTGTATTTTGCCAGATAAGATTGTTCTTCTCTCCCTTCCGGGTACACCGCAAGCAACTTTCTTAAAAAACACATTTCTCCCCAGGCAGGGGACACGCCAGACACACCCAATATGTGGAGAATTAAACCAGCTGGTCAAACACAAAAGTCGCTCTATTCTCAGTCATTCCTTCTTCCAACCATTTTCTAACCATCCCGAGAAGTCTAGTAAAGCCTTTCTCACGAGACGCCTCCCATCACCCCAAGAATCACAAGTCACAGTCGCCGCTAACAGCTTATCTCTCCGCACCGACAAGCAACACTCCTCGAAGCCTACTTCTCCATTTCTTCAGCAAGTTCATATTCGTTTCTCTCATGAAGCACAAAATTCTAACTCTTTCTTTGGAATCCTCCAAATTCAGTGAATAAAAGCAAAAGAAAATTTTTCCTACTAACATATAATTTACTACTGGTAGCGCCAGTGGTGCCTAAATAAATGGAGTTAGAACCTACAAGAATCATAAAAAATGGACTTTTACGATAAAATAGGTACACTCGAAATTCTAAAATGACTGAATAAATGTTTCTATTCCTCTTTGAAACTCTTAACTCTTCTCTTGCTGTTTCTTCTATTTTACTCTTTCACACACAACAGTCCTACTTTTCTGCGGACTCCCTCCAGGCCAGACCCTCCTCCGCCGTCGGCTCGCTTGAACCCGCAGATCATGATGAGAGAAGGAAGTAGTTACAGGCCAAGTCAGTCACGAGGGAGGGGGGCTCTCCATTTTCCTCCTTCGCGATGGGGAGGGGGCGCTTTCGGGGTTGTGTTCCCAGACTAATTAAAACAACAAAAAAGGAGCGACAGGTTTATTTGATGATTTTTGAGCCGTTTAAGGACGAGATCACCCGAACGGATAATGAAATATACACAAAGGGTGGAAAGGCAATCGTGGGTGAACCCGAAGGCGCCAACTTTCCGGTCCTTGTTTGCGGGGAAGGGAACCCCAACCAGTGACCATAGAACCATCCGTACTTCCGTGTTAGGAATATGTGGATATCAGCCCCCACCCCACACCCCACAATAGGCGACACGTCGAGCAATGTGGGCATGAGTGCTCCTCATAGGGCAAAATAGTACTCCATCGGCGGGGTTCCGGAACGGAGGAGAGAGTGAGTATAGCGTGCTGTGAAGACGGAAATGGAATAACAGCGGTGTTGCGATTAGCGATGCGCTTGGAGCTACTTATCCCCCGCGGAGGCGACCACCAGCGTATCCGCCAATGGGCGGTTGGCTCGGGACGCCGGTGTTGGGATCGAAGCGGAGCCTACCCCCCACCCCCAAGTCCAGGGCCCTATCCACTAGGGTAGCGAGTGCCCGGTTAGACCAGGTTGTTTGTGGTTTGATTTGATTGTTGTGAGTTGATCGTCTCGTTAGGTTAGGTTAGATTGTTGGGGTTTGAATGTTTATTATTCTATAACCTAACCTAACCTTCACCATTGACTTAGCTAGGAAAACATCCAGAAGGAATTTTTTTTCTCTCATTTATTATTTTAGAACTTTAACACCATCTTTCACCCTTTGTTGGATTCAAACCAGCGGCGTGCAGTCAATGGAAGCAAGGGAAGCAATGCTACCCCTATTTAAGAAGAAAAGAAAATGAAATTACACCCGAACAATTAATATGACAGCAGAATCAATTTTATTCTCACTTTTAATCGAATTGGCGTTAAACCCTGATGAGCCCGACTGCAATTGAAGAAATGCATCCTTTTCGTCAAGATTTCGACTTATTTTTTCTTTTAATTTCAATAATAGTTCTGCTCTTTGGTGCCTTGGAATGAATAGTTTAAAAGATGTTTTGCTTTTCTTAGCAATAATATATACGTTCGACCTTGACCACCCCATGGTCGGCCAGATTTAAGGTGATGTCATCTATGGAGTAGTCCACGAGTTCACTAGCATAAACTACTCCTTTCCCGAAGTTCATGGTAGAGTGCGGCGTCACACTCACCGGGGTTCCATCGAGTGTTCGAAGAGCACTTATCTTGGCCGCCTCAGAGGGATTCGACGCATTCTCCAAAAGGCTCCCGTCCGAGAAACGACTCACTTCGGCTCTCTACCAATCACAGTAGCTAAAGCTCTCCTCTGATGGATCATGTTGCCTAGGGTCAACATGCTGCCATCAGTGGAGCGAATAACAAGGAAGCGTTTGAAGCAAACGGGCTAAAAAAAAACACCAGGTAATATGTGAATGAGGGGCCCCGACGTAATCGAGGCTTCGCTCTGCGCACTTGTACTTTTGTTTTTTGTCAGGGACTCCGCACCCGGGTGGGCAGCAGGGCCGGACGTGCCGAGCTTGGCTTAGTCGTCTACGGAAGTGGCAGACCCATCCGTCCCCGCAGCCCCCGCGGATGGAGAGGAGCCCTGAGTCTTTTTAGTCTTTTTTTCTGTTTCTTTTTTTTTTTGGAGAGAAGGGCAGGGAATGAATCCGCTTCTGCCATCCGCTGGCAGGAGCCCCCAGACCAGATGGACCAGCCTCAGCAAGGTCCTTCTCCGAGGTAGAGAAGGTCCCGGAGGAGAGCCCTCTCCTCTTTGCACTGCATTCGAGACCCGGGCGGACCAGAGTTCTGTGCTTGGCGCCGAGCACGGATTCGCCCCCATGGAAGGTCCTACCGTCTGGGGCTGGGTTGACTCAAGGACCATGCCTATCTCGGGGGGGGGGGCTACATTTCCCCCCCCCCATGACATCACAGGTCCCATTGGGAGCGGTCTCTCTAGTTGGGTTCACGTGCCTTGCTCCCGTTAGGTTCAGTATTTTTTTTTTATATCTCATCTGGCGACTGCCTTCTAGGACATAAGTCGGCGGACTCATAGCCTAAGCTATATTAAAAGACAAATTAATAAAACAAAACAAAAACACAAACAGAAAGCAAAAGAAAAACTTCTTTTTTTTTAAGAGCTCATCTGGCGACTGCCTACTTGGGCATTAGTCACCGTATTAAAAACCGGCCCAGTTCTCGGCTACTTTAAAATCAAATTCAAAATGATAAAAAACAACCCCCCTCCCTCTCAAAAAAATGGGAAAAGGAAGCGAGCAGTAAGCAACCTCCTGCGTCGGGGGGAGGTACCCCCGGCGCCGGAGCGTGCGACCTATAAGGGGAAAAAAACAAAGGACAAAAAATAAAACAAAACAAAACAAAAAAACCGGGTTAAATAATAGGGAGAATGTCGGCCTCCCCCCAAAAGTCAACAAGTCCACCTGTCAATGTGCACGCACTCGTCCCGAGTACAAGGGACAGGCAGTAGCGACCCCGCCCATTCTGGTACCGGGACAGGTAACGTGCGCGAAGATCACCCAGACTGGGACATTCGACAAGAATGTGCCGAACAGTCTGGGGAACAACGCAGTCTTCACAGTAGGGCGCAGGCGAGCGCTCCAATTCTGAGTTCCCTCACATAAACCACTCCTTTCACCGAGTTCATGATAGAGTGCGGCGTCACACTCACCGGCGTGCCATCAAGTGTCCGAAGGGCACTAATCATGGCCGCCTCGGAGGGATTCGACGCATTCACCAGACGGCTACATCCTCTTTAAACAAACTTATTCATATATATTTTGTTTCCATCGCCGGCATTTTTATGGGCACGTCTTATTCACACACACTACTATTTCGACAGTACTATTAGAAATACCACATTTCGTAAAAACTTCCAATAAATTTAATTTATTTTATTGCTAAATATCCTATCTAGTTTACTTATAACTACACATATCCCAAACACTCTACCTCACATAACATAATATATTAACTTGTCAACGCACGAAATTCAGTATTAAGTGACATAACTAATTATGGCACTGAAGGAGAAAACACGAATTCCAAATACTTTCGAACTTTATTCAGTTTAAACCTTCGAGAATAACAGAATAGAGTTTCGAAAGTGCTTGAAATTCACGTTTCAATTTTCCCGTGAGACATTTTCACATTCATTGCATCCACCACGCGGTACTTTGTGGTGTAAACCGTAATTATCCTATGTCAGGTAAGCAACATAAAAAGCCAATCTACCATAATACTGAGCGTGAAGCAAGCAGCGTGGGTTTGCCATATGACTGCGCGCTGCCTTGAACCAACTGTAATTACTTAACTAGGAACAAATTTGCCTCTAAGTCGGTTATTAAAGGCCGATTTTCCTTCACTCTGTTCCACGGGCATTTCCAACAAGCCTTTCTGACCCTAACATCTCTTTTAGCACCGAGCGCACATTAGCCTCATTTAGTGAAAACCAACCATAATTTCCCCTTAAACAAACCTATTCCTACGCATACGGTTTTTTTACGGGGACGTCTTATTCACACACAAAACCATAACCGATTACGTTTTACTTTCACACACAGATACAAGTAAGCACCTTCCGCCGGCCCCTTAAATTCGCATCAGATATCCAAGATTAACAACATCCGCGCCGATGTTTTGCGTCATGCACACAAGAAGACATCAGATGGTTTTCGACAAAACACACCGATAAAATTAGACAATCGAAGGATTTGTGAAAAACAGGACGTACAGTTTTGCCCCTGAATTTCGTTCAGTCACAGTTTAACTTAGTATTATGTGATGAGAGATAGAGTATTTTAGGTATATTTATTTATAAATAAACTAGATAAGATATTTACCAATAAAATAAAATAAATTTAGTATTTTTTTTTTTAAGTGATTGCGGTATTTCGAGTAGTACTGTCGAAACATTTTGAAATTGTTTTGTTTCAAAACAGGTATGCCAAAATTCTCCCAATGTTTTTTTTTCTAGATTAATTAACTCTATATACTTATTTAACTTTTAATCATTGATATTACAAAAATATTCTCATTAATATTTTGGCTTTTTTATATTTTCAACCCTATAATTAATTTTACAACCTAATATTACTTGGAAACACAACATAAAACCCAGCGACACTTATCCAAACCTATTCGGGGATTTATAAAACCAATAGTTATATCATAATTAACTTACCTTTGTCCAAAACATTTTGAAAAAAGGTGACCACTAATGTGGGCAACAGTACATAAATACGTTTTCTAAAGTTTTCGTGAGAGCGTGAAGTAAACTGGGTTGACTGAAAACTCTTGGTCTTTAACGACAGACAGAAATATTGCAAACAATCAAGAAGTCTGCCATAACAACCACATATGTTGCGGTGGGGAAAACTCCGAGCATAATCCAAGGTCTTCTTGAAGAGGACCAAAAGAGAGAATTTAAAAAGCGTCGGAAGCAAAAAAAACCTTCGTGGCTACGCGTCATTGGGTCTTTATATGACTTTACTTACACAATCATAATTACTCACATGCCATATACAGACAGAGCTGCGTGACTAAATAATCGTCCCGAAGAGCCACTTTGGGAGATCTGCCCCGCAGACTGGCATGGCGCCCCCTTTTCGAAGGAGGGAGGGGCTCGGTTCGAGTCACCGAAGTTGTTCGCCACTGCCATACAAGTGCTTAATAAACGCCATTAAAGGTGTCTCGGTGCCATTTCAATGCGGCTCTCAAGGGAGGATGAGCGCGAGAATTTAAAACCGCTGAGACGGCAGACGTTAACATCACGTTACATCTGTGCATCACAACCCGTGTGCGGGTGTATGCGCACGGCGCTCCTTAACGCTCATATGAACAAGTTCCCGAACTGAAGGGGGGGGGGAGGAGAGTTCCTTACACCAGGGGCTGCGAATATACTCCCCCACCCCTGACATCATAGCCCCATTGAGGACTGAGGCTCTGTCCTTCAGGCCATCTTTAAGGTATTCAAATGTACCTCCCCGGAACCATTGATCCTATTCATGGGATTATTATAGAAGTCTAACTAGCAACCGCTTAGTTACGCTATAACGTCCGCGCGCTTGAGAGATTCATTCGATGAGGGACACCCGCCTCCCCTTCGATATTTAGGGGTCCCCCTAGACGTGGCTCTTTTTTTTAATGCCCCCCATATCACTCTCGTGTGGGTGGGTGAGGATAAATCCTAATTAGTGGATGGGTGAAGACCCCCCCCCCACCCCTACAAAAAACACGCTGCAGACGAGCCGCCCACAGGGGAGGGGGGCGGATCAAACTTCACTTACGTCATCGAGGCCGTCGACGGCAGCGCCCAGCCCGAGGAGTCGAACCACGGACGCCAAGTCGCCCTCGGCCGCCGCCCGTCGGAGCTCCTCCGCCACACGCCCGCTGCCGCCCACGAGATCTGGCGCGGCGCCCACCATCACAGACCACCATCCTAGAAGGGGGGGAGAGAAGGAAAAGGAGGCGATCAGAATAAAGGTAGTCGCACCCGGCCCTAAACGAAAGGACCTTGCCGCCCTCAGAGACGAGAAGGACCCACTCGCTACGGGCAAATAAGAGAGGGCGGGGGGCGAAAATAGTAATATTATTATTTTATATTATTATTATTATTATTATTACCATCATCTCCGTAGGGGGATTTCCTGTGCAGTTTGGACAACCTTGAGCTGCGGTTGAAATAGGGGTTGTGTGCCTTTCTTACCCCAATGCATTCAGGGGGATGTTGGGCCATGCATCTTCCACACATTTTCACTTCCTCCAACTTCACCACTTCCTGTACACACCTTCTTCGGGGATGCTCTCGTTGATTTTCACTTTTAATTCAAGGGAACAAAAAATGTTTATTATTATTTATATTATTATTATCAGGCTTATTAGATAATACTAATATCTCGCATCTCCCTGAAGGCGCGGGAGGGGGGGGGGGCGAATTGAGAGGAGTGAAGTTCGGAAGTGCAATTAACACAATAATTAGAGTGGGGTTACGTTAAGGTTTCTAGTCCTGAGTGGGGGAACGCGGGAGGGTCAGGGGTTGCCGTATAGGCCCCGGTAGTGGGGATTGACGTGTAGGTACCGGGCAGGTAGGGAGTAGCTACCGGAAGTGAGCGGGCAAGACCCCACAGCATCTAAAGGAAATGCACATTAAATCCATTCCAAACTGGGGGCTAATTCTCCCCACCGGATTATGAAATAGGCATAAAGAACAGGATGACAAATGATGGGGAAGCCCGTGGCCATCATGGCTCGGTGCTCGTAAGGGCGAGGGTGGGGGATGCAGGAGACGCTTTATTCCACTGGGAGAGAGCAGGAGTCCCTCTTCGTTACCAAATGGAGGGTGCCCCAGTTCGGGGAGTGTGGACTGATAACGCAGTAGTCATGTTCCAAGACAGAGAAGTAATGCGCGCGAAGGATTTTTTTTAAGAGCCCATCTGGCGACTTCCTACTTGGGCATAAGTCGCCGTACTCACGACAGCCTAGTGCAAGGCTACATTAAAATAATAATAGATAAAACAAAACACCCAACAAATGCGTGCGAAGGAAAGAGGGTGATGGCTACCTTGAGCTACCTTGATTAGATGAAGTGATCAGGCGCGGATCAAGGGGATGGTGCTAGGAGCTGAAGCCCCCGCCCCCAAATTTCAGACATAATTATGTTGTATATTTCTTTTTTAACTCATACTTGTATTCTACTAATAGGAAAGAGTTATGTAACAATATATAATATATTTTATATGTATATTGCATATATATATATATATATATATATATATATATATATATATATATATATATATATATATATATATATATATATATATATAAACAAACATTTTTTAGACCGTCGCGATCGAATGTATCTTATATGATAGCTCAAAAATAGAGGTAAATCTCAAAAGTCATGATTAAATTCAGAATTCTACCTTAACTGACGCTCAAAAACTACAATTCATAATTTCCTGAAATGTGGAAATAAATTCGGATCTGAGGGAGTTAGTGATCACTCCTTTATGAGACGCTGTTATTTACTTATTATCAAGGGTGTGTAAGATAACCATTATTGATCATCAATTCTATGTAAGATAATCATTATTAATAATTATAAATTCCCTTTTCTCAGACTACTCGTAGGGATGGATTCAGGTTAGCCCCACCCCTATCTTTATCCTGGATCCGCCACTGGAATTGGATGATGAAAGCACTTAACCTGGTTTAATTTGAAGGGGGGGGAGGGTCCTTAAGGGGTGACATGCTCAAGCCTTTAAAAAGGTTTAAGGCTCTCGATAAATTAGAAACAGAGAAGCTTTTGAAGCTGGAGACTGAGGCAGGATTTGAGGAGATTTATTTCACTATTAGAGTCGTCGTAAATAGCACGAGTTGACATCATATAGGCGAGTATATGGGGGGGCGGGGCGGCATATATAAGGAACATGATTTTTCCGGTTTATATGTATTATAGCTCATTTTTTTAATGGTTCTTGCAGGGTTTTGAGTTTGACTTAAAGTTTTAATATGACGAGGCTACTTTGTCTCGACTCTGCTAGTACTAACGGCCTCGAGTGGTAATGGACATTTTTGTTGTATAATATAACTTACATTTTAAATTAATTTCCTTTATTAAAAAATGTATAAAACACTTTAAAATATAAATACATAATATAAAAAAATGGCCGAAATATAAAATGCGTGCAATAAAAATCTATCCTGCCTTTTCAAAGGGTTAAATGTTTCTCGGGTCATGGTCATCCTGACTTGGATGACCTCTGGCAGCCACTAGTGACTTTCCCCCCACTTCAACTAATGGTACGGTGAGGTAGGTGGTTGTAACTGTTTGCGCTCATGCTTGCCGCCTATTGGCACCAAGTTCCTTATTAATACCGAGATTTCTTTTGACGCTCTCATCTGGAATCGAACCCAGTACTTAGGCAAGGAAAAAATGAGGTTCAGGGCTGAGCGAAGTTAAGCAACATCGGTGTGATAAGACAATGGATCGAGTCCTTATTCGGGTCCACTTTGGGTGTTTTGTAGCTGCCCCTAGCTCAGATCCCACACGGTATCCCCACTGAGAATGGCACCAGAGGGTGCTCACCGTTGATCTCGAAACCTTCCAAGTGTCAATAGAGGCCAAACCACCAAGTCTTTAATCCACGGTAGCGGCGTAATTACAAAAGCTAATTACACACTAATTTACCGACAGCAACGAATGATTGGGACGCCCTTCACACGCGGCACTGCTCGACGAGATCGACTCTTTGGGATCGAAATGCTTCCATTGGCAGACAACGGAGCTCAATGACGCCCGAAGAGGATCGAACCCAGACATACGGTGATTGAACTCCCCAGTAGGTTCAGAAGAGTATTTCGGTGATTTTGTAGTGAAGTCCGAATGATAGATCTGTCTTCTCTAGAAGTGGCAAGAATTCATCTGCCATTTCTCTTCCTTAATACAAAGCTTGGTCTCTTGTTCGGATAATTGCATATCTTGAGTAGTTTATTTATTTAGCAATTTCTCCTCTTGTTATATTCTTGGCTATGGATAAGTTGGATCTGCGCTTCTGTAAGTTCTTTCGTTTTATTCATATTACTTATTTAAGACGACATTAAATACACAAAAGTTATGAATTTAAGCTGAAACAAGAAATATTGGTTACAGGATGATTTTAGAAAACAACGTTTTATTAGTTAACATCCTTTAGTAAAACTAAGTAATTAGAACATTAACAACATATTAGCAAAATACACATTATTATCATGCATATTTATGAATAATGATAAATTATTCATATATAAATCTATTAGGGGAGCTTTATACTTTTGGCCAAGAATATATATATATATATATATATATATATATATATATATATATATATATATATATATATATATATATATATATATTCGTACACCCTAAACTATCTAAATAACTCAAACAGATGGGGATTAGAATAGAGTACACTATTTTGAAATGAACGAACCCAAACTTCAATTGAAATAGATTAACATTTAAATTATTCAAATTAGATACAGAGAAAAGTATTAGTACTGATGCAGGTATTATTCCAACTCAGTATTTAGTTCCATAACCATCGTTAGCAATAAATGCATGTAGACTTTTTTCATAGTTTGCGACAAGTGTTTTGCATGTTTGTGTCTGTATTTTCGCCCACATTCTTCGCATATGACCTTGAACTCGGCTATATTCTTGGGGGGACCCGCAAGCGAATCTAATTTTTTAATTTTCGATATAAATTTTATATGGGGTTTAAATCAGGTGACTGGCACGGCCAATGCAGTACCCTCCCATTATTCTGAATCAACCAATGTGAATTAGTTTGCTAGTGTGTTTTTGTGTGCTGGAAGCACCAGTCATTTCAAAGATGTAACTGTTAGAGCTTAACGCATTTTCTTGAAAAATTATACGAAATTGAGCTCCATCCATTGTGCCATCCATCACATGAAGTGCTTCCTTACCATTAGCTGACCCCCGACCCACCCAATACCATGATGCTTCTGCGACCAAATTTGACGGTAGGGAGGATGATCTTTGGGTCATAAAAGCATGAATTCATACCAAAAAAATTAATTTTGTGTTTCATCTGATCCTAACACACCACCACTCCAGAATTCTCTAGGATTTTCCAAATGTTTACGAGTAATTTTAGGCCGAAATCTCTTTTTTTATTGAGTAGAAGGTGGGGGGATTTCTTCTTGGTTGTCAAGATTTCGTTTATTGAGGTGTAGCTCCTTACTGGTCGTTCTTTTCGATACCGTACACCCCGCAGCAAGCAGTTCTCCTTGGATCTCCTTACTTGTCATCATAGAGTTTATTTGTCCCTTACTATTCTAATTATCTTTCTCGAAGCTCTGGCTGAGATTTCACAGGGATCGCCAGTTCTAGGACGATTGTGCACAGAACCAGTCTTTTTTTCCATTTCAAAATATAAGAACAAATGCTAATGAATAGAATACTTCGTTTTCGCTATGGTAACAACCACGCCAACAATGAATGGCTATCTAACTAAGTTCCAAACGCCATAACTTGCTGAAAACAGTGGAACATTCTAGAATATTCTTGACTCCTCATTAACTAAAATATTTCTCTAAAATTTCATAAGTAGTACTTTAATATACAGTCGACTCTCGGGTATTCGCGGTTCGTCATCCGCGCTTTCAACTATCCGCGGGAAATTTGGATGGGGCCTTAAAATTGAATATTTGCGCCATTTCCAGACATCCGCGGAAACCTACGTACATAGTCGTAAAACGTAAGTGTGGTTGGGTGAGCCGACGGGACGATTCCAGCCAATCAGCGTTCAGATCTCACTCGCTCGACTACAGTATGTACAGTATATGTACCGATTTACCGCGCTCCATTCAGTACGCTTGTGTCCCACGTGTGTGAGCGATGATGTGTGTATTTGTCGTAATTTTACGTGTTTTATTTCTCGTTTTTCAATCGTTTTCCACCCTGAATAATTCTTGCTTTTTGCACTTTAATATTAACAATGCCTAAGCGCCCTGCATCGTCTAGTGTTGCTAAAGACATGCCTAAGCGTGCCAAGAAAGTGATGAGTTTGGAGGAGAAGGCGAAAGTGTTAGATAGGTTGAAAGAAGGCAAGAAAAAGGCCAAACCCCTAACCGCACCCGAAACTGCGCCATCCACCTCTGGTTAAACTTTTCCTCCTCCTTCTCCTCGGATAATTAGAATCTCCTCAGCTTCCCTGTGCAGTTATATCATCATCATTGAATTGCACAGGCAACATCATCTACAATCATCATTCTTCAATCAAAACAAAACTATCTCCAGGTGAGTAAACATTATGCAATAAAATAATTTAATGCGTTCTGATACTTTATTTCGTACTGTATGTGTTCATGAACATGACAAAACATAACTTCTTGAATTAATATGGGGAGTGTATTACGATGTTTGAGAAGGGTTGAGGGTGTTTTGGGGTTAGCATCAACTATCCGCGGTTTTTCAATATTTGCGGGGTTCGTGGTCCCTATCCCCCGCGAATATGGGGGGTCGACTGTATACCACTTCTTATGTACGCATACCTTTTCCCTACCAAATTTGAATAATTTAAATTATTAACTTGGTTTGGTTTTCTTCATTTCAAAATAGTGCACTTTATTCTAATCCCCATCAGATGTATGTTTTTAGTTATTTGAATAATTGTAAGGTTATTAATCAACACTTTTCGGGTACAATATATATATATATATATATATATATATATATATATATATATATATATATATATATATATATATATATATATATATATATATATATTTAACAAGGTTGCTTCTAGGAAGGCGTAATTTCAATTGCAGTAGGAAGGATACGACCATCAGTAACATTCTTATTTATTCCAAGCAACGTTTCGGATTACCTAATCCATCATCAGGTTAAAGGGATAAACACAATTTGTGAGGCGAACAAAAGTATTTAGTTTAAGTTAACATTTGTTCGCCTCACAAATTGTGTTTATCCCTTTAGCCTGATGATGGATTAGGTAATCTAAAACGTCGCTTAGAATAAATAAGAATGTCACTGATGGTCGTATCCTTCCTATTGCAATTATATATATATATATATATATATATATATATATATATATATATATATATATATATATATATATATATATATATATATATATATATATATATATATATATATATTTATATATTTATATATATTTATATATATATATATATATTTATATATATATATATATATATATATATATATATATATATATATATATATATATATATATATATATATATATATATATATATATATATATATATATATTTATATTTATATTTATATATATATATATATATATATATATATATATATATATATATATATATATATATATATATATGCGGTTAAGGTAATGGCATAATTAGACAACTGCTCTGCTTCAGGTCCAGCAGGTGATCCTATCCTCCTTGAACTGGAAGACAACACTTAGGGATGACCCATCCATCAGCCCAAAAAAGCTGATTTCAAAGACACGCCTTTATGTCGTCTCGTTTACCGTCACAGAAAACTGTTATTATTAATATATTAACAGCGTTGACTAAGCCAAAACGCTCGAAAGATGGAAAAATATCCAGTTCAAGGAGGATAGGATCACCTGCTGGACCTGAAGCAGAGCAGTTGTCTAATTATGCCATTACCTTAACCGCACCAATTTGTCTTGGATATTTTTCCATATATATATATATATATATATATATATATATATATATATATATATATATATATATATATATATATATATATATATTTGTGAATACCACGTAAGGAAAAATGAAAGACTAGTTGGAGTTAGTACTTTAGTCGTCTTTACATATTCAAACTCACAATGGTTTACTAGATAAGAGATACAATGGACTGATCAAAAAAGTTGTATTGCTCCACGCTCCTTAATTATCGTTTGTTATTTAGGTGTTTTTCTTGAGAGAGTACACTTAATTTAGGCTATCCTTATAGCTATACCCGTCTTATTGGCATAAGACTGGGTTTCTTTTTTTAAACGAAAGTTGCCCGTGCCCTAGGGCACAGGGCCATTCTTCATAAGAGATGTCCCAAAAGGACAAATCTCGAGTTAAACTAAAAAGACCTAATTCTAACACTGATCTCGATGCAGCTGTCGTAGATCCCACTCTAAAACAGCTACATAAATTGATTAAAGAGACTGGCCAAGCTGTCTCATGTTTCTCTTTACATCCATCAACTCCTGGCTTAGAGAAATCCAACACCAACCCGAATTATCCGGCGAAACATCCTAATTCAACAGACAGTCATAAAACGCCTGTAACATCACAACACAAGAGCAATGATGCAAACTTTTTGAAACAAAAATTACACAAATGATCCCAAATTGTCTATCGATTATCAAAACGCCTCTCCTGGAAAAGATTTGTGCAAGATATTAATCACAACCCTCATGCAATAGAAGTTTAGGATAAAATAGGGAGACTCACAAAAGGACGTAAACCCCATCCACTTATCACCCTAAAATCTGGCAGTAACCTTACTTCTGACCCATTTGGGACTGCCCAAATATTAGCCGGCCACTTTGCTACTATTAGCAGCATTCACTCTTACATAGAATCCTTTGTATACACTATGGTGGAGGCTGAATTTAATGAAATTTCATTTTGGGGTATGTAACAATGAGGAATATAACTGCCCAATTACATTGTGTGAATTAGAAAAAGCTACTCCCCAAAACAAGCCAATCTCTCCTGGTATGGATGGCATAATATATCCTTTCCTGCAAATCTTACGAACCTAAATAAACACCATCTCTTATATTGCTGCAACCACTTTATTCCAAAAAATATCTATCCTGACTCATGGAAAGAGAGTTTACTCCTCCCTATTTTAAAGCCAGGGAAACCAAGCCAGGAACCATCTTCTTACCGCCTTATAGCTCTGACCTTTGTTTAAGCAAGATATTAGAGAGAATCTTAACCAATAGGTTATGAAAATACCTTAATAGAAAAAAGTACTTATCATGCTATCAGAGTGGATTCAGAAAACACTTCAACTATGGATAGTTTGGTACGCCTGAAATGTGACATAAGGGAAGCTTTCTATGTGTAGATAGAGGGGAGTAGGAAAAGGGGCAAAGAGAAAATAATAGCGTAGGCGAGTTGCGAACAGCTTCCCGCGTCGCTGGACCACTGTTAGCCAGCGGCGAATCCACTCGGCCATCCTGAGTCTCTAAAAAAAGACTCATTCAAACGAAGCTTTTAAGCCGCTCGCCTGCACTTCTCGTACACTATATAGGCAACAAATATGTAATGGCAATTTTTCTGGACATTGAAAAGGCATATGATACCATTTGGCACCATGGTCTTTATGAAAAACTATACAAGATGAGTTTGCGTGGCCATCTCCCCAACTTTATTAAAAACTTCATTTCATCCCAAATTATAAGCGTTTCCATAGCTAATCATCCCTCAGAAAAAACTTCCTTTACAAATTGGCTTACCACAGGGCAGCGTTATAAGCCCGCTCGTATTTTCAATCATGTTAAATGATTTATTCAAAAATCTAAAAATAAACCACGCCTTGTACGCTGATAATATTGCAGTGTGACTGTTCAGTGAAAACTTGGATCAAATGTACAATCAAATACAAAATATAATGGACTATCTCTGAGTGGTCACAAAAATGGGGCACCACCTTTTCTCCTACTAAAACTAAATGTATAATTTATACAAAACGACCCAGAAAACACAACTTGCCAAAGCTGATACTATTAAATCACCCTATTAATTATATACCAACTCAAATACCTGGGAATGGTATTAGATCAGGGACTAACTTGGGCAGCTCATTAATAGAGAAATGTAAATCTGGCATTTTGCTCCTAAAATATCTTTCAAATACAAACTGGAGCTCAAATAGAATACATCTATTGTATATATATAAATCCCTTATTAGAAGTAAAATAAACTATGGGCTATTCGTATACCAAGCATCGTCAGAAAGCAACCTATTAAAACTTGACAGAATACAATTTAAGTGTATTAGACTAGCTATAAGAGCATTAAGGCCTATTAGAGTTGAATTTTTAGAAGCAGAATCTAATATAATGCCTCTTAAATTTCGTAGAATATTGCTAGGGCTAAGATGCAGTATCAAAGTACTGAGCATTGCTAATCACCCTCACGTATTTGTATTTTACAATTCTTTTGGTATCATTTTTACGACCTTCGACCTCATCCAAAACCTTTTGCGGTTGGATAAAAAAATATATAATGAACTTAGGATATAACCCCACTGATTTAAACACCATAAAAATATCAAACTGCTCTATAACACTAACTAAATTTCACTTCAACTTCTCATTAACTGCATACCTTAAGAACAAAACTCCACCATGCATTTATCAAACATTGTTCTTAAAATTAATTGAGTTCTATAAATCTTCAGGTTATAATGTAACCTTCACAGATGGTTCCAAAAGTGATGAAGGAGTAGAGTGTGCATTTAGCTGGAGAGGAACAATAAATACTTTCAAACTGCCCCATCACTGCTCTATATTCACTGCTGAGCTATATGCAATAGTGAGCTCACTCAAGTATATACATCAAAGGCTAGACAACTGCAAACTACTCATAGCCTCAGACTCCCTATCAGGGTTGCTTGCTGTGAAAGAACAAAAAGTCATTACTTAATCCACTGTATAATTAACTATATACATAAAGTCAACCTTGAAGCCTTCTTTTTATGTATTCCTAGTCATGCAGGTATAAAAGATAATGAAGTGATTGATGCAGCGGCTAAAGCAGCAATACACAATGCTCATATGACCCACTTGGGGTTCTCAGTATCATAAATGATAGGCATGCTGCAGCCCTCAGTCCTCAACCTATGGCAAAATGAATGGTCCCAAAATAATGGCATTCTCCCTCAAATCAATCCTAATTTAAATAATAACAGTCCTTATATGATGTCACCTTGTGACAGTATCGTACTAACTAGACTAAGATTATGGTGTAGTAGACTATCCATGGCTACTTCTTTGATCCATCACATTTCCACTTCTGTGGAAAATGCAATACACAACTTACCCCAGAAAAAGTTACTATGAAATGCCCTGGATATGCTTTAAGTCGTACCCCCCTATTAAATTTCTGCCTAGAAAACAACCTAAGATTTTCATATGCTACTGTCCTAAATTCCTCAGCCCCATTAGAACTAGTACTAAAATTTCTAAAAGATACATCACTATATAGATACATTTAGTGGGGTGTTTTTTGTATATTCATGTATGTGCATATGCATATACTCGTATGTGAGTATATGTATGTAGAATTGTTGTAACTATTGGCACTGTCTAGTTTATCCTAGTCCTCCCATACTAACAGACTCCACCTTTCTCTTTATTCTCGAGTGTCTAGGAGTGGAGTCGATACACGGTATTTATACAGAGCAAGGTCAGATACACCGTTTTTGGGGGGGAAGGGGCACTGTAGAAGTATTCGCTGACTGCTGTTTTACAGTTCGAGGATGAAAGATGTCACGCTGGGCTTGAAGTAGAACAGCTGTCTATTATATATATATATATATATATATATATATATATATATATATATATATATATATATATATATATATATATATATATATATATATATATATATATATATAGGGAGGAGAAGTGATACACAGAAACAAGAGAGAAGAGATCCTACTGGAGGTAACCCCGAGAAAATCAAAGAGAAAAAACATATTTCCAGGCAAGGACTCGAACCTCAGACCTCTGGTTATCTAGACCAGGGCTCTAGTGACTGAGCTAACGGGACACGTGAGCGCTTCATGACAACACATTTCATCAATTTAACCTTTTCGTTCGCACCTCCAGAGACCACCGCCCAAATGAGACCGTGTCTGTAAGGATAGAGAAGATATAACTGGAAAAGCACGACATCCCTCCTTTGAGCGACCGAAAGCGTTTAAGCTTGGGGGGGGGGGGCGTGCTAGTTTGCGCGCCAACCACACGGGCCGATACTTTCGGTCGCTCAAAGGAGGAATATCGGGCTTTTCCAATTATATATGGTTTAGCTAAAAAGATTACAAAACCACATAAAACCAACAGAATATAGATATTGTCCAGTTAGCCGAGAGGAAGGTAGGAGGGGGGAGGGAGGGAGGTCATACTCGGCATTGATTTTAGAGTAAGGGGAACGGGGGTAGAGGGGTATCTTTCTATTTATCCGTCCTTTGAATATATTTTGGTGCAGTCAAGTGCGTCAGGAATGGACATTTAAGAGTCGGGTGAATTTTCTTTGAGCCAAGATGAGCGATGCCGTTGAGGAGACACGACGTTGAAGGAAACCGAAAATAATTCTTTGAACCAAATGCTAAAGAACAAAAACTGGACACAAGAGAGAGAGAGAGAGAGAGAGAGAGAGAGAGAGAGAGAGAGAGAGAGAGAGAGTTACATAGTTACATAGAGTTACATAGATACACAGATCACACGGGCCTTACGGCCCAGACTAAGGTGATCTGGCCTTAAATCTACTGCCACTTACACATAGAATAGTAGAAGCAAAGGATAGAAAAGTTTTAGGCTCTCCCCACCCTCCACTCCCTCCGGCAAAAGCCGTACATGAAATAATTTGGGAAAAGTACCTTGCAGGTGTAAGAAGACAGTACCTGAAGGAAATTTGCATTGAATAGTAATTAAATGAAATGAATATGAAAACCACTTACATAAACCTGAAAGTTATATTTTTGTAATATTATTTTATTTTGTAGCTTATGCTAAACAATTCCAATATTTGTTAAGTGTTTGTCTAATCTCATTTTAAATGAATCTATAGTTCTGCTGTCCACTACTGCGTTTGGCAAATTATTCCAATCATTAATAATCGAGTAAGTGAAGAAGTTTTTTATTACATCCATAGTGGCTCTTTTACCCTGAAGTTTTGAATCATGTCCACGGGTGGGACACTCCCCTGTCAGTGTGAACAAGTTATTGGCATTAACGTTGTTAAATCCTTTAAGTATTTTGAAGCCCTCTATAAGCTGCCCCCTTAGTCTTCGTTTTCTGACGGAAAATAGATTGAGTTTTTTTAGCCTCTCGTGGTAAGGTTTGTTACGTACTGACGGGATAAGTTTTGTCGCTCTGTGTTGTACAGCTTCTAATTTATCTATGTCTTTTATTAAGTAAGGGGCCCAGAACTGTACAGCGTATTCGAGATGGGGCCTGACAATACTTTTATATAGTGGCATAATTATCTCCTCGCTTTTATAAGTAAAGTTTCTTTTTATAAATCCTAGTGCTGTGTTAGCTTTGTTTGCAGCAGCTGCGCATTGGTTTGATGTTTTTAAGTTTTCTGTAATTATTACTCCTAAATCTTTAACCTGCGGGGTTGTGTTTATTAAGCCGCCTTGCATTGTATAGGTGTATTTTTTGTTTTTTGTTCCGCACTGAAGGATTTGGCATTTGTCGATATTAAATGGCATTTGCCATTTCTCAGACCATTCGGTAATTTTATTTATATCAGCCTGCAGGCTAGCCCTGTCATCTTCGCATAGTACTGAGTTACCTATTTTCGTGTCATCTGCAAATTTAGATATGATATTATTTATTCCAACGTCTATGTCATTGATGTATATAGTAAATAAAATAGGCCCCAGGACTGATCCCTGGGGAACACCGCTGGTAACAGATACCCAGTCCGATTCCACGCCATTTATTATCACTCTCTGCTTCCTGTTTTTTAACCAGCTACTAATCCATCCGTATATATTACCGTTAATTCCTAGCGTACGCACTTTGTTCATGAGTTTCTGATGTGGAATTTTGTCAAATGCCTTTTTGAAATCTAGGTAAATTATATCTAATGATTTAGTATCGTTATATAGGTTGAAAAGCTTATGGTAAAAGTCGATTAGGTTTGTTAAGCACGATCTCTTAGACCTAAAACCATGCTGGCTATCACGTATAAGGTTATTGTTTTCGAGGAACTCTACTAGCTTGTCTCTAATGATCGTTTCGAGCAACTTTCCAACTATTGAGGTTAAGCTAATGGGTCTGTAATTACTGGCCTGGTTTTTACATCCCTTCTTAAAGATAGGTGTGACGTTAGCTTTCCTCCAATCATCAGGAACGACCCCATGCTCGAGAGATTTGTTAAAAATGAGAGCAAGTGACTCTGCTAACTCATTATGGACATGTTTTAAGATTCTAGGGTAAAATTTATCAGGACCAGGAGTCTTGTACGAGTTCATTTTCTTTAATTTATCAATTACTAGTTGCGGATTTACTTCCAGGCTCCTTAGTGATGGGTGTCTGACCTGTATAGACTCGTTGTTATCGTTATTAGTATATCCTAAGGTGAAGACTGAACTAAAAAACTCGTTTAAGATATTAGCCATACCCATATCATCTGAAATAATTTCACCCAACTGGTTTTTCAAGGGGCCAATCCCGCTTCTCATTTGCCTATTTCTATTGATATAAGTATAGAAGTGTTTGGGATTAGTGGTGCTTGCTTTTGCTATCTCGATTTCGTATTGACGTTTCTTTGATCTTATGAGTGTTTTAACCTTTCTTCTGCTAGTGTTATATTGTTGGTTAACTTGATAGCTTCTATTGTGTTTTAATAATGTGTGGAGACGGTTCCTATCTCTAATTGCTCGTTTGATGTCATTATTAAACCACGGCGGATTGCCTCTATTCGCGTTACTATTCCTTGTCTTAAGAGGAACATGGTTTTCTTGGGCTATAAAAAATAGTTCTTTAAATTTATTCCAAAGTTGATTTACATCTTCTATTTCTATCAGCTGCTCGTGAATATTTCCCAGGGCTTCTCTGAGGCCCTCTAAGTTAGCTTTACTGTAGTCTGGTACTTTTGAATAGTTATTGGTAGTTGAATACCTGGCATTTAGATCAAAGCGGATTAGTTTATGGTCACATGTACCTATATGTTCCGCTACGGCCAGAGAGAGAGAGAGAGAGAGAGAGAGAGAGAGAGAGAGAGAGAGAGAGAGAGAGAGAGAGAGAGAGAGAGAGAGAGAGAGAGAGAGAGAGGGGGGAGATAGAGAGGAGAGAGAGAGAGAGAGGAGAGAGAGAGAGAGAGAGGAGAGAGAGAGAGAGAGAGAGAGGAGATAGAGAGGAGAGAGAAAGAAAGAAGAGAGAGAGAAAAAGAAGAGAGAGAGAAAGGCATGGAAAGATGAAAGGAAGAAGAGATGCGAGAAAATAGAAACAGAACAAAACAATTAAAAGGTTACGAATTAAAGAGCGTTGTCATAATATGCCATATCAACCTCTCTGCTAGAAGTAAGGGGGGGGCGCATTTGTAGTGTTCAGGGACAAATTTCTACAAAGAACAGGAAATCATAAAGTACAAAAACAAATGACACGTACACCAAAGTACAGCGTATAATTGGCCTAAAGAACAGTATACGTACCAAAAAGTCGAAAGCACTGCTAGTCAAACTACATAGCACATGTACTCAAAAGTACAAACTATAAAGTACATAAACGCAAAGTACAGATTATAAATTCATGCCCTTTTGCGGGAGGCAGAGACCAAGGGGAAGGCTTTTCATGGCGTCACAGAATGGAGGAGGAATGTCGAGTTCTCGAAGCATTTGTCGACGTCGATAACCATAATCATATCAACCTTATCCCTTTAACTATCGACCTTTGTGGCTCCAGAGGCAGCTTGTGACCTCGGTGAGCGACAATATTTTTCAACCACCACCCAGGAGCGAAACACTTTTTAAAATTAAATGATATAAACTAAAGCGCGAAAACAGTTACCATAGCGACCGTACACAGTTGCCAAGGCAACGTTCCACATTAAGAATATTCATCAATCAGCACTGCTCGATTCCATCTCCTAATATGATTGGTAGGGCGGGGGGGAGGAGCTATAAACCCCCTTTCCATTTTCCTTCACCAACTTCACTAGTCCCTTGCAATGTAAGCGGTTAGCAGATGGATGGGCACTGGACAGCTGCCTTCACCCCCCCGGGCAGAAGACTGCGTGAACGGCCTTAGCGGCGACTAATGGGCGCATCTATAGGGTAAAATAGAAAGGGTAGAAATAGTAATAGGGTTTAGAATGATTTCTTGAGAAACAAAAACCAACGAAGGCATCTGACTCATTAAGGCAAACGGAAAATGACGGGGAGGCTCAAAAGGCCCCAAAGACCCCAAAGACCAGATTGCAAACGCCGATTTCGTCCACCCATATGTAGAGTCTGGTAAACATCCAGGAATAGGCTGGTACAAGGATTACAGGTACTTGATAAGGTAAGATCCTCGTATATGGGGAGATTGTTCCCACTGACGAAGGAATAAGCACCGAGAGACGAAATCCCGCCAGATTTTTACAGCCTTAATGACGGGCCTGTTTAACAAGGTGTGTAAGGCTCGCCATTAACTTTCATGTAACCTCCTTTACTTCATCTATAATTATCCCACTCTCTTTCTTCCACTACACAACAGCAGATCTGATCTAATTCGAAAATAACTAGTTCTCACCGTTCACTTGGCTCCGCCCAGACGGTCCAATTCTGCGAATTAAAAGTGAGATCAGACGAGTAAAATCGTCCCCATAGTAACAGCTGAAGCTGAGACAAGCAAGCGAGACATCTTGATCAAGCGAACGCGTTCTTTGGTAATTTGGTGCAGGAAGATAGTCATTATATTAGGGGTAGATAATGGTTGGGTTCTAGGTAATGCTATCCTAGAGGTGTTAAATGGGTATATCTATACATAGGAATGAAAGTTTGTATAAGAGACAGAATGAGTAGAATATACTAAGTAAAGGAGCATGTTAAAAAATCTGGCAACTAAGCAGGCAAATAAATTTTGGATGATAAAGATAGCTGTGTAAGGGGGTAAGAGTCCCAGAATCTCGAATGGTTATCAGGTGTGTAGAATGCCAAAGAATTAAGAGAGATTGGAAAAATCGAAAACGAGGTAGCAAAAAGTGGACTAGGAGCCAATTCATACAACCTTAATCAAACGTATAAAGCAGTTCTCATAGATATATTTAACATATTTAATAAAACCTTTTAGAATTTCATATTATTTATAAATATCTATGATAATAATGTGTTATCACAAGTCTTAGAGCATTCTATCCAAAAAGTGCATTTTACAACACAAAAGAAGTTATATTTCAGCTGGACAATGTCCTATGCCATACATCCAACCGCACCAAAAATTGGTTTGGAAAAACATGGATCACCCTTATGGAGTGACCGCCACATATCCCAGACGTAAATTCAATCGAACACTTGTAGGCAGTGGTTGGAAAAGCAATAAGAAGTACCACAAGTACAAATAAAACAGAACTGTATGAAAATTTACAAGCTGGGTGAGGAAAACGTCAGAAATTTCTGAAAACTGGGGAAAATTCCTCTGCCACGAAGGATTATGTCTGTAATTAAAGCAAAAAGGGCCCAACTAAGTATTAAAATTAGAAATAATATACTGAATTCATTTACACGTCTAATTTCATTATATTAATAATTCCATTAGGTAATGTACACTTTTGGCCAAGGGTGTACATTGCAGTGTAAGCCTTAAGGTGCGAAATGGGTTGGAGAAGTATGGAGAGAGTGTTGCAAAGGTGAACACAATCTACAAACTCAGGCTGAAGGAGATGAGAGTGGAGATCTAGGCTTATTATGTGAAATAGGTGAATAATACACCAGAGTGTGATGAGGATACGAGGCAAATAGAAATGTGAATTAAGAGCAATTAGCAGTACCGTCCACAACATCTGCCATCACTTTTACCAGAGAAATCCAAGGTTTCCATCTCGGTGGACGATAGTCTACACGTCGAAACTATGTCTAATTAAAAATAAATAAATTTAATCAATTGGAACCATTAGTCAAGTGCTCCAGAAGTGTAGTCGATAATATTTGCTCAACATATGACAAAACAGGTTTATGTAAGGTTGGTAAATTAACTGGTAGGCCGAACAAGACGGAACTACTACCCAAATCGTGAAGAAGGACCGTTTTAAGATGGAAGCAACAGTTACTCGAGGCAGGCTATGCCGCGTCAGCTGGAAGGACGCAATGTTCATACTGTGACCCCCACGTCCGAGCCATTGATGAGTCCAAAGAACAAAAGGGCTCGTCTTGCATTCGCCAGTGAGCACTTTACAGATGACCGATGGAGTCGAGTCCACTTCAGCGACGAATCTAAATTCATTTTTTTCGGATCCGATGAGAGGAGGTTCATTCGTCGCGGAGCAAGAGAAAGATGTCGGTCAATTGCACAAAAAAAAAGAAGTATGATTTGTCAGCGGAAGTGTCAGGGTGTGGTGGAACGAATGTGAGAGTGTTTGTAGGACCATTCTCCCACTCCATTTCTCGCGGACCTCTCCCTCCCTCTGTAAGAATGGGTGTGGGAATGGATATATATATATATATATATATATATATATATATATATATATATATATATATATATATATATATATATATATATATATATACAGTAAACCCTCGATATAACGAACTATATGGGTGGGGGGTGGTTCATTAAACCGGATGGTCGTTAAAGTTCTGGAAATAACGAACAAAGTTCGTTATATCCGATGGAGTAGTAAGTAGCACTCGTGAAGAGAGGAAGGAGGAGGAGGAGGAAGAGAACGCCAGAACAAACTCTCCCGCGTGATGTTCGCAGCCGACTGAGCTGTCACCCAGTAGGTCGCAGCATAAAGTTCGGCCAGGAAATTTGGTTCGTTAGATCCGAAATTCGTTATATTGAGGTTCGTTATATTCAGGGTTTACTGTATATATATATATATATATATATATATATATATATATATATATATATATATATATATATATATATATTCTAAATTTTTTTTCTTCTTTTGGAGATTATGTTCTATTTAAAAAAAAAAAAATCTCTTTCCAGAAGCCGCTCTGTTACTCTGTAGAGATTGGCTGGTAGTGCAGAATTTTGGAGTAATTTAACTGAATTTCTTTTGCGTCCATAATCAATAATTTGTTTGGACGGGAGGGCTTTAATAGCTTTAAGACCGCGACCGGATCGCGTTATTATTATATTGAGCTCGGAAGCGACAGGCCTTTAAACGCGCGCAACAATTTTGGCCACAAGGAGTGACTGCTGGCAAGACTTTTCCCCGTGGGACCCTAAAACCTAAAAGCTTTGTACCACGGGAAATAAAGGTCTCTCTTTGTTTGTTTTGTTTTTTTGTAAATATTTTTTGTTTGGTAGTAGCTAATTGGATTTGAATAAGAGAATTGTTTTTTTTTCGCACGTAAGATTTTTTGGTATATATATATATATATATATATATATATATATATATATATATATATATATATATATATAGATTTCAAATATATTTATTCATACTTTTGTAAATAAAGGACTGTATATACAATCTGTTTCATTCTCTCTCGATTTCTCACGTCCGACTTAGTGTAGGAAGCGGGTTGGATAGATTGGAGTTAGAATGTAGGTTAGGTTCGCGGCCCGCCACAACGGTATCAGGTGTGATTTCGTTAGAAGACACCTGCGACACTTGTGCGCGTACGGGGCACAGTGGATGTACAAGTGTACAAGGAATCGCTGCGACACAATGGTTTGCCCAATTTACGAGCCTCCTAAGCACAATCTGGAATTTTCATCGAGGATAATGCTCCCTGCCACACGGCCAAGTTATGAACTCTCCTACACAGATTACGGACCTGAATCCCATTGGAAATGTTTGGAAGACGCTAGGAGAGGGGTCTAAATCGAGCAATCCGAAAGCAGTTCAAGAACGGTAGGGAAATTCGTCAAGATAAATGGAACAAGATTACTGCGCCAGGGTGGCAACAGCCGGTAGGTTCCTGTGGAAGGACTTGTCAAAGCATCAGATAAAATAAAGGCACGCCCACACTAAATACTAATTACGCGTACAAATGTTTTCCACTGGCAATTTAATCATTATATTCAAGTATAAATTTGTTTCCACTATCGTTCGAATCATTTTGGCCACTTTAATTTTTCTAGTACATTGCTTATGTGTTGATAACTTTCGTTTTATTCAACCAAATTTTCCTAACCTTTACTCATACAGAGTTTATACCAGTACACAATTTTTTCTCTGGATTTTCTCTGGCTATTGTTATGGAAGTTGTTGTGATAGAAATATAGGCGTTCTGATCTTTTGGGACGGTAGTGTAAATATAATCTAAAAGAGCAAAACAACATACCTGATCTTTAATTTAATGAAGAAAAACGGTATAATAAATTATTAAAGAGGAAAGTGAGTGGTAATTACGTTACAGAAATGAATCCATCTCTGTACTTTACTTCGATCGAGCGAGAGGACACCTGTCAAACAGGTGGCAAAACAGACAGGAGAAAGGAACGCCCCTCCTGTTGTGGGTTGCACAGCAACGTACGAATTTCCCTTGGATAACAACGCCGTGCTCTGAACCGCCGCTGGCGCTTTTGGATAACAATCACGTACAAACACACACACACTGGGAAGAGGCTGCCAAGTTGGTTAGTGGTCGTGGCGCAAACCAGCGAGGACATCGCCAACACAACACCCACTATATTTACCCGGACATCCTGAAATCCTTACAATTCTGCTCCACCCGGTGTAGCGGGAACGAATATGCAACAGCTGACATCCGGAGATTACATGCCTTCCTCGCCTCAGCGCCTTCAGGGGGACCTGCTTTCATTATGACAAGTTACCAATAATTACCCGATCCCGACCGCCCCAAATATCTCGTCTCTTGACCACTCGATGATATTCCTGCCACGCATTTTCACTTTCCCTAACTTCACAACAGTTGCGTTTCCTCGCAAACACCCAAACGGAGATGCCATCGTTGTTCTTCGCTTTTTACGTCACCACCATAACAAGTGTTCTGTAACACCCTTCCCACTGCATTCCAGCCCACCATCACATCTCCGTTCCCCCCCCCCCTCCCATCTCATTGCCAGGAATGCTCCAAATACTCTTCCTTACACAACCACGGCGGCTGCCGAGGACCTCACACGTGAATGACATGGCGGAAGTGACTCATTCCGCCGAGGGAAAGCGGATTCAAACCCACCTGGAACAACCTCTATGAAAAGGGGGAGGTGGGGGCTAGATGGCGCGGGGGAGGAATAACGGGGTTCCCCCTCCCCCGTAAGTGACCGACATTTTCTTCCGCTGCCATTTGAGCGGAAGTTCGCCCGGGTTTCCCTGCCATTTCAACGGGATTCAATAATCGCCTCTAAATGTCGCTCCGGCAACAGCGGGACCCAACCACACACGGCGTCATCCGCCCGTCGTGGATGTTCCCGCAATGTAGCGATGTAGATGTAGGCATTTCTCACACTTTCCTTCACTCACGCTGGCATCAGTTCTCTTTCCCCTCACAACTCCCCATTGAATGCGATCGACGCACATCAAGCCCCCCTTCCCTCAAAGTACCCACCGAATCCTACCCATTTGTATGCTTTAATAAACACATTTGAGATTATTTTATTCGCCGACTGCTGGTTGACTCCTTTCAATTGTGGGGGCAAATCGCTCTTCCATGCAACTCCCTTGAACTAACCTGTCTGGCCCCATTGTGGGAGTGGATTAACACAAGCCCCCCCCTTCCCTCTTCCCTCCCCTGGAAGAGATGGGTGTGACTAAACCACCTTAACAGCACGGTGGTTAAGTTACCAGAAGTGCCTCCCCGCCTCAACCCCAAGGTGGGATTAATGTGTCTGTTCCTAAATAACCAAAATCAAAACGCGGCTTTACAACACTAAATTAAATACGGCGACTGAAAGACAAAGACGCGACGGTACAATGACAGACAACATTAAATTGCTTCATCGCCTCCCCCAAATGAATTACATACACACAAGATTAATCATATACAACTACGTGCACGAAATTATGCACACAAATACTAACTCGAGCACGTAACTTATTTACATACATGAGTGCATACTTGTACGCACATATGCGAGAAATTTTGTGTGCGTGTATAGCAAACATCAATCTATTAGATAAAGAAAAAATAACTGATACCGATTCACTGAACATTCGAGGCATCGGTCGTAATATTCCAGTGTCACATGCCAAAAATCCCTTCCCAGGCCACCTCTGCCCTTGTTCAGTCGCGCCCGTAACATGCGACTCACCGAATGCTTGCCCGCCCCAAGGTCACTGGCGCTATCACGAACTCCGCTTTACAAGGATTCACGCAGTTATTCTACAACACAAAGGATTAATTTGGTCTATGATCACCCCCATCCCTCCCATCATACAATATTTAACACAGAATACAACTGAAAATGAATTCCCCCAACCCCTCTGTCACGCCTGCGCGTGCATGCACATACGAGCCAGACATGCTCACTGTTTCCTAACCGGTAATTCACGACACAAATCAAAACGTTCATTTGTTACCTTTTCTTCACCAAGGCGCTCATTCTTACGAAATCTGTGTTAATAGAAGGTTTAAGGTTTAAGGTAAGTTACCAGTGGGTTGCTGCCCAATCCAAGTGGATTCTATATGGCAGCTAGGATGAAACTAGGTAAATCATCTATAAAAGGTGGAGGAGACCACTTTGTGACAAAAATTAAAGAAACGACGGGTTAAAAGATTCCTCCGCCAATATGAATCGAAGACGGGTGTGTTGAGGAATAGTTAAAAGGGTCGGGAAACAGGACAACCGGAGAATGGCAAAATGGCTACAATCCAATAAAAGGGGGGCAACTGATTGGTTCCCACCGCAAAAACGACAGCGAGGGCTGATATGAGCATCACCCGAAACAAGATGGCCGTGAGTAAGTCTCGTGTGGCCAATGCGAACTCGGCAAAGGGCCACCTCCAACGACCGCATTCTATGACGATTCGAGGGCCAAGAGTGAATAGAATTTTTTATTTTGTATAGTTTGGATGTTGAACAGTCATCCCATTCATTCTGCCACAGTTGAAAAATATACTTTCTTATTGAAGGAAAGTAGTCCCTAAAAGGCAGAGCCGAGTTCTCGGGGGACACAGAATGTGCTGAGTGGGCCAGCCGATCAGCCCTCTCGTTGCCCAGGACCCCCATATGCCAGGGGACCCAGCAAAAAATAATTCTACATCAAGACGCATTTTGGATCAGCCAGTTGCAAATTTCTGTGACTAGGGGATAGGATGCATTAAAAGATACTAATTGAATGTAAGACACTTGAGCCGGAGGAAATTACAAAATCACTAAAAGGTAAAATTTGGGGATGAGTCTAAAGGCTAAAAGGATTGCTGAAAGTTTAGTGGTAAAAATGGATGCTGCTGGCGGCAAAGATAGAGTTAGGAATTCTCCTCCTGGGTAGATGGCTTCGGCACCCACGTAACCGTCCGACTTAGAGCCATCCGTGATAGTGGGCAGCATTGTTTGTGTGAGGTCGAATGCTCTAAGAACAGGCTCTTAATTATGCGAGGGTCCATGGAGGACTTCTCCAGGCTACACATGTTGGTACATACTGTGGGGAGAGGAGCACGCCAACTAGGGGTCAGTAAAGGCGGGAGGGTAAGGACCCTTGGAGCACCTAGGTTAGAGAGATGATCTCCTATGCGAAGGTTCAAAGGGCGGGGTAAAGATGGCAACTTATCATATGCCGCCGTTGATTCGGCAGCATATAGGCATCTGTAGACCTCTGATACAGGGGCTTGCTGTACTCGGCAGAGATATCGCATGCAGATTTGAAGTCTATGGTAAGGCAAAGGGAGTACCCGACTCTCGCAGTAAAGGCTGTTGACAAGAGAAGTACAGAAGGCTCCATTAGAAAGGCGAACTCCGAGGTTTCGAATGGGGTTCAGCATTTTAAGGGCTGAAGGGGAAGCCGATGAGTAAATTTGACAGCCATAATGCAATTTGGATTGGACGAGGGCTGTGTTAATGTCCACAATGTTTGTCGGTCACTGCCCCACGAAGTGTGTGAGAGGACTTTCAAAATGTCTAAGAGCCCGCAGACAGCCTGTTTGAAGTCGGCGTAGGTGTGGTAACCAGTATAACTTTGGATCGAGAGTTACGCCAAGGAATCGAAACTCGGAGACAAACTCTATATCTTCGCCTTGCAGGGAAATAGATGGCGGGACAAGGACCCCTCTGCCTCGATGGAAATACATTGCTTTGGTTTTGTTCGTAGAAAAGCGGAATCCCTTAAGTTGTACTCTTATAGAGACAGCATCGACCGCCAGTTGTAGCCGACGCGCTTCTGATGGAAGGCGAGGTGAGGAACAGTATAGTGCTAAATCATCGATAAACAGAGTTGCCGATACACCCTCTGGGAGAGACCAAATAATATGATTGATGGCAATTATAAAACATAAGACACTTAAAACACTGCCCTGAGGAACTCCCTCCTCTGGCGGTTGCAGGTCAGAGTATGCGTCTCTAACACGTACCTTGAAGGATCGAGATGCTAAAAAACTTTGAAATAAGTGAGGGTAAAAGGCCTCTTATCCCGCAGACGTATAGCTGCTTCAAGATGCCGTATCTCCATGTTGTGTCGTAGGCTTTCTCAATATCGAAAAATATAGCCAGGACTCGGTGCTTTAATGAGAAAGCTTTCCGGACCGATCCCTCGAAACGTTCTAGTAGGCCAAGGGTACTATAACCTTTGCGGAAGCCACATTGAAATGGAGAGAGAAGGTGATTGGTTTCTAGGAAGCAGTTTAGGCGCTCCAATATCATTTTTTTCCAGCAACTTACTCAAACAGCTGGTGAGAGCTATAGGGCGGTAGTGATCTGCATCCAACCCGTCCCTGCCCGGTTTGACAAAGAGAAGGATGATCCCAATGCACCATAATGACGGGTAAAAACCCTTCACCCATATAAGGGTGGACAAATCAAGTAAGAAGAGAGTAGAGTGTGGATGTAGGTGCCGAATCATATCGAAATGGAGCTCGTAAAGGCCAGGGGAAGTAGATCTGCAAAGGGACAAAGCGCTATGCAGCTCATTGATGCTGAATAGAGCGTTATACGGAAGGTTAGATTTTGTTGTGAAGTTGAGAGAATGAGACTATTCCTTTGATTTGTAGGATTGAAAAGCCTTATCGTAACGGATGACACTGCTGACGGCGCGGAAATGGTAAACAAAACCATTGCTGATGGCCAGGCTGTCATTCTCCAAGGAACCGTCTAAGTTGAGTGTGGGGGTATGATAATCAGCATAACAGCCCCTGGTCTTATTAATCCTCTTCCAGATCTTAGCAGTAGGTGCCATAGAGAAACGTAACGGCGCCATGAATTTCGGCGCGCCTGACGAAGGGTTCTTTGGTAAAGGGCACGAACTCGGTTTCGGTCGACCTTGTTGACAAAGTTGGGTTCTTTCTGAATCGGGCATGGGCTAACTTGTAACTTTTGATAGCTGTTACACACGTCGGGGTCCACCAGGGCATGGTTGAGCGGCCCGTGGCGGGTCGCCTCCGTGGGAAGGTCTGTGTTGCTGCATTGTAGATAGTCGATGTAAAGTATTCTACTGCCGCGTCTACTCCATTGAAGGTCCATAAGGATGCACTTGTGAAGGAAGTCTCTCGGAAACCTTCCCAATCTGCATGATCTAAGTCCCACTTAAGGGGCATAGTTGTATGAGAGCTAACTTGAAGGGCCGATAAGACACTAGGGAAGTGGTCACTCCCATGGAGATCGTCAAGAATTGACCATCGAAATTTCGTGAAGCAATCAGGGGAACAAACAGACAGGTCAACACAGCTAAAAGAGTCCGTCTGGACATGATAAGAAGTAAAATCGCCAGTATTTAAAACACAAAGAAAGTCAGATAAAACACTGCCTTTGGCATTTCGAGTGATGTCACCCCAGAATGGATGACGGGCGTTAAAATCTCCTAGTAATAAGAATGGAGCGGGAAACTGGTCTATAAGTTCTAAAAGGTCGGGTGTTGGCAATGATAAACAAGTGGGTAGGTAAATAGAGCAAACGGTAAAAAGCTGAGTAAGAAAAACCCTCACGGCAACAGCTTGGAGGGTAGTATGTAGGGGGATGGGAGAAACATGGTGGGGGGCCCCATGGGAGGAGCTTTCAACAGGAGCAATAGAGTTGAAAGTGAGAAAGCCGGGTACCGGCGGAAAGGGCCGTATACTCAGTTTATTCTCCTAAAGACAAATAACAGCGGGGTGGATAGTCGTCAAAAGAATTTTGAGTTCTTCCCACTTTGGAGGAACGCCTTGGCAATTCCATTATAAAATGTAAGATATTATGTGTGACGATTAGATACCACTGTGGATATCTTTTTCTCTTTTGAGGCCGATATTGTATTTGAGGAGCCTGCTTTTGCAGGGGGAGAGATCCTAGATTGAGCAGTAACTGGGTTTTTTTTTCGTAGGTTTTGGAGAACCGACCGAGGCCCTTGATTGTAATTCGGGCTCACAACCTGGCGGAAAAGGAAGATCGAGAAGGAATTTTCGGCCGGTAGATCGGGATTCATGGGTCGAGGGTATTTTCGGTATCTGAGGAGTTGGTCCAACCACCGCGATTGGTGATGTTGGAGTATCAACTGCTTCCATCGGATCTTGGGTTGAAGGGTGAACGGAACGAACACGTGATTTGAGCGATGTGTGTGGAGCTGGGTGTATATCTGCCATCGTTTGGATCAGGATGGGGCCTAAGTCCTGTGAAGGGCGGGACGGACTTGAGGGCATAGAATGTTCAGCCATAGGGAAGGAGTCCATTGAAGATTCCCGGGGATCGGCCAAGTCAGCTCCAGAGGCTGCCCGCTTATTGGTGGTCGATGACCCAGGTGAGGAATCCTTCCTCTTACCACTGGGCTTTGGGTCTCGGGGCCGGGTGGATGAACCTTCACTGGTCGATGTTTAGGATTCTTTCAAATAGCGTCTGATGTGTTCAAATGTCTCACTCTGAGCGTCTCTCCCAGCTAGAGCTGGTTGAGAGAGGGGGGCTACATTGGTTATCTCGATGTGAGAGCGATGCTTCGACTGCATATTCTGAATGTTTTCGACGCTGCGAGTAGATGTAAGATGAAGTGCTTCAGGCTGGTCGGAACTCGCGCGTGATGCTTGGTTTCGTCCAGCATCACGTAAAACGTCAGAGAAGAGCCGGCCGAGTGGTGAGCTTTGTGCTCGATCACGCTGGCGGGTTTCTCTTATATCTAGACGTAGGGAGTCGTGCAAAGCGAACACCTCCTTTTCATATAAAAATATAGAGCAGAGTTTTGACGAAACACAGTGGGTACCACCGCAGTTGGCACAGCGGGGTGTTTTGGTGCATTCGGGGCCATGGTAGTCAGAGCTACAATTCACGTACGAGCGAGGGTGCCGACAGGCACGGCCAACATGTCCAAATTGATTGCAATTGAAGCAGCATCTGAGTAGTTCGAGGTAGGGACTTACCGGGACACGAAGGTACCCAGCTTTAATATACTACGGCAGTTCTTGTCGTTCAAATGTTAAAAATCAGTGTGGCGGTTGGGTCTCTAGTGGAGCCTAATTTTTTAGTTACCCTGTGTACGTGTGTGACATGTTGGGTACTAAACTTACTATAAAGGCGGGTAGGGTCGTAGTCCTTTAGTTCGTTTGAACGGACGACACATTTGACAAAATTCAGACGCGGATGGGGCGAGGCAGTTATTGGAATTTCAGCTATCGAAGATAGATTTCGCACAAGGTTGTGTTGGGAGTGGGATGACACCTCGACTACGACATCACCACTACCTCTTGACCACATCCGGCTGGGTTCACCACACCGGGACTCAAAAGATTCATTGACGTCAAACACATCGACTTTTGCAAATGGGGTGTCGGATGATGAATTAATGACAAGAAAGCGAGGATAATATGGATCTGGGTCTACTTTGTTGGAGTAGGGGTCCAACGAGCGAGGGAAGGCTTAAAGGGAAGCTAAGGAACGTTTGGCACGAGAACCATTACGAGAAGGGGAGGTTTTTGGTTTATGGCTAGCCATTGCAAAAAGAAAAAAACTTCGCATTCTCCCTCGGGACTCCCCACCATGGAGGCCTACAAGGGCCCGGCACTACTGCAACTATACAATCAGTTACGTCCAGTATGTCCTCCTAGAGAATGGATACAGATCCACCACACCATCTTTAGAAACCTAAGAGGCTGCCCGAGTTTTCCTACGCACGGAGAAAAGGGGCCAACGATGCGTTTCTCCTTGGGCATTCGGTAAACGAAGGCGGTGGAGATGCCCAGCCTCATTCACATTCATGAAAGAACAATTCTGAATCAATCCATTAAACGAGCAGAGGTCGGGTATCCATAAGGTCCACTAGATAGGTGAAGGAAGAGGGGGAAATAAAGGGCAGTGGAAGAACGTAATAGGGGGGGGGAAGAAAGAGGAGTATGTTAAAAGTCTTGTTAGCAGCACCATGGGACCCCTAAGGGGCCCAGAGCTGACCCCCCTCGCCACGAGAAGGCCAGAGCCTCTCTGGGAACAACCCCTGAAGAAAAGATCCCAGAGAGGGAGGGAGTGTGTTAATATATATACATACATGGTGTTCGGGCTAAATTTCACGATTTTAATGTCTCTTTTTTTTGGGGGGGGGGACATGTTAATGTATCGGCGAACAATCAACATCATTGGATAGCATAGAGAGTAAAGTTTTAGTTGAGAAAAGGTTACCTGACATGGATGAGTGAAAGCCATCTGAATATTGGAAAAAAGAGTTACCTGCATCATTAAAATGCCAACATCATGAATGGCGTTGAATATGTAAACACTGTAAGACGCGACCTAGCTACAACGTATACTACGATGCCGTCCGTGGTCAGGAGAAAGGAACAAAGCAGGCATCTTTATGACGACCGCACGCTGGAATTCATCCAACAACTGGAGGAGAAGGTGATGGAAGACCCGAGTAGGGGAATCGGGACTTTGTGTTTATTAGTTATGAATTAATTAATAGGTTAGTCTATGATATAGATGGAAAATCAAACTTTTACCAATGTGAAAAAAATAAGAATGTTCTATGAAGAATTGCTTTGATAATGCCAATTTTATAGCGTCGAGTGCATATACGTGCTACATTCTGGCCTTGTAATTGTACGTTTGGCGCCACTGACCTGTGGTAACGTTAGCCCGAGACTCGCAGTCAATGCCAAGATCTCCGAGTGCTTGACTGTCAATCTGAGGATGGTGCACATGATCAAGGAAGAATTGGATGAGCGAGGCTGTGATGACGAGGATAGGGCGGCCGCTCGGAAACTTCGCTCTAAGCGTTCTGATGCGAAAAGAACAGCCCAATTTGTCGCGGAGATCCCAGGCCATCATTAACAACGAACTCAGAAAGTCAATGAGGTCCAACCACAGGGAGAAAGAAGTATCAGACTCTGTCATTAGGTAGTTAATACATGAGGTCATCCGCCATTACTCATATATGATGAGGAAAGGCCAGTTTCTTTCAAAGAGGATGAAGGACAAGCGGAAGGAAAGTCCTGCCTAACTTTAGAATTAACTGAAGCACCCCCCCCCACCAAGCCTGGCATGCTTTGATTCTTCTCAGAAGAGAAGAATTTCTTTCATAACCAGGTGGTTAACTTGCAAACCAACCGATGGATTTTTGTGTCATCCAAAGATGTACCGAAAGTAATGATGACTAAGTTCCCGATCCACATCGCTGAATTTATGGTGTTCAGTAGCAAGGGGAACGCTATGCTCCAATTTATCTTCGCAGAGGGCTCCATCAAGTGCCAGGAAGAGATATTGATGCCCTGGATCGAAGAGGTGGGCGGTAGAAGGCCTTATGTGTGGCACCAGGACTCTGTGGGAGGACCCAGTTATGGCTGTCAGACAATTTCTTTGACCACATCACTCCAAACATCTGACCTCCTAACTCCACATACTACAAACCCCTGGACTATTATTTGTGGAGCTTGGTTGAGGGAGAGACCAACAAGTCCCCGTTCACCACCAAGGTGGAGCTTAGGTCCAGGATCACCACAGTTTTCACCCAGCTAAACAGGGGTAGCGTCGAGAAGGACTGCTGAAGTTTCCGTTGCTAGACCATAATTGAGAGTGACGACGATTTCCTTGAATAAAATGAACAGTACAGCAATCCTTCGACTTTGGTAAATATAATTGTATAAAGGAACTTTTGTCTTCTTTTCTTTTATAGTGAAGTTAGGCGACAAATAAATGTTGAACTTAAATAAAATACATTTCAAAAGAAACAATTTACAAAGGAAATCTCTTGAAAACAGACCCCTACATTTGAGAAATTCCTAATTAACATAAAAAAACAGCATTGCAAAAAAGAGTGACATTAAATGATTTTAAAGTATTACCCCTAAAGGCCTAACTAAACATTCAGCACCGTAAAGTGCCGTTTTTCCTCTTTTTTTTCCTCTTTAATCGGGTTTAACTTGTTGATGTCATCTTTCTTTAATTTAAATATTTTTTATAGGATAGCCATAAAAAATAGCTATATATATATATATATATATATATATATATATATATATATATATATATATATATATATATATATATATATATATATATATATATATATGTTTTCGGTGACTGTGCCTTTTGCCGGAGGTCGCCAGATGGACGTAATAGATTAAAACAAAACAAAAAATACTCCTAAACAGTCTTATTTCTTCCATAAAAGACCCCAACCCTTCAAATTGAAGAAACGTGACAGATATCCTCATTTTCGTCCTATCTCTCAAATTCTTCATCCATAAATTTAGGATAACAAATTCGAAATAGACGCAAATACAAAGAACAGACCACCGTTATGGAGAATGACTGCGGTACAAGTGACTATAACAAACAAACAAACGACGATACTCTAAAAGAAAAGAAATCTGCTTTGGTTTCTTTCTCTTTGTGTTTGTTTCCTTGGAATTTGCGCTCGTCATTTTAGGGAGGAAGAATTTTCCCATTAAAGAATGGTAGGAAAATCACTTGACAGCCATCATCCCAGTGAGTTTTTGGCTCATTAACCCCGTGATGGACAAGACCATAAACAAGGGCCTTAGTCCCCGGACGAGAACCAAAGTCCCTCAAGTAGGCAGGAAGCTAGGGGGTGGAGGGTGCCCTTAATCACTGGAGCTACATAACCAACGGTTGACGACGGCCACGATACGACTCACGGAGAAACTACAATAAACGGGAAGAACTTCAGAAAATCAATTGGAATATAATAGGCCTCGAGGAAGTCAGAATTAATAGACGCTTACCATCTATAAAAGGACAATATTAATCGTATAAGACTCCTTAGACCCTGTGGCATATCACCTTTCATAACGGACTTATGATATTAATTAATCAAAATATAATTAAAATCTCGAGTAAGTAATCCTTACGAGTCATCCAAACCAAGGGAACGAAGTAACTTGCATGAAGCATTGAAAAATACGCACACACAAAGAAACCTCCACGTCAGGATGGGAGAAATGAGCGAGACCTCAATTAGATGCGAGGGAAGAGCAACCATTAAGATTATGATGTCCTACTATCGAATGAGATCGAATGGAAAAATAAGTGAAATCGACTACAAACACTACAACAATTAGATATCATCTCCACCAACACGGATAGTGCTTATAGACTGGCCAGAAAGTAGATTAAAATAGATATGAAACAAGATGGAACCAAACTAATGAGGAAATATACAATGTCAACTCAAGCTTTAACATAAAATTAATGACTTCCAGATTAGACGAGCAAAAAAGTTGAATGGATGTCAGATTATTATTATTATTATCAAAAACTTAGAACGGTTGGGATGTGTTAGGTGAGATTTGTTAAGAAAGTAACGATGTTATAGATAATGTAAATACGAGGGGCGGTCAATAAGTTATGCGAATCGGGAGGGCAAAACAGAGGAAGGGGGATGGCTGTTTGTGGGGGTGTTAGGACAAGTTATGACAAGTCAGGACCTGCAGCCGCACGCTCCTGTCTCATCTATTTAAGAAGCAGTAGCTGATCGTAGATCGTCAGTCACAAATTTTTCAACAATGAGAAGGTTGAGTACCGCGCACTGATCAAATTTTTAACCAAGGAAGGCAAGAATGCAAAAGAGATCCATGAACGCATGGTTGCAGTGTACACCGACACCGCCCCTTCCTATGCAACGATTGCTCGCTGGAATAGGAAGTTACGCCATGGTCGCGAGTCCCTTGAAGATGACCCCCATCCAGGACGCCCGTCAGACGTGACCAACGAAGACAATGTGGCCCGTATGGAGAGGATAATCCTCGAAAATCGACGGGTGAAGGTCGAAGAAATGGAGCGATAACTTGGAATATCACATGGAAGTGTTATCAACATCATCCACGACAATTTGGCCATGACCAAGGTCTGTGCCCGTTGGGTCTCTAGAAACCTCACGCCCCATGATCGACTTCAACGTCGTAAAAGTTCGGAGGAGCTGCTGCTCCTGTACAACCAAGACCCAGCGGAATTCGAGTCACGCGTAGTGACAGGTGATGAAACGTGGGTCCATCACTGGGATCCCTAGCGACTACTTTTTATTCCGCCAGCTCAAGGCTGCACTGCGTGGATGCCGGTTTGGGGACGATGAAGATCTCCAGCTCGCCGTCCAGGAGTGGATTGAACAGCTGTCGGGAGATTTCTGGTTGTCGGGAATTCAAAGCCTCAGGGACAAGTGACGCAAGTGCATTGAAGTCGAGGGTAGTTATATTGAAAAAATAATAAAACACTTTTCCTCATATCTCGTTTCCTTATATCCGAATTGCAAAACTTATTGACCGCCCCTCGTATGCAGCAGATAACGAGCCCACAAAGTATCGTAAAAAGGAAACTATACGAGGCACTCAGGCGGGACGGGACACATTTCTTTTGTACTTGCCCAGTTTCCCCAATCGAGACAGATTCACCTACCAGAGAAATGCTCCTCTTAGTAAATAACCGAATTAAAACTAGGTCTTTTAACACTAATTTAAATAAGATTACTAAAAAACTAAGAAACATAATATAAACAGTGATGGTAAAATGACAGAAAAATCGTGTACGTGTTTGCAAGATAATTAAGAAACGACTCGGGGAAGACCGGAGAGTATCAAATAAAGTTGTTAGAAAAACCATCCTAATTAAAATATCACTGAAACAAATGAAATAATACTTAATAACTGGTAAACAGCAAACGACAAACTTAAAGAACATACAGGGGAATAATATCACAAAATATAATAGAAAACGTCGGGCAGTAGACCTTTAACATTACAAGGGACATAATAAACTAGACATTACAGTGAGATTCCTCCAACCTCAAAGAGAAAATTTAAACTCGTGAGAATGAAAAAGGACGAAATATATGGAAAATTTAGTCTACCTTATCTCTTATAAAGGCCAGGGAAGAAAATGCTATCGGATTATTTTCCATTTTCTTTACAAAATGTTTTAGGAAAAGAAAACGCCATTGGCATTGACTAACGCTTCATTTGTACTTGTCAAAAAATGAGATGGGAAGAAAACGCCATCGGCATTGAGTAACGCTTCATTTGTACTTGTCAAAAAATGAGATAGGAAGAAAACGCCATTGGCATTGAATAACGCTTCATTTGTACTTGTCAAAAATGATAGGAAGAAAACGCCATCGGCATTGAGTAACGCTTCATTTGTACTTGTCAAAAAATGAGATAGGAAGAAAACGCCATTGGCATTGAGTAACGCTTCATTTGTACTTGTCAAAAATGATAGGAAGAAAACGCCATCGGCATTGAGTAACGCTTCATTTGTACGTGTCAAAAAATGAGATAGGAAGAAAACGCCATTGGTATTGAGTAATGCTTCATTTGTACTTGTCAAAAAATGAGATAGGAAGAAAACGCCATTGACATTGAGTAACGCTTCATTTGTACTTGTCAAAAAATGAGATAGGAAGAAACGCCATTGGTATTGAGTAATGCTTCATTTGTACTTGTCAAAAAATGAGATAGGAAGAAAACGCCATTGACATTGAGTAACGCTTCATTTGTACTTGTCAAAAAATGAGATAGGAAGAAAACGCCATCGGCATTGAGTAACGCTTCATTTGTACGTGTCAAAAAATGAGATAGGAAGAAAACGCCATTGGTATTGAGTAATGCTTCATTTGTACTTGTCAAAAAATGAGATAGGAAGAAAACGCCATTGACATTGAGTAACGCTTCATTTGTACTTGTCAAAAAATGAGATAGGAAGAAACGCCATTGGTATTGAGTAACGCTTCATTTGTACTTGTCAAATAATGAGATAGGAAAGAATTAAGGAATTGCAGAAAACCAGTTTCGTAGCAAGACCCTTCCATGACCCTGATTTGAAAAGGGAATCGCATAGTTAAAGAAAATGTTCAAGTTTGCCATAGTATTTATTCCCTTCTTTAATGGTATTTCCCTAGATGTTATCTGCCCAAGATTTTTTTTTATTCTTCTCAATTTATCTTTGATAATTTTTTTCCAAAATCGATCCTGCCTTTACCCATTCCAGACCTATTTTTCTTACTATATGACTCACAGAGGATCTTCTGGCTCCATGATTTTTAAATCCTGGAATTATCCTTCTCTTAGGTGGTAACCTCCATAGTAAATAGTCTCAGCTTTTTTAAAAAGAATCCGAGCGGAGATACGAACTGCCAACCCAACGATTGCCGGGCAAGCGCGCTAACCACTATACTAGCCGTCATTGCCTAGTTCTAGCTTTGTCGCTCTTTGTTGAGTTCCATATTTCAGTGTTGTATGTTAAATTCATAAAACATAATCATTTTAAAGATAATTTAAAATCGAAAACTATCGATAGTATCTTGGCACACATTTATGAAAAGAAAGCCAACGGAGGGATTAATATGCCAAGTCTTTTTAATAGGAAAGTTCGTAAAAGAAAGAAGCTAAGTGATGGACGGCGATTCTGTGGAATATATAGGTCAGACAAGGCAGCTCGAAAGGATTGTGTTTGGCACTCGGAAGCGTGAGGACATAGAACATTTATTTGTTAATTACTTTATATTTTAGTCATATTGCCTTTATTATATAGTGGCGTGCATCAATGGAAGTAATGCTTCCCCTATTTAAGAAGAAAAGAAAATGAAATTACACCCCAACGACTAATATAACAGCAGAATCAATTTTATTCTTACATTTATGCTTGCCTATACTTGTATCCGCCATACGGTACCATTCACTTACAATCAAATTGGCGTTAGACCCTGATGCGCCCGACTGCAATTGAAGAAATGCATCCTTTTCGTCCAGATTTCTACTCTGTTTACTTCTTTTTTTCTTAATTTCAATAATAGTTCTGCTTTTTGGTGCTGCTTTGGAACGAATAGTTTAAAAGATGTTTTTCTTTTCTTAGCAATAATATACAGTGATTAGAGTTTTTTGATTTTGACCTAGATATTTCAACGCCGTGTTAGAATTGAGAAAAAAATAACCTATTTGTATACGGAAAAGGAAGCAAATTTAGCTTTGCTGTCATCTGCTTCCATCTTGCTACCCTGCTGGATTGCCAGAATCTAGGAACACATTAACGTAACTATTATTATGCTCTGAAGCTTAAACAAATTTTTAGGTTATATTTAAATACTGGTTGTGAGAAAGAAAGCAGCTAAATAGCAAAAACTCTAGTATGGTTAAACTCTTATATCTTAAGCATTTTTTTTTTAATATTTCCGGTATTCTGGCGGGCCTACTCCCATAGTGACCCTTTGTATCTTTGAGATCAGTAGTTCTGAGGCGGTGCTTAGATAAGTGTGTCGTATTGTTGATTCATTTTTGTAAAGTAATGATTCCATTTTTAAACAAAATGGATGCCAATGAAGTTGGGAGAAAATGCGATTGCACTATGGAAAAATTATTAAAAAGGAAGTTCAGTGTGATGACTTATAATGAAATAGAAACTAATATTAAAATACAAATACAATGTAGGCCAATATGATATAAAATCTTGGCTAGCTGGTTGTGCATACTTACAGAAGCTATTTTAAAATTTAAATAAAGTTTAAAAAAGTAACATTTAAATAAAGTGAGCAGCTTACAATTTTCTAGTTATTTTTAATGAACAAACATATTTACTTCAATTAACATTCATTTTTGTAAAACTTAAATTGCTTCCTCATCTTCAAAAGTCACCGCACGCCACTGCTATTCTGTAGCTTCGTTTTCCTATACCGCCCCCCAGCCCCCAAATTTCCCCCTGCTACTTCCCGCTGCTCTTCTCATCACGAGTTTACAAGCGAGTCCTAAGAAAGCGTTCATTGGTAGACTTCAAAAACCAAATCATAGTTCGCCATCCACCTACCACAAAGATATGGTTTATTACTTTCCTCTTTAAAAGCTCACTTCCAGTTTGATTGTGAGAATGATTTTAAGATGAGTGTTGTTAATAATTGTATTTCTTTTGTATTTGAAACATCCTCGGCATAGCGATTTTCACCTCGAATTTAAAGCGCAATAGCAGCGAGGGAGATAGACCACAGGAAGTGTGTAGGGAGAGCTACAAATCGTCCAGCTGGTATTGAGGGCAGGATGGCATACTGCGGCTGTTGGAGCTCTCGTTGCTTCACTCGCTTGTTTGTTATTATTTTCCTATTAGCTGACCAATCTAAATGATATTGCTACAACAGAACGGTGAGTGTAGGGCTTTCTAACTTCGTGTTTCTGTAGAGAGCTTAATAAGAACAAGTTAGAAGTCAAAATATAAATATATTAGTTTAAGAAATTATTTAGTTATTTTTTTAATAAAGAAAATAATATTATGACATATTAACTATGAATCTTAATCAACAAAGTAAATACGATTATAATAAAGAATGAATTTTTCAACACTCAACTACATGGTGAATTCCTGAGAAACCTATTCACTGTCCAAAGTTCTGTCTATTTAGACTTATGGTAAAGATAAAACAGCAAGATAATATTGGTGGAATTATCGTAAAACGCATAACACGAGAACTTCAAGCCTCCTATATATGAGACAACAAGGGGTAGGGTAGGTAAAGATATATAGCTTCAGTATCCAACTATCCCATTTATAGGACGTTGGGGCTCAATGGGTAAAAAAATCTACCGGTTCTGATCACAGAGAAGGACTTCTAGATAGTCAGAAAAAAAGGAGGCTATATTATTAAGAACGAGGTCAGCAGCACCAAGAAACCAGACGCATGAATACCTGATGCCAGGAAACATTGACCAATCTATAAATCCAAATCAACCTAGTTACTCTCGTAGCCAGGAAGAGGCGAGGGGGTAAGCGCCCCCCCCCCCCACTCCTTTAGATTTCTCTTCCTTCACAACACAAAGCCCGGCGCTTATGATTTCATCTAAGTGTGAGAAAATGAATGGGAAGCTACACACACTTAATTGGAGAAACCGAAGGAAGTTAGTCTTTGCACTTGTAAGCAATCAGCTATATATTTATATGAAGATTCATTTACACCAAAGTTGCACAAATTCATGTAACGTTCTTTCCCAGACTCACGTTCCGACAGGAGCGACCATTGATCTCGCCTCAGTCACGTTATCGTCCTTTGGGTCACAACAAACTCCGTTGCCATTTCATTCCATTTGTTAATTAACGCCAATCTGCTACACTGAAATCCTATTTCCCAAACTTTGCTATCGTTTTCTTGCTATAAATTCTATTTTCTCACCACCTATCTATAAAATTCCTTTGATAGACAATCTCTGCTCTTTCTCTCTCTCTCTCTCTCTCTCTCTCTCTCTCTCTCTCTCTGCTCTCTCCTTCTCTCTCTCTCTCCCCTTCGAACAAACATTGATTTCAAACAAAGCTCCTCCCCAGAAACCCCATTGGTCACGCTCACCTTCTCTACACATATAAAACAATCAGACTTTAAACACACCTACACAACATTCTCACTATTCCCATTATCCACACAGTCGATCAAATCACTTCGTCTTCGTCGTTGTGGAAAGGATTCAAAAGCTCCAGCTATTCATCTTATAAAACCTAAAGTTCAAAATAAAGTTATTTTTCATAAAGTTGTTTGCAAAATCCAAAATACGAACTTATTTTGTGGACACCCTAAAAAATGAACTCGAACCCTGAACTTGGATTCATGTTGCAGAGAAGGAAAATTTGTTCCAACTTGGAATTTGTGACCCCACCACAATCATCAACCTCCCCACTCGCTACAAGCGAGTTGAGTAGAGTCATGGGCAAGGAAGCAGGAGAAGAGTCGCAATTAAGTGTAGGGTCCCGTGTTTTAATATAAACGGATTCTATAATTCAAGCTTTATTCATTATTAGCTTGACCAATTATTTAAAAATATTGATAGTTATGTCAGCGTTGGATTTAATTGCATGTGTTCTATTAGGGGGATGCCTCTTTACGATTAAGTGGGTATCAGGTAAGAACGCTGATGCCCATGTGTGAGGAGAACCATGCTCTAAGGGAGCGAATCTGCAGCCATGTATCTTCCTTGGAGACACCGAGGACAAGTAAATTCTTATACAACATGACTGCGCATCTCTAGAGTAGGTTTAACCTTTTAGGTGAAACAACTGCCAATATTAAATTTATTTACAAATACTAATTTGGATTTTGTATGGAAAAAACGGCGCTTAATAATTTGGAGAACTTTCTTCGGAACTATGTTAAGCGGACTCATTTCAGGAGTAAAATATTTAGTCTTTAGGAAAATCGTAGGAAAGATTAGCAAGTAAATATTGGGAATTGAAAAATTTGTAAATGAGTGTATTTACTATTGACATGGGATACGAATTTTTCTGTAAAAAGCTTCTTAGAAATTCAAATTATTCGTGCATGAGTGAGAATGAGGAAGATAGGTGGAGGGCACGATAGACGTATTGATCGAGTTCAGTTTGCAGAAACAAAAGGTTTAACATTCTAAACGATCGTGACAGCTTTACCGCCCTTCATAATTCTTAGCCTAAATTAACAATGCAACTCGAAGATAAGCTTAACAGATTCCTATTAAATCTCCAGTTCTCAAAAGTCATAGATCATTCCATTTATGAATCTCTGTTTGCCAGTGGCTGTTGCCTTGGTGATTTTTTTATGGCCTACCAAAACTACACAAGCATAACACCCCCCCCCCTTAGACCAATACTTGCCTCGTACTTACTTCCGACTTATAAAATAATCGCAAAATACTAGATCTGCTCTCACCCTTAGCCCAGAACCAGTTAACCATAAACAAATAGTTATTCCTTTGCTCAAGAAATTTTCCACCAAATTTTTACTCATCCAAATTTCTCTTAAGCTACGATGTGTCCTCGTTGCTCACCAACGTACCAGTTAATTAAACCATAGACATTATCTTAGATTCTGCTTCTCATAATTGCAACACATTTCATATTTTTTCAAGGGACAAATTTAAATAACTTTTACAAATACTTTTTAAAGAAGGTATATTTCCCTTTGATGCGAAAATTTATAAACAGATAGATGGTATAGCTATAGATTCCCCAAATGACCCCATTGCGGGGAGATATTTTCAAAAATGATCTTAAAAATACCCTATTCCAAGCTTGTCCTTCATTTAAACCATTTTACCGAAGATTTGTAGACGACAGCTGTGCAGTGTTTAATAACCAGCACCAGGCTTACCAGTTTTTTTTTAATTACATCAATTCCATTCATCCAAATATTAACTTCACTATGAAACCGAAAAAAATTGTTTCCCCTTTTTAAGATATTTGAATTAGAAAGACGAATCAAGGCTTAACAACATTCATTCTCAGAAAGGCAACTTTGAATGGAGCGGGTACAATTTTTTTTAGTTTTTGTGATTTGTTCAACAAACTGAGGTCCGTGAAGACTCGTCTATAATGGTTTCCACCTGTCTTTCTCATTCTTGCTTATGCATGAAGAATTCGAATTTCCAAGAACCTTTTTCCAGAATATCTCCTTTTCGGGATTTTTGATTTTTTTTTTTAGGAGCCCATCTGGTGACTGCCCACTCGAGCATAAGTCGCTGTACTCACGTAAGCCTAGTCCTAAGCTAAATTAAAATAATATTAAAGAAAAAACTACAAAAAACAAAAGAAAAAGATAGTAAAGAAAATAAAAAAAGGCAGCAAGCACGCTCACGCGTTTGAGGCGAGGCGAGGCCCCGGCGCAGGAATGTGTGACCAAAAAAAAAGAGGAAAAAGTTAGATAAGGTGGAGGAGGCCGGCCTCCTAGAAAAAGTCCACAAGTCAGTGTGCACGAATCGTTCCGAGTACAAGGGACAAGCGGTAGTGACCAGGTTCCTCCCGGTACCAGGACAGGTAACTTGGGCGAAGATCACTGGGACATTCAAAAAGAATGTGCCGAACAGTCCGGGGGACAACGCAGTCGTCACAATAAGCGCAGGCGAGCGCTCAATCAAATGGCGGTGCGTCCCGCGAGTGTGTCCAATTCGGCCGTCTCCCAACTTGTTTGCCAAGCAGCCCGGAGAGCTGCCCGTATTCCTGCCATATAATCGATGTGAGAAAGAGCGAAACGCTGGTCCGGTTACCCAGGCCTTGCGGACTCTTTGGCGCCCTCATCGGCGCGGTTATTCCCCGAAATTCCTACATGTCCAGGAACCCAGCAAAAGATAATCTCCACATCCGCTCGGCCTGCCAAAACCGTGGCGTCACGGATTTCGCGAACCATGGAATGTGGAGATTCCAATGCCCCGAGAGAACTCAGAGCGCTTTGTTAATCGCTATGAATCACAATCCGGTCTTCGAACCGGGTACGTCGCGTAATCTCCGGTACCGAGTAGTGTATTGCTACCAGCTAGGCCGTGAATACAGAAGCAGCGAGTGGCAGAGCCCCACTGACTTCAAACAGAGTGGATACGGAGTGTAAGTCGACCCCCTCTTGGGCTTGGAGCCATCTGTATACACTGGGACGGTTCCAGCGTGACACGAGGAGTGCTCCAAAAAGGCCGAACGCGATACTCCCGGCGCTGTAAGAGCTTTGGGACCAGAGGCGTGGCGAGAAATGGTCAAAGGTGGTACCTTCCACGGTGGTGTTGTGGCAGAACCAGGGGTGACACCGGTCCGAGAGCTATACGTAGCTCTCGAATGAGTTTCCTGGCCTCTGGGCGGCATAGGCACAGTCGAGATCTGCTGTGAATCCAGTGAGAACTGTTGGCAACTGAGGGAGTCGATAAGCTCGTGCGTACAGACGAAGAATGCACTGTGCACGGCGTAGGGCAAGCGACATCTCCCCAGCGTCGACAAGTAGGCTCTCAATGGGGGAAGTGCGGAAGGCACCGGTCGCCAGGCGAAGGCTGGTGTAGTAGATCGAGTCCACCTTCCGCAAAACATGCTCGGATGCGAATGCATAAAACCCACATCCTTAGTCGAGAATGCCAAAAGGCACAACAACAAAGTAACAGAGCGCACATACACTTTAGGGCTACCAGATCTCCCTCATCATACATGGCATACACATGTTGTTACGCTTTAGCCCGGCGAACGTTTAAGGAGGCACGCTGTCAATCATGGCAAGGATATGTATCGTCCATCACCGCCACAACACCCGCACCTAAAGTTCATCTACAGTACACCTGCCAATACTCAAGATAAATAACAACCTCATCAGCCGACCACAGGAGGTGGTCAATATAGTAGCAAACTCTCTAAGGGACGTATCAAAAGGATTCCAAGAACATCTTTTCTTAAGACTGAAAACAGAAATAAGGCAATACTCCTGAACTTCTCAACACAACTAGCTCTTAAATACAGCAGTCCTTTTCCTCTACACGAAATGAAGCTTCGCTCTCAAACTGTCCAAATACTGCCACAGGACATAACTAAATATCCTACTCAATTATCCGAAAACTATATCCCAATGCCCCTGGGTATCTCTTAGATGCCTACAATAAGATTTGGCAAAACGGAACCTTTCCAGAGCAATGACGTCATGCCACCGTACTACTGTCCCTGAAACCCGGTAAGGATCCTATGCATCCAATAAATTACAAAGCAATAGCCTTAACAGCATGCCTCTGCAAACTCATTGAAAGAATGGTCAAAACAAGACCTAAGCAGTACTTAGAAGCCAACAATCTCCTATCTCACAGTCAATATGGCTACAGGAAAAATCGATCCACACTCGAACCTTTAACTTTGCGTGACCTAACCGCTCCTTTGCAGAAGGAGAAATTCTAAGGGCAGTATTCTTTGACCACAATAAAGCCTATGATAAAGCAGGGAAATGACACATCCTTAACCAAATTTATGACATTGGCATCAGAGACTCTCTCGCCTACTTTATTAAAAACTTTCTGAAGAACAGATATTTTCATGTAGACCTCCAGGGAACCTGTTCCTTCAGACAAATCCAGCAGTAGGGGGATCCCGAAAAGAAGCGTTCTGAGCACCACCTTGTTTTTAGTCGCCATTAATGAACTACCACTAAAAGTCCCACCTACCGTCAAGTGCTCTCTATACATAGACGATTTTGCCATCTAGCTCTCAGGGCTTCACAATTTCGAAGGAAAAAATAGTCACCGTCATCTTGAGCAGAAGAAGAAACATCCACATCTCAACGGTGTAACATAGACGGACAACTGCTCGAACAGATGCCAGGTTCCTAGGCCTCATCTTTGACCAAAAGATGTCATGGATAAAACACGCCATTGATCCCAGAAAACTCCGCATACCCATCAAAACCCTTTTTAAAAAACTGTCACATCTTCATTGGCGAGTGGAGAGAAAATCTCGTCTCTACCTACATAAGACCCTCTTACTCTCCAAATTAACATGCGGAAGCCACCTATATGTAACAGCATCCAATTTTACCCCCAAGAGCCTAGATCTCCCCCTAAACCACGAGGCCCTCGGACTTGCCACCGGAACATTCGAATCTATGTCCATATAAGATATCTGCGCAGAAACCGGTATAGCGCCACTCTGCTACCAAAGATCCCCAACAGAATTAAAATACCTAGCCCGAACCTACCGAAACACCACCAAACTGAACCGAATTCTAAAAAAATACAACACCAACGAATACTCCTACAAACCGGGAGATACATAGCATACACCCAAAGAGTCAAACCTTCTGCATAACTTGAACTTGCCTGAGCCGAACATCAACGAAAAACCCTCGACTACTCCCCCATGGGTAACACCCCCTCCAACAGTCTGCCGAATACCCTTGCCGTCTTTTAAAACAACACCGCAATCCCAGCACTATACACTTTTCCAGTGACACCAGAAAATCCATGAGCCTAGACAAACAATATTCACAGACGGATCCAAATCAAACAACGGGGTGGTATGCCCGGCAATCCTGCCTCATCAGACAAGAAAGGCACGACTACCCGAATGCGCGTCAGTTAAATCAGCGGAACTGACAGCAATTTTATTAAGTCAAAATATTCTCCGACTCCAATAGTGCACTAGAGATGTTAAAATCCTACACATCCCCTCGTCATCAAAATCCGAGATAAATTAGCTTCTCTCTCCAGCAAAACAACCTTACGCTAGTGATCCTTACATGTGGAGATCAAAGGTAACGAGGATGCCGATGCAGCAGCAAAAAAAGCTACGACAAACCAACCACAGAAGCAACGTTTTTCAAAGACTATTACAAACTCTTCAGCAAAACCATCAGAAACCAATGGCAAAACGAGTGCCGCATACATGGCCATCCACACCTTCGCCAAATCAAGCAGAACGAAGAAGAATGCACATTCTCCTCCATGAAAACGCGAAAGGATGAAGTGGTCTTAGCACGACTGAGGATAGGACACACCTCTGTGACCAGCAGCCACTGTGGTTCTCCAATTCCCCACCACCACAATGCGCCACGTGCAACACCCAAATCTCCACCCCTCTTGTGATAGTGAGTTGCAGGAAACATCGAGAAAAGAGAGCGAAAAACAACCCCACCCTAGAAACAATTCTAGGTGATGTTCCCAAAACAAAGGACAACCTCTCTGAAACAAACAAACAGTTATACCAAAGAATTTAAACTTTGTAAACGAACACCGACTGGTTAGACCCAAATATGGGTGAAAGAGGGCGTAAAACGAAAAAAAAACAACACAAGGGCCGTGGAGCTTCGGTAGATAGAGCACAAACACATAAACTGCAACGCCTCCCCGAACCCATGTATAATCCAATGAAGGCGCAATTTATCATTTAAAGGGTGTGCACAAACAGAGGTGAAACGCGGATGTGGTCCACGATGTCGCATTCAACCGTGTCAAACCTAAATGACCATTCCGGCCTTCGTTCAGACTACGATTATCCCGAAGAGTCACCAAAATTGGAACAAACTCCACCCTAACCCCTTGAATTAGGAAAATGCCTCGGTGTTGCCCGTCAAGGAGGGGAGGGGGTAAGATTGAAATACGATACGTAGCAAAGGATACCTCCGTGGTAGGGGGGACTCCCCCCCCTCTTCAGAGACAATGTCTATCTCTCCCCAACGCCCCACCTCGAAATCACGAAGACGGGTGTGGACACCTAATGACAGGGGTGAGCCATAATTTCCCCAAGGCGCCCCTTAATTACCTTCTAATTACCCCGAGGGCGACCTCTAATTATTCCAATGACACAGGTTAATAACGGAGTGCCGAGAGCCTCGCCAATTAACCTCCGGGGGTGCGGTCGGAAAAGAGGCCTCGAATCAAGTAGGCCACAACGCGACCATGTAGGTCCTTTCCAAAACCCTCCCACAAATGGGGAGCCCCCCCTTATGAATAGCAGGGGTTCGGAGAATTGCGCGATCCCAGATTCCTAGCTCCACTCTAAGAACTCCATTCATCAGATGTCAGATGACGCATAGTTACCTATACAGCACCCAAGACGCCGTCGCAGGGGAAAGATTATTGACCAAAGAGATGAAGATGGGGAAGTGAAATGTAAGTTCCCAACACGCACACCGGACGTCTTGGTAGCAAAGGTAGTGAGGTAAGGGGAGGAGAAACTCCAAGTCGTAATTTAGGCAATTCAAATTAGAGCCAATGAATAACGAAGTTAGACTGTGGATCGATTTTTCCTGTAGCCATATTGGCTATGCGATAGGAGATTGTTGGCTTCTAAGTGCTACTTCCGTCTTGTGTTGACCATTCTTTCAATGAGTTTGCAGAGGCATGCTGTTAAGGCTATTGCTTTGTAATTTATTGGATGCATAGGATCCTTACCGGGTTTCAGGGACAGTAGTACGGTGGCATGGCGTCATTGCTCTGGAAAGGTTCCGTTTTGCCAAATCTTATTGTAGGCATCTAAGAGATACCCAGGGGCATTGGGAATAGTTTTCGGATAATTGAGTAGAAAATTTAGTTATGTCCTGTGGCAGTATTTGGACAGTTTGCGAGCGAAGCTTCATTTCGTGTAGAGGAAAAGGACTGCTGTATTCAAGAGCTAGTTATGTTGAGAAGTTCAGGAGTATTGCCTTATTTCTGTTTTCAATCTTAAAAAAAGATGTTCTTGGAATCCTTTTGATACGTCCCTTAGGGAGTTTGCTATTATATTGACCACCTCCTGTGGTCGGCTGATGAGGTTGTTATTTATCTTGAGTATTGGCAGGTGTACTGTAGATGAACTTTAGGTGCGGGTGTTGTGGCGGTGATGGACGATACATATCTTTGCCATGATTGACAGCGTGCCTCCTTAAACGTTCGCCGGGCTAAAGCGTAACAACATGTGTATGCCATGTATGATGAGGGAGATCTGGTAGCCCTAAAGTGTATGTGCCCTCTGTTAATTTGTTGTTGTGCCTTTTGGCATTCTCTGTTCCACCATGGATTAGATCTTCGGTTGTTTTTAGGAGTGGATTGAGGCACATGATTCTTGGCTATTTGAAAGAAACGTTAAGTGAAACAGTGAATATCTTCAGCACTGGTGGGTGATCGCAGGATGGATGGGATTTTTGCCGTGGCTCTACTAAATTCGGTCCACTTGGTAGTTCCAGTGTGGCCTTGGGGTGAAGGAGGTTCTGAGAGACCTCTGTGATTAGTGAGTAGTGGTCGCTCATGCATTGGTACGTGTGGGTGTGCCAGTATGTTTCGGAAGAAAAAGTAGTGGATCGGATGAATAGGTCGATATGGGAGAAGGTATCATTTTGCTGATGGTAGTAAGTTGTACTGTAGCCGTCTAATATTTCTAACTGGCGAGACCACAATGTGCCAACTGGGTGTTTTTCCGTATATATCAATCACGCTCCTCCCCTCCCCCCTCTCTCCCTCTCACCGGTAAATCCTGAGACGATCCCAAAGAATCAATTTAGCCCCCCCTCCCCGCTCCCACATCTTAGTTATAATGGGTCGCGACGCCCATTAACGAGCCGCGGTGAGGTCTTCCGAAAGAGCAAAGCGGCGCTGAAATCTACTTTAACAAAAGCATGGAATTGCATACTAATTATGCAGTCCATTAACATCAAAATACATCCATCGGCCGAGCGGAGCCTCACACGAACACACACGTACCCACTCACCCCAAACAAGGCGAGTAGCTTTGTGTCGTTATAAATTATACGAAATAACAAAAAGAAAGAAATAAATGCAAATAACAACGTATCATATTCAAAACGGTGGAAAATCACACGGGGAATTGAGCTTAGGTTTGATTTGTAACTCAGGAGATTCAGTAATTGAAGCCGCCTGGACACAGCCGGTTACCGACACACACACACATATATATATATATATATATATATATATATATATATATATATATATATATATGATAATGAGCTCACAAAGTAGCACGTGGTTTACAATTATGTATAAAACCCAACAAGAAAAAAGGAAAGGAGATTCTGAGCGCTTTCTTCTTTATTTACAAAGACCTTTTTAAGGAATGAACAAGGAGGCAGAAAACAGTAGCTTATATAGAAGAGAAGGATGGCACTCCTTCGACCAAACCCGAAGCAAGGGAGGGAGAATCATGGAGAATCTTAATTCGAAACCTGATGTACGAAGTGATAAAAGGGTCTAACAAAAATCATCCTGGATTCAATGTATGTAGATGTATTGAGACTTTCTCCAAATTAAGATTCGCCATGATTATGCCTCCCTTACTTAAGGTTTGAGGGAAAGAGGGCACCCTTCTCTTCTATATAAGCTAATGTTTTTTGCCTCCTTGTTCATTCCTTGAAAGGGTCTTTGTAAATAAAGAAAAAAGTACTCATAATCTCCTTTCCTTTGGGGGTTTTGTACATAATTGTGAACCACGTGCTACGGCTTGTCAGAAAAGTAACAGGACTTAGTGCGCTGCATGAGCTATGATTAGAGCAATAGGTATACAACTGCATTATCAGCTCTACGCTGCCATTGGTTTTTTTTTTTAACGTGCTTTGATAAACAGCTCCTTAAATTTTATGTCGTCAAGCAATGGGCACAGAGCAACGAATCAATCTGAAGGCTCTTGGTACGCCTGTGGAAAACTCCGTCAGAAGCACTCCACACGTGCTGCAGCAAGTGTACAGATATGAGAATCTCGCTCTCACGGGTTTTCGAGTGGCACAAGAGGTTGAAAGAGGGACGCGAGGACGTGGAAGACGACCCCAGGAGTGGAAGGCCTTCAACGAGCAGGAATGAGGGCTAGTCCGAACGCGTGAGGAAGATGGTGCATGGCGATCGTCGGCCGATTGTTCGGCTGATTACAAGGAGTTGGGCATGAAACGCGACAGCGTCCGGAAGATTACCACCGACGATTTGGCCATGCGGAAGATTTGCACAAAGATGGTGCTGAACGATAACCAGAAGGAGTAACGTGTACAGGGTGTCAAGACATCCTCGAGCGTCTTGGAACCGAACCCTACAGCTGGGGGAGTCATCCCCGGTGATGAGTCATAGATCTTTAAATATGACCCACCGACTAAGTTCCAGAGCCTTCAGTGGAAGAGCCCGCAGTTGCCGAGGCCGAAAAAAGCAAGACAGTCAAACTCAGGTTGGTCACATTTTTTGATGTGAGGGGCATCGTCCACATTGAGTTCTTGTCGCAGGGCCAGACGATCAACCAGTAAATCTAGAGACAGATCCTGCGACGTTTGCTTTGTTCTGTGTGTGAGAAGATACAAGAGTTGTTGCAAAACAACTCATGGCTGCTTGATCACAACACTGCGTCGACTCATAATACCTAGAGCTTCCGTCACTTCATGGCTGAGAAAACCATTACCGTACTGGAGCAACCTTCCTACTCACCTGATCTGACTTCGTGATTTTTTAGTCGCGTGTGAGTTTAATCGCGAGCGACTCTACATCTCACCATGTCGGTCGGTCGGTCCCCGTTTTGCTTTTTTTTGTTTTTGTAATAACATCATAACTATTCGGCCAATTCTAACGAAATTCGAATCTCGTATGATGTTTTAAATTCTCTTTCGAAGGATATAATTGCCAAGGTCCTCCCAAAGTTAATCCTAGAATTATTGAAAGTTTTGAAGGTCATAAGGTCATAAATCAGAATAAGTGAGAGCACGCGACTTTTTAGTCAGCAGACCTTGTTTCCTTTTCTTCAAGCACAAATGGGTCATCAAGGGGACACGTTTTTTGGACTTGGGAGCCATCAAGTAGGACGTAACGACGGATAGGGAGAGAATCCTTCATGAATTGCATGGAGGCGCGGCGGAGAGGAATTGAAAAGTGCGTTAAAATCGAAGGGGGATAATTTTGAACGGGAAAACTTAGACGGAAATGATCAGATGCAACCACGACGAAATACATACATATATGCACACGCGAAAGTAGAGCTAGCGAGAGTTAGTGAGTAAAAGAAACTGATGTTCAGGTAGGATGGTGCACAGTTCCTACGAAAGGCTATCTAATAGTTTCGTTTAAAAAACAAACAGGAAAACTCAGAGTATTTAATTGTCGCATCTTTCTTTCAAGTCTTCAAACTCGCAGAAACACGTCAGAAATAATCCGCAGAGATCATAAAAGAAATATAGAACGCATTTTTTTTAGGGGCCCGTCTGGCGTCTACCTACTTGGGCATAAGTCACCGTACTCACCAGGACAGCCTAGTACTAGGATACTTTAGAATAACAAAATACAAAACAAAACAAATAAAAAATAACAATAAAAGAAAAAGCCAACAAGCAGGCTCCAGCGTTGGAGGGAGGTCCGCTTACCCCCAGCGCAGGGACGTGCGACCTACAAAGAAAAACAACAACAACAAAAAAACACCTAGTTAAATAAAGGGGAGAAGGCGTAGAGCGAGTGGCATTTTTCCAGCATCGACAAGTAGGCTCTCAAAGGGGGAAGTGCGGAAGGCAACGGTAGCGAGGCGAAGTCTGGTGTGGTGGATCGAGTCCACCTTCCGCAATACACGCTCAGCTGGGGATGCATAAAACTCACATCCGTAGTCGAGCTTCGAACGAACAAAGGATCGATAAAAAAGTAAGGCAGTAGCTCTATCAGCGCCCCAAAGCTCTGAAATTCACGGAATGAAGAATACAAGACCAAGGAAACGGTGCGATTCAAAAACTTCCAGGCGTACCCCATTGAGAAACAAGTCTGGATCAGGGTGGAACCGTGGATGACAGGAGAAGTGCACCACTTTAGTCTTGGCGAAGGAAAACCGAAACCTGTGCGCTTCGGCATAGCTAGAGACGCGGTTAAATGACTGTTGGAGTCGACGCTCCAGAGTTGGCATCTGGGTCGCGCCAAAAGAGATCGAAAGGTCGTCCCAGTAGAGCGCAGCGAGAACATCTTCCGGCAGCACCTAGGTGATGCCGTTGATGATCAGGGGAATTCCATTGAAGGAATATGCCCTCCAGGCATAGCTCTGAGAAGACGTGGGGTTCCTCTTCGAAGAGAAGACCCTCACGGGAATGGCCATACGCCACCCGGAGGCAGAACTCCGGGCGCTGTTGGCCGGACAATGCGATGAAGGCGCTGTCGCCTACGAGGACTTATCGAGAGAGGTTGGGCTTGTCATGCGAGTCTTTTCCTGACTCCGCTTGGAAACCTTAGGCGAGCGGGGGCGCTTCGGAGGCGGTAGTCCCTCATTTGCAGGAGCCACAGTCTCCGAGTCACCCAGCTTACCACTGGGTGTGGGCGAAGGAGCCGAAGCTCCTTTAGTTCTGTCCTTTAGCGGGGTAGCTTTAGGAACCCCGGAAGATGGCCTGGAGACCAACTTCAGGGTTGTTGCCTCCTGTGAGTCTAAAGACTCGGTGGAGACGCGTGGCCTTACGGGAAACGATCACGCTGGGGGAAGGGGGGAGCCCTGGTTTTAGCTAGGATTAGGTGTGGACCCTTTGTGCCGCCAGCTTTACCAGGGGAGCGCCCGGGGTGGGTATAACCCGCAGAAGGGTTCCGAATGGGCGCGGAAACGATCTGCTCGGAGGCCTGGAGGGGCCGGGGGCAGAGGGTGTCTTTCTTACTATCGATGCATAGGATGTTCCAGGCAGCGTAGAGCGTGCCAGGATCAAGTCCTTAGCTTCTTGGAAGGAGAGAAGATCCTGTGCCTGAACGGCGAGGATTTCTTTCTCAGGGAGAAATGCACCACATTGCTTCGAAGAGGAGGGGTGCGTCTCTCCATAATTGACACCATTAGCAACAGACGATTTGGACTTATCGTGTGCGACCTTGGAACAATTCACACAGACTTTGGATAACCCCGACTTTGCACGTCGACAGGAGCGATTAGTATGGCCACAGCGGTGACAGTAATAGGACCTCCTCGCCAGTGGCACAAATGCCTTCATGCGGTAGCGGTACCAATCGCAGCGATTCGGAGAGCTTATCACAATCGAACGTGACGAAAAGTGTAGAGGTGTGTCTCGAGGCCCCTCCCTGTTTTCTCATCACACGTTTGACCTTGACAGACCCGTGGTCGGCTAGCTCTAGGATGATGTCATATCATCGATGGAGTAGTCCACGAGTTCCCTCGCATAAACTACTCCTTTCACAAAGTTCATGGTAGAGTGCGGCGCCACACTCACGTGGGTGCCATCAAGTGTCCGAAGAGCACTAATCTTGTCCGCCTCGGAGGGATCCGACGCATTTGCCAGAAGGCTCCCCCGTCCAAGAAACGGGTCACCTTCTTCTCCCTACCAATCACACTAGCTAAAGGTCTCAGCTGATGGATCATGTTGCCCTTAGCCAACATGCTGCTATTTGTCGAGCGAATAACAAGAGAGCGTTTGAAGCCAGCGGGCTCGAAAACGCCGGGTATCTCTGAATGAGGGGCCTCGACGTAATTAAGGCTCCGCTCTGCGCACTTGCACTTTTGGTCTTTGTAGGGGACTCCGCATCCGGGGGACAGCGGGGCTGGATGTGCCGATCTTGGCTTGGTCATTACCGAAGTAGCAGACCCATCCGTCCAGGCAGCCCCCGCGGATGGAGAGGAGCCCCGGGTCTTTTTTGTCTTTTTCCTGTTTTTTTTTTCTTCTTTGGAGAGGAGGAGGTGGAATGAACTCGCTTCTCCCCGCCGCCAGCAGGAGCTCCCAGGCCAGATAGAATGGCCTCAGCAAGGTCCTTCTCCGAGATGGAGAAGGTCCTGGCGGTCGCAGGGGTACCAGCCGGAGGAGGAGATCCCTCCCCTCCTTTTAATGAATTGGAGAGCCGAACCGTATGAGGAGGACCTTGCAAAGGGGCAGACTCGGGTTCGGTGCTTGGCGCCGAGCCCGGATTAGCCGCCATGGAAGGTCCTACCGTCTCGGTCTGGGTTGTCTCAAGGACCATGTCTATCTTAGGGGTAGGATCCATGTTGCCATCCCCCCCCCCCGCCCCAGGACCTTATAGGTCACATTGGGACCGGTGTCTCTAGTTGGGTTAGGTGTGGGGTGGGGAGGGCACGTGACTTGACCCCGCTAGGTTCAATATTCGAGCCAGCAGGTCTGTTGAGGGAAGCGGCTGATGGGCCCTGTCTTCCTTCTCCCCTCCTAAGGGGGTTTGCCTTACCGCGCCGCTTCAAAAGGTAGCGGCTCGTTGTGGCTGCCTGCTGGCTTTCTTGGCAGTCTCCTGAGACACTAAGGTGGTGCTGCCAGTGGTAAGATTGGAAGCAACCGATGGCGACTCCAAAAAATGGGGTGAGGGGGAGCCCCCTGCACCTGTAGGCAATGGAGAGGCGTAAGCCTCCTCTCCATTCAAAGAGTATTGGAGGTTCCCCTGCAAAAGCACAGGGTGGACCTCCATTTTCTCAGTGGATCTGCCCGAGGGCGGCTCCGACGGTGGATGGGGGGAAATCAAGGGAAGATTGTTTGTTTTTTCATCATCGGGCTTGGTGACCCGATTCGTTCTGCGGGATGCATACGCTAGTCACCCCTCGCAGTAGCCCGCTCTGCAAGGGGTGCGTACGGGGCTGGCAGAGCCAGGTGCCGCCATTATAGGCCCCCCTTACCGCTTGGTGACCGGGCAGCCCTTCACATGGCGGCTCCACCTTGAGCACGGCGTAAAAAGATAGATAGTGAAGTGAGAAGGAAAGGTGATGTGAGGAAGGTATGGGTGGGGGTGAAGCAGGTTGTTAACAACCCACCATCTCAAACCGGAGTTCACGGATTAGGAAACATTCTCCTCCCCCCCGCCCCGATCCAGGATAGTTGGCTGAGAAGAAGGTCAGCATCTACCCTGTGAAAAAAGAGGCCAACCAGAGAAAGTTGTGGGAGAGGTTTTTTGGGAAGTGAGGAAGTAGGGAAGAAATACAGGTTGTCTGAAACAAGGAGTAGAGGCTAAGCTGGGGCCGGATGGGGCGCTGAGTCCCGTCAGAACGGCGGCCAGGAAGGCAAATGCCACGCCCCCTTACAGGGATCTCAAGCACTAAACTATTCCCTTATTAATAATTATCGAACCCTTTCACATCAAACGAGGGCATTCTTTTTTGTTTATTTACAAAAAAGAGAAAACTAACAGGGACAAGAGGCTATATAACCCGAGATCAGAAGAGACTACTTAGGGCGCATGGGCCCAGGAGGGCGCGCAATTCTCCTTCGCCTCACGTCATTCAACAACAAATTTCCCTTGCGGGAAAATTAAAACTACTATGGACTATGTAGAAATGTGCCTTCGCGAATATTCAATACCAAACATGTACAAAATATGCGCAAGTCCTTGACCCCCAACGTACACAAGTGTACACTCCAAAGCGAACATTGGGCTAAATACCCATACTCCCCCACCATCTCCTCTACCCACCACCCCGCAAATAAAGTTCGTCTGCAAGAACCCGAGCTGAGAATTTACGAACTCGTGGGTGATGGCGGTTTCTTCCCTGGTTAGAGGGAAGAAACCGCCATCACCCGTCCGTGCCCTCTAACCAGGGAAGAAACCGCCACCACCCACGAGTTCGTACATTCTTAGCACGGGTTCTTGCAAACGAACTTTTTTTAAAGGGAAGGCGGGGGGGTTGTGTTCCCTCCTGGTGTTGTAGGGCTAACCAATTGGGAAAGTGGGGGTAGGGTAGGAGGTGACCTACTGTCTGTCTGTCTTCTCCCACACGGAGGTGACCACGTTGGATAAATGCAGTTTTATTTGCTCAAGCAATCCCCGCCATTTCCTAACGCCTTGAAAGCGATTTCACACCGCGTCATACCGACCGAGATCGCCCAGACAATCTGATAGCGCCCTTGCACGCCACCTTTGCATGGCTTCGCTGCCTGCGAAGATGCCCATTTACATGCGCGTGCCAAACGAAACTGCACGCAAACTGGAATGTGGGGGGTGACTGTATTGCGTGCCTGGATGAAGGTCTTTTCTAGGCATATTTGCATTCGAAAGCAGCTTAAAAAGGCCTTTCAAATGTGCCGGTTTTTTATATATTTTTTAAGGGTTTTGTGGTATCTTTTCAAGATGAATTCGCGCATTCCTTAAGCGTATCATGCTGAGCGGTTCTACCGCCAATTCTTATCCTGTATTTAATACATCCAAGGCCTCTGGCTGCGAAATTTGAGGACCATCCCTCCCCCCTACATGTCAATAAACGACTCGTGTATATATGGGCACCTTCGCAGAGGAAACTGATAGTAAACAACGGAATAATAATAATAATAACTACAATAGTAATAACAACAATTATAATGTTTATTGAGAAAGGTTACAAGGCAAATTTATTAATTAGCATAGCAGGTTTATTGACCAAGATTTCCAAGCCAATTGGTGGCAAAACGCCAATCTGGCGTTGATTGGCAATTGGGCAATGATGACAATTTTAGTTAAAGGTCATAAACATAAATTGTGATGTAAAGTAATTAGAAAGAACTTGAATTTAAGACTATCAATAATATTAGTAATACTTATATCGAACTAGACAATTTGTATTAAATAATAAATAGTTCGAGGAACAAGCATGAAATTAATCCGAAGAATTTAAACCTACCTGGGAGAGAGAACAAACGCTATTGGTGAAACTTGAACAAAGGCCAATTTATTTTCAAAAGAACTTTTAGTATTTGTCGAGGTCTAAATTTTCTAAGGCGCAGAATTTACTTGGAACAATAAATTGTGCCTCTATGAATCTATCCCTCCAGTTGAACCTCTCGATGTATTCTGTCGGAACTAAGTTTCTCTATCGAGTCCTACCCATTACCTCAAGTTTCTATCCACTCCTCGTCCCGATAATTACCGAGGCCTGTGTCCCTTATTGTGAGCGTCAATTGTTCATTAACAAGTTAAAAAAGTCATGGTGGACGCGGCTGGCCAAAGTCCAGTGTCCGCTCCAAGTCACAATGGCGAGCGGGACGTGGCATTCGAAAGACAAGGCATGACTCCCCTCCGCTCAAAGACACTCCTTCTCCTCTTTGAAAAACAGACAAAGGGACAATGTGGGCTGAAGGAGTGGAAGAGGATGGGTGGGGGTGAGATTGTAAGGCTAGGGGGCAGTAAATCAAAAGTGAATGACGTTGCCCAAATGAATAATGAATCTTGCAGAGAATCACTCGACTCTCCTTCACTCTCGTAACAATGCTAAGTACCGGCCCCCCCCCCAAGGGCAGACTATGCGGAGGAATTCATCGCCCCCTCAGCGATGACAATTACCCGGGGTCAAGGAACTAAAGATCCATTCCAGAGGTGTGAGGGCCAAAGAGTGCCAATTTGAAGGTTGTCGTGTTTCAGGAAATCTTAAGAAGGCCCTTTAATCTCAAGGTGCTTATTCCCTTACTCGTGAGCGCCTGGTCTAAAAGGCCAACCCCCGAAGATTTTTTTTTTTTAATTTTCAGATTTTTTTAAATTTTAAGAACTCATCTGGCGACTGCCTACTTGGGCATATGTCGCCGTACTCACCAGTGCGTAGTACTAGGCTACTTTAAAATAGCAACATGAAAAAATAATAAACATTAAAAAAAAGGAAGACAAGAGGCTGATAGCAAGCTCCAGGGTGGTGGGGAGATCCGCGTCCCCCCGGCGCAGGAACGTACTACCTACAAAAATAAAAAAAAACTAGTTAAATAAAGGGGAGAAAGCCGGCCTCCCCCCTAATGGTTGATAAGTCCACCAGCCAATGTGCACGCACTCGTCCCGAGTACAAGGGAAAGGCGGTAGCGACCCCGCTCATCCCGATACCGGGACAGGTAACGTGCGCGAAGATCGCCCAGACTGGGACATTCAACAAGAATGTGCCGAACAGTCTGGGGGACAAAGCAGTCTTCAGAGTAAGGCGCTGACGAGCGCTCCATCAAATGGCAATTCGTCTCACGAATTTGCCCGATTCGGAGACGAGAGAAAGAAACCTGAAGGCTTCGCGGCATTGGAGGGTAGGTCCATGAGAACAGCCGAGGCGCAATGACACCCAACTTTAAGCTACCCTCGACCGTCTCCAAACTTCTTTGTCAGGTAGCCCGAAAAGCTGCCCGTATTCCTGCCATGTAGTCGGTGTGAGGAAGAGCGAAACACTGGTCAGGTCGCAGAGTCCTCGCGGACTCTTTGGCGCGCTCATTCCCCGCAATTCCTACATGTCCAGGAACCCAGCAGAAGATAATCTCGACATCCGCCCGGCTCGCCAAAACCGTGGCGTCACGGAAATCGCGAACCAGGGGATGCGGAGATTCCAATGCCCCGAGAGCACTCAGGGCGCTTTGTGAGTCGCTTTAGATCACAATCCGGTCTCTGAACCGGGCACGTCGCGTAATCTCCCGTACCGAGTGGTGTATTGCCACCAACTCGGCTGTGAAGACAGACGCAGCGCCTGGCAGAGCCCCGCTGACTTCAAGCAGAGGGGGGACTGCCGCAGGAAATAGAGAGGAGCTCGAAGGCACCGCCAGATAAGGGGATGGGTGGGAGTCTCCTACACCCATAGGCATAGGAGAGGAGTAATCCTCCTCTCCGGTCAAAGAGATTTGGAGGGTCCTCTGCGAGAGCACAGGGCGGGTGGACCTCATTTTTTTCAGTGGAGCTGCCCGAAGGCAGCTCCGTTGATCTGAGGGGTAAATGGTCTTTTGTTAGATTTTTATCATCGGGCATTGGGACCCTATTCCTTCTGCGGGTAGCAAACGCTAGTCACCCCTCGCAGTGGCTCGCTCTGCGAGGGGTGCATATGGGGCTGGCAGAGCAAGGTGCCGCCATTTAGGCCACCCCTCCCTTCTGGTGTCCTGACAGTCCTTTGGCAAGGCCGCTCCACCTTGGGCACGGCGTAAAAAAAAAATAGATACTGAAGTGAGAAGGAAAGGGGATGGGTGGGGATGAAGCAGGTTGTTAACAACCCACGATCTCAAACCAGAGCTCAGGGGTTGGGGAACATTGTCTCCTCCCCCTTAGCCCCGATCCGGGATAGTTGCCTGAGAAGAAGGTCGGCATCTACCCTGTGAAAATAGAGGACGAGCAGAGAAAGTTGTGGGAGAGGTTGTAGGGGAAGTGAGGAAGTAGGGGAGAAACACAGGCTCTCTGAAAGAAGGAGAAGAGGCTAAGCTGGGGCCGGACTGGGTGCTGAGTCCCGTCAGCACTGCGGCCAGGAAGGCAAATAGCCGCGCCCCTTATGGAGGGAGCAAGAGTGGTTAAGGTCGAACATGAACTTTTATTCGAAGGACTTTTAGCCACCGCAGTCAATCCTTTCCACTACAGTGTGTTTCCGCATGTCAAGGGCAAGGCCTGCATGCTTCGCCACAGAAAGGTCAACAAGCTGAAGTCCTCTGTCAACAGCCTCCTAGACAGCATGAGGAAGGACTACGTCCGCTAAGGGTGCACAACCTTTAGGTCTCGCCTGGATCCCGTGCTCACCGCCGAGGGCTGCCACATTGATTAATACCATGACCTAAACATATTTATATGTTAAATCATTAAAAACGTGTCTAAATGCATCAAAACTACCAGCATTATTGGTTGAGAGCCTTATAACGGGTGTGACAGGACTTTTGCAATACCTAGTGCATTACCACTGGCAATCCACATGAATGGAAACCAAGGAACAAAGCTTTCCATCCACGAATCCTCCTCCACTTAGACATCTTCGTTCGTATCAAAAGTGAAATCCCGATTTCTAAATCGAAACCTTCTTTCCCTTCTCAGTGTCATTATCTCGAATTTAATTAAAGGTTATATTCTTAAATGCTTCCCTCTTTATAATGGCAATTCCCATCCCAGTCTGTTCCGTGCTGATCTCACAGTCAGGGGCGGTGGAGAGGGAGGGAGAGGTTTAACGTGGCAAGCAAGAGAAAGGACCACAAACTAACCAATTGACTTTATGCAGAGAATATAATTGGCGCCTATCAACGAAGGGAGAGCCGGAGTTGAAAAAAAAAACACGAGAGACAAAATGGGTCTAAACAATCCATGTTAAAAGTAGCGACATTTAGGGGACCGCGTTTTATTGCTTCCGTGGACTCGCTGATGAGGAAAGATGAACAACGGAGCTTCCCATTAAGGGGTTCGTCAACGGAAGAAGAAAAGGAATGGAGGAGGGGAGGCAATAAAAAGATGGGGAAAAGCAGCATCAATAACATCTATTAGCATAGGTGGGCGTTATCGCAATAATTGATCTCAATAACAATATCGGGTTATCGGTTATCCGATATTATTTTGCCCCACGTTATCGGTTCATCGGTATCGCCGATACTTTTGGTTCCAAACCAGCGATAATCGATAATTTCAGTTTTTGGTTCCAGTTTAGCACAGGGGCGAACCGCGCGTGCCTTGGAGGCAGAAATAGGTAGGTCCGAGCTGGGAGGAGGATCCTCAAAACCTATGAGGACATGAAGGAAAGCCTCACCAGGTAAGAAACTAAGAAACAGTATTCAAATATTTTTAATATTGTATTATAAAATAACGCTATATATAGTCAATAATCAATATTGTATTATAATTTTGGATTTATCGGTTATCACCTTATCGGGCGATAAATTTATCACCAGTTATCGATTATCGGTTATCGCCGATAAGCTTATCGTTATCGATAATCGTGATACATTTTTTCGATATCGCGCCCACCTATGTCTATTAGTATATAAGCCAGCAACAGATTTCAATAAATAGAGCCAGCAAAAGATTTTAATAAATTGAGCCAGCAACGGGTTTAAGTAAAAACAAAACTAGCAACGCATTTTAATAAATAAATCCCGCAATATATTTTAATATAGCCAGCAACAGGTTCAAATAAATAGAGCAAGCAACAGGTTTTAATAAATATGGCCAGTAACAAGTTTTAATAAAGATTTTTTTTTTTTAAAGAGCTCATGTGGCGACTGCGTACTTGAGCATTAGTCGCCGTATTAAAAACCGGCCTAGTACTAGGCTACTTTAAAATCAAATTCAAAAGGATAAAAAACAACCCCCCAAAAAAATGGAAAAAGGAAGCGAGCAGTAAGCAAGCTCCTGCGTCGGGGGGAGGTACCCCCGGCGCCAGGGCATGCGACCTATAAGGGGGAAAAAAAACAAAGGCAAAAAAACAAAACAAAACAAAAAAACCTGGTTAAATAGTTAAATAATAGGGAGAATGCCGGCCTCCCCCCAAAGGTCAACAAGTCCACCTGTCAATGTGCACGCACTCGTCCCGAGTACAAGGGACAGGCGGTAGCGACCCCGCCCATCCCGGTACCGGGACAGGTAACGTGCGCGAAGATCACCCAGTTTGGGACATTCGACAAGAATGTGCCGAACAGTCTGGGGGACGACGCAGTCGTCACAATACGGCGCAGGCGAGCGCTCCATCAATTAGTGATGCGTCACACGAGTGTGTCCGATTCGGAGACGACAGAAAGCGACCTGAAGCCGTCGCGGCATTGGGGAATAGGTCCTTGGGAACAGTCGCGGCGCAATGGCACGCAACTTTAAGTTCCCTTCGACCGTCTCCCATCTTCTTTGCCAAGCAGTCCGAAGAGCTGCCAGTATTACTGCCATGTAGTCGGTGTGAGGAAGAGCGAAACGCTGGTCCGGTCGCAGAGTCCTGGTGGACTCTTTGGCGCCCTCATCGGCGCGCTCATTCCCCGCAATTCCTACATGTCCAGGAACCCAGCAGAAGATAATCTCGACATCTGCCCGGCTCGCCAAAACCGTGGCGTCACGGATATCGCGAACCAGGGGATGCGGAGATTCCAATGCCCCGAGGGAGCACTCAGGGCGCTTTGTGAGTCGCTATAGATCACAATCCGGTCTCCGAACCGGGCACGTCGCGTAATCTCCCGTACCGAGTGGTGTATTGCCACCAGCTCGGCCGTGAAGACAGACGCAGCGCCTGGTAGAGCCCCGCTGACTTCAAACAGAGGGGATACGGCGTGGAAGCCGACCCCCTCTTGGGACTTGGAGCCATTTAATAAAGAAAGCTAGTAACAGGATTTAATAAATAAAACTAGCAACAAGTTTTAATAAATAAATCAAACAAAAGGTTTTAATGAATAAATCCAGCAGCAACGGATTTAAATAAATAAAAGCCAGCAACGGGTTTTCATACCTAAAGCTAGCAAAGGGTTTTAATAAATAAAGCCAGCAAAAGGTTTTAATAAAGGCAACCACAGAATTAAAAAATCAAGCTAGCAAAGGGTTTTAATAAATAAAGCCAGCAAAAGGTTTTAATAAAGGCAACCACAGAATTAAAAAATCAAGCTAGCAAAGGGTTTTAATAAATAAAGCCAGCAAAAGGTTTTAATAAAGGCAACCACAGAATTAAAAAATCAAGCTAGCAAAGGGTTTTAATAAATAAACCCAGAAACAGGTTTTAATAAATAAGGTCAGCAAAAGATTTGAATAAATAAAGGAAGCAACAAATTTTCATAAATCCAGCAAAAGGTTTTAATAAATAAAGGTGGCAACAGACTTTATTAAATAAAGGAAGCATGATGTTTTAATAAATAGGGCCAGCAACCGGTTTTATCGAAATGGATTACTTTAAAAAGAGAACAACAAACGAATGAATGGGGCACACGAAAAGGGGGCAAATAATGCAAGCACTCCCTTAATTAACACAACCATCAATTACTCAATATTGTGACTGGGATGGATGTAAATTGTGTCCATTATGCCGTACACATGTAAATATATCTTCTTGAGTGGTTAAGTGTGTGTATGTGTGGGGGAGGGTTACCGTTTGACGCGCCCAGGTAACATTTTTTGTCCATTTCTGTTATCTAAGACGCCACTCACGTGTTGTTGTTTTTTTGTTCCTGTCTTGTAAACATAGTCCTTCAATATTGGTCGGCCATTTGCCCATCATACCGACCGGGGATCACAGTTGTTAATGAGACCACGAGAACGTCATACCCACCCCCACCATGTAACGACTCTCCAAATTACCGGTTGATTGTATGTACCAGTTTGCCACCATAACACTCCAAGTCTCTCTTGATAATCATCTCTCTTCCACCGCACACTCGTCCACCCAAAATGGATGGCCTTTCAGGCATAAGTCTCGAGTGCTTAAAGGTTGGCATCAATTCTTAAGATACTAGTTGACATACCAGTTCGCTACGATACCAGTCTTTCCAAATACTTCAAACTCTTCCACTTCATATTTCGAAAACCTAAAACGGAGCTTTGCGGGACGCCGTCATCAACTCTCGAGAGGCGTCGTTGGCCACGTGCCTCAACTTTGTACCTTCTTCCGTAGATCAATCGACCTCGTTCCTCAGGATTCGACTCTCCATCGCGCACTCAAGTCCTTTGGGGCAGGTTGGGGGAGGTTAAGGAAGAAACCCTAGTATATCGGGAGCGCTTCTTTCTTCGACCCGGGGAGAGCATCTCTCCCTCTTTCTTCTCAATGAGCAAGACGCTGGTTATGAGGAGACATAAATATCCCCCCTCCCCCGCGATGAGAATAATTGCATGTCCGAGGGTGTCTAATAACACAAGAAGTTCCCTCCTAAATTACTCGGGTTATGTACCTTCCAAACACCTCTATTTCTCTCAACATTTTCTTTACAAATCGCCTTCTTCTAGTTAGCCTTTGACAGTTCTTAAAAAATAATAAATAGAACCGAAAAGGACCAAAAGACGAGCCTCGCAGGACACCAGCTAAATCCACTCATTTTATGGCCATTTAGAGCTTCATATTTAACCAATTCATCCTCGGTTTCTCACAAGATTTTAGAAAAAAAAAGCCTTTTAGCAAAATCTTATCAACCATCTTTCGAGAGCTGGTGATTACTACTCGTGGCTCGTAAAGTTTAACGTCGTCCTAATGATCCGCTAAAGGAGGAGCGCCCTGGACCTCCTTAGCTACTAGATACGCGACTATACGGATGATTTGCCAACCTCAAAAAAATTCCGCCCAAAGATGAAGAAGAATTATCTGATAATTACCAACTATCTGCCCATCGATCTTTTATAAAGGCTCAACCAGACGTAAGCCTCCCTTACGCTATAAGACCGCTATATCAGTGGGCTCTGCGGTCAAGGCTGAGGAAGTAATAATAAAAACAGATGCACGAAAACCATTAAAGTGATGGTTGGCGCAACTGTTGAGTGCCTCAATAAAACGGTCACACTAAAATGCACATGTAACGAACTCAGCTGATGGATTACCTTGCGTGAAAGGCAGTCGTCACCTTTCGATCTGCTTCGATGGCCCTCGGTTCATCGTTCGAGCTGAAATTCCACTAAACCCACACACCCGAAATCGAGGAAGAAGAAATATAATAATAATAGACTACTGTAGGTGTTAAAGACTATGGGTACACAACTCTCCTGATGCTATCTCCATTTAGTAATGGAAGCAGGAAACCCTCGGAAGAGTCCGCCTGTCTGAATACATAATTGCGGGAAGAATGATACAGCATTCTTCTGAAGATAATTCAAATGTTATGTAAATCCACAAAAGATGATAGCTGTATGAAAGGCAAATTGTATCTTAACCCATCTCATCCACCTGCTCGGCAAAGGGATCCTCAAGAAGTCTCCACTAATGACGGGCCATCGCTCGAGTTTACTATTTTAATCTTGCCCTTGGTCAAATTTCGTTGTCGAACATCCCGCAAGGTTGTCTTCTAGGTTTAAGAGCTCCTACGAAGATTTCTTTTGTCTGCCTTCCATTGTATATGGCACTATGTACCGACATAGGAATGTTCATTCTTTATTTATTAATTTCATGTTTCTGTACAGTTTCCCATGTCCTTTGACCTTAAAAAAAAACGAAAATCATAACTACTTTGACCTAGGATGCCTTCCCGCATGTAGTTTAAGAACATAAGAAAAGAAGGAGACTGCAAAAGACCATTCATGGCCTACACTTGGCAGCTCCTGTTCCAGTCAACACACAAAAGATTTCTTACCAAAGAAAAGTCATCAACATTGTCACCCTTAAGGAGTTCGTCAGATCTAATCTACAATATACATAAAATGCATCCTGAGGATTATGTCCATTCATGCAACCGCAAAATATAATCTCCCCACTCCTTAGAAAAATATATACATATGTACATAAAAAAAAGTCAGTCCCATCTAGCAGCTTCATCCATATATTTATCTAATCTATTCTTAAAACTACTCAGAGAGGAGGCTTCTATCACATGTCTAGTGAGCCTATTCCATTCATCTACCACACGATTTGTAAACCAATTCCTCCCAATCTCCTTCCTAAACCTATACTTATCAAGCTTAAACCCATTGCTACGTGTCCTGTCGTGTTCACTAAGTATAAGAACCTTACCCAGATCCCCTTTATTATATCCTTTTACCCATTTGAAGACTTCAATCAATTTCCCTCTGACTCTTCTCCTTTCCAATGTATGTAGATTTAGTTTTCTGAACCTTTCACCATAAGGTAAGTTCCTTAGCCCACCAATCATCTTTGTCATCCTTCTGTGCACAGACTCAAGCAAATCAGTATCCTTCCTATAATATGGTGACCAAAATTGTACTGCATAGTCTAGATGAGGCCTAACTAGCGCCAGATACAGTTTTAGAATGACTTCAGCACTCTTATTGCTTACACTCCTCCTAATGAATCCCAATATCCTATTAGCTTTATTCTTAGCATTTAGGCATGGCTTTCTAGGACGAAGGTCTGAACTTACCAAAATACCCAAGTCCCTCTCACAATTGGTCCTCCCTAAAATTCTGCCATTTAATTTATAACTATTCAATGGATTATTTCTACCTATACTAAGTACACTACATTTGTCTATGTTAAACTTCATTTGCCATTTCTCGGCCCAATTGGACAGAATGGTCAATTCCTCCTGCATTACAACAGCATCAGAATCAGCCCTAATGGCCCTACCTAGCTTAGTATCATCAGCAAATTTACTCAGGTCACTACTTATACCTATGTCAAGATCATCAATATAAATTAAGAATAGCAAGGGACCCAAAACAGATCCTTGCGGAACTCCACTGCTACCACCCCCCCATCAGATTTAACTCCATCTATACTAACTCTTTGCTGTCTGTCACCAAGCCATGACTGAATCCACCTAAATATACTGCCATCGATCCCGTGTGCTTTAACTTTGTTCAGAAGCTTTAAAATCTTTGCCGTGAAATTGGCCCAAAGCACTAGTTACGGGATTCCTTGAACCATGTCTTGCACTATAGCTTTTAATCTCGACGAGAAACAACAAAATAGGCACCAAATTAAAGTGTTTTAATCCTATTTCCAGTTATTATACAATTATGATACGTTTGGGAACATGAAATGGCACATACAAAGATTTCTAATGACATTTACAGTACGCAGTAAGTTGTCGAAAGTTTGTTTCTCCAAGCTGTCAAAAGGTCGTCTGTTGAACACAACTGCTTGAAGGAGATCGTCCCTTTGCTTGGCATCTGTTGCTATGACATTTGCGAAGTCGCTCATCACCTTGGTCACGTTCAGGAATGTCATTCACCGCTTTTCTGTAGTAGTCATTTTGTGGCCAAGACGTGACAGGTTCAAAAAGCCACTCAGATCCAATTCATAGTGTTTCCAGCGGGAAAGGAGAGTCTGGGCCAATGAGATAAACCAGGGTGCTCTTAGCTGCGACTCTCCGGAATAGAACCTTCCTTGTTCTGAAGCTATCTGGCTTCCTAATGGCATGTGAATGGGCAATAATGTCACTCAATCAAATGTTGAACATGGCAAATGGCACGTCTTCCTGCGTCAGGTACCATTTGTGGATTTCCATCTTATTAAGTACTGCATCGGCAAGATATGTTTGTTTTCTTGTACTTTAACATTTCCTGGATTAGAATTAGATCAGTCACGGGAGCATCTGCTGCAGACGTTGACATCATCAATATGGGAGTGTAGAACAGAGTAAGGGAGGTGATGAGTCTTTCCAGCTTTAATACACAGTCTTCGTCGTACTCAAGTTGATCTACACACATCAGCATTTTCATAGAGGACAGGTTTCTTGCCGTCTATCTTGCCTAATAAATGCCACCTGGTGGACTTCAGTGAATACCTCAAGGAGGCATTCCTCTAAGAATAATGACAGTTTAGTCATTTCCATGTAGTCTGCTCTTGGAACCCTTTCTGCTGTTAGAATGTATTGGAGTATTTCTTCATTGTTCTTCTTTTCTTTCAGCTATTTGCTGTTAATAGACAGCATATTTGGGTTGTCAAGGCACAATTATGTCTAAATATCCTTAAGATACTCAAATTAGGGACTATATGGCCCCTTCACTTCCCCAAACTACTCATACTACGATTTCCAGGATGTGATGTCAACAGGCCAGAAGAAAACGTTTTTTTTTCAGAATTTTCACTAGCAGTTTTCCCAACTCCTGTGTAAACTCCACTGTTAGTGGATGTAGTATCAAAACCAATGGCAGTAACATTATCCGAAAGTTCCCATGTCTCCAGTAAATCCATTGAAGCCTCAGCATGAGTTGTGTTAAATGAATTGTCGATGGGAGATACTCCCGATAACTTTCCTTTAGTGTATGAAGGTGGAGCAGACACTAGTACAGCTAGTCTCTGAAGTACTTCCAGGTTCACTGCCCAAGACATTTTTTTTTTTTTTTTTTTTTTTTTTTTTTTTTTTAATTAAGGGGCTATCTGGCGACTGCCGACTAAGGCATAAGTTGCGAAAAACAAACAGCCTAATTTAGGCTACTTTAAAAAATTAAACAGAAAACAATAAAAAGGAATAACAATAACAATAACAAAGCAATAACAAAACAATTACAAAAACAACAACAACAATTAAATCACGTTAAATAAAAGGGAGAAGGCCGGCCTCCCCCAAAAAGTCAATAAGTCCACCAGTCAAAGTACACGCACTCATCCCGAGAACAAGGGACAGGCGGTAGCGACCCCGCCCATCCCGGTACCGGGACAGGTGTCGTGCGCGAAGATCACCCAGACTGGGACATTCGACAAGAATGTGCCGAACAGTCTGGGGGACGACGCAGTCGTTGCAATAGGGCGCAGGCGAGCGCTCCATCAGATAGCGATGCGTCACACGAGTGTGTCCGATTCGGAGACGACAGAAAGCAACCTGAAGCCGCCGCGGCATTGGGGGATAGGTCCATGGGAACAGTCGCGGCGCAATGGCACGCAACTTTAAGTTCCCTTCGACCGTCTCCCATCTTCTTTGCCAAGCAGTCCGAAGAGCTGCCCGTATTCCTGCCATGTAGTCGGTGTGAGGAAGAGCGAAACGCTGGTCCGGTCGCAGAGTCCTTGCGGACTCTTTGGCGCCCTCATCGGCGCGCTCATTCCCCGCAATTCCTACATGTCCAGGAACCCAGCAGAAGATAATCTCGACATCTGCCCGGCTCGCCAAAACCGTGGCGTCACGGATATCGCGAACCAGGGGATGCGGAGATTCCAATGCCCCGAGAGCACTCAGGGCGCTTTGTGAGTCGCTATAGATCACAATCCTGTCTCCGAACCGGGCACGTCGCGTAATCTCCCGTACCGAGTGGTGTATTGCCACCAGCTCGGCCGTGAAGACAGACGCAGCGCCTGGTAGAGCCCCGCTGACTTCAAACAGAGGGGATACGGCGTGGAAGCCGACCCCCTCTTGGGACTTGGAGCCATCCGTATACACTGGCACGGTACCAGCGTGACACGATGTGTGCTCCAAAAAGGTCGAACGCAATACTCCCGGCGCAGTACAAGCTTTGGGAGCAGAGGCGTGGCGACAAATAGCCAAATGTGGTACCCTCCAGGGTGGCGTCCTGGGCAGAACCAGGGGCGCCACCGGCCCGAGAGCTATATCTACTTCTCGAAGGAGTTTCCTGGCCCTAAACCCAAAGGGCTTAGGGTATGACTGGCGTCTCTCGGCGGCATAGGCACCATCGAGATCAGCTGCGGATGCAGTGAGAGCTGTTGGCGACTGAGGGAGGCGCCGGGCTCGCGCGTACAGGCGAGTGATGCACTGCACGCGGCGCAGAGCGAGTGGCATCTCCCCAGCATCGACCAACAGGCTCTCAATGGGGGAAGTGCGGAAGGCACCGGTCGCAAGGCGAAGGCCGGTGTGGTGGATCGAATCCACCTTCCGCAATAAACGCTCGGCTGCGGATGCATAAAACTCGCATCCGTAGTCGAGCTTCGAGCGAACAAAGGATCGATAAAAAAGTAAGGCGGTAGCCCTATCAGCGCCCCAAGCGCTGAACGTCACGGAACGGAGAATGTCCATGGCGCGGGTACAAGAGACCCTAAGGCTGCGAATATGAGCCTCCCAGGTGAGGCGTCGGTCGAATACAAGACCAAGGAAACGGTGCGACTCAACCACATCCAGGCGCACCCCATTAAGAAACAAATCTGGGTCGGGGTGAAGCCGTGGATGGCGGCAGAAGTGCACCACCTTAGTCTTGGCCAAAGAAAACCGAAACCTGTGCGCTTCGGCATAGTGAGAGACGCGGTTCAATGCCTGTTGGAGTCGACGCTCCAGAGTTGGCATCTGGGCCGCGCCAAAAGAGATCGAAAGGTCGTCCACGTAGAGCGTAGCAAGAACATCTTCCGGCAGCACCGAGGTGATGCCGTTGATGCTCAGGGCAAAGAGTGTGACACTGAGGACACTTCCCTGCGGGACACCCTCTTCCTGCTCCTTTGGGCCGGAGAGGGCTCCCCCCACCCGTACGCGGAATCGACGATCTCGCAAAAATTCAGATATAAAAATTGGGAGGCGTCCCCTCGCCCCCATCGTGTGGAGAGTCTCCATGATACCGTATCGCCATGCGGTATCATAGGCCTTCTCCAGATCAAAAAACACCGTGGCGTAGTGCTGTCTACGAAGGAAAGCCTCGCAGACGGCACTTTCCAGTCGAAGCAGAGCATCCGACGTGGAGTGGAACTTACGGAAGCCGCACTGTGCAGAAGACAGATGGCCTCCGCTGTCCAGGAAATAGGCTAATCTAACATTTACCAATTTCTCCATCAACTTGCACACGCAAGAGGTTAGAGAGATTGGGCGGAAACCGGTCGGAGTAGAGTGATCTCTCCCCGGCTTGCGAAAGGCGAGCACAGTAGCGATTCGCCAGGAGTCTGGGAGAAGACCTTCCACCCAGATCCTGTTGAACAAATCTAACAGAAAGGCCATGCCTCGCTCACCCAGGTGTCGAAGCATGGCGTACGGGACATCGTCCGGACCATGGGCGGTGTCCGCGCACGAAGCGAGAGCGGAACGCAACTCACTCACAGTAAACTTGTCGTTGAAGGGTTCTCCGCCTCTGGAGGTAAAGTCCAGCCGGCGGCCTTCCGCGACATCACGACGTGCATTGAATGCTGGCGGAGCAGCATCACGGCTAGAGAATGCGGAAAAAGCGGTCGCTAAGGATTCCGCCACGGACGCGGGGTCCGAGATTGCGGTCCCATTCTCCTGGAGAACGGGAGGGGGGTCCTGCGAGAACTTGCCCCGAATCCTTTTGACTCGCTTCCACACCTCAGCTAAAGGGGTCTTCCCGTTAAGTGAAGACACGTATGCCCGCCAAGAAGAGCGGCGGGCGTGCTTCGAAATATACCGGAACCTAGCCCTAGCCCGACGAAATTCAGCGACAGTGAAATCGTTCGGGCGGCGCTTATAGCGCATGTAGGCATAACGCTTCTGTTTGAGGGCCGTCTCACACTCGGCCGACCACCATGGGAGTGGTCGGCGTGCAAAACGGCCAGACGTCCTAGGAATAGTAGTCAGGCCTACGGCGATGAGGTTGCCGGAGAAGAACTCAACGGCCTCGTCTACCGACCTAAACTCCTCGACTGAGATAGAGAATTCAGTCATTTCCTGAAATGCAGGCCACCGCGCCCGCGCCAAGCACCACCGAGGTGGTCTCTCAGGCGGCAGTTGCCCTGAAAATGATATTTGAATGGGAAAGTGATCACTACCATGGAGGTCATCGACCACCCCCCAATCAAAATCAGGCTGTGCATCTGAAGAGCACAAAGATAGGTCAAGGCAAGAAAATGAAGCGGTTCTCGGACAGTGATGCGTAAACTCATCCACGTTTAGGACACCCATCTCAAGCTCTTCGATCAGATCGGCAAGGACTTGTCCCCTGGGATTTATGGAGTAATCTCCCCAGAGAGGATGCCTGCCGTTCAGATCTCCAAGCAAGAGATAGGGCCTCGGCAACCGTGCCACGACGCGGCGGAAGTCCCCCGCGTCGAAGTCAGCTGACGGTGGAATGTACGCAGAAATGATAGTATACCTCCTATCCAGGTGCAGCTGCACAGCCACTGCCTGAAAGGAGGTATCTAAAGAGAAAGGAAGAACGGAGACATCATGCCGGGTGTAAACCGCGCATCCCCCAGCCCGGCCATCCCGCGGTGGTGGGGTCGCAAGACCCTTATACCCCGGGAGGGCAGGCAGCGGGCACGCGCCTAGCATGGTCTCCTGCAAAAAAATAGCTAACGGGGAACGGGACGAGACGAGCCTCCGCAGCTCCTCCCAGTTGGCCCGGAGTCCACGGCAATTCCATTGAAGGAATATGCCCTCCAGGCCTAGCTCGGAGGAGACGCGGGGGCCCTCCTCGAATTGAAGACCCTCACGGGAATGGCCGTACGCTTCCCGGGGGCAGAACCCCGGGCGCTGTTGGCCGGACAAAGCGCTGAAGGCGCTGTCGCCTTCGAGGACTTATTGGGGGAGGTTGGGCTCGCCATGCGAGTCTTTTCCTCCCTCCGCCTCGAAACCTTAGGCGGGCGTTGCGGCTTGGGAGGCGGGGGGCCCTCTTTTCGAGGAACCACCGTCTCCGAGCCACTCGCTCCACCTTGGGGCGTGGGCGAAGGGGCCGAAGCTCCTTTGTTGCTGTCCTCCTTTCGGGGAACAGCTTTAGGAACCCCGGAAGATGGCCTAGCGACCATCTTCAGGGGTGTTGCCTCCTGTGAGTCTAACGACTCTGTGGAGGCGCGTGGCCGTTTCGCCTTACGGGAAACGGTCACGCTGGGGGAAGAGGGGGGAGCCCTGGTATTAGCCGGGGCTGGGTGTGAACCCTTTTTGCCGCCAGCTCTACCAGGGGAGCGCCCGGGTGTAGTAGAGCCCGCAGAAGGGCTCCGAATGGGCGCGGAAACAACCGTGCTCGTTGGCCTGGATGGGCCAGGAGCAGAGGGTGCTTTTCTAACTATTGAGGCATATGACGTCCCAGGCAGAGCCGGGCGCGCCAGGACCAAGTCCTTAGCCTCGCGGAATGAGAGTCGATCCTGGGCCTGAATGGCCAGGATTTCTTTCTCAAGGAGATATGCACCACATTGCTTCGAAGAAGCAGGGTGCGGCTCTCCGCAATTGACACACTTGGCCACACACGATTTGGACTTATCGTGTGCGACCTTGGAGCAATTTACACAGACTTCGGGTGACCCCGATTTTGCACGTCTACATGATCGATTCGTGTGGCCGAAGCGGTGACAGTAATAGCACCGCCGCGGCAGTGGCACGAATGCCTTCACGCGGTAGCGGTACCAACCGGCACGCACCGACTCAGGGAGCTTGTCACAGTCGAACGTGACGAAGAGTGTAGGGGTGGGTCTCGAGGCTCCTCCCTGTTTTCTCATCACACGTTCGACCTTGACCGCCCCATGGTCGGCCAGCTCTAGGGTGATGTCTTCTATGGAGTAGTCAACGAGTTCCCTCGCATAAACTACTCCTTTTACAAAGTTCATGGTAGAGTGCGGCGTCACACTCACCGGGGTGCCATGAAGTGTCCGAAGAGCACTTATCTTGGCCGCCTCGGCGGGATTCGCCGCATTCGCCAGAAGGCTCCCGTCCGAGAAACGGGTTACCTTCGGCTCTCTACCAATTGCACTAGCTAATCCTCTCCTCTGATGGATCATGTTGCCCTTGGACAACATGGTGCCATCAGTGGAGCGAATAACGAGGAAGCGTTTGAAGCCAGCGGGCTCGAAAACGCCAGGTAACCTCTGAATGAGGGGCCCCGATGTCATCGAGGCTCCGCCCTGTGCACTCTTGGTCTTAGTCAGGGGCTCCGCACACGAGAGGGTAGAGGGGCCGGATGTGCCGATCTTGGCTTGGTCGCCTACCAAAGTGGCAGCAGACCCATCCGTCCCCGCAGCCCCCGCGGATGGATAGGAGCCCCGAGTCTTTTTCGTCTTTCTTGTCTTTTTCTTCTTTTTAGGAGAGGAGGGCGGGGAATGAACCCGCTTTTCACCCCCGCCGGTAGAAGCCCCCAGGCCAGATGGACCGGCCTCAGCCAGGTCCTTCTCTGAAATGGAGAAGGTCCCGGTGGGCGCAGGGGATTCATCCGGAGGAGATCCCTCCCCTCCTTGTCCTGCCTGAGAATCCACAGCCGTTTGATGAGGACCTTGCATAGGGGCGGATTCGGGTTCGGTGCTTGGCGCCAAGCCCGGATTCCCCCCCATGGAAGGCCCTACCTTCTGAGGCTGGTTTTCCTCAAGGACCATGTCTATCACAGGAGGGGCCTCCAATTGGCCATCCCCTCCCAGGACATCGCAGGTCCCCTTGGCAGCGTCATAAGTCTTTAGTGGGGAGGCACAGGCCTTGACCCCGGCAAGGTTTAATATTTTTGCCAGCAGGTCTTTTGAGGGAAGCGACCGAAGGGGCCTGGCTTCCCTCTCCCCCCTAAGGGGGTTTGCCCTACCGAGCCGCTTTGATGTGGAGCGGCTGGCTAAGGGTGGCCTGCTGGCTTTCTTGGCAGTCCCCTTAGAAAGCATAGGAGGGACTGCCGCTGGAGATAGGGAGGTGCCCGAAAGCACCTCCAGAGAAGGGGGTGAGGGGGAGTCCCCTACACCCGTAGGCGTAGGAGAGGAGTAAGCCTCCTCTCCGGTTAAAGAGGTATGGAGGGTCCCCTGCGCAAGCACAGGGGGGGGGACCTCCATCTTTTCTGTGGAGCTGCACGAGGGCGGCTCCGTTGTTGTTATAGGGGGAATTAAGGGGAGATGGTTTTTTTTTTCATCATTGGGCATGGTGACCCTCTTTGTTTTACGGGACGCAATCGCTCACCACCTCTTGCAGTAGCCCGCACTGCAAGAGGTGCTTACAGGCCCGGCAGAGCCAGGCGCCGCCATTTGGGACCACCCCTCCCGCCTGGTGGCCTGGCAGTCCTTCGGCATGGCGGCTCCACCTTGAACACGGCGTAAAACGGATAGATTTTGAAGACGAGAGGAAAAGGGATGTGAGGAAGGTATGGGTGGGGATGAAGCAGGTTGTTAAAAGCCAACCACCCCAGACCGGAGCTCAGGGGTTAGGGGACACTGTCCCCTCCCCCCTCAGCCCCGATCCGGGACGATTGGCTGAGAAGAAGGTCAGCTTCTACCCTGTGAAATTAGAGGCTGACCAGAGAAAGTTGTGGGAGAGGTTGTATGAAAAGCGACGAGGTAGGATAGGAATACAGGCTATCTGAAGGAAGGAAGAGAGGCTAAGCTGGGGCCGGACGGGGCGCTGGATCCCGTCAACACGGCGGCCAGGATGGCAAATCGCCGCGCCCCTTACGGGGACTGCCCAAGACATTATTGAGAAACCTTGCACCCCAGTGTAAGGAAGCCCACAGTGAAGGTTTTCCCAAAACTTGGACATGTTGCTTTGGTTGATATTATACTTGGACAACAATATTTTGCAGCGTGATGTTGAGGTTAAGATAATGAAGTTATCCAAATCAGCATCTCCAGCTTTCAAAGTGGCAGAAACCATGATAGTTTGTCTGATAAACCAGATGACATCACAATCCACGACCTTTCTTAGAAAGGTCAAAGTCACGGTGAGAACATCGTCTGTGTTAGCATCGTTCTAAGTTGAGTGACCCTGGGTACTAGTGCACATGAATGACTGCCTGTTATTCTGCTGCAGATTTAAAATAGTACATGTTAAGACAGTGATTGTTTAAGTATGTGCTAAATATCACAATGGAGTGAAAATTGAGACTGTGTGACCTTCAAAGTAATTAGTTTTATCTTGTTCTTTTATATGCTGCATTTTGTCCTTCTCCTAAGCTTACTGCAGGGATCTTGCCTCAGAAATCTTGTCATGACCAGACGTATGACCTTTGCTCTCAGTCTTTTGGTCATCGTAGAACCTGACATTCTCATATTTCTTCTCTCTGGATAATAGTGCTGTTTTGTGTTTTTGGAACGCATCTCGAGTTGCCATATCGAACTAGCTGTCTAATTCCAGCACAAATATTCTTTTTCTCCACAGGATTACTTACTCTTCCTTTGCTTTTCACCAGAGCACTATGTTTCTCATGCAGTTTTATGGAGCTTCATTGCGTTGTACTTAGTCATTATCTTCATCTTAGCCATTTGCCAGAATGGGATGATAGATTTAACTGTCTCATAAGCAAGGTCTTAAATCTTCAGCATCCCTGCATTTTATGGTAATTTCTGAAGATTAAGGAAATACTGGAACGCCTGTCTATTGGTGAGAAGCAGGTTTCATTGAGGAATCCGGTATATGGCAGAGTTGGCATCTGCCAACATTCTTTGAAATGCTGACAAATGTCAATAAGGAGGTTCTGAGATATCAATTGTGGACCAACCGAGTTCTATCAGCTCCTTACTTAATGCCATTGTGAAGTTGTAACTTATAGATGGTTTTCTAGATTCTGATTGAGTTTCTCTTATTTCTTGAAAAATTATAGATAGTTTTAGCCAAACTTAATTTGTTGCTCTATCCATTAAATCAAAGGTTATAGCGCTAAACACGCTTCAAAGTCCACGGAACTGGTGCTTTTGGCTGATTTCGAGGCAATTTAAAGATCCATGCAGCAATGCTTCCCAACATCATATGTTAAGATAATTGTGATTATCGGCTTATCATGAAAAATTCATAGGAAAATGTACAGAAACATGTAAATAAAAAAAAAGTTGATTTTTTAACAAATTTTGTACATTCCATCAGTATTTCAAGATTTTTTTTATATCCGTCATTCAGGTTTGTGTTCTAATCCAAGTATTTTATTTAAGACATATGGATATCACTTCCAATATCTTGTTTTATGTTTCTCTTAGATGTCTGAGGACCATCGGTTTATTATATTTTTTTGGTACTTAATTTCCATGTTTCGCCACTTTATATCAGAACTAAGTATTCTACGGACATGGTAAGATGCCTCAATGCGGAGAGTGAATGCCCTGAAGGGTATAAAATAAGCGTAATCGGCTCATACATTCACCGAGCTTATAAATGCTGCTCTACGTGGGAACTTTTCCACCAAGAGATAGCACGAGTAAAACACATACTCGTGAATAACGGTTTCTCAAACAGCATGATTGACAAACAACTCCAACCATTTTAAAATAATCATTGCAAAGATACGGATAAAACTGAAAGTAATCAGGGAGAAGTCAACAACATCAAAGTGTATTAACAGAAACCAGATGTACATGGCATATAAAATAGATGAAAAAAACATCAAGGAGATTATTAACCGTAACATCAAGGTTAAAAATCAAATGGCTAAAATTCAACTCATCATTTATTATAAAACAACAAAAGCCAGCAATCTCCAGATGAAAAACAACACCTGCCTAAACTCGTCGAATCTCAAGTCAACCAACATAGTTTACGAGTTCATTACCCCGATAAAGACTGTAACCTTTATAACAACTCAAAATATATTGGCATGACAACTACTACACTTTCGAGACGTTTAACTATGCATTTGCAAAGCGGAGGGCCTAAAAATCATATGGAGAGTGCTCATAACATTAACCTAACGAGAGAGATGCTAGTTGACAACCCCGTTATTAAAAGAAAAGAGGTTAATAAAGCTAGGCTGAACATCTTAGAAGCCATATTAATAAACGAAGATAAGCTGGCCATCAACAGTCAAGCGACAAGCTGAAATCGAACATTAAAATTATTTTAAAATTTCACTCACCGGACTGGCCCGTTTCCTCTAACGTTATGCTCAACCTAGGCGGAATAAATACCCCTTAAATCGTTTTCTTCATATAATAAAAATTAAATGCATAAAATTTCGGTTCTAATGAGAAATAATTATAAGTAGAATGTGTTAAAATAAAGTGTATAAAATAACAGTACTAATATGAAATAGTATAAATAAAAAGTGTTAAACGTTAAAAACTGTGAAATATTAAGGAAGGTAAATATAAATGAAGGTAAATTAGGTATGAAATATAGGTATTAAAAATAAAGTGAATAAGTAAAGTGAAATAAATAAATTTTATAAACTAAAGCGAAAATGAATTATCAATTGAGAATTAATATAAATAGAATAAGGAAAAATATAAAATAAAATATTATTAAAGTGCATAAAATTTTCGATAATAAAGTGAAATAATATAAAGAGAATGTTAAACGTTAAAATTGTAATAATAATTAAATCACTCAAGAATAATAATTTTTAAATGTACAAATAAAATATCACACAAAAATTATTATTTTAAATGTATAAGAAATGAGATATAACAAAATAAATAACGTAACAATTCGATGTGATAATTTGTTTATAAATGAAACATATACAATAACTATGTAAATATAATAAAAAAGATAGATGACCTCCACAGTTCCTGGAGTTTCATTCTTCTTACTTCTCCATGTCAACTTTCCCTTCTCTACTCCTCTTTTTGTGTGTATATTCAACACTATGATCTAAATTGTTTTTGCTTATATGTAATTATAGATGTAAAAATACTCAAATCTGTAAACTCTGTTCTTTTAATAAATTTAAATTCTTTCACTTTCTGCCGGATCCTCACTCCACTCATTGCATCGATAAAGGAGGCAAGAACATTTCAAAACGCTCCCAAGATGATTGAATAAGATCGAAAGTTTAGCAATTTAGTTTGTTTTTACCAAACTCATTCATTTAAAAAAGAAATGAATAGAGGATAAGTGATCCACCATCTACAAGATGGAATAAATAAGATAGTTAGAAGAAGAAGAGAAAGTTGCCAAAGGAAATTAATTAAGGCAAAATAAACGAAGGTCATATATATAAATATATATATATATATATATATATATATATATATATATATATATATGCAAATTCTGTTGAAGACCATTGTCTATTTAACCATGGCTGCTTTCTTTTATATTTTAAATTTTAATCTTAGTAGCGAAGCCATTGCCTGGTTTCTTTTTTCGATTTTCAATGAAAAGAAAATTGCAAACCTGGCAAATGTCGTGTTGTAGTTTTAGATAAGAAGTCGTATCTCACCAAAATCTATCATCACCATCACTTTATCATCACTAACTATAATTTAAGAAGGGGATTTTTTTTTATTTGAATAATAATTTCATCTTAGTTTGATTATGACTTATGTTTTTTTATCAAAGTTATTTCTAATAATTCGTTTATAATATCAAAAAACAAAATGGTGAAGTTAAGAAATAAATATAAGTATCGAAATTCTGATTTTTTTTTTTTAAACCCAAAGAATTACCAAGTTAAAAAAAAAATTATTTTTATATATCTTTTTCTATAACTTTATATTTTAGCAACGTGACATTTTGAAAGGAGGGAAATTTAGTTTAGAATTCCTTTTTAAAATTATTATAATTGGCGAAATTCAGAAAATTTATATAAATTTAACCATGGCTGCTTTTTTTTAGATTTTAATCTTAGTAGCGAAGCGCAAGCTCTTCCCCGTAGGAGGGCAGTGGCGAAGACATTGCCTGGTAATTTTAAAAAGCAACTATAAAAATAAATTTCTCCCTTTCAAAATCTCATCATTCCCGCCAATATTTCATGGCCACCTTTGGTGTTGAGAGTTTATTCACTAATATTCCTCTTTCTGAAGCGATTTAACTTTGTGTCAATTCTCTCCTCTGTGATTCTATCCACGTAATAGGTCTAACAAAAACACTCCTGCAAATATCTGTTTGTAATTCATTTTTTTTTGTTTTGGTGGTGTTTGTAGGAAAAATCAGAAGCGGTTAGAATGAGTCTTCTTCCTCTTGAATCCTTCGATAGAAAATATTTTTGTGTTATATATTATGGCGCTCTTTGACTCGATGATTGTCCCATTAGCTTTCGTCCGGTCTTAAATAGGCGCTATGTAGATGACACTTTTTATTATTTCGACCCAAGTCCCATTGTATGCTTTTCCAGAATTAGTCAAACTCGAAACATGCTAGTATTAAATTTTCTTGAGCACTCGAGCAAAATAATAGCATCTCCTTTCTTGACGTAGAAATTACCCAAGAAGTTAGTCAGCATGTCAAATATTTACTGGAAACCTACTTTTTTCGAACCTTGGATTATTTCTTTAGCTTTTGTAAGTTAAAATTTAAAAAAAAAGGTCATCCATACCCTCCTTAATGAAGCAAATAATTTAAGTTCAACATTTACCTCTCTTCATTTTGAATTCCAATTCCTAAAACAATTTCTTGCCTACAATGGTTACCCCTCACCCTCCTCAATCGCCTGATTTCTTAAAAATACTCGACTCTGCCTCCATTACAAAACGTGAATAAATTAAAGGTCTTATTTTCCTTTCCATACATACTTTGGTTCCTTATTAGAAAAACTTAAAAAGGAATTGTTAAAACAGTTAACATCGGCCTATCCTCAATTATTGCCCTGTATTCTTTTCAATAACGCCTTAAGAATGGATCACATTTTAAGTTCAAAGATCATCCACGCCCCAGTATGCGATCCTAACGGTTTTCATTGTCCATGCAGTAGCTACCATAGTTGCGGGTAATAAAGCACGCGGTTTACTCTTGCTTTATGCTGCATATGGATATATCTGAGAGAACTGGTCTACAACTTAGTAAACCTGACCATCTCGATTGGAAAGTCTCTCTCTCGCAATGTGGTTCTAGGGTCACAATCGAGAACTTCAGAATACTTGATGCGGTAAGCGACATCTCAGACCTTTACTTGCTAGATTCGATTTACTTGAAAAAACCTTAACCCTCTTTGAATAATAATCTGTCCCATTAAATGTAATCACACATTGAGAAGCATGTTAATTTGTTAGGTAAGTTCACATTCTTTTGTAACCAAAATTAAGTGACAATTTTGTTACTATTGCATATCCTTTCACTAGTTAATTTTCCTCTTCGCACTCAGAGTATATAATTCGCCTAAAATTTAAACTTCATTTTCATGATTTGTTTTCTTGCATGTACTAGAAAACCTTTTCATGTGAGTACCAGGCAATGGCTTCGCTACTAAGATTAAAATTTAAAATCTGAAAAAAATCAGCCATGGTTAAATTTGTATAAATTTTCTGAACTTCGCCAATTATAATAATTTTAAAAAGGAACTCTAAACTAAATTTTCCCCATTTCAAAATATCACGTTGCTAAAATATAGAGTTATAGAAGATATATAAAAATAAATTTTCTGAACTTCACCATTTGTAATTGTTTGGGTTTTAAAAATCACAAAATTTCGATACTTAGATTTATTTGTTATTAGAAATAACTTTGATAAAAAAAACATAAGTCATAACCAAACTAAGATGAAATTATTATTCAAATACTCAAAAATATCCCCTTCTTAAATTATAGTTAGTGATGATGATGATGATTTAGTGTTTTTTTTAAATATATATATATATATATATATATATATATATATATATATATATATATATATATATATATATATATATATATATATATATTTGGAGTTAATACTTTCGTTGTATTAACATTTTCAAACTTACAATGGCTTATAAAATAGAGACACTGTATTTATACAAAGCAATGTTTTCCCGATAAGGTCAGATTTTTTATGACCTCTGATAAGTCTGATTTGAGCAAGAAAGATAGGACTGGATCTAAAGAAAACAAACCGGGGCTAATATTTACATTCCTCTCCTTTGTGCTGGAGATTAGGAACGATTCAAAGATATTTCTTTTTCCTTATGTGGTATATACAAATCTTTATACTTATCACGCGTGGTTTTTACCCATATATATATATATATATATATATATATATATATATATATATATATACAGCATTAGCCAAAATTATCACCTGAGACAGCCAAGGTTTTTTCTAGCCTTACATCCTTTGAGCCCAGCTTCTAATAACCTTCTTCTCACTGTGCGTCTTGATATCGCTTTGTTTGTTGCTGCCAGAAACTCGGCAGCTACATCAGAGGGGTTATTTTTCCTATCGGCCAGAGATGCCCTTTTCAACAACCTCTCTTCCCTAGGAATTGCATACCCTTTGCAACCTTGACCATAGCGGGTATTAAAAGAATTGGTCTCATTGTACCTGTTAATGGTTCTTTGGACACCGTTTCTCGACCATTTTAATTTTCTTGCAATTTTGACTTGGGATAATCCCCCTTTGTATAATGCAATGATTTGAGCTTCAGGAATCTGTTTCCTCGGAGACATTAACAAAAAATTACCACTTAACAATAACATAGGAATAAACGTTAGTATCACACATTGAACGGCAGAAGGTTGCCCCAACCACTTATGCACAATATGCAAAAACGCCTAAAAGCGGTTATAAAAGCAAAATGAGGACAATTAGTTATTGAAAGAATATACGCAAAATGTTTATCTGTATTATGTCAAGTATGAAATGAATGAGTTTCAATCATATTCTTCACACCTGCCAAATAATGTTCGCCATGGCTATATAAATATATATATATATATATATATATATATATATATATATATATATATATATATATATATATATATATATATATATATATATATATATATATATATATATATATATATATATATAAGTGCAAATACAAGTTCTGCGGATTATAAGAATCACCACAGAGCTTAGGCCATATTTGATTTCTGCCTTTCAAAAATCTAGGGTGACGCCTTGTATGGGTTCGAGTCACTGGTAGCTTATGGTAGAGCATCTGACTGGCAATCAGCAGACCCAGTTTTGATTCGGGCCAGGATACTTCAACCTTTTTTTTTCCCTGGAGTTATTTCTGTCTTCTCAGTATGGCTTGCATTCATTGTTTGTTCTTCTTGATCCTCCCGTCCCCCAATGTCACTTTATCTTGCTTTAAAAAAAGATCCTGTTTCTTCTCTCTGCTCAGTTAAGTCAATCTCTTTATATTAAACTATACATATTACGAGATTTGGAGTCATTCTAAGATGGTCCCCAGTTTAGGGGGCTCTACAGTCACTCCGGTGTCAACCCTTTATGGCGAGATGATAGTGTAAGGTTTCAACACTTGACGCTGCTTCCCCAACTACTATAAAGACCAATGCTGGATCTCATAGTCGGCTAGAGTTCTCTGCAGCAACTCGCCTGGCAGACTCAAATTCACTTTCTTGAGAGAGGTTGAAATAGAAATAATTTACGATACTATTTAAAATGCAAGTAATACTCAATTTTAACAATTAATGAATTGAGATCGTGAATGATCTCATATAGAAGCGGGAGTTAATACTTTTGACTGTGTGGAAATAGAGGAATGCTTGATAAAGTGAATTGACTTGACTTAGGTGAGTTTAAGTCTTTCCTTAGAGAATGGAGTGAAATGAAGTTATTGGAGAGATTGTATTTTTATCTGTAGAAAAGTGGGCGGAGTCTGCGCAATCTCTTATGTGGGCGGGGTAACTCTTATATTGATAAAAACAATGATTCTCTAGTCTACTGGAGCAGTATAAGTAGATCCAAATTTCTACGTGTCTTTAATGGAATTGTAAAGGACTGGAAAGCTCCGGAATGCAAATGTACAAATGCAAAAACAAAACAAATCTCTTTCTCTCTGCGTTTCTTGGCACGGTGTAAGCTAGGGAAGGCTTATTTATCGGGCCTTATAATCGATAAGTGAAACATCAGTGGGCTTCTGATGAGAGGCCTGGGCGAGCTGGAAAGAGGGCGACTTTTCCAAAGGGTGGGCAGGCTAATTTTACTTGTAGAGCCTATTTCCAATTTTATCTTTGACACCCAGACTCTGAAAATATGACCAGAAGATTGCTTCTGTACAAGATTTACATACATGTAATAGCAGTCTTTGAAGACCGAAGATGATTATATAATAAATTTATAATTGTGAAATTGATAAATATAATTCATCACAAGACCAAAAATAGCAAAAACAGATGATTGACATCATGAACAAATATACACGGTAAGGTTAAAAAAAATAATCGCGAAACTATAAAAAAAACAATAATCATAAGATATTCACATGACAAAACGAAATAAGCAGATGCACAACAAAATGAGTGAAATAAATGACGCAATAAAAACAACATGGCATCGTGACTCAAACAATTCAGGTATACTCGATGTGATAATTAAAACAAATGAAATAATAAATAGCTTCCTTCACCCAAGATAAGTGCAATTTTGATCCAACCAACTCAGGATAACTTATTAGAGCAGTCGGATCATGAAGAATAAAAAAAGAAAATGCGAGATTAAAGGAACGACTCTAGGCTGATCACATGATATGATTGAAAACACAAAATATCGCGAAACATGAATATGAAAGATGCATTTACATGATTATAATTTGAGAAATTCTCGCCAACAAGAAATTTTAATGGATAAACGTTAAATTTTGAAAAGAATTACACGTTTAAAAAATCAAGAATGATTTCGAGATTAAATTGGTGGTCAAAAGGTCATTTTTGCTGATGTGTATGTCACTATGTTTGTGAATTGGTTGGTGAGCGAATGTTGGAACAAGAATCATAATTAATTCATGGCGCATTTTCACTTAATGACACTGAGTACACACGCATATACACACAAGGTATATAGCGAGTTTGAAAAATAAAGGAGTTAACTTAAAAAATGTTTACTTTTGCAAAAGTAAATGGAAGAAACTTACAAACGAATTCTCTGGCTGCTTATAAGGTATGTTTGTGATTATTAGTGTACCTATAAATGTGAGGATTGAAGTGGATGAATGAGAGTTACCAGATATAAAATGACTTCCATAACCGAAAGCATTTGATCGTTTGATTTTCGTTGCATGGAGAGTCGCTTCTGCGTAGCTTGTCAATTGATGAAGATACTGATCAAAGAACAATGGTTAAGTAACTTGTAAGCCTTAGCGAAGCGTTAAGTGATTTGCGGGGCATGGTACCATTGCACTGTAATCGCCTTTGCATGAGTTGCGAATGAATTGAAGCGATATTTTGGGGTTGAATCGCACAGACACTTTCCAGATCAAGCAAGTTGGGTAGAAAAAGGTTTTCCAACCATATTTGCGGTTGCAGAGTGAAGAGTAATCATGGATGTTAAGCGTCGCGTAAGGTTGAGTTGTTGCCTCAGTAAGAGGATTGTAAGCTACTCTTTGATGGGGGCTAGTGCTGCTTGCGTCTGATCACAAAGTCGTAAGATGGGGGCCGTGGTTGCTGTAATGCTGTGATCATTGATTACAGTTACGTTGAGGAAAGTTGAGAGTATTGCAAAAAAAAAACCCAAAAAAACTGCTCATAGGGAATTTGAGAGTCACTCCAGGGTCACCACTTAAATTGCGAGCGTCGGCAAAAACTCCGGATTTAAGTCACCCCGGACAACCCTCGTTTTTCGTCGTTGTTCTCGCCTGAAATCATCTGATACGGCATACCTGAAATTTCACTCTTGATAAGCAGTGTCCAGAGACAGAACAGAAGGTATGCAGTGTCCAAAGACAGAACAGCAGATGACTGACTGTTTCTCAGCTCGGTGTAAGCTAGGTGGAGGTAAATTTATGGGACATTAAAATCGATATGCGAATAATCTGATGACAGGCGTGGGAGGGCTGGAAAATGAGTGACTTTCCCAAGGTGAGAAATAAAGGGCCTAAAAAAGTGAAGCACGTCCCGCAGACGTCGTATTTATCACACATCTGAATAATTGAATCAAATTCCATTATTCAACCAAATGAATTACACAACAATGAATTTAAGAGACGCTAATGACGTAAATTATACATGAAGGTAGAGAAAGAATGAATAAAAGAAAAAACCCACCTATACGCGTTGTTTGCAGGAAGGTCAAAATGACGAGATACTTTATAAGAAGGGGTTAATACCTTCTTTCTCTCGAAATATATTCTTCTCGAGGTAGGTAAAAATGAAAGACAGGTAAAAGAATAAACGCAAATGCAAATTAAAAAGATTTATATTAAAATATAATAAGAATGGTAAGGCTTATTATTACACGAGTTGTCAATCCTTGATACCGGGGACAGGAATCGGCTGAGGACTTTTCTACCGCGAAATTACACCCAATTAACATGACGCCATCGATAGTTCTTAACCGACGTCTCTCTTTGCGACCACCTATGCCACTGTCCCCATCTCAATCTTTTGCCATCCGCCCGGTCGTTATCAACTTGCGTGATTTTTTACGACATCGTATTCTAATTCCACAATCACTGCGATCAGCTGAGATTGCTGAAGGCGGCCGCGACCCTCGTGGTTCAATTTTGATCTAATAATAGCGATTTTTTTTTTTTTTAATTTTAAGAGCTCATCTGGTGACTGCCTACTTGGGCATAAGTCGCCGTACTCGGCCCAGCCTATTACTAGGCTATATTGACAAAACAAACAACAATATGTGAATAACAAATAACAACGATAAAAAATGACAAAGGCTAAAACATAACCAAAAAGCAAAAAGGCAAGAAGAAAGGACGCTTCGGCGTCGGGGGTAGCCCCCCCTCCCGCCCCCGACGCAGGAACATGCGACTCACAACAAACAGTCAAATAAAGTAGAGGAGGCGAGCTTCATCCAAAATTCATCCGAGCGAGTGTGAACCACCGCATTCTCTCTTAATTTCTATCAATCTCTTATAAAGGGTAAGTAATAAACGATCCATCAAGTGAGAAATCCAAGAGTAGATAACGGTGCCAAATTCAACTACATAACCATTAACTCATTCGGGATTGTATAAAAAGTTTTGTACGGTGAATAGAATCACGTATTCCGGGTGACCCCCAAAACGTGCCCCAACTTTTAGTAGGCTTCATTTCTTAATGTTTTCTTGAATTAAGAAATAAAGTCTATCAAAATTTGGGGTGCATTTTTTGAAGTCACCCAGTATTCCTGATATCTCCATGCCAACGAAAATTTAGGTGATTTGTATAACGTTATACTCGTACATAAGCGTTTTGATCATTTTTGGAAACTTCGATTTTTCTAGTAAATTGACTATCTGCTGATAACATTCATTTTATTCATCTATATTTGCATAACTTTTACCCTTAGGTAGTTTATAATTCTATCTAGTTTATCGTACACTACTTTTAGAAACCTTGGATTTTCTCTGCCTAAAATTATGGCAGATGTTGAGATCGAAATACAGGCGTTCTGATCCTTTGGCACGGTACTGTATAATAAGGCTATGTGATTTCTAAAGATAGATAAATTTGGCTGATTAATAAATCTATGCAAGTTATGTGGTTTCTATTGATACGGAAATTAGAAAGAATATATAACGCTATGCGTAGACTATGTGGTATTGATGGCTATAGGAACATTTGATTTATTTAATATATAAGCATTAGCTTAAGGGCTAGGCACTAATGATTAACTTTTGAGAAATTAATTGCATTTGGTTTTATTGAATAAATAATTTTATGGACGAAGAGAATAGTTGCGAGAAAAGGACCACAAAATAAGGAATTAGAAGTTATTAAATTTCCAAATGGGCAACATAAATCGAGCGCAACAACATATTAAGGTGATATTCTATTTAAGCGTCATCTTCACCCGGAGCATTACTTCAGTGGTGGTAAAAATTTCTTCACTGATTGTATTCTTGATTATGTCGATGTCTTAGGAATTTGATGGCCTTCTTCGTTTTTCAAGATCAAAATAATGAAAATATGCATTAGCTACTCTTTGAAAATCCAATTGGAATTTTGTGTTGTTCTTGAAGATGATGATGATGACGATAGTTGTTAACAAGTCCAACAAGCATCCTCATAGGGCAAATGATGGCTATGGAAATTCATTTTATTTATTTAATATATAAACATATTTATTTGATATATTTATTTAATATATAAGCCAAATGATTGGTTATCGATGAATATTATCGAGGAACTCGGAGTGGCCGGATCTCATTGAGATAACGCCTCCTCTAGCTAGTAAACACCTGTTGGTTGAAGACCATCCAACCATGCTACCACGATTTCTTTCAAAACATTAAGATTGAGGGCAGTTATTAATCCAGCAAAGAAAAACTTATCAGACCATATGACTGAACATTGACCACTCTTCTTGGATCTTAAGCTTTCATGGTTCGTAGTTGTTTTTTAACCTCATTTTTTTTGCAAGAAACGATAAGAACAGATAAAGAACAGCGAGTCATATAAAGGCCAAGCTTATTTACTTAATATTTAGCTCTTCTTAAAATAGTTATTTAAATTGTTCTTGAACTTAGAATTATCACATCAGAGCTGCTTAAATCATCCGCAAAGTTTGCAACTTAATGTAAACAAAATTATTTTGCCAGTTTATGTTTCCAGTTTGGATGCAAGAGCTGCCATCCATGGCTTCTTGTCCTTGTACTCACTTTAATTAAAAGAAAAGCTCCATTTAAACCTTGTCAAAACCCATCATTTTAAAAACTTGCTTTCGTTTCCATCGCCATTGTCTTGTTTCCAACAAAGATAAATTTAATTTTTTGTCCCTTTCTGTATTTTGTCAAATGATCAACTTGGTGTTTAACTCGTTCACTATTATTAATTCCTTTCGCAAAGACCTAAACTACATTCTAATCTCTTGGGTTCAAGTTGTTTACCATTTGTATTTTTTTTCTCACAAACTCAAGAACTTCCAAACAAACTATGCTACGCTACATTATTTGTGGCATTCAATTAGACATTGTAATGGCGTTTTCATCTTAATGTAGCAGATCCAAATAGATCCATGGACCGGAGGAGGTCAACAGAAATTCTATTGCAACTAACTGGGCAAACGAAGCATCGATATCTACGAACTATGGTGCCAGCTACATTCCATCGAACATATATCCTGTTTCCAGTCGGGTGAAGACTGCCACCTGCCAAACGACACCGCAGTGATAGCAAGGCCGGTATACAGTTGGTAGAAGGGAGAGTAATTTTTTTTTAAAAAAACTTAAAAAACGACGGTTTTACCACTCGACGTTGTCGCCAAACAGTAACATAAAGGTTTCTATCCACTATAAAAGTTCTTAAAGCAGGTTTACGCAAACAAACCGAAGCAACCATTCTCTCAGAGCAAACGCTTCCATTTTGACCCGCGGTCCTTCTCTACACTTTTCTGCTTAACTAACATCAAAAATACAAGTGGGCAGGGTACCCCGAAACTGGCTCTTGTTCGCTCCAATCTTTGGATTCCCTCTACCTGCTTCATTTCCACAAACTTTCCTATCTCACTCTCGCCCACTATCCTTCATAAAGGAGTGGCCTTTGATGTTACGCCCTTTTCAACCTCTTAATTTTATCTAACTGGTCATTGCTGCAGTGAAAGAACCACTCGAACACAGATTCTGTATCTCACATACAAAAGCTTCTCTGTAGAAAACGGGGAAAAATTTCACCGAAACTAAAAATAACTTGGAGAAGAGAACGACTCGGCGACTAGAGGAGGAAAGTGGCAAATTAATAACTAAATCTGTTGTCTTAAGGGAAGTTATTAACCTATGAGCCTGCAGACATCACATACGGCCCGAAGAGGTGAACATTGCACTTTTGACATTAAATAAATTTGTCTATACATGTAAAGAATGCACGTACATATAGACCTCTAAACCCACCCGGAACGTTCTTTTCAATTTTACCCTCTTCATGACTGCTACCTGCATCAACTAAATAACAAATACCTCTTTAATCAATTATAGTGCGCGAAAGTTAAGCATTATATTTTAAATACCGTTACTACTATGGGTGGTAATAAAAAAGAAAAAAAGACTAAATCTTCGCAACTAATTAATTGCAACTAAACCACACAAATTCATAGTTATAACCTGCCACTCTGAAAAAAATTAATCATCCTGATTGACTGGGTGAAAAAAATACCCCGATCAATTATGCAAATTAATATAATCAAATACACTCATCGTCATGGCAACGCCTGTAAATAAGTCTCGCCACGAGAACAAAGGGCAGGAGAAAACCCAGACAAAACCCGCCTCTTGAAAAATTCAAAGCTTCAAGTCAAAAGTTCAAGACTGCCTTTATCAGATCATGGTTCGAACCCGGACTCTCGGGGGACTTGTGTCTCTCACTTAGCCGCCCGCCCCCCTCTTTCAAATACGGATCAGTGAGTGATCCGGATCAATTATTCAGGGTTTCCAATTTCGCGGAAATTAAAGATAGCGCGAGTTGATCGAAGAAACCTTAGTCGATCAAGGGGCGAGGCGGCCACTGGTCACCTGTCCTGGGTATTCATTTCACTGATACGGCGAGGGGGCGGTGGTAAAAAGACTAATCTGTATAAATTATCTAAAAAAATACACAATGGGATTATTTAATTATGCGAAAACCAACGTGTGTATCGCCTGAAAATTCTTAAAAAAGCGTCTAATAAAAAAACTGGTGAGAGAAACGCGATAAAGAACGGGCATAATACGACTAGCCTACAACAAAAATGTAACATGGGGGAGGGAGACAGAACATTCCTCAAACCGTCTAACATGACAAGTCCCGCCTCCCCTCAACCAAATAATAGAAACATTATCCGGCAAATAAGTAAATAAGGCGCTAATATTCTGCTCATGTGACTGAAAAATGAGATCGCCATTGGACGACCCCCCCGCCCCTCCCATCAGGGAGGAGGCATAAAATCTCGAGTTTAAAATGCCTCGTCGAGTCCTTGGAAGCGGTCCAAGACCTCGTGGCTTAAAGGCCTCACAAAGACTGTAACTGTATCCTCCCACTCCAATCACGCAGAGTATGGTTGGCACGCATCAATGCCACCCAAATACTAACACCTCACCCTTTATGCAAAGTGCCCAACGAGGAGGACATCGGCGCCAGGATTTGAAGTGGTTCACAAAGAACCGAAATGCCTTCGACGGTTTCGCGCCTTACAGGAGGGAGCGGGGGGCTCGCAACTCTCTCGCTCTCGGAAGCGAAGGCGTTCCTTTGTCGGAGGTGGGGGAGCATGGCATGATTGGGCACCACCAGACACAGGTACCCGCTACCCATGCCCCACCCCCGTCTCTCGGTGCTCCTGTCGCGAAGGGTCCTTTTTTCAATGAACCCCACCTAACTCCCCCCCCTCCTTTATACAGGGTGAGCCAAAAGTCGCGATACATAGATAACAGAATCAACAAGAGAAACATCAGTGTCCCTGCGGGTGGATTTGTCCACATGACCGCCAGGTACGGCATGCGGTAGTGAAACGGGTAGAGGTCACCTACAGTTTGCTCTATGCGGGGTAGTTTCGGGGATGCCCTGTATAAAAATCCTGTACAATGACGGGCTTATTCCCGCATCTGGCGGATTTCGTGCCTGCTCAACCCCAACGCCCGCAGTTGCCCCCCCCCCACCCAATACAGTTGCGTGCCCTCCATGCCCCAATTCTTGTAGGAGGATCCACGGCTATACATCTTCCAACCGCCCTCTGCGAGCCAAGACCTCGTCGGCAACTCGCCCATCTTACTTAGGGGTATTCGGGGGCGGGAAGTATTTAAAGGTAATGGGAGTATCTTATAATTAGAGAATAAAGGGTTTTGTTTTTGCTACCGGTTTTACCACTCAGTGGGAGGGGGGCGGAAGTTTAACCAGGGCCGGCGCCTAATCACACGCCCTAACGCGGGAGAGGTGGCTCTCCCATGGGCCACGAATAGTTCTCTACTCACTGGGAGTAACATACCGGCAATTGTCATTCAGATCTTTATGTAAATTTCATTCTCGGTCGGAGGCTCTGGTCCACGGTGGAAAATGGACCGGTGGCCCAACTAAATTCATATGTGCGCGAGCAACTAATGATATCGACGGGTACCAAATCGAAGGCCCCCCCCCCCCGTCCCCTCCGCGACTATAAACGGAATCGAAAGTTTCAGACCTAAACGTCGATTCCTTTCCCAGGCTTAAAACCGCAGAAGCCTGCAAGAGCCATAGGCTTGCCCCCCCCCCCCTTTCCCCGTTCACATTTACAAGCTGATGTTATGCGAGAGGACAACTCAAAAAGCTGTAGTGATCTAAACGACAACTCAAAAAGCTGTAGCGATCTAAACGACAACTCCAACCCCCAAAGCTGTAGCGATCTAAACGACAACTCCAAAATCTCTAGTGATCTAAACGACAACTCCAAAAGCTGTAGCGATCTAAACGTCAACTCCAAAAGCTGTAGTGATCTAAACGACAACTTAAAAAGCTGTAGCGATCTAAACGACAACTCCAAAAGCTGTAGCGATCTAAACGTCAACTCCAAAAGCTGTAGTGATCTAAACGACAACTCCAAAAGCTGTAGCGATCTAAACGTCAACTCCAAAAGCTGTAGTGATCTAAACGACAACTTAAAAAGCTGTAGCGATCTAAACGACAACTCCAAAAGCTGTAGCGATCTAAACGTCAACTCCAAAAGCTGTAGTGATCTAAACGACAACTAAATGGCAACAGTATGTCAGATATATTTTTGAGTCGATCATTCGGAACAGGCGTTAGTTAATGAAGAAAGAAAATGTCCCCACACGAAATATAGAATAGGATTGAAAAGACGTTGCACTAAAAAGCGACACCACGAACCGTCTATTGACTCGATGCCTTCTTTGGCCGCAATCAGAGACCGACGAAGAAGGTTTATTATGCCTTCTTGACAACGAGGGCAAAAATTAATTGGCATCCAAATTCTCTTCAAAGCTAAGTATACTTTGGCTTTTTAAAGTTATGGATCGACTTAAGTAGTTTAGTTTATTTTAATTAAAAAAATAATAGTTTTGGATGAAATTTTGCCCGTTTTCATTAAAATACATGTATTTTTTTCGGAAAAGTAAAATATCATGGAAAAGTTGCAGATATGCAATGTTCTTTTTTTTGTGAAAGAAAAGGTTAAGTTAGATAGATCAAGTTTTTAACATCCCCACCCACCAGAGTTTCGGCAAGTGAACTTTATTTTCCCAGAACTTTTAGTAAGTTTATGTATCAATCTTATAAAATAGCATCAGCTATTTTTTTTCGTCTTATATAAAATAAACGTCCGTTTAAATTAATTATCGATCTTCGATTTATTAATGTTTCTTCTGTTAAATTTACTTTTAGAAAAATACCTCTTTTTTTTCAATATTCACATTTAGTCTTTTTACGGTTTATAAACAGTAAAAAGGCACCAAATCAAATATAATTGAAAGAAAATAGTTTTAAATTCGAATATTTTAGTGAATATAGGAAAGATGTTAATTTAACTAGAAAGCAGAAGGTTAAATTAAACTAGGTTTAGTTTTTAGACATTTAGTTTAGATGGTTCGTAATACTCTGTTGTATAATTCCAAATTTCCTCACCTTTTAAGGCATGACATCAGCTTGCTAGGGTCAGTGCAAAGGAAGGCAACTATATCGATATGTTCCCCGAGGCACCGGCATATGTAGAAGAGGGGTTTGAGGGTGCTAAATATGTTCTCATTTGCAAGCAGGTGTGTGAGGGAAGATTTGATTGAGCTTTTTAACATTTCTTCGAATATGTTAGAATATTCGAATATTTTAGTGAATATAGGAGAGATGTTAATTTAACTAGAAAGCAGAAGGTTAAATTAAACTAGGTTTAGTTTTTAGACATAGTTTAAATGTTTCGTACTACTCTGTTGTATAATTCCAAATTTCCTCACCTTTTAAGGCATGACATCAGCTTGCTAGGGTCAGTGCATATGTAGAAGAGGGGTTTGAGGATGCTAAATATGTTCTCATTTGAAAGCAGGTGCGTGACAGAAGATTTGATTGAGCTTTTTAACATTTCTTCTGGGATGGATAAGTTGGATTTTAGAACGTTCTTTGAGTTAAAGGGGAGCAATACGACTGGAGGGGAAGGGGCACCACTTTAAATTTAGAGAACAGGGGTGTAGGTTGGATGTGAGAAAGTATTTTTTTCACAGAGTGGTAGATTTCTGGAATGATTTCCCACACGAGGTAAAAGAGAGTAAAAATCTAATAAATACTTTCAATCGCAGGTTGGACGAGGTTATGCGGAGGGGAGGTTATGTTGGTTTTTGAGCTTTGTCTTTGGGTATTGTACATATTTTAATAGTGATATTATTGTATATTGTGGTTGCATGGTAAACTTTTGGTCATTTTCAAGGAGAGCGGCTCACGTTTTTTTAGCGATTTTTGTTTGTTATATTTTAGTTGTTGTTTTTTTTAGGTTTGTTTAGCGTTTTCCAGCTTATATACTGTGGCTAATCAGCGGTGTGCATACGGAACCGGACTCATAAATGTTTAGGTTTGCCCGTTTTCTTACTAGTGTTTATAGAAAACAGGAAAATACAAGTTTTTCTAGAACTTTTTATGTCTTTTTAAAGCCCATTACAGATGTATCTTAAATCAAGTACCCCGATACTACACTAATATTATAGTGCTTCAGATGTTTATTATTATTTTTAGTTCACTAAAATACAGTTTTCTGTAGTCAACTGTGTGGGTACGCGCCGAAAAACAACATTAGAATATTTATTTATCTTTTAGAAGTAGGAAAAACATAGCACACTTGATTTTATTATTTCATGTATTTATTACGGAATTAATTCGTGTTACATTTTTAAATTAAAAATAAAGATTGACCCTATTATTTTCCGCAGCTATGACGTCATATGACTCGCGAAAAAATGTTTCATTGCACCATTTCAAGAAATAGTAATTATAATATCAGGTAATGGCTTCGCCACTCCCCGCTACGGGAGGGGGGGTGAGCTTGCGCTTCGCTAATAAGATTAAAATTTAAAATCTGAAAAAAAGCAGCCATGGTCAAATTTTTTAAAATTTTCTGAACTTCGCCAATTATAATAATTTTAAAAAGGAACTCCTAAACTAAAGTACCCCCCTTTCAAAATATCACGTTGCTAAAATATAGAGTTATAGAAGATATATAAAAATTAATTTTCTGAACTTCACCATTTGTAATTCTTTGGGTTTTAAACAATTGCCAAAATTTCGATATTTATATTTATTTCTCAACTTCACCATTTTGTTTTTTGATATTATTAAAGAATTATTAGAAATAACTTTGATAAAAAACATAAGTCATAACCAAACTAAGATGAAATTATTATTCAAATACTCAAAAAATCCCCTTCTTAAATTATAGTTAGTGATGATGATGATGATGATAATGATACAAATTTACCTACGATATAGAAGGTTAGGGGTATTAGGTCAATTAAGTACATTTTGTTTTAAGTGTTTTAAGAAAAATAACTACCTTTTGCCAAGAAACGCCCGCGCATAAAAGTGCAGCTCCCTAAATTCTTGCTCTCTGCAGTAAAACTTTACCCACCGACCTAACTAAAAATCAAACATAACTTAAAAAACTAATAAAAAATAACAAAAACTAATAAATTTTTAAACCAAAAGTCTCAAAAGAAGGCTATAAAAATGGCTCAAAAAAAGACGTGCGCCGCGCTACTTGAAAATTAACGAGCTTTTGACGAGTTTTTGAATGGTGAAGACTCAAGGCGATGTTATCCAATAGATGTAGTTTAGGTAAGGATGTTGAGGTGAGGATTGACTCGGATGTTTGCTAAGGCCCTTAGTTTTGCTTACATAGCATAACATTCATGGATATGAATGTTATGATATATAAACAAGACTGAGTCTTATATAGAATCTACGCACGGCAAAGTTTCAAACAAATGATTCAAGGAATGAAATTTTGGTTATTTAAATGATTCTCGGTCTGATTCTTTCCATTTCGGTGCTCGGATCAATCGCAATTTACACATTTATTCCGCCCCTAAACCTCCGAATTATCTCGATTTTCTCATGATTGTACTGAAAGGGATTGGTCATTATGGGGGCGAGATAAAAATGGTAAAATGAGTAATTTGCGACCGAGATAAGGGAAAAGGTTCTATATTATCCTTCATCTAAATCGTTTCTAGGACTCATTCTAAAAAAGGCGACAATTTAACGAAAGTTGAGCAAAAATGGGCCGTAGTATTTTGGGGATGCGACATTTTTATTTTCTTTATTCCCCGCATCCTACCACTCATTATTCTTAACTACATTACTTTGATCGCGCGTTCACCTACTTATTATGTTATACACGTGGCATTATACTTAATTACAATTCTTTCACGGCAAGAGTAGGATTCGAACCCGGGCTCGTCGATGCCGTTGCGCGCCGACTATCCTGTGTTCAAGGTGAAGTTACCTAATCGGCATCGTCAATTGCTTAAATAGATTCGTACACATTGTAAAATAACAACCTCTGACCCCCCTCCCATTTATCGGAGACCACGTGCTATTGGTATCCCGCCCTAGACGACGTCATTTCCTGCAAACTCGCCCCCCCGCCTCCCGGTGACTAGGTGAGAAAGAGCCGCGCTGTCTCGCACCTTGCTGCTAAATGATGAATCGACTGCGCCTCCGGATTAAGATGTCTGGAGCTTGTGACTCCTTTCTCCAAACTCCCCCTTCCCCTCCAGAATCGGGCATACAAATACTCGGGTTATTCTGTAGTTCGACGAATCCAGCCCGCACCTCAAGGCCGTCCTTATCGTCTCGTCCCATGAGCGTTTGTCAGACAGCAGAATTCTTCAGCCGTGATTCTACCCAAGTCAATTGGTAGCTTTTGTGAACGGCAAGCCTTTGGATTTGCGCAACAGTTTCCCTTCGTTTAATCGAACCGAAGAAAATCGCCATCGATTACCTTTGAAGAAAAAGAAGATTCCTCTGTCAGTGGAATTACGAGAATTCCCACATTTCCCGTCGAACGTCATCTTTGAAGTTTGGCTATCTTCATCGGAAAGTTCGTTTGGATCTTGCCCCACCTGCCTCATTCGAATCGTGCCCCACTTGCCTCATCGGATCGTTCCCCACTCGCCTCATCGCAAAAAGGACCTTCCTCGAAGTCATCGACTCGTAAGACTGAAACCCCCTCCATTATTAGTATTGTCAAGTTCCCCCTTTTTATTTGAGCCTAATTACTTTAACCAATTAATTCCCTTTGAGAATCCCTCCTCATAATAATTATCAAGAGACTCTTTCAATTCAAATAATTCCCCTTTGCCTATTATTATTCATATTTTAATCTTTGTAAATAAAATTATATTTTCGTTGTTTCATCTTTAACTAACGTTGAACGATACTCTCGGCCTATTCAAGTAAATCTCGCCAACCATTTATGCACTGTTCGATTATTAAGGATTTGAAACCCAACGCCTCAAGTTTGACCTCCTAGTCGGTCGTTAATCTCTGCTAAGTCCTTCAACGGTCCGCGTTACAGTAGGTGATTAAGTCACCTCCACCCCCCCCCCACATAATATAGGAGTAGTGTATGGTATGGAGTGGTTGTACCACGACGCACATCATTATGTCTATATGATGCTGCTATTTATTTTTTTCACGTGGTGGCGCTATTAATCCGATTTTTATGTTTGCCGTAATAATCGACACTACGTAACATAACCAAACCAGACTGGCACATGAATCTCTGTGAATATATGTGGAGACAGAGACCAGCACCAGAATGAGGAATTATTTGAAGCTTTTATGAAGTATGTTGCAGCTTTGGGTAATTCTAAACATGAACAACAACGGGTTTTGTTTAACAAAATATCTTCAACCTATCCTATAGGCTTGTCTGAATTGCCTGTTGCTATTTATTCGGCGCGCAAAGCAGCAATTATCGAGTTATTAGCATTTGAAATATTATTTCTCAATACATAAACCTATTATTTAAAGGATGCTATGACGTCATAAGCCTCGTGGGAAAAGTTGGCACTGATTCTAAAAATACATTTCGATGATACTAAATTAACTACAATAAAGAAGGTTAAGGGTAGCACGTCTATTTTTAAGCCCTTTTAAAAATTGATTCCGATCAGTTCATTTCTTTTGGTTAATATTTAGAAAACGGTAATCTCTTAAAAATCAAATTTAATCACTCCTATTTTCTAGAATATTTTTGCGAATTCATGTATATAGAATTAATTGAGCGGCGATGTTACTATTAATATAATAGCAGTTTGAATTTCAATATTTTCTCTTCCTTAATTGTGATGACGTCACAGTGAAGTATTTTTGCAAGATATTGGTACAGTGACGTCACATTGTCTACATAATTTCGACCAAACTAATTTCATCTTTTTCCCATTTGCCTCTTTGGGATTGGAGAGCTTTGTGAATTATGTGGATGTGAATTATAGTTCGAAGACCGTAAAAAGAGGTTCACAGTGACCCTAATCGTGCAGTGGAAATTTTTCTTGAGGTTATTTATCCCAATCTGCTCTTCATATTTGGTGGTCGTAAAGCGAAATGCGGCAAAACTGGAGCTTGTTCTGTGCTTTCGAGTTGTTTATATTACGAGTTAATTAAAATAATTCAAGGGTGGGGGTGGAGCACCAAAACCAAAAGGGGGTATTGTGGAGCTTCGCCCCCATTGCTAGCTAGGTACAAAAGGTTTCTATAGTTTCACAAACTAGTAATTTGAAAATTGAAGGATAGGTTATGTTAACTCAGGCTATTTTTTGCACTTTGTACAAATTTGTTGTTCGTTTTTTGGTGGTCGTAAGGTGAAATGCGCAAAATGGAGGTTTACTCCCATTTCAACAAAATCGGTATAAAACTCTGTTTTGCCTCATTTCGGCATCCGATCTTCAAAAAAGAAGTACAGATTTGAACAAAAAGAAGTAATGAATTGTACGAAAGAGTGATTAAATAACCTTTTTTTTCTTTCTCTTCGAATCTTCAGTTTTTTCTCGCATCTCCTTCACCTCCTCCTCGTTAAATCTAATTCCTCCTAATTCCCGCACCGTTCACACATACATGTTCTTTCTGGATTAAGCCTTGTATGACAAAATCGATTTCAGTATCGAAACAACCATAACACTCACACGAGAATGCAAGTAAAGTTCTTCCACAACCATCACAAAGAGCAGTAGTTTTGGATTAAAGGCTATGCCACGGCGTGTCACTAGAATAGGCCTTTGGTTCGTTTCAGGAGACTATTCTATATGGTTGTCGGTTAAAGTATATTAACCTAACATACCTCTTGCTGCTCTTATTCCAATTGTATCAGTCCAATACCACACATCACGAACCTGTCTAAAATGAAGTCAAAATTCGGCCCCCGAAAGATCTGGTTCTTATGGGGGTAGCGGTTTGGCCTTATCCAACCCAACCGCGCAGTTTAGTTCAGTTTTGAAGTATTGCCTTTGCATCGGTACTTCTTTTGTACTTAATTTTTTCATTTCATTTTAAGGAAATTGTGTCACTTTTTTATTTAATTATGAACATATTAAAACTAACCGGTGCCATCCTGGCCATTGTGACTTCCAAGCGTAAAAGCCTTAGAGTGTCGGTTTTCATCCCTTTTTTTTCTCGGATTCGTCGTTTGTAGTTAAAATATGTTAGGTTGCTGGTATTTTTGTTTTAGCTGTCTCTCTCGACTTTTCCACATCATACATACTGTTTCTTTTTTTTAATTCTTGATTTTCTTCAATAGTATTTTGCCAATCTTGTCTCGGTTTGTGCTATTTAACGAGTCTTGTATTTTAAGGTATTTCCTTTCATTTTTGAGAGCATTACATTCTAGGAGGAAGTGACTGAGGTTTTCTTCTTCTCCTCCACACACCTCACAACTATTCTGAAATTTATTTCTATCATTCAATGGTAGACAATTTGTCCTAGCTCTATAGTATATTATTGATGAATGTCTATTGCCATAAATTGTCTCCTCTTTTATTTATTTCTTAATGTTTTTGTATATATATAATGAATTTTGATTTGCAAAGTCTCTTTTGCATAATTGTGAATCCCATTCTTTGATGTTTTTGTCATATCTTCATTTTTCTATCATTTCTAAATTAATTCCTATATGTGATTTTTAATATTATTTATCCCTTTGTTTTTATTATCCTTAGAAATTATATCAAGAATGCTTTGCATTAGATTATTATTACCCTCATAAATACTTTTTATATATCTTATTTGTCCCTCAAATAATCGTCTCTTCATCAAGGATGCTCCGATTTACCCTCTTAAAGTACTATTTGCAGCATATCTCGGTGCACCCAATATCTATCGATAGACCTTATTTTCAATCATTTGCAACGTATTAATTTCATTTTCTGTCCTATTTATTAGGTTTGTCTCATGCAGTATTAAAGGCAACAGTAGGCATTTCCATAATGTTTTTCCAATCATTATTTTATTGCAACTTTTTGAAATTATTGAATATGTTAAGTTTGCCAATTTTCGAGCCTTTTTAAAAAGCAAATTTGTATACGTCTTAAAGCAATTTCTTTTATCAATTATTATACCTAAATATTTAATTTTGTTTGTTACTTTTATTTTGCCAATTCTGTAGAGCTGATTTTTCATATTATAAATTATTATACTGCTTTTGTCTTCATTAATATCTAATCCATATTTTTTGCTTATTTCTGTTATCAATTGTAAATTTTTATGAGTATTTTCTAGACTTGTGGACAGTAGCAGTCCATCATCAGCAAAGACTTTGTATTCTTATATTTTCATCAATAAACCATTTCCTTTTTCTCTTAGTTCTGTTATTATCATATGAGTTATAATTTTAAAGTGTTGTTGAGTCACTACATCCTTGTTTAATTCCACTTGCAACATTTATCTTAGTTTCTTTACCATTGATCTTTAATTTTGTATAATCTCCACTGTATATTTTTGCTATCGCATCTATAATTGTATCATGTACCATATATTTCATTAGGGACTATCATCATTTCTCTTTGTACAGAATCAAAGAGTGAAGTTTTATTCCTGTAGCATTTTTCTATACAGTATTGTAAGATCAGCAAGTTGTGCTCTATCCTTCCTCCCTTAGTAAATCCATTTTGAGTTTCTTCCTGGAGATTATTTTGAAATATGTGTCTCTATCATTTTTCCTATCAGGGACATAAATATCTTGCATGATGTATTGGTCACCGCTATTGGTCTAAATTGTCCCACTCGGAGATTTTTGTTACTTTGGGTATTAATAATGTTTTTGATTCTTTCCATTCTTGCATTTCAGTATGTTCATTAAGTATTGATGTAAACCCTTTTAAAATGGCGTCTATACACATATTACTATCACTCAATACTTTGTAAAATTCTGGTTGTGTGCCATCGGGCTCTGCTGACTTAACTTTTAATTTCTTTTAGGATTTGTATATCTTCTTTTTATTTCTGGTTCTGTCATTAAACTTAGGGCTTCTTCAGTTTTAATTTTACCCTCCATATCAAGATGTTCCATGATTGCTAAGTTAGCCTTGGGTATTGTTATTCTCATTATATTTACATTTTTTTCCCTTTTCACTCATGTTTTTATAGTTCTCTTTAATTCTATTATTCCATCTCTCTCTGATTAAGTTTGGTTGTTTATTCAAAATATCTCGCCAGTAATTTGTTATTTCTTTCTCTATTTTATCATTTGGTATCTCTTTCTTTTCATTATTATAAAGTTTTATAACTTTATTTGTTTCCTGCTGTCCTTTTAATTTATATATATAGGTCCATAATTTCTTGCTTGTATTTGAGCTTTATTTCTGTTGTAATCTTTTCTTCATATTTATAAATGGCTTCTCTGATTAGTTTCTGTACTTTTTCTTTCTGTTGTCAATATTTGTGGAAGAGTTCGCTTCTTTTTTTTCAATTTGTGTATGTCTCATTTCTCTATTTTCTTTCGAATTTTTATTTGTTCTTTAATTTCTCTTGTTATCCAAGGGCACTCTGTTTTTGCACCTTTATTTGTATCTAGGTTTTTAATGGTATTTTATCTGCGCTTTCTTTCATTATGTGGTTTATATCTTGAATTTTTTAGGATTTTCTTTTATAATTCTCTCTTCGACATCTCTTTTGAAAGCTTCCAAACTTTGAGGATCTTTTGTATAATAACTTAATTTGTTTACTTTTCTTTTATTATTTACTTTTTATTGTTTGTAGTTTAAATTTTAAAGCTATAAATTATGGTATGTGATATCAATAATTTCTTTGTCTTCATTAATGTTCATTGATGTAAATGTATTATACAATTCACTATTAACTAATACAAAGTCTATTACACTCCTTGAGTTTTTGTTACTTTATGTACACTTTTCATCACCGTTTAAAAGAATAAGATCGTACTTTTCCATCAATTCTAGGATCGCATGGCCCATTTTATCAGTTTTATCTTCTCCAAGGAAATCGAAGCGACCATTGAAATGTCCAAGGAAATCGAAGCGACCATTGAAATGTCCAAGGAAATCGAAGCGACCATTGAAATGTCCAAGGAAATCGAAGCGACCATTGAAATGTCCAAGGAAATCGAAGCGACCATTGAAATGTCCAAGGAAATCGAAGCGACCATTGAAATGTCCAAGGAAATCGAAGCGACCATTGAAATGTCCAAGGAAATCGAAGCGACCATTGAAATGTCCAAGGAAATCGAAGCGACCATTGAAATGTCCAAGGAAATCGAAGCGACCATTGAAATGTCCAAGGAAATCGAAGCGACCATTGAAATGTCCAAGGAAATCGAAGCGACCATTGAAATGTCCAAGGAAATCGAAGCGACCATTGAAATGTCCAAGGAAATCGAAGCGACCATTGAAATGTCCAAGGAAATCGAAGCGACCATTGAAATGTCCAAGGAAATCGAAGCGACCATTGAAATGTCCAAGGAAATCGAAGCGACCATTGAAATGTCCAAGGAAATCGAAGCGACCATTGAAATGTCCATGAATAATGAAAAGCTCATCTTTTAAAAGATTTAGTTTATCTTTTATTTTCCCATTAATGCCCGATTTAGTCATTTTAAATCTTTCCTTTCTACCGAGAAATAAACTAGGATTAGTTTAATTTGTTTTCCATATAATTTAATATTTGCTTCCAATATATCATTTAGTGTATTGTCACATTTAATTTCAAATTTTTCATTTCTATATATCATTAAACCTCCTCCTTTATTCTCTTTGTATGATCGCCTGGTTTCTATTATATTTATTCTTTTATTGAATTTGATTTTACCTCTTTTTCGTTGTCTCGGTTAGGCATAGAATTGTATTTTCTGTAACTAATTCCTCAACTTCATGAACAGTTTTGATAGGCTTGGTATATTTATTAATTTTATGGTTAGTTTTTTAGTGGTTCTGTTACTATTATATGTCTTTTTATTTCTAGATCTTTTCTCAGAGTCAATGTCCCCCATTTCTTTTTTATGGGCTTGTGGCCCTATATTACGTTTCCCTGTTCTCTAAGTGCATATTCTGGTAAACATTACGATCGGCGGCGCGAACGATGGGACGTAAACTATTTCGTCCGTGTTCCAATATGTTTCACCTTTTTTACGTAAATTTAAGTGGACTGCTCGTGGGGGAGGGTTATCACTGCGGGGGGATCCCCCCTACGTTGATCCTGAGTTTCAATCAATTGGAGGAGGGTCTAGGGGCACAACCCCCAGTAAATAGTCATAATTGTTTATAGAATAATGCTCTAGCGTTTTTTCTTTAACCAAACGCGCATGAACATGCATGCGCGGGTGAACGAAACGCGCGGGTGAACGAAACATACACGCAAAAAAAACAACACGTTTCGGGCGCGCCGCCGATCTTCATGTTTACCCATATTCTATTATTTTTCCCAAATTTCTTATCTCCTGTATTTAGGTGTATTCCGTCCATTTGATAAAGGTCGTGTGTGGCTCCAAAGTGGTTCCAGGTTTTAACGAATCCTTCTATTGGCAAAAAACAATCATACCAGTCCATTTTTCCCCACAAGAAGAACGCCAGTCTAGAACGTGTTGTCACCCAATTTTATCATATCAAGAATAGCGAACCCAAAGGTATTAGGGGAAAGAGGAGGCACGCTTTACCTTACCAACCTACCTATAGTGAGGCGGCAATTATCCCCAACCTTTTCTCATTCCACATCTAACTAACCTCACTTTTTCCATGTCCAATCTATTTTTCGTTATAACAGCATACTTATACATTTCCGCGTTTTAATTAGGACACACATCGTAGATATACACTATATAGCATCTTTTATTCCTAAACTTTCTTCCATCAAACCCAAATCATCTTTCAAAGATTTTAAGTTTAATATGACGATCAAATTTCTAAAAATGAAATCCCCTTAATTATTCCAAGATGCGAACCCAATTAATCCTTTGAGTGAGAGGCAAAATTTATAATATCAATTCTCTAATTTTAATTAGCTTACCGATGCCCTAAAAAGGAAAAAAATATCTTTAAAAATTAATTGGTTAGAAGAGCATTGATAGGTTTATAATGACTGTCGTTACCGGCTCACAACCAGACTGACGTCGCACAAAATGGCAGAAGAGACCTTGCTTGTAGTAATTACCCTGATTTGATAAAGGAAGCCTTGGTGTAGCTTCACCAGAGGTGGGAGGGAGGAGCCATATACTATTTACAGCCATCGGCAATTTCAACGAACCGAACGAAAATAATCCACAGATAACCTAAAAAATAATCCTTTGCGCGTCCCTTCACGAGTCAATTCTGGTAATAAAAATGAAGTTTGTAGACTTAGAGTGATGAGGATTCTTTATAATGCAACTTTATATTGAAAGGTGAGATGGATATGTACGGAGAGTTGAGAATTCTTACCTTCTGAACTGCAAGCACCATGTCTAATTGTTTATATTAATATAATAACGAAGTTTATCGCGGTACTTTTCAGTAAATGACCTGGCCACGTTTAACACTCACAAAATCACCGATTTTATCATATTCACTCCAATCACAACAGCACAATTTACTATGGATCACTTTTACGTACAAAGGCACAAATAGAGATAATGACAACAACCACCCTCCGCCACAGCCAAACGAATACTGAGTGGAAAATCAAAAAAGTGGGTTGCATAGCTCTTGACTCGGAAATTTGGTTGGTTTGTTAGACTTAAAAATTGATTGAGAGCAAATGTTTATCGCTGCAGAAAATAATTATCTATTCTTTAACTATGAAGTAGAAGACATTCAGCACTTTATTAACGATTTCGCCCAACTTAATACCTGCAGAATGCATACAAATAAGCTAAAGAAAGTTCGCAAATTACCATACCAAGATTCGAGGGAAAATTTTATTTAATGATGAAAAGATATAAAAAAATTAATGAACCAGAGAGAAGTAAAATAAAATCTATACCTACATCAATAGAGAAGATACATTAAAAACTGTTATTTCACTTCCTGACAGCAAAAGAAAATAATGAGTATTTTAATGTTCGGAGAGAAAAATAAAAAACAAAATATAAAGATTAAGAAGCGTCCCCAAAGGAAATACTAGAGCTTTGATATTCGGAAATTATTAAGTTGTGGGGGGGGGATAACCCCAAAGTTTAGTAATTTGGGGGTTGTGGCCCGCCTCGAGAGGCAGCAGCAGATGGATTAGATAAGTGAGAGTATGTTAATGTAATTTACTTAGATTTTAGCGAAGTTTTTGATAAGGTTCCACATAGGAGACTAGTTCATAAATTAAAAATGCATTGGATATGTGGGAAAGTTTTGAATTGGATAGATAATTTAAGACCAATAACTCAGATAGAGGTTAAAAATGCAGTAAGTTCTCCTAAAATAGGTTTGGAAAATGACGTCCATTCTTATCATTTAAATATGGGTCTGATATCTTGTATAGCTTAATTGACAGGATATATTTTCGTGCATTTTACTTCATTCTCATCTTCACAGTGAAATGGCGAAAGGGAAAATTAGGCCAGTTGTGAAAAACAATTTAGGTAATCTGAGTTGCTCTTCCAATTTTCGCTCAATAATGATTTCCTCAAATTTGTTTAAATTATTTGAATATTGTGTTTCACCGGAAGTAAATAATCACATTAGAATCAACAGCAAGCAGTTTGGCTTTAGACAATTCTACAGCCATTTTGGCTTTGAAAGAGGTTCTCTATCGCTACAACTCGAATGGTTGCCAGACTTTTGGACCTAAGTAAAGCATTTGACCGAGTAAATTACTGTTTACTGATCGAACAACTAGTTAAAGAAAGGTTTCTCCGTACCTAATCAATATAATTAAGAATATGCTAATAAACCAGTTAGTGCGGGTTTGCATTGGTCTAAGAAAATCGTCATTCTGGAAGTTGGGGAGGTAATTTTCCTACTTCAATTCAGTCTCTTTATAAATATTGTGCTGGGAACAGTCAGGTCTTCGCGTCTTGGCTGTCGCTTGGGGATCGACCACTATAACATCCTCTGGAATATGTTGATGATATGTTTTGCTTGCCCCTTCTTCGCTGGCTCTGCGAGGTCTAATAAATAGAGCGGTGCTGTCTTTGTAGAGGGGTGGCATGAATATTAACGTGGATGAGTCCTCTTACATGGTGTTCGCGTATAATCGCAACAAAGCTTTAACCTCGTTAACTTTTATGTTAATAACCTAAGAATAAATCTATAACACTAAGTGAAATATCTAGTTTGACCTCGGAAACAACGGAAATAGCCTGAAGGATAAGAAGGTATTCTTCTCTCAATCTGACTGCCTTATGCGCAAGTTCTGGAAGGTTAATCAAAACATTGATTAACCTTTTAGAAACTTCTGTGTATCATTTTAGGTCATGTTTTGAAATGATCTTAAAGGTTGTTCTAACAGTTTCAGACTTCTTCTTACTCAGTTTCATAATGTTTCGGAAACGAATTTTCAAATTATCAACAAAGGGAAGCAATCATTATGTATATTTTTAAGTGAATTTCCTAACCTTTCCTTATTTCAAAAATAAGAACATATAATAGTAATCCTTTCTTTCAAACTTTATAGTTCACTGAGTCTTTGCATAACATTAATCAAGAGTTTCCTTAGAGATCGATCACTCAGGGATTCTGGATGACGCGAAATTATTGGCTGGGAAACATTATAATATTGAAGACATTTGAAAATGATAAGGATGCGATTTCTACAGAATCCACCATTGTGTTCAAGCAAGGAAAGATACTCTTAGTTAAATTTGACTTTTCTTGTCAAAGATTTGTATTTATGTTACATAAACTTTAATACTGTTATTTAATTGTATTTTAACTTTTTTAACTGTATTGTCTATAAGTTTGTTATTTTTTACATAATCATGTAACCCTATGAAATTTAATTACGAAATCAATAATATCCAATCTAATCTATATAGCTATCTACCAATCTATCTATCTCTTTCTGTCTCTTGTTCTCATTGTTCGAGAAGAACAGGAAAATCCACAAAGGAAAGTCGGCTGTTCAGGAAGTAGCTTCTGAGAGAGGCGTTTCAACGCTTCGCCTCCATCACATTTTGAAGATCCATCATCACTAATAATGTTCCTTATCAAAGAAGTGAATGTTGTGATTGGCATATGGAAAAATGTATAAAAGATGCTCAGTTTTAAAGGTAAGGTAGTTTGTGAGCGATGAAATACCATTCACTAGGATTACCACACCATTCCACTGGGATTTTTTCATGAGAATAACTCAAGTACAAAGGATTGTGTGCAAACGAGGAACCATTCGATCAAATGAAAGAAACCAGTTAGGATTGGATGTGCACCAAATGCCCGATGAAGTGATTTTCACTGATTGGACACAGAATGACCCGCTGTGTCAACAGCACCTGGACCCAGATGGCCATTAATATCGGACACTTACAATAATTCGGAATGATTATTGAACTTAGACTTATTTAAATGGACACTGCGCTCAGTGCCGGCTCTAGGTACCAGCACCTCGGGCAGTTGCCCGGGGGCGCCATGTGGTTAGGGGCACCATCAAGGATCTTGTTTCAAAGTTTCAATGATACATGGGGATTTTTAAATGCCCTAAAAGATCTGCCAGATAAAAATAAACCCAAAGTATCATGTTAACGATTGGAGAATAAGTTAAGGTAGAAAGAAAATGGTGATATTAATGGATGCGATCTCTTGATTCAACTAGATATAGCCAAAGAATTATTCCCGGATCATGAAAAGCTTCCAATAGAAGCCGCTAGGATCCTAAACACTAATAAGTTACAGGATGTCCTGCCAAATCTGTGGGTTGCATTAAGAATGATGTTTACAATACCTATTAGTGTGGCCGCTTGCGAGAGAAGCTTTAGTAAACTAAGGTTTATAAAAAACATGCGGTCATCCATGTCTCAAGACACGAATAAATTCTTTGGCAATTTTGTCTATGGAAAAGGATATTGCAAAGAATATAAATAGAGAAAGTGCCATGAAAAGATTTGCTGATCTAAAGGCGAGGGAAAAATGTTTCAGGTAGGCTAATTTTTAATACTGTCCGAAATCCAGGTTGAGAAAACAATATTATTATTCATTGTTTGTTAAAAAAACAACCCAAGTAATCAACTTATTTCTATTTTTTTTAATATTTTAGTGTTTTTCTTGTGAAAACTTTTATAATTTTACTTAAAAAGGCGCCAGCAACCATAGGACCTGACTGCGCTAATAAACGTTCAAAATTTGTATATACATTTCGGGTGGGCGCGAAATTCAACTCTTCGGTCAGGGCCATAGCCAGTGAATGTGTGAATGAAGGCATTAAAGTTGGAGTAAAATTCTACCAGCATCATCTAGAACATCAATTTGTGTTGATGTAGTTGGCGCGAAGCCAACCCAACAATGCCCCCTGCAATTAAAATCGATGAGTGCCATTTTCGGATGGGGAAGAGGGCGGGAGGGGGGAGGGGTCTCTTAAAACAGGATTAAATATTTGCATTTGCTTGAAATTTTTTTTTTTTTTTCAAAATTTCCGTAAATTTTGTGGAAATCAAATCATTTTTTACTGTAGATGATCCCGTCTCAGGGGGTTTTAGGAACTCGCTCATATTTATTTAATTTCCAGGGTCTCAAGGTTCCTTTGGAAGCTCGATGGGGAGCCCCCGCCCCCCTGCAAAGGGTGTCGGATGTAGTAGAGACCACACGCTCTGGCTGAATGTGGACGATTGCGTGTCTCTCATGCCCCAGAACCCGCAGGAAGATCTGTAGCTAAATAGCTTCCACACGTTTCACTTTATCCCTTCCACATTCTTTACAGATCGCCCTCTGGAAACTTTCTTAGGAAGATGCCTTCGTTAGTTTTCGCTATCAACAAAAATAATATCTCTCCCTGGGCATCGTAATACCAAGACTATATTATCAATGTGCCCCATCTCATTATAAGGCCCCCCCCCCCACTCAATAAGTTTCTCTTAATCACAGCTGAGCGTTCGAAATAGCAATGATATTCTTGCCATTAAACGAATTTGATTACCCCGCCTTCGGCGAGGTCATCTTCTGGGTATCTTTATATATATTGACGTCCAGTTTAGGATAATTCTCGGGCGTGGAAACCTTTATCAATTCTTTTTTTCGTCTAGGAATTCCCTTTTCCTTTATGAACCCCCCTTTGCACACGGGTGAGGATTATACATTACTCGTGGGCGGGGTTAAAATAGGTCTGGGATAAGAGAAGAGTGAACTTGTGTCCAAACTCAGAAGCCCAACACAAAACTTGCCCAACGAGACGACGAGCAAACACATTCAGCGAACCCATACATCAAAGGAGGCAACCCTCAATGGCGCCCACCCTTGGCATCGAACCGAGGAACCAAACAAAACGGTGACGCTGCCAAAAAGGCTCAAAATGGGGCGGGAGGAAACAATGGTGGAAATAATTGAATAGACTGAACTCTGTGCTCTGCTTTTCCTACTGATCGACTTTGTTTTACATTCTTTGCAGTGAAGTTTTCTTGGGTGTGGAAGATTTTTTCGTAATTTGAATTTCGCGTTCGAGTAATTATCTATCGAATATGTCTGTCTATTGGTCGAGAAAAAGATTACGGTACGGAATGGAGCTCTCACTAACCGAGAGGATACGGCGATGGACTTTTAGCGTCCAGGCACGGGTTCGATTTCAGCGATAGTTAGTCGCCCATTGGCGGATACGCTAAAAATTACGTCCTCCCCCGTGTGGGTAACTCACCACGCGTATAGCCAAACACGTCACCGCTATCGTTCTCCTCCGTTGCGGAGCCATGTCGATGGGGCACTAGTGTCCCAAAATGAGGTTCCCACAACTACAGAGTCCTGATGCCGAACCACGATGAGTCCTATTATCGCTGGTTGTAACAAAAACAAAATACTACCCCCTACCCACCTCGCTTCCCAAGGACCCGCTACTGATGCCTTAGGGCTTGCTAGCCATTGTCATCCTGATCTTTATACGAATTTTAATATCTAGTTCTGGAATCTTGTCTTCGAGGGACGGGTGGTGCAACTTACTACTTGGTCCGCTTCTATTTATCATCTATCTTCTCCTTCCTCTTGGTATGATTTTGTGTCCTCTTGCTCTACTATTGGCCCCTTTTCCTTCCCCCTGTTCCGATAGTTTAAAAACAGAGTCACCTTCTATATTCTGGTCTTTCAAAATTCGCGTTGCCAACGTTTCTAAAGGCTCGCTCTGCTTTCTCCGTAATCACAGCCGTATCCGCGTTCCCACTTCGACCACAACTGCTTCTAGATTGTCATTCGAGCCTTCTTCATCTCCTCACGCATTCCCTACGGCAATTCCCTTCCTGCTGCGGAAGGGAGATCCACCCCTCGACCTCTCCAACTGGTTCAAAATCTTTGCAGACCGTAAGGTTCTTCTCCGCTGGGGATGTTTCTGTCACGCAACTCTCCCCCTAAGCGATATGGATATGGCCCTCATTCGATGCGGAATCGCCTTCAAGGTCCTTCTTTTTACATAATAAAAAGTTAAATGCCGCAACTCCTTCCTACCAGTATTCTTGACTGTCTCTATCCCATCATCCCAAACTATCCGCTCTGGCTCTGCCCCTTCCCCCCCTATTGTTATTATTATAGGTAGTTTTCTGGTCTACAATGGTGATCGAGCTTTCTTGATATTTGCATCGAGCATGTGGAATGATCTGCCGGCCTCTAAACCTACCTCCCTTGGAGACCCACCTCTTCTTTTTAGGTTTTCTTTACTCGATAGACGGGGGTCGTAGAATAGACTCTCGAGGATATACCATATATAACTATTCGTTGAGGGAAATATTCTAATATTTCGAGTGCGTGGTAATCTGATTGACCGAGGTTATTTATCTTCAATATGCTTAATAAATGGAACTGAGCTCAAGGATAATAATATGGCTATCATTAATAAAATAGAGTTTTATTAATTAAACTATCAACAATACACAAAAAAAAATGTTTACATAAACGGAGAATGGAAAGGCTCGTGGGAATATCTGACTAATCCGAGGATTAAGATTTGGAAAGATTTAAAAAAGTTAACAAATAAAATTTAAAGGGGGGGAATGGTTCGCTAAACCATTTAAAGCACAAGGTAGCGTTGACAAAAGGTTAGATAATTAAAGGTAATGCTCAGCTTACATAATTACAAAGTTGCTGTGCAGAGGAAGACGACGCAAAAGAATCTTCGGTCCACTGGCAATTTCCAGCAGAAGGGTTCTTCGGGGGGTTGTCCTTAACGAAGGGGAAGGACTGTCTTCGAAAAGTGAGAGCGAAGTGGGACTCGGAGATGCGAGCGATCTTTGTGGCAGCAAATCGGGGATGTTCTAGGTGAACAATGGAGGTTATCGTTGAAACCAATCGTTCTCTTGAAGATCGTTAAAAGGGGGGGGAATTAAATTATCCTGACGTGATGTCTTGGGAATGAGATCCGTTTCTTGACGAACGGGCTTGAAGAACAATGGCTGTTCTAACGTTGTTCTCTTCTGAACAACAGGAAGGGGGGGTTATAACCGTTTCTTTTCAACGGGCTCAAAGAACAATGGCTTTTCTAACGTTGTTCTCTTTCTGAACAACAGGGGGGGAGGGTGAGAACCGTTTTTTGTCAACGGGCTCAAAGAACAATGGCTGTTCTAACGTTGTTCTCTTTCTGAACAACAGGGAGGGCCTTATTGACTTGGCGTCTCGAAGGCACGAATCTTAGCACTCAAGAGATATTGTCCTCTTCTGGACAATAAGGTGGTTCTTGAGGTAGAGCTTCCTGGTGCACAAGGTGAGACCGGATCAGCGTGATGTCTCGCGAAGATAATCTGGATCTAATCTCTCTTATTGGGAAATGCTATTGTATAAGTAGTTGAAGCCATTCCCTTGGCGTAGGGGACAATTGAGTAAGAGGCTCGGGGGAATGCCCCGGTCGCGCCTGGGAAAATACCTTATCTGCCCATAAGCCTAACTCAATCTGGCGAGATCGACGTATGGGGCAAAACGGGGGAATGAACCTTCTTGGTTAAATATTGACTCAGGTGGCGATAACGCGCCCTGCTCCCTCTCGCAGATGCACGTGGGTAGCATGTGTTTGTTTCTAACATGTGATAGCGGCTGAATTTAATCGGCCTCAGACCGTTCTATCACAACGGGTGCTGTGTGAAGGCCCATGACCTTGAAGAGCACCATAAAAAAATCATCATTATTATTACTATTATTATTATTCTTAACCAGTCAAAATTAAACCCCACCCCACCCCACCCCTAAAATCGGGGGAGGTCGATACTAACAAAGCTCCCGTAAAGAACGTGGTAAAGTTAAGGAAAATGTATGAAAGGAACCGAGCCCATGAAGTCAACTTGGGGTTACGTATAATTCGAGAATCGGCTTGCCTCGCAGATGGGGGCTGGGGGCCCTTTTAAAATTGTAGATACCCACTGAGATATGGAGTAGGTAGTGGTAGTAAAACTCCAAGCACTACTTATTCACGAACTCAAACCCCACGTAGTGCGCAACGTATGTCCGACTCAGTCGTAAGTGCCAAAAAAGGGAAGGCGAATCGTGGCACTATTGTGCCAAGTAATGAGATTGAATCCAGTGCCACTCAGAGAGGGATATTATCTACCAAGATGGACACTTCATATACTTCTGGAGAGCATATATACATATATATATATATATATATATATATATATATATATATATATATATATATATAACAGTTGAGATCGAATGTATCTTATATGGTACATGTCTAAAATACAGGTAAATCCCCAAATAATTCAATTCCGGATTAAAACTTAGCTGACGTCTAAAAACTACAATAAACCACAATTCATAATTTTCTGATGTGTGAAAAAAAATTGGATCCGAGAGAGTTGGTCTCACTCCTTTATGGGACGCTGTTATTTATTATCAATAGCAGAGGTACTCGGCCTTGCCCGGTCAAAAAATGAAAAAAAAATTCATAAGCGAGAAACAGGTTGAAATTCTCTTATTTATTAAAAATTATTATTTCACTAATGCTAGATCGCAACACTTCTTGGTTAATATTCTTTGTGTTTCCTTGTGGTGCATGGACAAACAGGTTGTTTTTGCTTCCCACACGTGAACAGCCAACATACAACTATGGGAGAAGCAATGTTCTTCCAACTGTAGTCCAGTCACTGAGAGAGTTTGCTTTTGTGCTTTGTCAATGGACTTAGCGAAACTTACTCGGATAGGAAGTTAAGGTCTTCTGAAAGAGAAAGGGATGCCAGAACCTCATGGAATTAAGAATATCCTGCGAATGAAAGACATCCTTTCTTTTCTACACCCAGTAAGAATAGATACCTCAATCACACGTGGCATCAACTTCTTGACTACCAGAAAAAAAGAAGCGTAGGAGATTTGGGTTTTCAAGTCCCCCCAACTCAAAATCCTACTTTATATTCGTTCGGAGTGCACCATTTCACGATTTTGAAAAATTGCCTACTTCGGGGGCTACACCTCCAGAAGACTCCGAAACTCGAAAATCACGCCAGAAGAAAAATTTCCCGGAATGACTTCTACTATCCAAAAAGTGCAAATTTAGCTCTCTAGGACCATTTTGAGGTTGGTTCCCCTTTTCTCCGATAATTTTTCGTAGGAAAAAAATGTTGAAAAACAAAAAAATGGCTATTTTAACCACTTTTTTTTTATTTTGGGGTGTTCGGGGTGTTGGGGTGTTCCCTACAGGTTTGTGCAAAGTTTAAATACGACGGCGGTCTAAACCTAGCTCACGTTCCTTCGGTCGAACAGACGAACAAATTAGGGATTTATAAATATAGATTATTATTACCATTCTTGTTCTTATTTATTATTATTATAGGATAGAGTATGAACATTTTTTAATTATTTGTTTATTTCTCCGTTGATGATAAATTTTAATACCGCTTTCTTCAGCAACCTTGTTTTTCTCTCTCCAAAGTTCATTTTTATTCCGTCTGTGAAGATAGTTTGCAATAATTATGTTATATTGAAGTTGAGTAAAATATTTCGATATCGTAAGAATAACATTGACGGATTAAATATACCTTAAATTCTCAAACATTTTTGTTTTTAGTCCAAAATCCTGAAGAATTTTCGAAGCGTTACCGTAAGCAGTTTGGGCGATATAGGATCCCATTTTCTCACTTTATATTTTTCCACGATTGAATACAACCTAAATGTCGATGTTACGGGGTTGTACCGTCCCAAAATATTAGAATACCTGTATTTCTATCACAAAATCTTACATAACTTTTGTCAGAGAAAATCCAATGTTTCCACAATTGGTGTTAAGTTTATACTTGTATGTTAATACAAGTATAAACTACGTTTGGTTAAAGTTTATGCAAATTTGGATCAATAAAACTAAAGTTATCATCAGCAGATAAACAAATAAACAAATAAACAAATTGACTATTTAAATTGAAATGGTCAAATTGATCCGGACGAGAGTGGAAACAAATTTTTATTGGAATATAACGAGATTAAATTATTATCAATGGAAATATTTGTACAAGTTATAAGTAATTAATATTTAGTGTGGAGAGGTTTATTTTCGTGGATGTTTTGTCATTTCCTGCCACAGGAACTAATCAAGTGTTGACACTCGATGCGCAGTCATCATTATTATCACCATCATCATTATCACATCATCATCACTAACTCTATATTTCAAGAAGGGGATTTTTGGGAGTATTTGAATAATAATTTCATCTTAGTTTGGTTATGACTTATGTATATTTTAAATTTTTATCAAGGTAATTTCTAAGAATTTCTTTAGAGTTTGAAAAAACAAAATAGTTTGGGTCAGAAAAAAATAAATAGGATTATCCAATGCTTTAAAATGCTTTTGAATTGGTGAAGTTCAGAAAATTTATTCAAATTTAAGTGTCTGCTTTTTTATTTTATCTATAACTATATTTTAGCAACGTGATTTTTTGAAAGGGGGGGAAATTTAGTTTAGAGTTCCTTTTTGAAATTATTATAATTGGCCAAGTTCAGAAAATTTATAAAAATTTAACCATGGCTGTTTTTTTTTAGATTTTAAATTTGAATCTTAGTAGCGAAGCGCAAGCTCCCCTCGTAGGGGGTAGTGGTGAAACCATTGCCTGGCCTTATTACATTTATCTTGAAGAATTTCCTAGATTTCTTGAACTCTTTTGGGGATCCTCGCTTTATAGTGTCTTCCAAACATTTTCAATGGGATTCAGGTCCGGACTCTGCGTACCCAGGTCATAATACTGATGTACTCGTCGTCCAAGAAGGTATTCACCGACTTGGCAGTGTGGCAGGGGGCGTTATCATGCATGAAAAAATACGGGTTGGGCTTTGTAGGCACGCATATGTCGCAAAGCATGCTGTTGCAGCAATTCTTGTACAGTGGTGCACTCTCTGTATACCCCCTATAAACTCACATGTAACCCAGTGCCATCTACTGAAAGCATGCCCCGGATCATGACAGATCATTGACATACAATCTTTCGCTTGCACTGCGAGAAACGATCACCTGTTATAGGATCCGAACAAATTAAACTTCGATTCTTCAATGAAGTGGATTTGAATTCATTGGTCATCCGTCCATATACTGTACTCGGAGTCGATTGCAAGACGAGCCTTCTCGTTTTTCTCACTGATGGATGATTTTGCCACGGATGGGCGAAGGTGAAGATCGTCTTCCTCCAGCTGGCATGACAGAGTCTGCCTGGAGATATCGATGGCCAAAATATTACCAATCTCTCGAGAAACTGCTACAGTCGTCTTGAAGCGGTCCTTCACAACTCGGCTATGACTCGACCTTCCCCTTTTAAGCTCTTCCTTGGCCTACCGGGTAATTTATCAGCCTTAAATTAACCTGTTTTGTCATAGGTTGACATAATATTATGGACGACACTTTTGGAGGCCTTGGCAGTCTCTGCAATGACTCCAATTGAAAGATCATCTTGGTGGCGAACCTTTACGATCCAGCTCGCGGACAGAGAGGTGTGTGACAGTTTTCGTAGTTATGTTACTCGTACATAGACGACAATTGGCAAAAGAATGAACTATCGTAAACTTGATTGAACTCAAGTTAGTTGATAGACAAACAATTCCAGTTCTCTCTACAAGAAACCTAAGCTCTCGGATCATTTTGGACACTAATATTTCTAGTAAATTGCTTATCTGCTGATAACTTTCGTTTATTTAATCAAATTTGCATAAACGTCACCCATACATAATTTATACCTTTAGGTGTTCTTACACCGATTTTTGAAAGGTATTTTCTATGGAAAAGGTTATGGAGATGTTATGATAGAAATACAGGCGTTCTGATCATTATGGACGGTAGTGTGTGCCTGAGAATGGCCATATAAGAGTAGGTTCTAAAACTCTGCGCTTTCGCACTACTCCCTTAAAACTCAATTAGCGTTGATAGAATGAAGAGGTTTTATTTCGTAATAATAGCTGAACAGCTGCAGATGGTCAAATGTGCTATATTTACTTACTATCCTGTGTCACTGTAATCCTAACTTCCTTATACAATTCATCGAGTCTTTAAATAATTCTTTCCTCTGATTCCAGTAACGGGTTTAATCTTTCGTGTTGTCAATGCTTCTTTACCGATTGTTGGGTGTTGTTTCATTTGAATTAATGATTCTTTTTTTTTCAATGTTATTTTTAACTAAATTTATATAAATATGAATGTTCTGAGATTCCCTAATAAACTTTTAGGAGCTTAATTATATTTCATTCTTTCTCAAATTGTTCAATCGCGTCTCAATTTTCGCCTCATACTTCAAAAGTCCTTTAGTAGTCTCATTTATTTTGTTAGATGACCTCTTCTGGTCATTTACTAAAATTGTCTAATTTAAAATGGTTTTATATATTTTCTTTGTAGTTTTATAATAATTATTCTACTACTTAATCATCAAGTTCGTTAAACTTACTTTCTATCGTAATTTGGAAGAGCTTTATTTCGTTCGGGGTGTCAAATTTGGATTATATTTCATGTATTCTCTGTTTTAGATCTGTTTTAATTTTCTCCTAAGGAGGTTGTGATCGAAAATGAAAAACCATATGGCCTCATGAATTTCTTTTCCAGTTGAGAAATGTGTAATCGATTTCTTTCTTTTTTTTGCTCTATTTGGTCCCGTTCAATTCCTTCTACTGATTCCTGAAAGAACTATTATAAATAATGTAAAGGTTTGCCCCAGAAAATTCATCTGTCTCCACATTCATTTTCATCATCTGCTGTGAATTTCTATTGGATTTTTATGAGATATTTCCCCCAGGTCGTAAAAGGTTAGCCTATTCTCTTGATGTTGACGTTATTAGTAAATAGTTTTATCTTTTCCTTCTTTGCCAATGAATGCTGCTAGTAATTTATATTAAACTATATCCATGGATTTATTTCCATCAATTATCCCCTTTCTTTATCACTCGTACTTTTTGCAAGACCAAAACAAACCGACGTGTTCGCTCAGTTCCTTTTCTTTCAAAGACTTTATTTAAATGTGAATAATTTCTCAGATTAGATTTCGTTTTCCAAAATATTTGTTCGCACATAATTAATGTATTTTAGCTCCAGATTTTAGCTAGAAATTCAGATGAACTGGGCTTCCTTAGGTCTCTCGGGTTTGGGCAATTCCAGAGTCAAATGGGGTTTCTTTCATTATCATGTTTACTTACCTTAATATCAACCCTTCACTAGTGCAAGTTATGTAGTTCTCTGGATGAGAGGAATTTCTTAAACTGAAGATTGTTTTTCAATTCCGACCGTAAGTAAAGGATTCGTTCAGCCTCAAATCCTAACAGGCGAGGAAACTCTTACCTCTTCCAAGAAATCATTTCTTTCCAGCTTTTCTTTTGTACTTTGTCACACGATTCAATTTATGTGGCGGCATTTTAGAGACTTTGAATCATTGAATTTTTCGCGTTGAATTTTTTCCTCCGTCTCAAATCTGGACATATTAGTTAATTACCTGTTTACAAGAGAATATTTGGTTCTTTTAATTATGAATAAATTGTAAAGGCTTTGGACAGCTGTATATTTGTTTGCCGCCTCTCAGCTTAATTGGAATGAAGGATAGTTTAGAAAAAATAGCAAACGCAACACTCGTTGATGTTATTTTAATTGAGTTTGGTTTCTTGCCCACCAGTATCAAATATGAATTTATAGCAAAATTATTGTTTTCAAGGGTTTCTTTCTTCTGGGTTTGAATCCTTTAATTTCTCGGTGTCGGCCGTCGGCTCATTTTAGTCGAATTTGTCAAAGTTGTCACCTAATCCCAGGAAAATTTATTTCTAACAATTTGCAATTCGCCTCATAGTATTTTCCATGTCCTTAAATTTAGAATTTTGCCAGGTGTTATAGAGGGGTGTATGGGAGGCGTCATTCCCAACAACTAACTCTTATTGGAATCCAGCGCAGAAAAAGTTAATCCGAGGAGGTTAGCATTCCGTCTAGTTCAGGAATAGGAAACTGCAGAATAAAGGCATGCGAGTAGCTTTCTTGACCATTGAGTGCAGCCCTTTGAATGAATTCAAATTTTGCCAATCAAATCATTTTATTTCTTTCTTACAAATAGGACTCGCAACACAGTCATTAAAAGGTTAATTAACTTTAGAATTTATCATTTTATCTTCACCTTTAAGCTGAAATATAGTCACAGTAGTTAGTTATATACATAATAATGGACAGCCTTCAGGATATTTGCTACAAAGTTTAGGGATGTGGCCTCGAGCTAACTTAATGCGGCCTTCAACACAGGAAAAGTTCCTCACCTCTGGTCTCGTTTGTCCCGTCCCATTCTGAAGTTCTAGCCAGGTTGTGGGGGAATTCCACGTGGAATTTCTTTTCCAGCACGGAAGTGAAGTTTATGCGCTGGAGAAGATTCTAGAAGTTTGTTAGGCTTAAATAGGTAAGCCTCCGCCCCCCCCCCTCCTTTCTACAAGCGGTAGCCTCGAACCGCGTCCCCCGCGGACCACCTTTACGCGGGTTAGAATCGCCTCGGCATGAAGATTCGAGGCCATTCAAGAGTAGCGCTGTTTTCCCCACCCCCGCGGGGGGAGCCTCGGATATATATAGGGCTCATCTTCCAAAAACCGTTCTTAGAACCGGTTCTAGCCTTGAAAAAAAATACAAATTTTTAAAATTTGCTAGTTTCGTCTTAAATGTGAATAAACGCTGTTAAATGCTATTTTATTATTCTAATGAAAAATATATTATTTTTTTCAAGAAAAAAAAAAGTAAAACAAAACCTATACGAACTCAGATCGCATCGTTACCAAAATGGTGATGATTTTTAATGAAAAGAGAAGAAATCAGTGGCGTAGCTAGTGATTTGGCGGCTCGGGAACATTATCTCCTTCGGGGGCCCCCAACATACCAATTCCATCGCTTTTTTACTTAATTTTTAAGTATAGACATGGCTCATGGAGCTATAAAATTGCCCAAATAATACAGAGAAACATAAAAATGTCACTTTTAAGTAACTTCTTTTACTTTACTTGACTAATGTTTGAGCTAATATTTGTCTTTATTTTTACGGGCCTCTATATTTAACTGTTTTTATTAACTGTTTTTGTCATTCAAAAGAGGGATGGGACACTCATTTGTGGGCCCGGGGTAACTTTTAAATGTGTGACCCCTCGCCCCCCTCCCTTAGCTACGCCACTGGAAGAAAGGGCTAAGTAATTATTTCACAGACACAGTGAATAAAGGTGCCCGCTTCTCCATAACTGTAGATGTCGAGATGAATATACTTCCATACAATATATATATATATATATATATATATATATATATATATATATATATATATATATATATATATATATATATATATATATATATATATATATATTATATATATATATATATATGTTCACTCTGAAATACAACATTGGTCTCGGATTATTTTTAATATGCGGAATCCCTAAATAGCACAAATCCAGTAGAGTTAGTTACCAAAAGATTAAAGGAATTTGGTTTCGATTTAAATCAATAGTTTACGGAATGTACAACAGATGGTGCATCTGCAATGGTAAAGTTCGGAAAAGAAATTGTCCCTAAGCACCAATGATGCATAGCCCATTGTATTCACTTGATCGTCAAAAATGTTTTGTACACCAAAAGTAATATCGATGAAGTTGACGAAATGAAGTCGGATAGTGAAGATGAGGATTCTATACTTTCCTTTGCTGAAAATGATGAGAGTCAAGCTCTAGCTTTAATAAAATGTAAAAGAAGATTATCGCAACTTAAAGGAAATGATCAAATGATCCTAAAAAACGTTGATAAAAATTTGAAAGATATTTCATAAACCACCTTTTGTTGAAGAGGAATTTCATCGAAAGGAAAAAAAAACCCTTCATGATTTCAACATGGAATAGTATGCTTGCAATGACAGAGCGATTTTTGAAGCTTAAGAACTGCCTTTTTAAAGCTTTAAGAGTAATACAAGAGACCGAAAATGTATTCGAAGATGAATGGAGTCTACTCAGTTATCTTTTTGAAACTCTACGATACGTGGAATTTGCCTTGAAGATGCTCTGCCGTGAAGATACAACGCAATTAAAAGCAGAGATGTTGATCAAAATTCTTCATAAAACGGTTTCTGTCTGTCAATAAGAAGATCATATTTCTGCAGAACTTTACCAAGATAGAAGGCTATGTTACATTGCTTACTTATCTAACTAATCCAAATTCGCTTAAAAACCATTCTGATGGTATGTTCTCACTCGCATCCCGTCACTGAGAACAGTAATAAAGATAGGAAAAATTCCGAGTCTTCAATAATGTGCGCAAAGATAAAATGACTTCTTGCAAGAATATATGTGAGAGGATAAAAAGCTTTAAATTCTGTGCAGCTCCTCTGATTAAAATCAAGAATTTATACATTTTACATCAAGCGTTTCTCAATGCTCTTTGTTTTGTTTTTTAAATCCTATTTTAAAGGCAAATTTTGTTTATTAAGAACCCTCACAATTGGATGGCTTCTGTTTATCAACCGCCAGTTTGATTATCAACCGCGAATTCTCTATTGGCTTCAAATCTGGCGAATTCTTTGGCCAAAGTCACAAATATTCGATGATATTTTCAAACAAGAACTTTGTTCTTGTTTTTGCTATGGGACCAGATGCTCCATCATGCTGAAAAATATAGTTATCATGGTCAACTTGTCCTAAACTTTTGGGGAAATGTGGTACGAATTTGAGTTCATGGCAGTGTTCGTGGGCAAAATCGTTCGTGTTCCAGTTCTCTTAGATGAGAAGCAACCCCAGACATGAAGAGTGCCCAGATGCTTTACTATGGGCACAACGCAAGGGTATGAAAGTGCTCCCCTTTTTCTCATCCTAACGAAGGAGCTTCCAGAAGCTCCTAACAAGCGGGAGGGAGCTTCATCAGAGAAAATCACAGTCTTCAACAGTCCATTCGTTATATTTCCTACGAACGTGGAGACTATCCGTAAGGTTCCTCTTGGTGAGACGAGGCTTATTTGCAGTCCTTCTCGACTTGAGAACTCTGTTGAAGACTCCGTCTCACTGTGCGCGCTGAAGCGTTCGCACCTGTTTCTTCTCAATCGTGGGCATGCTTGCAACTGGAGGCAACCCGATCCTTGAGCAGGAGACGATCTCAGCGTTCATTTAAGCTCTTGGGAGTGCAGAGGAAATCTTCACAAGAATTTACCCGTCTTTTTAACGTCATTAATCATCCTAAAGCTGGTGCCCTCAATGAAATACCCTTAGAAATTATCTACTTGCATTTTAGTTAACTTTGGTGCATAGCAACAATGGATGGAGCTCGGGCCCTTTCTTCTCTAGTTGTTGTGTTATTTGTTGTTCGAATGCTTCCTCGAAGTGTTGGTTCTCTTTCGGAGTGATGGTGAAAATTTTCGACCAGTGTCTTCGGAATCCTTCTTCGATCTCTTTGTCGTTGGTTATCATGTTATCCCTCTCTTTGAGTTCCATTATTTCCTTTGGTTCCGAACCTTTTAATTTCCTATATTGGTCTCAAAATTTCCTCGGGCTTTTCTCGATGTTCATTGTTTGTAAATAGCTCATTCCGAATTGTATCAATTTTGTCTTCGATTAAATTGCCTATTTGGGTTCTCAAATTTCTTAGACGTACGTATCTTTCTCTGTTGTTTCCTTGCTCTTGAATTTCTTCTACGCTTTTGTTAATCTTTTCGATATTTGCTTTGATTTCATCGTCCTATGTCGGTACAGGGATTATTCAGTAGTTTGTATTGGGTATATAAAAGGTGTCTGTTTCTATTATCAGTTTTTTATGTTCTCTAGTTGGTCATCTATTTCTTCTTTAGGGTTGCTGTCAAGTGGTTCGATGCTGTAGTTTGCGAGATGCTCTTTGTATGCATCACATTTAGTTTTGTACCGTGATTTTCTTTGAGGTGTTTGCATTTATATAGGAACAATGGATATTCTTGTGATAAATCCAATATGGACTGATGCCGGTTCGGGACTAGGACTTGTGTTGTGATTAAAGATGAACTTCGGGTTTGTTAAGATATTGGTGGCGGTTGAGGACCTTTCGGTTACGAATGTTGTGAAGTCAGAGCCTTCTGTTTGCCCTTTGTTTCTTTTCATGATGAGTTCTAGATTTTTTCAGTGCCATTGGAAAGAGTTGTGTACCATGCTTCTCTACATTTGCGTTTAGGTCCCCAAGAAAGATTTTGGATGATGGGTGGTGGAAGAACCTGACGAAGTTGAGAGTCGGAAGATACGAGCGCCGGAGGGTTGATATGTCCTAGCTATTACTAAGTCCCATGCGGTCATTTTCAGGTTAATAGCTATGTATGCTTGCTCTAGATCTTTTATTTCGGAGAACACTACTCTTTTTTATCATTTCCAATGCTGTTCCATCGTATCGGGTTTGGGTGGGATTCGTGGCACTTATGTTATAATTTGGTATTTCAATGTAGTCTTCTTGCAAGTTGTCTGTATTGTGTAATTATTACTATATCTGAGTCTATATTCCTTATATTACTGTATATTAATATTTTCATTTTCCAATCGTCTACGTTAAGAGTTTAGATTTTGATGTTGTTTTGATAACGTACGTCTTGATCAATCTTATTGTTTACTGGCTTGGTCTTTTCTATCTTTGCCGGTAATCTTTGCCTGAAGTTAGGGTAAAGCATGATTCTTATGATATATCAGGTCTTTGTTTCAATACATTACACTGGCCTGCGTTTCAAAACATTTTGCGAAGGTCACAGGTTTTCCACCGATTTAGAATACTTTTGCATGCTGAATTTAAGAATATAATTAGTTTTCTTTGGTCAGGTCTGGTTTACTAAGATATGTTCGATTTAATTTAGAACGTATAGTCCAAAATAGCGCTATCGTGCATCCGTTTATTACTTCTGTTTTGTCGCATCTAGTGATGAGTAACTATACATAACCTATTTTATTCATCTTTTCAGTGATAAGAAAAGGAAGAGTATGTCATTTGGTGTCCCAATGGTGTGGAGGGAACGTAAAGATCACGTCACCGACTGCTACTTCGGCATGACAAATTTTAAAGGCATCAATCGCAAGAACAAGCACCATGTTCAATACCCCAATGACCCTTCTGCTATAAAACCAGTCCCACAATGCCCCAATCTTCCTGTTTCTGAGCCTGAATTTACCATGGGTTCTAGCTCTGATGCCGAGGCTAGTGTCACTACCGAAACAGCTGAGTTTGATGCATACAAGCCAGAAGAGGGCAACCAACTGGTGCCATTTACGCAAGTCTAACTCAACGAACCGACACGAGACTTGAACCTTTCCAAAGAATCTGCTCAGCTATTGGGTTCACGGTTTCGAGAGAAATGTATGCTGGCACCAGGGACAACATTTTATTGGTATCAGGACCGCGAGAAAGAATTTAGGGGATTTTTCACGTTTGATGAAGCCTCTTTACTGGTCCAATGTAACAACATTGCTGACTTGCTCAACTTAATGAACCTTAAGTATGATGCTATGGAATGGAGACTTTTCATTGACTCATCTAACAGAAGTCTTAAGGCAGTTATTCTTGTAACGGCAATGAGTATTCATCGATCTCTGTTGGACACTCAGCTGCAATGAGAGAAACCTGCAACAGCATGGACCGTCTGTTGTCCGCTCTCAACTACTAGGAACACAAATGGCTGATCTGTGGAGATCTTAAAGTTGTTGGACTCATCCTAGGCCTTAAAGGTGGGTTTACAAAGTATCCATGCTTTATGTACTCGTGGGACAGTCGAGCTGACGACCAGCATTATGTCAGACAAGACTGGCCGTCAAGAAAAGGATCAGAACCCGGTTCACACAGTGTTCTGTCCCACCCTCTGGTTGAGCCGAGCAAGATATTACTTCCATCTCTGGTTGATGAAGAATTTTGTCAATGTAAGGGACAGGGAAGGTAGAGAAATTGCTTTCCTCCGTCAGAAGTTTCCACGAGACAGCATGATGGTCCTCAAATAAGGGAGCTCATCAAGGACACCAGTTTGATGAAGCAGTGAATCCTGCTGAACTCTGTGCCTGGTTGTCTCTTAAATTAGTCATCACAAACTTCCTTGCCTACCACAGAAGTATAAAAAGGCGGTTGATGAGTTAATGGAGAATTTCCGCAAACTTGGTGCGCGCATGTCAGAGAAAATGCACTTCCTTCGGTCCCACCTGGACTATCTTCACGAGAATTGTCGACACTTCAGTGAAGAACAGGGTGGGTGCTTTCACCAAGATATCTGTGTCATGGATGAACGTTACCAAGGGCGTTGGGATGTCGAATTTGTAGCTGACTACTGCTGGTGCCCGAAAAGGGATTTGGTGTATGCTAGGCACAATCCGAATCTCTGAAGAGACCATTCAACCATGAGTAACTTGTTTATGTTGTACTCTTTTTGGTATCAATTAGAACATTATATCTGCATTCTCCTACAAATACATCGGAGTATAGGAATTTCTGGCATGTGCTTATATCTCAAAAACTTGATCTGATTAGATAATATGAGCATGATTTCGGGATTTAGTGAAAAAAAACTTGGTCTAAAATTAGTATTATGTGTTTGACCTTGAAAACAGCGCAGACAGGTGTCATTGACTTCGGTTTCGTCGTGTTCAGAGTCATAGTCCCATTTAAATTTTCCTTTCACTATAAATTCGATTATTTCCCTTTTTGATTAATGTCGGAAGTGGTGGGTATGATCCATAGATCTTAAAGTTAAATCCCTATGTGTTTTTTTTTCCTTTGCAATTTTCCTTTATCAAGTTGTTCATGGATTTGCTTGATTGTGCCTTTGACATCGTTTTCATAGTCAGTGGACATTGTGTCGCATCTGTTTGTTCTTTTCTGTAGGTGTTTACTGGTTTCTTCCTGTGTCAAGGTTTGTTGATTTCCTTTTTGTGGGTTTGTATTCTCATGTTCGGAAGTCATTTAAATTTTGCAGAGTTCGCTGGATGGTGGGTTTTCGGGGAACAACATTGGTTTTAGTGCGGTTTTCGTTAACATTTTATTAAGTTTTTCTGCGTAGGTTCCAGGTTTTGCAATATTCAGGAAATAGGCATGCAAAATGCACAATATTAGGTCTGGTATCATATGGCCCTCGATGATCAATACCGCATTTAGTTCGGGTATGCTCTTTATTGCTTCAGCATATGTGGGTATCTTTCATTTTTAGTCGCAGGCGACTCTATATCTCGCTATATCGGTCGGTCGATCGGTCTCGGGTTTTTTTTCTTTGTTTTTTTTTTTGTAATAACATCATAACTATTCGGCTGACTCTAACGAAATTTGGAACTCTTATGTTGTTTTAAATTCTCTTTCTGTTCATAAAATTGCCAAAGTCCTCCCAAGATTAGCGGGGGAATTATTTGGTAATAACATCATAACTATTCGGCCGATTCTAACGAAATGTTAACTTCTTATGTTGTTCTACATTCTCTTTCGAACGGTATAATTGACAAGGTCATCTCAAGGTTAGCCCGGGAATTATTCGGTAATAACATCATGAATATTCGGCCGATTCTAACGAAATTTGAAACCCTTGTGTTGTATTACATTCTATTTCGAATGATATAATTACCAAAGTCCTCCCAAGGTTAGCCGTGGAGTTATTTGACAAAAGCATCATAACTATTTGACCGATTCTAACCAGATTTAAAACACTTTTGTTGTTTTACATTCGCTTTCGAATGATATAATCGTCAAAGTTCTCTCCAGTTTAGCCTTGGAATTATTTGGCAATAACTTCATAAGTATTCGGCCGTTTCTAACGATATTTGAAACATTTATGTTGTTTTACATTCTCTTTCGAACGGCATAATTGCCAAGGTCCTCTCAAGGTTAGCCCGGTCATTATTTGGTAATAACATCATAACTATTCAGCCGATTCTAACGAAATTTAAAACCCTTATATTGTTTTACATTCTCTTTTGAATGATAGAATTGCCAAGGTCCCCCCAAGGTTAACTCTGGAATTATTGAAAGTTTTAAAGGTTGTAATGTCCTAAATCAGAATAAGTGAAACACTGAGAGCACGCGACTTTGGTCAGAAGACTTTGTTCGTTTTCTTCCAACATTGCCTTCTTTTTCCCTTTGGTGATTTGCCTCTTGATTGGGCAAGGCATCGCGAGCGCGTGCGAGCCGGGTTTCCGCTGTTGAGGCGTTTCTTGGTTGTACTTTTGCATTCTTCCCATCTACGTTCGAGGCTCGCTCACTCGGAACACTTTGAAATGAGATAGAATGAAAAAGGAAAGGAAAAGGAAAGGGGGAGAAAAAGAACAGAAAAAATATATGACAAAACAAGTGAAGACCGGGGTTAAAACCACTACCCAATCTATTTTAGCCTCGCCTCACCCAATTAATGCTTTTCTTAATAAGCAAATTTTGCCACGATTGAAGAAGTTGAATTTGCATTCGATGAAAATGGAAAAGCGACGAATTTTATTTTGAAAATCCTAAAAGGTTTTGCCAATCTTAAAATGGCAAAACTCACTTCCATTTTTCATCACCAACATAACAAAAATAGATACAAATGGTTTGTATAAAATTTCGCAGATCGTTGACATTTTCTTTTAAATGTGTTAATTACTGAAGTACTATACCAAATAAATTACAATATCAAATAAATTAGCTACCATCAACTATATAAATGGGTTCAAAAACTGTTTGGATCTCAACTAAAATGAAATTAGATAAAAAAAAAAGGGTTTGAATGTGGTTGTCTTCATAGGAATTTGAGAAACCCAGCCATTACGAGCGATGGACTCTATATTTTTTCTCTTAGTCATTTTCGCTACTTAGTTTTAGAATTGTTCACTTTTCTTGTTAGTTAATTGCGCCGCTCGTATCTTTTCAAGAGTGGAAGAGCTCCCCGACCAGATAATGAAATTCGAATTAAGATCAGAAGGACAATCTCTGGCAAACTCGAATGCACCAGGATCTGGTTTTCATTGATGGAGAAAGGTTAAAGAAAAACTTTAGTACTATGATATACCACCAACTAACGAAACCCTGTGTTTCATCAAAAAAGGTGACAGTTTCACAAATCTGGGAAGGACGATCGTAGCTGAGAAATGTTGTCGGCAGTTAGACGAAATAAGAAAGAAGATGGACCAAGAAAAATCGGCCTTAGTTTAGTGATATACCGGGGGTGATCAGAAAGTAATGATAGTCGGACTGATGGCAGAGAGACCATGAGTGATGAGAGGGAGGGGAGCGTGGGGCATCGAGTGTTGCCTGTTGTGACGTGTTTGAACTTGTCGCCACTTGGTTGGTTACATTTTCTCGTTACGCTTCTCGAAAGAAGGGTGCAGATTCTACACTCTCAAGAGGTGGAAACTCGGGAATAAAGCAACGGAGATCAGAGGGGAATTATTGCAAGTTTTTTTTCGGAGTCCACTCCATCACTGGAAGCTTTCCCGCTGGATTCGAGCTTTTGCAGCCGGCAAAATTCAGCTGGAAGATGATCATCGGTCTAGACGTCCCCAGACATCCGTGACCAAAGCAACAACGGTCCGTACCCGGGCCATCCTTGACGAAGATCCAACTGTTACTCTTCGATTCTTATCTTTGCAGCTTGGTGTCAGTTATGAGAGTACACACCACATTGTGCATGAATAATTAGGACTGAGGAAGAAGTGTGCTCGATGGATACTCCATTTGCTAACAGAAAAGCGAACGGGTGCGGATTTGTCGTCTCTGGTTGGCTGAATTTGAACCAAAGGTTGCGAAACGGTTCTCAAATGTTGCTACCAGATATGAGTGTTGGATTTCTTTCTTCACCGCCAGAGACAAGCAGTCCAACATGATTTGGTTGAGTGATGAAGAGCCTAGACCTCATATTTTGAAATAAGGATTTCGCAGGAGGAAGCGCCTTTTCATCATCTTCTTTAATTCTCAAGGACCAATATGTGTGGATGTCGTGCCTCAACAATCTACTATCAAGTTCTGGAACATAAAGCACCAACCCACCGCCCATCGCGCCTTTTGATGCACCACCACAATGCTGCACCCTACAAAGCGCGCCTGACTGTGCAATTCCTTGAGCAGCAGGGGATCTCACTTCTTGCTTACCTACCTTACTCACCTGACCTAGCCCTCTGTGATTTTTGGTTGTTTCCAAGACCTGGCCCAAAATGTCAATTCAGTGCTACGAAGTATATCAACTTCTAAGTACCGTTATTGCTTTATAAAGTGCCGGAGGAGGATGGAACGCTGCATAGAGGCAGGGGTGGAGTACTTTGAAGGAATGTAGACTACTGCTTGGATTTACCTCTTCTACCAAGATAAAAGGTCTCATTACCATTACTTTTTGATCACCCCTCATAGTCCTCTTCTTCTTCAAAATAATACGCACCCATATGTGGCAAGGGTATACAGCACAAAGGAAATCAAGCAATCGGTAATTTATTTCAACAACCACTCTCTCCTACAGAGTTCCCTCTTAACCAACATATTGGCAACTTTACAGCAAATAGGTTAAAAAAACCAAGAAGCTTTTAAAGAGCTTATTTAATCTAAGAGTGTTTATTTTTACAGGAACACAGATATGAACTTATTTCAGGTTGAGAGAAGTGCATTTGGTGAAAAGAAAGCTATTATATTTAAATATATAATGCGGTAGCTTTATTTTATGTAGAACATTTGTGTAAAAGAAATAGAAATCTTAATGGAGAACATAATAGCTTATTGATGTGAAAAAGAGCATTATAAAAGTTTACGTACATGATAACACATGGTGCATAAGTGCAAATGCTGTATTTTAGGCACCTTCGAATATGGTGCCCACTTAGGAAATTCTGTCAATTTAATAGAGGCGTCCAATCTTGCAAAGAACTTATCTATATTTTATGCAAAACGACGCCTTTTTTTTATCTCGTGATAAGACAGACCAGGGCGGTGCTAACACGAGCGGATTTCGGGCAACGTCCATTTTACCAATTTTGGAGACGGTAACATTGCCATGTGCGATCGTTTCCCATGTTTCGGTGCAAATGGCATAGAAATTGATCTAAGATATGTATCATGTTATAGGGGTGAAATAACAGTGTCCAATACATGGGGTATCTGGTTTTTAAAATATATTTCCATTTGTCGCCATAATATATAAAAACGCAAAAACATATTTTCGTTGGTTGTTCTTTTTTAAGATATTTCTTTTTTGGGGGGGATGGGTCACTACTACACTATGGTACAGATGGAAATGATTGGTTGAGTATACCTTAATATAAAGATAGCACAAAACTCAGGAAATAAATAGATGAAGCATATTCACCTTCATCTCCCTCAGAATAAGTGCACGGAAACTATCAGACATGATACTCGCCCAGGAGGTAAGTTCCCAGGGACACTTCCGTACTCGGACAATGGTTTTTCTTATGTAAGAACTCATTACTGACTTTTTGTTGTTCTCGGTACATTCAACTTTAGGATTAAGGCAACGTCTAGGGACCGTTCCTTTATTAATATACCCTGGTGCTATATTTTCCATAACAGTTCTGTTTTATATCTACATCTAGGACCACGATAGAAAATATACCACGAGTGTATATAGAAAAGAAACAGAGTTTGGCCGTTGCCCTAAGGCTAAAAGTGAATGTACCGATCACTACAAAAAGTCAGGGAGTTTTTACATAAGAGGAGCCATCAAGAACTTCTTAACATGGACGACACTCGATTAATTTTGAAAGTCAAATGAAAGTTTAATTAATAATGGCTACTTCAACAGAGATTGGCCTAATACAAAATAAAATTCTCAACTCAACGTTTGAAGTTTAAAAAAGGCAAAGAAAGGAAACACGAGTCCCACTTTATTGCAAGAACCAGATGACTGATACCGATACAAGAGACGAATGAGTACTTCAAGATATAATAAAAAAAAACATTCCAAAAAACGACCAAAAGGTATCGCTACGAATTTATTACAAGAACATTAAATTCAGCAACCTATTGATAATAAACAACTTCACAGACAAGCAATGAAGCGCTGCATAAGACCCTGTGAGGGAGCTCCTTCTAGGAGGTGGATGCAAGGATATCTACGTAGGGTAACTAAGGAAAGTGCTACCTGAGGTAAGTTTAGATAGTAGGCTCTCTCTCACTAGAGGAAAAAGAGGTTCCTTTACATACCTACGGGGAACTCGCCCCCTTGTGCGGTGGAAGCAACCAAAAGGTAATCATGCAACCCACCGAATTTACGAAGAGACTGCCTCTTCGGCTAGTCCCTAATGGGAACAAGAGGAAAGCACAAGAAGTCGCCCAACAGATATTCTTTGTCCCATCAGATGCATTGAGACTCCAAACGAATTTACTGTTCGGAAAATAATGACGAACAATTATTGTCTTTGGCCGAAAGCATTATATTAAAGAAGCTGGATTTAGAAGCGAGAGTCCAACCACAGATATATGCTAACAGCAGTGTGGTGTGTCTCAAAATCTAGTCATTGATTGGGAAACACTCCTGCCAAGAAGTTAAGCATGAACTCGAATAAAATTAGGCATGGCCTAAAATACATGAGGTAGTTAAGTTCAAGGAGAACATCCATGTGTTTAAGATAATCTGCGAGTCAACCGAAATGATGATTAAGATCGTAGAAAAAGATTTGCATGAAGTTCCTTCCTGAAAACAGCCAGAGAGACAAATTTGTGAATATACAAATATTTTTTTAAGCGCTACGCGATGGAAGAACACATCACCGCCAACTGCCGTAAGAAAGACCAAACTATATGTTCTGAATGTAGTTTATAAAGCCAGTCGTGGAAGAATTACCAGAACCCCATTAAAAAGTGCATCAACTGTTCTGGTGAACACAGAACGATGGTCATGTCATGCCTAAGAAGAAGAGAAATTATAAAAAGAACATAAAAAGAAACAAGTAAAACAGCATCTTTGACCACTGTCACAAAATGTGCACCTCAGAGCCAAGCAACACAAATCAACATTGAGGCCTGTAATGAACATAGCGAACCCCAGATCAAATGTGACCAATTTAAACAATATGTTGAAAGAGAAGGAGCTGGAACAAAGGAAGTTCCCCAATGTCGACTCCTCAGTGATATTCGATGTAAACATTACAAAGAATAAAAGGTAATCACTTTACAAATCAGAAGAAAAAAAAAAACAACCTGATACAGGGAAACAAGAAGAACCTGACCGAAAGTGACGAAACAGAAACCGAGGAAAGCTCAGAAGTCTAACGCGGAAATGAATAGAAACTGACACAGAACTTAAAAAAACCCCTCTTTAAAACAAGGAGACAAAACACTCCAGGTGAAATAACCCCGTCCCGCCAAACTCGACGTGCAAAGAGAATATCAACAGAACTAAGAAAGTAAGTAAACGCAAAATATATTAAAGTATACCGCCAAGAAAAGGACAAACGAAAAAAAACAGAATGAACATTGATAACAGGAAATTAAGAATTTTCCAACTAAGCACAAATGGATAGAAGGACAAACAAACTATATACGGAAACCTATTTAGAAGACTTGACCCAGGCATAATACTAATATCTGGGCACGGAATAGACAAAAAAAACAAACAAGGACTAATAGAAGCTTACTTCTCAAAAGAAATTAAAATGGAACTTACCAATATAATAATAGCATCTGGATATCAACCCCCAAGAAGAAACGGATCACCAATAGCAAAATTTAGTAATATATTCAATAATAGATTACCAGTCATTTTTTATGAAAGGCCTAAATGCCCACTGTAAAGAATCGTATTATGCAACAAGGTCTGCTGACCCACAAGTCGCGTGCTCTCACTTATTCTGATTTATGACCTTACGTCCTTCAAACCTTTCAATAATTCGCGGACTAACCGTGGGAGGAACTTTGCAATTATATCACTTGAAAGAGAATGTAAAACAAAATAAGGGTTTCAAATTTCGTTAGAATCGGCCGAATAGTTATGATGTTATTGCCAAAACAAAATAATTCCCAGGCTAACATTGGGAGGACATTGTCAATTATATCATTCGAAAGAGAATGTAAAACAACATAAGGGTTTCAAATTTCGTTAGAATCGGCCGAATAGTTATGATGTTACTTACAAAACAAAATAATTACGTGGCTATCCTTGGGGGGACTTTGATAATTGGATCATTCGAAAGAGAGTGTAAAATAACATAAGTGTTTCAAATTTCGTTACAATCGACTCAATAGTTATGATGTTATTGACAAAACAGAATAATTCTTCGGCTATCTTGGGAGGACTTTTGCAATTATATATTTCGAAAGAGAATGCTAAACAACATATGGGTTTCAAATTTCATTAGAATCAACCAAATAGTTACAATGTTATTACAAAAACAGCAAAAATCAAAACGGGGACTGTTTTGATTGTAGATTGTAGAGTCGCCCGCGAATAAAAATAAACATAAACGGGAGACATCTACAAACAATGATTGCCCGACAAAGTTGCCAATGAATAGGCCCGAACTTACCAGCACATATCACAGACAGACATTAACTAAACAAGATATATGTCTGACTAACATCATTTTCCCTTTTAATTGCCGGAACCAATAAAAATAACGTGCAGCGACCATGAGTGATTGGAGGGAGGGGAGCGTGGGGCATCGAGTGTTGCCTGTTGTGACCTGTTTGAACTTGTCGCCGCTTGGTTGGGTTACATTTTCTCGTTACGCTGTGCGATTGCGTCATTGTTGGTTTCGCCCTTTAACCGGAAACATGGAGTTCTCGAAAGAAGGGTGCAGATTCTACACTCTCACTAGGTGGAAACTCGGGAATAAAGCAACGGAGATCAGAGGGAAATTATTGCAAGTTTTTTTTCCGAGTCCACTCCATCACTGGATACCTTCCCGCTGGATTCGAGCTTTTGCAGCCGGCAAAATTCAGCTGGAAGATGATCATCGGTCTAGACGTCCCCAGACATCCGTGACCAAAGCAACAACGGTCCGTACCCGGGCCATCCTTGACGAAGATCCAACTGTTACTCTTCGATTCTTATCTTTGGAGCTTGGTGTCAGCTATGAGAGTACACACCACATTGTGCATGATTAATTAGGACTGAGGAAGAAGTGTGCTCGATGGATACTCCATTTGCTAACAGAAAAGCGAACGGGTGCGGATTTGTCGTCTCTGGCTGGCTGAATTTGAACCAAATGTTGCGAAACGGTTCTCAGATGTTGCTACCAGAGATGAGTGTTGGATTTCTTTCTTCACCGCCAGAGACAAGCAGTCCAACATGATGTGGTTGAGTGATGAAGAGCCTCAGTTTCAGATTTTGAAAGAACGATTTCGCAGCAGGAAGTACCTGCTGCGATCCCGTGTCCGGTCCGACAGTGGGTCGGGGAACCTCACACCTATTCCAGGCCCCACCCCAGCTCCCCGGACCATCGCATGAGCAGACCCGCCGCCTCCCTGGGTCTCTCCTAGAGATTCACCAGGCCGAGGTCTGTGTGTATCTTTGGGCAGTTAAAGATATGTGTGGTGTCGTATATCTGTGTTAGGCATTTGGGGCAGTTTGGTCTTGTATGGGTGGTGGGAGATATTTTGTGCAGGAGTGTTTATTTGTTTGTTCGTATCTGTGCTAGTGTTCTTCTGATCTGCTTTGTGAGTATTTGTTCTGATTGTGTATGGTTGAAGATGGTGCACTTAATATTTTGTTGTGGGTTCTGTGTATCAAGTATTGTTGTGTGATCTGAGAGTGGATTGTTTTCATGTTTTGCTTGATTGTGTCTTCTGATGTTGTGTTAGGGTCTTTGTCTAAGGTGGTGGTGTAGTTGTTGTTGTTATCGAAAATGGTCTGGGGGTTTTTGTGTCGGTGATTGGGAGGTTGTCTGGTGATGTGGTGGAGGGGATGATTTGGATGGTTTTTTTTCTGCCTGAGTTGTGATGCATGTAGTTTTAGATGAATTTTGATTGGTAGAATGTTCGTCTCATCGTGTAGATGTTGGGTGTTTGTGTGAAGAATGCATCCTGTGGCAGTGCGTAGGGCTGTGTTTTGCATTGTCTGTAGTTTTTTGGTGTTGGTTTCTGAAATGATTGGGGACCAGATTGTAATGGTGTATTCTAGTACTGGTTTTGTGATTGTCTTGTATGTGTCAATAAGCATTTCCTTCGTTTTCCCCCAGTGTGTAGTTGTGAGTGCCTCGATGACTTTGAGTGTTTTCGTGGCCTTGACTATTGTGTTTTGGATGTGTTTTGAGTATGTGAGTTTGGGGTCAAATGTGAGGCCAAGGATCTTCCGTTCTTTTGTGGTAGTGTTATGTTTTGTATGTTTAGATTAAGGGTTGTGTTATATTCTGCAGGTTCTGGTGTGAAGAGAGTGGTCATTGTTTTGGTGGCTTTAGCTTTAGTGAGTTTTCTATTGTCCATGTGTGTATTTTGTTGAGGTAAGGTTGTATCTGTTGTGCAACGGTTTCTGGTTTGTTGTGTAAGGAGAGTATTGTGATGTCGTCTGTGTAGGTGAAAATTTTTACTGTTCGTGGGGAAGTTGGTATACCTGAGGTGTAGATGTTGAAAAGTGTTGAGGAAAGTACTCCTCCTAGGGAAACTCTGGATTTTGTGTGTCTGCGTTTGGATTTTGTGTTTTGGATTTGTGTGTATTGGAGTCGTCACTTGATGTAGTTTGCTATGTACTTGATGAGGGTGGTGAGTATAGTGAGTTTGTGGATCTTGTTGACAAGTTTGTGTAGGTCTACTATGTCGAATGCTTTGGCCATGTCAAGGGCGACTGCTATGGTTCTATGTGGTGGAATTTTCTTGTTGAATCCATTTCTGATTATGTTGTTTATTGTGTGTAATGCTGTGGTGGTTGAGTGCATCGGTTTGAACCCATGTCGGTGTGGTGTGTTTGTGATGTTGAATGTGATGTAAAGTAGAATGATTTTTACTAGTGTTTTGGCTATGGGGGAAAGCAGCGCTATTGTTTATGTCTTTTTTGTTTTGGGATTATTTTTGCTACTTTCCATTGTTTAGCTATGTTGTTATTATGGCGAGGTTGTAAGTGTGCGTGAAGAGGTTTATGGCGTTTTGACCTAGGTGTTTGATGTTTGTCATCAGGGCCGGTGGAGCTGTTGTCTCGTGCTTGTGAATTGTGGTTTGGGGAGTTTTTTGTAACTGTCTATTTTCCTGTTTTCATTTTTCGTTTGGTCTATGGTTGTGTTTGTGAATTGTTTGTTGAAGTGTTCTGCTTTTTGTATGGGTGTTGTGGCTTCTTTGTTTCCGAAGGTGATGGTGTTTTTTTTTGACTGAGTTGTTTTTTTTTGTTTGTGAGGCCAGCAATGGTTTTCCAGAGTTTGTGTGTGTTTGTTTTGTGGTCTCATTGCTGGCCTAGATGATGTTTCCATAATTCTTGTTTGCGTTCTTGTATGTATACCTTTTCACCATCATCTTCAATTCTCAAGGACTAATGTTGTGGATGTGGTACCTCAACAGTCTACTATCACAGCCAAGTACTACACTTACCAATTACTTCCTCAAGTTCTAGAACATCAGACCCACTCCGCACCAACCCACACCGATCGCGCCTTTTGCAGCACCACGCCAATACTGCACCTCACAAAGCGCGCCTGACTGTGTAATTCCTGGAGCAGCAGTGGATCTCACTTCTTGCCCACCTGCCCTACTCACCTGACCTAGCCCCCTGTGATTTTTGGTTGCTTCCAAAGATCAAGGGTGCGATTAAAGGGAAGCAATTCCATCGTATCCAATACTTGGCACGAACAGTCAATTCAGTGCTACGAAGTATATCAGCTTCTGAGTATCGTGACTGCTTCATGAAGTGGCGAAGGAGGACACAACGCTGCATAGAGGCAGGAGGGGAGTACTTTGAAGGAATGTAGAGTACTGTTTGGATTTACCTTTGTTCTACCAAAAATATAGTCTCACTCTCATTATTTTCTGATCACCCCTCGTATATACAGAAACAACTGAACGAAGCAACATTAGAGGACATAGACGAGGAACTACAGACTATTCGAGAATCCATTAAAAAAACAGACGAAGAAACAATGGCAAAAAGGACATACCGGACTATCGAGCAATTTAAATGGACACCAGAAGTTATACGAATAAACGAGGAAATAAGAACAACAGCGGGAAGGATAAGGCGGGAAGTAAAACAAGGGAACAATTCATCATTAAAAGAGTAAAAAAGAGAACTTATAACTCTTATTTTAGAAAACCGAAGAGCAGTATGAGACGAAGTCATACAAAAATAGATGCAAAAACTAAGCCGAAAGAATACCGGGTTTTGCAAAAGTTCTGTTACACTCGTTACGACGCTCTCAACAAAAGACTCAATGATAGTTTTGATGGAATTGAGACGTTATTTTATTGTTTTAACATAGAAATATGAGTTTAAATCGTGATATTAATCAATGTGGCCGCTCTCGGCGGCGGACGCGCGCTCCAGGTGACACATTACGGACGAAGTCCTTCCTCATGTTGGTTCACACGCAAATGACGCGGGATTTCAGATCGTCAGCGTTGCAGTGGCGAACCTAGCAGGCCTTGCCCTCGACCAGTGCCCACACGCTGTCGTCGAGGGGATTGAGGTCGAACGACTGCGGCGGCCGAAAGACCTTGGACCAGAAGTTCATGTTCGACCCCAACCACTCTTGCACGGTCTTGGCCGTGTGGACCGGGCACCGTCTCCCGAAAGACGTAGTCCGCCTTCTTCGTGATCTTTCTCACCCAGGGCAGGAGTTTCGTGGCCAAGATGTCCCTGCATTCGGCCGCGGTGAGCCTGGAACCGGCCGCGAACCACACTGGTGGCGACTTCTCGCCATTCGAAGCCATGACGCCGAGCATCATCACGGAGACCGGGTGCTTGGTCGTGGACACGTGGCGGACTTCGGAGACGTCCTGGCGGAAGGTTACCACGGGGTCGTTGTGTTTGTTGATGACCGGATCGACTGTGAAGTTTTTTTCATAAAAAAATAAGGATTCAATTGCCATGACTCCATGTCATTGAGGAGGCGACGACAGTGCTCCAGACGTTGTTCCCGCATCAGGTTGTTGAGCAGAGGCCTTCCCACGCACCTCAAGCTCTTGCCGCCCGCCTCTCTGACGGTGATAGGCACTGTGGCCACCGTGATGTTCTTCGGATCACTTTCGAAGGCCTTTCTCACAGCCAAGCGCTTGGCAACTCGAGGTCAGCCTGAATGAGGTCGATCTTTGAGGTCTTCCCTGTCCTTGACCCTCTCCGCGACTCTGTGGACGGTCATCGGGCTGACGTTGAGTCGTTTGGCGGCGATATCGGATTTGTTGTGGCCAACCTGCAGGAAAACATATCGATTCTTTTTACAACCCTCTCGCCACACCTTTGCACACAATGGAAAAGACGTTTTAATTACACATGCTGGAAAAGTATAACCCTAAGTCTGTTTGACGGAACATTTTAAATCACACATCTAAACCTCTCGAAAGATAAAAAGAAAGCCCCAAGTGTAGCAGAACTTTTGCAAAACCCAGTATATTGAATACAAAGGAGAAATCGCAGGGAATATTTCACTAGCATTGGGAAAAAGTCTTCAAGATAAGTGAAGCCTAAAATGAAAATTATGATATAGATTTTGAAAATCAGATAATAGACAAACTAACCCAAGAAATAGACCCCCCTCCCTACCACTTTGTTGAAGAGTAACCAAAGAGGGAATGAATAGACGCAGGAATTACGAAGGAAAAAATTGAGAAGTATGCCTGTCCATCCTGGATCCGATTGGTTGTCTGTGGCGCGTGCACTGCTCCATGGTGTCATAGAGACATAGACTACATGAGGGTAATGATGCTGTAATTTGCAGTGATGATATGTGTTTGACATCATTTGACGGGCTGACTGTACACCAACCACTATTACCGTTATCTCATACAAGTTTTGTTCATTCCTTATTATCAATTGAGTGGAATAGTTTCCTTACAATAAACAGAAAGCTCCTGGAAAATCTGGGCTCACGATAAAACACTGTTTAAAACCCAAACAACTCTTGAGGGGTTAAAGAACGTTTTGAACGCAAGCCTTAAATCGAGTAAATAAAGGGGGTGCAGAGTTAATGGAGGGATACAGAGTAAATAGAAGAGGTGCAGAGTAAATAAAAGGGGTGCAGAGTAAATAACGGGGTCCTGAGTAAAAGAAGGGTGCCAAATAAATAAAAAAAGTTGTGATTATTACAGGTGTTACTTTGTAAATATGCCTTTGTTTTTTTTTATTTATGATAATATAGGATTGAATAGGATGGGGGAGGGAGTCCTGTAAATAGCATTCCGAGTGTAGCATTCTCTACAAGCCAATCATTTATTTGAGGGGATCTACCTCATCCTCTGCTTTATCCAAAGTTAAAATGAGTACAAATGAACATCGATAAAAAAAACTACACCAAATCTCCTCACCTCGTGTGTTGGAAGAAGAAGAACGTATTTCAAAATTCCAAAGAAATAATCGTGGGCCTATTAACACCGAGGCCTGAAAGTAGGAATCTGAAACTCCAGGTCTACTTGTAACCCCACAACCATGGTAGAATGGTAGAAAAGAGGGCAGGGAAGGGGTTGAATCTGATAAACTTACCCGGAATGCAAGATTCAGTAATTTTTGAGAAAAAAGAGAAGATGAATTTTGTCTATTACACATTAAAGTTTAATAGACTTTTCACCCGAAGATCCTCATAATCGGAGGGAGGCAATTTTTGTCAAGTCTTGTATATTTGGGGGCCGGAGATGTACATACGTACTTTGGGGGGTGGGGGGATGAGGGATAACGTCTTCTTTCACTCATAATCGAGTTTATCCAGGGGTTGGCGTATATCGGCAGTCTTGTTTTAAACCCATCTAATATTTTACACTGTTTTTTTTATGTAAATTATTCTCCTATGAAATATTGCACTCAAGTTTTAAAAGATTAATGGCAACGTTCGCAGCAAATTTGGACCTCGAATCTTGAGCTTATATCTTCCAGGCAAATATGACAAAAAGTACTTCAAAATTGAGTGCAAACATTCTCTCCTTAACATAATTAATCCCATCATTGCATCGCGTACAGCAGAATCACATTAATATAATAAGGCAAAAAATCAATTTAACACTTTACCAAATAGTTAGGATAAGTAATTATTCATGTATTTAAATATTTATTTCGGTGAGGAAGATTATAGTGGCAATTAACAGTTGTTGTTTTCCTTTTGTTTACATTTGGCAATACCAAACAATTTGATTTTCTAGAAGGGTGACTGTGCTTGCAGTTATTGCGAGAATCTAAGGTATGAAATGCTTCATCAAGTTGTTTAAATTTGATTTCCTTCATGAATTCATCTTCACATTCTTCTGAATTCTTTTCTCAATGCGTGTGTTGATGTTCTCTTCAAGAAAAATCGTTATCACCTGTTCTGAAAGGCGAATTTAATACCTTTCGTACGTTACTAATCCACGTCAGAAAAATAAAAGAAGATCCTATCCAATAGTGGCTGTTTCATCTTGATCACTCGATTTTTAAGACAATAATCATTCGTACATTTCACTAAGATTCTTCCTAGACAGTTGCCGATTAGGATTTTACCCATTAATGACCTATCCTCTATGCATTACATAACGTGGCTGTGAATTCCTAGTCCCTTTAATTCTCCCCTTCACTTTTACCACATTCAAAGCCCTTAATAAGTTAGAACTTCGTATCTATGGCAATAACTATTATAGTTAACTTCTTCTCGATCCTTGACTTCACGCAAGATCCGACTCGCGTGTATTTACAGGGTATTTTAGCGGCCATGAAGTCTCCTCGATTCGGAACAATGGGGAATAGTATAAAGCAGTAGTTTTCAACCTTTTTAATAAGAAAAAACAACAATTATGAATCACATTTTAATCGGAATTAATTTCCCTTAATTTTATTCAGAATGTGATTCGTTACCTTTTATTTAAGTAACCAAAAAGAATTCATTACCTCCTTCAACCCCGCTGAAAAACTGGTCGCCCTTTAGCGGATAGGACGTTGGCCAAGTTCTTTTTGTAAGGAGGAAGGAGTGCGAAGTCGCTCATCATGTTGTTCTCTTGTTAATCTAAAAACAAAATGGAATGGTTTTTTTGCTTACCATTAATGCTATTTTGGTCGCAAGAAGGATGAATTTGCTCGTATTTTTTCTTCTGACAGTTTCCGTGCATTTGATACGCGACAGCTTAGATATAGAAAAGTACTCGGAGGCAAGATGAAAATAAAAGCTCTATTTCTGCTCTAAAGAAGATTTTCTGGTTAAATAGATGAGGTTATTCGCTTTTCCAGTATTTGTTTTTACTGTAGTCGATGTACATTACGAGAGGCATGGCAGCATGTTCGTCTCGGAAACGTTCGGTTCGAGGACGAGTACTCAACCCGTCGACATGCCAACGGGAGGCGAACATCAAGCCTAGTTAGATTGCCACTGCGGACAATCCACAATGGCGGAGTGAGCGAACGAACCTACTCGATTTGGTCAACGGCCACAAAGTTGGACGAGGGTTGCAATCAGATCAATGGTTCAGTCGTCTCGATCTTTCGTGCCACTGAAACCACCGCTGTTTTGAGAGTGCTGCAGGTTCCCATGCTAAACAATTCCATCACAGGCGTCTCTTGACTCCAAAGTGTACCAGAACTTCAGATGCCCGATTTGGGATCGAGGATGCGGCTCTCACATCGGGTTAATAAGTCACGAACGCGTTCACTGAAGAAGATTAGAAACCTTTCAATACTCTTTTGAGTGAAAGCCATGGCGATAGTGGCACCCTAAATGTTATCTAGAAGCAGGAGTGGCACTCCAATATAAAATAATTTACGAATAAATACATAATTACGTGGAAAGTACTTCAAAATTAACCACGATCGACATTTAACCTAATTTAATCGAAATAAGACCTAAAAATTTGAAAATAAATAAATCTTAACTTTAAAAGTTTAATGAGAAATTTGAGTTTGATGATTATAACATAATTCTTGAATATTGGGAGGCATATTTGAGAAGGCAACCCTCATTTCTTTATTCACTGTCTCCAATCTTTCTCTTTTCCTTGTTTTTCTTTATGTTGCACAATGCAGAGAAGCTAGTTTCAAAATACTTTCAAGTGTCGGGAGATTTTTTTTTAGAAATGTTCGAAATATATTTGGGGGGGGAGGCAATTTAGGCATTTAAAAAATTATATCTTGGTCGCTCCTGCGGCACCCTTGGTTGGCTCTCGCGACACCCCGGTTGAAGACCACTGGTATAGAGGGAGCTATGGAGTCGGTATTTGGCCGCGTTTGTGGTTAACGGGTTGTTGTAGTAGCTATTTCAAAATAACAATTATCCAATATTTAAAGCCGTAAATAAAGGGGTGCCAAGTAAATACAAGGGTGCTAAGGGGTGCAGAGTAAATAGAGGGGTGCTAAGTAAATAAAGGGGTGCTAAGTAAATAAAGGGATACCTAGTAAATAAAGGGGTGACGAGATATCGACGGGTGCCGATCAAATAAAGTGTTTCTGAGTAAATAAAGAGGTATCGAGTAAATAAGGGTTAAAATTAAATATGTGAGGCTGTTGTCATCTAAAGAAATTGGAACCCTCCCAATTTTGCGCATGGCACTGCTGTGACCTCAAAATGGCACCACAACATACTTCATCTGCACCTTTTCTCAACAGCCAACGACTGATTTTCAGATCAAATTCTTGTCTGAAAATTAGATTGAACATTTGTGACTCTGGACCGGGCATTCGACAGATGTAAATCTAATGCAGAATTTGAGGGTGATAATCAAAGTGGGGGTTGATAAACAAAGGTCCTCCAATTATGAGAAGTTGCGGCCTCTTATTTAAGAAAAATGGAGCAGTCAAGAAAACATCACAAATGTGGTGCCCAGCATGCCATGTGGTGCCCAGCATGCCAAGCGAATTGAAGCAGTCCTAAAGAATCAGGGACATCATTGTAAATATAGATTGAGCGCATCAATTGACTGTATTCATTAATAAAATAGGTTTGAGCTCTAAATTTTTTTTATATTTCATCTCCAATTAATGATAAAATCATAATAAAACAAAATGCGACGTTTGATTAGTTCAATTAATTTTTTTATAGGAAAAAATATAGTAGTCTCAAAACCTTTGGCCATGAATACTTTCGAACTCTAATCCAAGTTATATATATATATATATATATATATATATATATATATATATATATATATATATATATATATATATATATATATATATATATATATATATATATATATATATATATAATAATAATAATAATAATTGAAAATCACATGACACGTGATATATAGATTATTTAAAGGCCTAAAGAAATCGAAATTGGTAACACAACCCGGCAAAACGCTAAGGAGAATATTACGTGAACCAGTGAAAGCTTAAGAAGGAAAATGGGAGATGTAGAAACGGAAAGATAGGGCAAACTATTTTAACCGTTATATGAAAATGAATAAAGAAGTTGGATTTGAACCCGTGTCATCAAGCGCTCTTCGCTTATATGACCACGACGGTGATCGCTGGATGACACGAGTTCAAATCCAACTTCTTTATTCATTTTCATATAACGGTTAAAATAGTTTGCCCTATCTTTTCGCTTCTACATCTCCCATTTTCCTTCTTAAGCTTTCACTGGTTCACGTAATATTCTCCTTGGCGTTTTTCCGGGTTGCGTTACCAATTTCGATTTCTTTGGGCCTTTAAATATATATATATATATATATATATATATATATATATATATATATATATATATATATATATATATATATATATATATATATATATATATATCCTGAACCACGCGAAAATAGCTTGGTAGGGAAAGTTAGGATGTTTCTCGGTTCTCTGTGAATCAATTTTAATGAAACCTTTCCCAGCTGGTCTGCATAATATGGCAACACTAATGTTATGTTTTCATTATTCTGTGTTACGTCCTTTAATTTTTATTTCAGATTCGTCGTTTTAGGGGTGAAACACGCTAATAGCTTTTGAATGAAAGTAGTCTATCTAGATATATTCTGGAGAAAAATTAAGATAATTATACACATTAATCATACCTTGCGTATAAATTTAACAGAAAACCATAATTATAATCAACAATTGAAGGACATAATGAACTATTTGCCTACATCAGCCCTATTTCGACGGATGGGTTCAAAAACCCTACCAGGTTTAGAATGCCTCTGCTGCAGCTTTGATAGTCGCCCATAGGACTAATTTAGACGAAAATTTCAGATACAAAATATCCACAGTAAAAACTTTGATACATAGAAGTTTCTCGCTATCATCCACTTACCAATCAATCCATAATGAATTAATTTTTCTTAGGAAGTATTTTCTAAAAAAAATTATTTCCTTCTGACCTATATGATAGAGTTTTAAAAAGGCTATTTGATAATCTCATTGACCCCCCTCAACCCTGCATAGAAGTTCCTAAAATGCCTATATATTTACTAATTTCAGAGATGGGTTTTTTAAACGATACTTTTAAAAGAAAAATCCTATTTATTTTTAAAAGATATTTTTCCCAAATCAACCCACAAATAGTTTTTATAAACAATCTATCGATAGGAAGTTTCTTTAACAGTAAAGATCCTATCTCTTTGGAGTTCCGCAGTGATAATGTTTATTTATTTAAATTTCCCAGTTGTACTGGAGCCTCTTACATTGGCAGCACTGCCAGGTCTCTTGGAGCTAGGTTCTCTGCTCATATGGGGATTCGTTGGTGCACAAACAAAATATTAAATAAAAAGGAAAAGTCATCTATTAGGGAACACACCGTAAGCTGTAAAACTGACATTTCTATTGAGAATTTTAAAGTATTAGCCTTTAACAACAACAAACATTGCCTAAGAACCCTCGAATCTTTATATATCAAACACTACAAACCTACACTCAATGAAGATTTAAGTGCAATATCATTATTAATTAACTAATTTTAACTACAGTTTGTTAGTTGTTTTGCTTTTTAACAAACCAAGCGTCACTGTAACCTATAAATACTAGCCCCTTGTTAAACTCACCATTCACTCTCTTAGATGGATCTACTTTAGTAAGTACCCAAATTTACCGTTTTTATATTAAATGTTTTTTTAACTCTTACAGTCTTTACAAAATTAAAAACAAAGTTTAAATTTACTATCTTTAAATAATGCCAGGTTAATTTCTCTTATAGTTTTTAATTAATTTCTGCAATAATCCTTAAATTTATTAACTAATTTTTTAGTCTCTCGAAGCAAATTTAACGGTTGCCAAGTCATTTTAATAAAAAAATTTTTTCCTTTTAGTACATTTTACTGATATTTTATAATTGGTCACTCTTTAAAATAATGTCTTGTTGGCCTTTTCAAGTTTTCTTCATATGTATTGACTTTGTAAACTTATTCTAGCCTGAAGATGAAAACTTGTAGTTTTCGAAACGTAGTGAAAAATTAAAAGATGCATCCGTTTCTCGTGGCTCTGGGATTTATCCTCAATATTATATATATATATATATATATATATATATATATATATATATATATATATATATATATATATATACAAAGAAAGCAACTACAGGATCTGCGGGTGATAATACAACAACCACAGGGCTATGCCATTTTTATTTTCTGTCTTTCAAATAAAATTTGAAGACAGAAAGAAAGATGCAGAAACCTGGTGTAGCTGACTATAAATACATATAGTACAAGAGGAATAAGAATTGGACGTGAATGAGCAAATGAGATAAGAAACCGCAGTTTTTTTAAAGGCAAGAGAGAGGGACATTAGAAGAATCCAGAATCAAAGGGGTTGTATTATCCCCCGCAGATCCTGTAGTTGCTTTCTTTGTATGTGACATGGACAGTGAGCCTTTAAATTGTGAGCGGGTAAGAGGATGTGGTATGAAAATTCCTTGGAGGTTCCTACCTTAGAAAGATACTAGGTTTGATGGGGTAACGCTTTGGGCGAAATATAGTTACTGTGTCTGGTAGCTTAGCGGTAAAGCATCTGACCGGCAATCAGCAGACCCGGGTTCGAGTCCCGGCCAGGAATTCAAAACTTTTTTCCCCTGGCGTTATTTCTGTCTTCTCGGTAAAGGATCGCCTTCACTGTGCCGCCCTCTGCTCCCTTTGATTCTGGATTCTTCTAATGTCCCTCTCTCTTGCCTCTAAAAAAAACTGCGGTTTCTTGTCTCATTTGCTCATTCGCGTCCAATTCTTATTTTATCTTATATATATATATATATATATATATATATATATATATATATATATATATATATATATATATATATATATTAGAGTTTTATGTTGTTTTCCTCCTTAGTCTGATGAAACGTACGAGGGATCGGAATCCGGCATTAACACAGGCTGCCCCTAAGCCAGAGCGATGGAAACTTCCATCCAGCCAGATCTTATTGTACAGATATCGAGCAGCTAGTGCCAATAAGTGGATGTGTTGGATAGGGTTTAAATGAATTCAATCAAGGCCATTGACAGTCGATCAACAGGATGAAAGAACATGACACATCTCGTCTATAGAGAAGAACGGGTAATAAGTTGTTCTTGTCACTATTGGGAGGGAATAGATGTGAGATTAGATGTATTATGACGACGATCTTTTATTTGGTGCCCATCTAGTCACTGCCACCAAGGGCATAAGCTGTCGTAACTATATTTAGGAAGGCACCAGTTACCAGACGGAGACCGGTGTGCTGGATCGCGTCTACCTTCCGCAATTCACGATCGGCTGTGGATGCTTGAAACTTGCATCAGTAGTCAGACTTTGAATGAACAAAGAAAGCGGTAAAACAGTAAAACGGTAACGCTATCGGCACCCTAAGTGCTAACACCACGGAACGAGGAATGTCCAAGGCGCGAGTTCAAGAGATCCTAATACTGCAGATATGGGCCTTCCAGGTGAGGCGTCGGTCAAAAACAAGACCAAGGAAACGGCATGAGCCGTTTCTATGGGCTCATGCCCATGGGTGGTGACAGAAGTACAATATCTTAGTATTGTTCATGAAAAAAACGGAAAAAGGTGTGCTTCGGAATAGCGCACAGGTCCCAAGTAGGCCGCATCAAAAGGTTGTCGACGAATAACGTAGCGAGAACATCATCCGGCAGCACCGAGGTGATGTTCAGTGCAAAGAGTGTGACACTAAGGATACTTTCCTGCGAGACGCCCACTCCTGCCATATTGGAGCGGAAAGCTCCCCCACCTGTAGGGGGAATAGAAAATAGGGGAAATCTCCTCACCCTCAATGTGTGGAAGGTTTCCATGCTGCCGTATCGCCATGTGGTATCATAAGCCTTGTCCAGATCGAAAAAACACCTTGGCCTAGTAATGTCTATAAAGGAATATCACAGATACAGCATACAACGTGGAATGGAACATACGGAAGACAAGTGACCTCTGCTTTCCAGGAAAAAGGCTAATTTATTATTTACCATTTTCTCTATCAACTTACACACGCAGGAAGTTAGAGAAATTGGGCCGAAAGCGGCCGGAGTAAAGTGATCTCTCCCCGGTTTGCGAAAAGCGAGCACAGCGGGAATTCGCCAGGAGTCTGTGAGGAGACCCTCCACCCAGATCCTGTTAAACAAATCTAACAGAAAGTCCATGCATTGCTCACCCAGGTGTCGAAGCATGGCGTGAGGGACATCGCCCGGACCAGGGGCGGTGTCCGCACACGAAACAGAAGCGGAATGCAACTCACTCAATGTAAACCTGTCTTTGAAGGGTTCTCCGCCTATAGAGGTAAAGTACAGTCGGCGGTCTTCCGCGACATCACGACGTGCACTGAATCTAGTAGAGCAGCATCCCGGGTAGAGAATAAGGATAAAGCGATCGAGAAGGAAACCGCCACGGACACGGGGTCCGAGATTGCGGTCCCATTCTCCTGGAGAGCAGGAGACGGGTCTTGCCAGAGCTTTCCCTGAATCCTTTTGACTCGCTTCTACAGCTCTTCTAGAGGGGACTTTTCCCTAGTTGAAGACACGTATGCCTGCTAGGAAGAGCGGCTTGCGTGCTTCGAAACATTCCGGAACCTAACCCTAGCTCAACGAAATTCACCAACAGTGAAATCGTCCCGACGGCGCTTATAGCTCATGTAAGCATAAGCTTACAGTATATTTGAGGGCCGGCTCATATCGACTGGCCAGCACGGAAGCGTTCGGCGTGCAAAACGGCAAGCCATTCTAGGAATAGTAGTTAAGCCCATAGTTGCCGGAAAAAAATCAACGGCCTAATCCACCGACCTAAACTCCACGACTGTGACTGAGAAATCAGTCACTTCATGAAATGCGAACCACCCTGCCCGTGCCAAGCACCACCGGGGTGTTTTTTAGCCGGCAATAGTAATGAAAATGATCTATTTGAATGGGGAAGTGAACACTATCATGGACGTCATCGACTACCCCCCACTCAAAATCAGTCTGTACATCCGGTGCGCACAAAGATCGATACAAGAAAATAAAGCGGTTTGGGGGCAGTGATGCGTAAACTCATTCACATTTAGGACATTTACTGCCTGAAAGGAGGTATTCAAAGCAAAGAGAAGAACGGAGAAATCATGTCGGGTGTAAATGGCGTATCCTCCCGCCCGCCCCCCATCCCGCGTTGGTGGGATCGCAAAACCCTTATACCGCAGATGCGTAGGAAGGGGCAGGCACCCAGCATGGTCTTTGACAAAAGATAGCTAACGGAAAACGGGAGGAGACGAGCCTACGCAGCTCCTCCCAGTTGGTCCTTAGTACGCGGCAATTTCATTTAAGGAATAACTCTCCCCCGCCCTAACATAGCTCAGATGAGATAGATGAGGGGGCCCGCTTTAAAGATAAGACCCTCACGGGAATGGCTGTACTCTTCCCGGAGGCAGAACTCAGGGAGCTGTTGGCCGAACAAGGGGCTGAAGGTGCTGACACATTCTAGGATTTATTGGGGGAGGTTGGGCGCGCTATGTAAGTCTATTACCCCCATCGCCTCCAAACCTTTGGCAAATGGGGCGGCTTCTGAAGCGAGGGTTCTTCCTTTGGAGAATCCACCGCCTGCAAGCCACCTACTATATCCCTGGGTGCGGGCGTAGGAGCCAAAGCTCCTTTGATGCTACCCTATTTTCAGAGCGAAACTTTAAGTACTCCGGAAGACGGTTTCACGACATCCACCTCCAGGGCTGTTTTATCCTGTGAGTCTAACGATTCGGTGGAGGCGCGCATCCGTTTCCTCTTACGGGAAACGGTCGTGTTTGGGAAGGGGGTGGGGAGCCCTAGTTTTATTCAAGGCTAGGTGTGAAACTTCTGTGCCGCCAGCTCTATTAGGGAAACCCTCGGGCTGGATGGGCCTGGAGGAGCGAGTAACAGATGTTACTTTTTAAAAATTGACGCATAAGACATCCTAGGCAGCGCCGGGTGTACCAGAACTAGGTCCTTAGCCTGGCGAAATAAGAGAAGACCCGTAGCCTGATTGAGCAGGATTTCTTTCTCCAGGAGATACGCACCAGATTGTTTCGAAGAAACGGTGCGCGTCTCTCCGCAATTGACACACTTAGCCATACACGACTGGAGCAACTTACACAGACTTCGGGTAAACTCGACTTTGCACGTCTACATAAGCAGTTCGTATGGCCGAAGTGGTGGCAGTAGTTGCACCTTCGCACCAGTGGCACGAATGCCTTACGTTCTAGCGATACCAACGACATACACCAACTCAGGAAACCTCTCACGGTTGAACGCGACGAACAGTGTATGGGTGAGTCTAAAGGCCCATCCATGTTTTTTCATCACACGTTTGACCTTGACCATCTCATGTTCGGATAGCTCTAAAGTGATTTCTTTTATGGAGAAGTCTAAGAGTTTCCTCGCATAAAGCACTTTTCACGAAATTCATGGTAGAGTGAAGCGTCACATTCACAGGCGTGCTATCAAGTGTTCGAGAGCACTAATCATGGCCGCCTCGGAGGGATCAGACGTATTTGCCAAATGCCTCCCCTGGAAGAAACGGGTCACATTCGGCTCTCTAATAATCACGCTAGCTAGTGCTCTCCTTTGATGGGTCATATTCCCATTGGTTAACATGTTGCCATCGGTGGAGCGAATAACCAGAATGCGTTTGAAGTTAGAAGGATCAAAACTCCAGGTAGTCTCTCAATGCGGAGCCCCAACGTAATCTAGGCTCCGCTCAGCGCACTTGAGACCTCGGTCTTAGTCCCCTTGTCAACGGCACCTCAGGGTTGAGCATGGATATCTTGCCCTGGTAGCTCTCCCAAACGGCAGCAGACCCGTCCGTCCCCGCAGTCCCCACGGAGTGAGAGGAACCTTTAGTTCTCTTCCTACTTATTTTATTTTGGCGAGAGGAAGGTAGGGAATGAACCCGCTTCTCTTCACCACCGGAAGGAGCCTCTAGGCAGGATGGACTAGCCTCAGCAAGATTCTTCTTATAGATGGAGAAGGTCATTGCTGTTAAAGGGTCCCCAGCCGGTGGATGGAGGTCCCTCCTTGTGGGTCCTCGGAGCCCGAGCCGTCTAAAAAGTTTGCAACGGGAACGGACTCAGGTTCGATGTATGACAGCAAGCACGGGTTCGATACCATGCAAGATTCTGCCATCTCCAGGCTTTGTCACTTCCGGGACCATGTACATCTCAGGGGGATAGGGGGTCCATGTGTCCCCCCCCCCCCAAGCAACATGGATCCCATTGGAGGTACTTTTTGCTGTGTTGTATCTGGCCGGCAAACAGACTTCCATCAGGAAGGGGGATAGTCACTCCAACGCCCTGCAAACTGCAGATGAAGGACTGTAGGGAGCACGAACCACGGAACGTCTGGTCCTTCTATCCCTTGGCTCTCTCGAGCTGTTCCACCAGGATCGATCAATTTTGAGCCGCCTGCTTGGTCTCTTGACACCGCATCCCTAGGCCTAGGAGGGGCCCCTGAGAAAGCACAGAGGATCACCTCCTTTTTAGAGGTGGACCTACCCGAGAGCGGCTTAAATATTGCAAAAGGAAAGCCCTTTAGCCACATACAGATAGTGAGAGGGGAGCGTCTCCACCAGTCAAAGTGGTGCCTCGATTCTCCTCTTCCTCCACGACGGCCGATACCTATATAAAGTAGATACTATGATTTCCTAATGCGTGGGGAGGTTAAGAGAAAATTCTACATAGGATCAGAAATTCTAGAATGTGATAATTTACACAGAATCGGTCCCGGTCCATCGTTAATGGGCTTTGACAACGCTGCCCTCCATTTAGGCGAAATTGTCCTGAGCTTTAGCCATAAGGGATGATGCCAGCCTAGCCACTTTATATGTGTACTGGAGGAAAGTGAGCAGGGCCGACAACCCAGCATCCCCCATGCCCTAGCTAGCAGGCTTTCGGCCCGGTAGTAGTTAGAGATCTCACGGTATACACTGTCATTCGACTAAGGGTCATAAGAGGAGAAGTAGAGAAGTACAGGTGAAAACATTTCTGGTACAATGTGCGGGTAAACAAGATTGAGGATGGGGGGGTCACCGTAATAATAATTATAAAAATAATAATAACAAGGAGAAAAATAATAATAAGAAGAAGAATAAAAGTACTGCTGAGTGGGGACGAGGGGAAAGCGCGCCAACAATTTTCCCAGGCCCCATCAGAGAGTTCAAATCAACCCATTGAGTAATGGGGCTTCGCTAATTTGCAGTCAGGCCGTAAAGACGTGCAACTCTTCCGGATACCAATGTAACAGGCTACACAGGGTACTCCGCTGCAGGGCCACCAGGACATAATTGAGGGACCAGTTACGGGTCACCTCCGGGCAATGATCTCTGTGAACACGTTGTAAATAATCAATGTGAAGTACGACACCAATGCGTCCACACCATTGTAGGTCCCAAAATCGTCGGCTCAAGCTCATGTTCGAGCATCGGTTTCATCGTCAGTTATCCGGTCTCCTGGGCTGATGATTGTGTCAGATCCAGAGATTAAAGCTCCCCTAAGGAGCGGTTTCACCACTCCTTAATAAATCCCCAAGTAAGCATTTATGAAAGACGTCTTTCGGAAGCCTTCCCAATCGGCATGGCCTAAGTCACACTTAAGATGCATGGTTGTATGAGGGCTCGGATGAACGGCCGCCAAGAAAATAGGGAAGTGTCCCTCCCTTCCCTGGATGTCATCAAAGACGGACTACCGAAAATCAATGAGTCAATCAGGAGAAAAAAGAGACAAGTTAACATAACTAAAAGAGCCAGTCTGGAGCTGATAAGACGTAAAATCACTGGAATTTAAAACGCAAAGAAAGTCGGCTAAAAAAATAGAAGACCAAACTCGAAATTGGGTGACGGGCATTAAAATCCAGAGTCATAAAAACGGGGAGGGCAACTGATCTATAAGTTCTAAAAGATCGGGCCTTAACAATAGAAAAGTAGGAGGGAGGTAACTGGGGCCTCAAGAACTGGGGAGCACAGCACAGCCCGTAGGAAACGCCAGGTCGAGGAGAGACTTTCGGAGGGTGGACCCGAAATCGAGGGCCGAGGACACTTTCGATTCGGGAAGGGTTGACCCAACAACCACGGCTGACCATGTCGGAATATCATCGGCTTTCATCCGATGATGAGTAGGAGGTTGAGTAGGCAGCGCAGTCGTGTCCTCACGAAAAAATGTTTGCTTCTCCATAACTCAAAAACTATTGAAGTCGGAGTGAAAACTTTTGCAGATTTGGAATCAGCACATCAATATCTAGAAGTTCTACGTATTTACTTTTTAAAAATAAGATGAAAAAAGAATTCTAATTTTTGCTCTTTCGTTTTTAGGGGGGGGGGGCAAGTAATCGCGGCTATGAGTTACAATTAAAAACACCAACATTGCCCATGGAGAAATTAAAGTTTGACATACCAATTTTGCGACTGCAATGTTTAAAAAAATGCAATAATACATATTATCATCATGCCAAGGACAGGAATAATTTAGATATTTAGTTAAAAAGCGTACCTATCTACTTAGGACACGCTATCAAGTTTATGGCTGCATCAGGTAGTCACGTTTGACTACCCGCATTAATGAACGTGTTTTGTAGGAGGGGTGATTAAATTCGTTTAACTTAAACATGGGCTTAGATTATAGCCCAAAGAAAGCTGCACTTATGTCACTTTTGTTGAATTGGCCTGGGACCCTTTAGGTAAGACTTTTTTACGCTCTCTCTTGAACACAACAAACTAGATGCTAAAAATTATGTGTGTGTGTGTGTGTGTGTGTGTCGTGGTCCGAATCTGATTTGTCTATTCTTATTATTCTGGTTGATGTATGTATACAATGACACTTTGAGCAAATGAAACGGGTCTCATTATGCAGATGGTCCGAATTACCTTTTGACTTCATTATTCAAAATTTACAGCACAATTTATTTTACTACAGATTCGTCGCTACATGAAAATATAATTGAAGCTACAATCTACCTTGGACCATGCAAAGATGAAATGTTACTTCTCTCAAGGATGCCAATCATCTCATCAGACTGAGCCGCTTTTCCAATTCAAAAGGCTCCAGTTTGCATTCAAGCCATGCTTCTGAATAAAATTCAGCTACAAACTTTCAAAGCAATTGGAGTGATTTCTCGACCGCCTGCTTCTCTCATGGTCAGCTGTATGTGGCCACATCCCGCACTGGCAGCGTAGAAAAACTCAGCATCTTTGCACCTAACCAACGAACAAGAAACGCGGTTTATTTTGAAGCCCTAGGGAACAAAGAGTCCAAGACCCAGAAGTTGAATGTGGAATGTCATGGTAATGTGAAAATCGTTCTCTGTTAGTATTTCATGATACAATACTCTATCAATCAAAAGTAAAAATAAACCTAACATTCTTATATCTGCCAACTTTTAATTGAGCAATTTAACTCAAGCAGAGAATTTTAATTTGTTCAAGATAGGTTTTTATTCCCGGACAACGACTGGACGTTCGATCAACAAAGGTCGCAGCTCCTAATTGAGTAGCATGGCGATAGGGTGGATTTCTTTACTAGGTTGTACTATTGGTTGACAGAACGGGTGGGACCTGAAGATATTGTGACACACCCAGATAAGGGATCCGAGACTCTTAGTTGGCATGGCAGCCCGGTAAGCCGTCTGCTATAAGTAGTACAACCTTAGGCTCTCGGGAACGACTGCATGGAAGTGGGGGCAAAAACTGATACTTCCATTAATCGCGCCCCAACGCTCAGGACCCATCAAGTCCTAGTCTCTTGCGACCTGCGGGGGTTGTTTATAGAGGTTCCGAAGCCTCTCGTTTGACATGACATAGGGTAGCTAGTCAGATCCTTAAGCCTAAAGAAAATAGGGTAAGAGTGGGTGCTTGGAAGAGAAAGGAGGAGGTGCATCAACAACTTCTACAGGCCACGTGAAAATCTTCTGGATCCTCCAGGTTTCAGTTGTGGCAGAGATGGTAGCCCCGGCTACACCATGATGCACAAACACGCAAATTTATAAATACACAAACAAATTCTAACAAATAAAGAGGTGCGGAGGAGTGCGGCGGGTACCAGTCAAGCTCGCAGCCAACACAGAGGTGAGGGTCGATTCCCCACTCCGATGAAAAAGCAGGAGCCCCAAGTCTTTACAGGTGAGGAGAGCAGTGACGGCAATTGGGTGTGGCAACCGCCATACCCTAGGTCCCAGGGGGAAATGTAAAATGGACCTTTATAAAATAAATGTATGAAATTTCTCTGTCCATCTAAAATGTGACGGCACTAATGATGTTTGGAACATCATTAGTGTCCGTCACATTTTCACTTTCCCTTAGCTCACTACTTTCTCTACTGCCTTTTATAATCTATCAGGGGCCAGAAACCTAATGTACAAAGTGGCGTGAAGGTGAGTGAGAACATTTGAAAAAGCTCAAGGTGACTTAAACACTTCAAAACAAAATGTGTTATATGCACAGGCAGATATTAAATGAAGGCATTTAAATAATTACATAAATCATTGGCCAGGGGGGGGAGGGGCTGGATTGACGCCTTTAAAGCGAGGTGAATCTATGTACAGGAAGATGGGAGTGAGGGTATCGTCAGGTTGCACGCTTCTTAGCGCGAACTGATTCTCTGCATTGAGGGACGACAGTTGAAAAAATTGGTGAATTGTTAGAAAGATTAGTTTTATCAACCATGGTACCGGCCCTATGGTTGCTGGCGCCCTGGGTAAACAGATGTTCGGCGCCGTTTTATAAACAAATTTACAAGGAAAAACCAAAAAATAAGATAATAGAAATGAGTTAATAACCTGGGTTGTTTGTTTTTTTTAACAAACAATGAATAATAATATTGTTTTCTCAACCCAGATTTCGGACAGTATTAAAAATTAGCCTACCTGAAACATTTTTCCCTCGCCTTTAGATCAGCAAATCTTTTCATGGCACTTTCTCTATTTATATTCTTTGCAATATCCTTTTCCATAGACAAAATTGCCAAAGAATTCATTCGTGTCTTGAGACATGGATGACCGTATGTTTTTTATAAACCTTAGTTTACTAAAGCTTCTCTCGCCAGCGGCCACACTAATAGGTATTGTAAACATTATTCTTAATGCAACCCACAGATTTGGCAGGACATCCTGTAACTTATTAGTGTTTAGGATCCTAGCGGCTTCTATTGGAAGCTTTTCATGATCGGGGAATAATTCTTTGGCTATATCTAGTTGAATCAAGAGATCGCATCCATTAATATCACCATTTTCTTTCTACCTTAACTTATTCTCCAATTGTTAACATGATACTTTGGGTATATTTTTATCTGGCAGATCTTTTAGGGCATTTAAAAATCCCCATGTATTATTGAAACTTTGTAACTATTCAAATCATTCTAATAAAGGATTAACAGTTTTATCGTTTAGTGACACACACACACACCACACTCTCTTTATATATATATATATATATTAGGTTGAGGAATAATTTATTGCGGGTTTTTTTTTAATGTTGTGTTGATTTAAGTTTTGTTGACGTGATTTGTGCACATATTAAGAAACAATAATAAATAATGAGGCAAAAATTGCAAAGGTCTCTTAACAGCGCAGACTATTAGGCTTTTGCTTAGGCTACGTCTTGAAGTTGAATAATAAGTCATTGCGGTTTATTTAAAAGTTGTTAATTTATTTTTTGTTCTGTACCCTCAAAATGGAATGTCAAGTTGACGTGATTTGCGCACATATTAAGAAATTTAAAAGTTACCCGGGGCCCCCCCATACCTTTTTTGAAGACAAAAAGTTAAATATAGAGGCCCATAAAAATATAGACAAATATTAGCTCAAGCAAACTAGAATTGACTTAAAAGTAAAATTTTTGCGATGCCGTTGCTACATGCTTTGTTTTATAATCAATCTAAATGAAGAGTTTCCAATTTTTGTTTCTCTGCATTTTGGGCATTTTTATAGCTCCATGAGCCACGTGTATCCTTGACAAGGTCGGCTGACCTTAAGGTCACATATTCTGATTTATGACCTTCCATAATTACCACTTACCTTGGGAGGACCTTGGCAATTATATCATTCGAAAGAGGATGTAAGGTAAATATGTAGATTATCGGCCCGGCCGATAAACCGTAGTTTTTTCGTCCGTGTTCCAAAATGTTTCACGTTTTTGGAGTACAATTAAGGGGATGGCTCCTGTGGGGTAAGCGTGGGGGTAAGCACAAGGGGGGACCACACTAAGATGATCCTGAGTTTCATTAAATTGGGGGGGGGAGCCTGGGGGGCACAGCCCCCCAGTATATAATCCTAATTGTTATAATGTTCTGCCGTTTACAGAGGTGAATGCTTTAACTACATCATGTCAGCGTCTGTAATCGTTTTGCGAATTATAATAGGGGTGGGGGTGGTATGACGTCAGAAATGGTTGATATCAATTTTTCTTTCCTACTAAATAGCTTTTTATTATCGTGATTCGGAGTCATTTTTATTTTTCAATATATTTTTCCCCATTTTACTATTTTTGTTACGTTCTTTTATACATTTAAATGTAATTGGCTAGATCATTTCAAGGAACTACTTGTTTTTTAGCAGTTTGGGTGTCAAATATTCCCCTTTTACGCAGTTTGAAAATAATCATCGAATTGTGAATTTTGCCCGTCCGCTATTGCGGAATTATTAACCCTAGTTTCTGATAAAGATAAATTAAACACCTTTTTGGATGTGTATAATTTAGTGCGAATTAAAAGTGAATGCAACATTTGTGGCCAAGCATTAGATGTGAAGCCTAACTTCGAATTTAGATGATCGAAAATAAAACTTTATTCAAGTCAGCTAGATTTCGAATAGGGCGCAGACGCGCAAAATAAATAGACTTTCCTCTTCGCTATTTTGGAAGTATAACCACTGCATTTAAGTACAGGAAACAAAGTGTTTCGGTGGGTTATTTTCGGGCAATTTGGTAACTAAAATGGCCTACGTTAACAGCATTTTCGGTGGGATTAATTTCGAGATTAAAAAAAAAAAATGGCACCTAGCATTCGAATAAAACTCAAACGCGCATGAATATTCAAACACGGGTGAACGATAATATTTGTAGATTATCGGCCGAGCCGATAATCTACATGTTTACCGGATGTAAAACAACATAAGGGTTTCAAATTTAATTAGCATCGGCCGAAGTTACGTGAAAAAAAGCAACACGGGGACCGACATAGTGATATAGTCACCCACGACTAGACTAAATAATAAGAAAATATTGTAGTTTTCATGCCATTCACATATTGCTCCCCCCCCCTCCTCAATCCCTAGATACGCCACTGAGTTACACCCCTAGTGGGCACTCTTTCTTGCCACAAACTGTTGGAATCTGTAGACTTGGTGACCACAGGGAGAAAGACTCCACCCGGATGTCTAGGTCACGCTGAGGTACAATTCCAGTATTTGTCGGGTTGCGTCCGTGAACCGAACCAACCAGCACTTTTATTGTAAGATCGAGGCTGTATTTTAGAATAAGCCATAGCCCGTAAGGAGGAAAATATTGGGAAACCTCGGCAAACTGACCATAAATGTGCCACAGTCAACTCTTTATTTGCTCTCAACTCAAAAATTACAATCCAGTGGATTAACTAGACTCAAACCTCCTAAAAAGATCTCTCTACAGGTATCATGTAATTTCCAAACTGCAGTCACTGTTGGACCCTCCGTCCATTTATAGTCGCCACTTGTAATTCTCCCAATCCCACTGTCGACCGACGTCAACGCACAACACTTACAAAGGCACGCCAAGGCGCTGCAGAAACTTAGGTCCCCTTCAACCGCCGCCATCAACAGATTATCGTTGTGGCCTGTGTGAGGACGTCCGCAGCCAGCACAAGAAGTGGAAGGAGCCACCCTTCAGTTTACAATCGTTGCAGCAGTGCAACGACATTTAGGTTTCCTCCATACTCTTGAATAGCCGTTCAACAATATTATAGAGAAACCTTCAATTATAGCGCGATTTATTAAAAACATACAAAATCGAACCAGAGCCAGCAATGATAATGCCGTTGGGGAAAGTAAAAAAAAAAAACTCCTTCCTTCATGAGTAAGCAACCTTTTTTCCGTGATCGAACTAAGGTTGACCCTCCCTCTCCAATCATTTCGGAGGGGGAAATAAATACAATTATACAATAGGCATTTATTTGGTATACAATAAGAATTAGCCTTCATCTAAATATATATATCTATATATATCCTTCTATGATTAGATCTATACAGGGCCATTTTTCAAATAAAACGGAACTAAGCCCAATTCATAGAATTATGCCTCAACATTATCAATATCCTAAAAATAAAATTTTTCAAAGGCACGACTTACTTCGGGAGATGAAATGACACAAACTGTACAAAAAAAAACTTAACCACTAGAGCAGTTCAAGAGATGGTAACGAATGGGCATAACTCACTAAAAAGATCAGCGTCAGATGAGGGCAGGAGGCAAGTTAGATAGGTGAGACGGTGGATGGCTTCATTCCAAGCCGAACCACTATTGCGACTGTTTATTAAACAACTTGTGCCGTGTCCGGGTCGTTCGCAGCGAAAACTAAAGGAACAAAATAAAACGAACGAATAGCGAGTCTTTAATTGAGGAGAATCCTCGAGCGCCAAACCATCAGAATAGGAAGTCTTTTTAATCCAAGATTGCACGTGACAACCGACGCTTCGATCGTAATGCCAGACGAGGACATCACTCGGGAGGAGAAGAGTGAAAAGGAGAACTTTCAGTGGCGGGACGAAGATGACCGCGATGTTTCTTATTTCTCGCTCCGCCTCGGCGGGGGTGGGGAGCGGGCACGCGACCGAGACCGGCTCCGAGGACGGGCCCTAGACGAGGGGCGAGAACGGGATCGTGTCCTGGATGGGGATCGCTCCTTTGCTTTAGACTTGGATGAGGTGTTATTGGCACGGATGGGCTGTGGGAGGGGGTGGGGCACTTGTGAGTTAAAAGCAACACCTCGGAAAGAAAAGAACAAAGACGCGAGGGCCTTTCGATAGCCTGGTGGGGGGCGGCGTCCCATTTCTGACGTCGCGAAAGAGGTTCAATCCCAGCGCGGGGAGAGACAACACTCTCAGCGGCATCATGAGCTGGCCACCCATTGGGCGGATACACTGATATTCTCCGAAGGAGTTGGGTAGGTCCAGAAGCATCAAGCACATAGCCAACCACACGACGCCGCAATTATTCCTCTTTCCACCTTCAGAGCGCAACATACTCATCCATCCTCTCTATGTTCCAGAACCCTGCTGATAGAGTACTAGTGTCCCTACACATAAGGGGCCTCGTATCCACAAACGAAGGCTTGTCCCCATCACCAGTATCAAAAACACAATACGACCCAGGACGGTCCCATGGTGTCTCGGACTGCTTGTCATTCTGATCTTTATGTGCATTTCCCTATCCGATCGGGGAATCTCGCCGACAATGCGAGACGAATGGCGCTTACCTAACTAGAAAAACGTGTTTGCACCTTAGACCTATTCTGGGTAACATTCTCGGGGGAGGGCCAGGAGGGGTCAATGAAAGACTTACCTTTTCACTCCTGGAAGTCGAGGACGAGGGTTTATCCCTGTCGTGGGGCGAGCGACGTGAACTGCGTTGCTTGAGGGCTCGGGGCTTGAGCGGGAGGCGGTTCGCCTGACTGACGACCCGGGGCCTCCTGATGGCTCTCCGGGTGTTGGCGTTACTGCCCGGCCCCTTTCCGGAGCTGCTGCTGCCTCCCCCGCGAGTCCCTTCGCTGCCCTTGTCCCGATCCAACTCGCTGCCATCCTTGTCCTTGCGTCTCTTGCTGCTTCCGCCGCTGGCGTTGTCCTTGGCGCTATCCTTGACGTCAGCCCCATCACGGTTGCTCACCGACGCCTCGCTCTTCTTGGGACCATCGGTGTTCGAGCGGGTGTCATCATCACGCGACTTGGGCTTCGGCGGCAGGGCGCGACGCGGCTCTGGAAAAGAGGGCGGAATGGAACGCTTGAATCAGGAACAAACGGACATTTCTTAAAGGAACTGATACATAATACTCCAGGGGCAAGATAAACCTCACTGATTTCAGACACCAGCTGCCTTGATTTCTAATTCTATTGCATGTTGACAAAATTAATCTGTGGGGATTTTTTTGAGGCATAAAAAATGCAATATACCATCTCCAACAATATCAATGAAACGTCTTTTTTTTTATTGAAACCTCGGCAAACTGCCCGGAAATGAGCCCCGGTCAACTCTATATTTGCTCTCAACTCGAAGAAATTACAATCCAGATTACACAGATTCAAACATCCTAAAAACATCTTTCTACATGTAACCTGTAATTTCCAAACCGCAGTCACTGTAGGACGATCCATCCATTTTACAGTCGCCACTCTTAATTCTCTCAATCCCACTGTCGAACGACGTCAACGTACGACGCTGCAGAAATTTAGGCTCCCTTAACACGACGCCAACAGATTATCGTCGTGGCCGCACTGAAAATCGCGTCTCGTGTGAATAATTGTTATTGTCCATGTAAACGTGTAGTGGCGATGCAATGTAGGTTTGCGCGCGACCACATATCTACATGGAAGCCTATGGAGCTATTCATACGAGACGCGACTTTGAGTGCGAAAAAGATGTGAAAGAATCTTAATCTGGCGTGACTGATGTCCAGGAAAGAAATGGTAATGTGCCAAAGGTCCTCTATAATTATGGTATCGAGGAAATTAAATGGTTCGTCTTACGTTACCCTTTGTAATGATTTTGGTTTGGTTTCTTTAATCCGATTAGAAATTTAAGTTGAAACTAAAACTTCTCATTTTAACAACTTACTCTGATGATGCTCAATTATAAATCAAAGGTGCGTCTTAAGGTCAATGTAACATGATGTGGCTGAAAACCACAACGGAAAGGATTAGGATAACACACTTTCTCAATGCTTTCCTCGAAACAATGACAAATGATACCCAAATATATACCCAGGTTTTCCACAATCCTCTTGCCAGTGAAGAAATGGTGTTTATTTAGTTGGGATAAATTAAATTGAAGCTTTCATTTTAGTGTTTTTCTTAGCCAGTATGTAGGGCAGGAAGAATTTCTATGCCATCTTCAGGCACGTATCGTGAGGAGGCGACTAAATCCGAATATGGGTTCCTGGCATGGGAAGCTATGCAACCAAAAGATTTCTTTGTGAGCGCGATACGCAATGAAGCGTTAATGCACACCAACCACACTGTAGGAAAGCAGTTAAAGATAATTAGTCTATAATCCCTATATAGATGGTGCATTGAACAAATAGGGGTGCTAAGTTGAAGAGGAATGGGGAAGTGTACGTCTCTTTTCAGTCGTGAACGAGATCCCCGGACTGGATGAAATTCACCTAAAGATTAGAATGACAATAGCTACCAAACCAGATGGCAACAAGGTCGGTCCTCGTTGTGAGGTGTTTTGTAGGAAGAGTGGTAGTAGGCGCCCGAGATAGCAGCCAACACTAAACAACTATATACAATGGAGGAGGCTGGAAGTAAATCAAGCCATAATCGGGAGAGCACGAACTTGTGCCGATTACAAAGAACAAGCGGTAGCGACCATCGCTCGGCACGATACGGGGACAAGAAACGTGTGCGAAGATGACCCAGGTTGGGACATTCAACAAGAATGTGCCGAACAGTCTGGGAAACAACGCAGTGGTCGCAATAAGGTACAGCCGAGCACGTACCAAATGGCGGTGCATCCTGCGAGTGTCCCCAATTCGAAGACGACAGAAGCGACCTGAAGCCCTGACGGCATTGGGAGGTACGTCCATGGAAACAGTCACGGCGCAATGGCACACAACTTTAAGTTGCCTTCAGCAGCGCCCCATCTTCTTTGCCAGGCAACCCGGCATGTAGTCAGTGTGAGGAAGAGCCAAACGCTGGTCCGGTCGCCATCCTTGCAAAGTGTTTGGCAATCTTATTTCTCGCAATCCTTACATGTCCAGGAACCCAACAGAAGACGATCTAGACATCTTCACGGCTCACAGGAGCCGTGGCATCACGCCTGTTGCGAATTAGGGGGCGTGGATATTCCAATGCCTCGTAGGCATTCAGTTAATCGCTATAATTCACAATCGGGTCTCGGAACTGAGCACGACGCGCAATCTGAGGGTACCGAGCGATGTATTCTAACCAGCTCGGCCCTGAAGAGCCGCGCTAACTTTGGAGCTATCCATGTACAGTGGCAAAATCTAACTTCCAAAATAAACACTTTACACCATACGAATTCTTAAGATTCATATTTATTTTGGCGACGATCTGGCGATTGCCTACTAGGACCTATGTTCCAGATCCATGAACCCAGCATACTCGTACTTTAAATCTTTCATCCAAGGTTTTTCAACTAGCAGTCAATGCAAATACTTGATACAGCCCACCCTACCCACTCTAAACCCCCCTTGTTCATCCTGTATCAATCTTTCTTATCATTTATATACGCTAATCATAAATTTTCCATAATTTAGTTACAACACAACAGACTTATTGCCTTATTGTTCAGACATTCAAATTTAGCATCAAACGATGGTACTATTACCTCATTCTTTCAGGCATCACGTACTCTTACACTTTCAAATGCCTTAGAAGTCACCAGACCCATTCCATAACACAATCACTTTTTAGAAACTCAGTCACTATATCATCTACTCCGATTGCCTTCCCATTTTTTAAAACTTGCAGAATGCTAACAACCTCTTGCATGCTTATCTCTTACACAGTCCGACACAACACCCACAATCTATCTATCATTAGCATCTTCAATACCACATTATAAAAACTTGTCAAAGTATTCTCACCATCTACTTTTGACATTGTTCACAAGTACCGGGGCCATTCTTGCTTTGATGTCCATACAGCTACCCTCGTTTCTTCTCCCTCCTCACTTTTTCAGAATAGCTTCCTGTTCCCATTGGGATCCCCAGTCATCTTCCTGTTGCCGTCGTGACCCTCATTCATCCTCTTGTTGCTATCGTGACCCTCATTCATCTTCTGTTGCTATTGTGACCATCATTCATCTTCCCGTTCGAATCAGTATCCTCATTCATTTTCTGTTCCCTTTAGAATCTTCATTCATCTTCCTGTTCCTTTTGGAATCCTCATTCATATTCCCATTCACATTGGGATTCTAATTCATCTTCATGTTCCTATCAGAATTCTCATTCATCTTTCTGTTCCCATCAGGATCCAAATTCATTTTCCTGCTTCCATTAAAATACTCATTCATCTTCCTGTTTCCATCAGGATCCTCATTCATCTTCATGCTCCCATTAGGATCCTCATTCATCTCCCTGTTCCCACCAGGATCATCATTCATCTTCCCGTTCGAATCGGTATCCTCATTCATTTTCTGTTCCTTTTAGAATCTTCATTATCTTCCTGTTCCTTTTAGAATCCTCATTCATCTTCCCATTTACATTGGGATCCTAATTCATCTTCCTGTTCCTAATAGAATCCTCATTCATCTTCCTGTTCCTATCAGGATACTCATCATCTTCCTGTTCCATTCATCTTCCCATTTACATTGGGATCCTAATTCATCTTCCTGTTCCTAATAGAATCCTCATTCATCTTCCTGTTCCCATCAGGATCGACATTCATCTTTCCATCAGGATCCTCATTCATCTTCCTGTTCCTATCAGGATCCTCATCATCTTCCTGTTCCCATCAGGATCCTCATTCATCTTCCTGTTCCCATCAGGATCCACATTCATCTTTCCATCAGGATCCTCTTTCATCTTCGTGTTTCCATCAGGATCCTCATAAATATTCCTGTTTCCAGCGGAATTCTCATTCATCTTCCTGTCCCCATCAGGATCCTCATTCATCTTCCTGTTCCCATCAAGATTCTCATTCATCTTCATGTTCCCATCTGAATCCTCATTCATCTTTTGTCCAAATGCTTCATTTGCTGCTTTCCTAATCTGTTCAATCACTAGTTTCATTTTTATTTTATTGCTTTGTATAAATTGAAGCATAACTCCGTCATTCTCATCCGATTGTAAGCATACTTTGTGCTTTTCACTATACACTTAACATCATCATTCCACCAATCAGTATTTTGTTTCCTCTTTTCATTTCTGACACACCCACACACAGACTTTTCCCTATCTATGGAAGTGTGGCACAAATTTAAATATGTTCCACATTTGTTCTATCACCAAGATCAATCACTTCCCCTCTTCTACCCTTAAGCATTCTCACATATTCTCACCTTGCTCCATGATTCAATAACTTTTCACCTCTCTTCATCCATGACACAACCAATTTAACCTTACACTGCAATCTTGTGATCAGATAGGCTCATACCTCTTGCAGCCATCCCATCAAATATACAGCCTTGGCCAAAATTATGGGGTAGGTATGAAAAAATAGAAAATACGAATGAAACTCATTCACATAATTGAAAATGATATAATTAACAGTTGAGTATTTTATACATTTTCCTTTTACTATTTTATAAATGCTTTAATGTATTTTGGCATATTGCGCATTACTAACATTTATTCCTAATTTTTCAGTGATTATCTTATTGTTAACTTACGAGTGGTAATTTTTTTGTTAAAAATGTCTCTGAAGAAACAGATTCGTGAAGGTCAAATCAATGCTTGTCCAGAGAGGGATTTATCCCAAGTTAAAATTGCAAGAAAATTGAAATGCTCCAGAAAAAGTGTCCAAAAGATTAAAAGGTACAATGAGACCAATTCTTTAAAAAACTTTGATGGTCAAGGTGGCAAAAGATGCAAAACTCCGAGGGAAGAGGGGTTGCTGAAAATGAAAAAAACTTCTGATGTAGCTGCTGAGTTTCAGGCAGCAATAAACAAAGATATTATCAAGATGCACAGTGACAAGATTGTTAGAAGTTGGGCTTAAAGGATGTAAGGCTAGAAAGAAACCATGACTGTCTCAGGTGAACAAGAAGAAGCGATTGTCTTTGGCAAAAGAGCATGAAGATTGGAGTGATGATGATTGGGCTAAAGTTGTTTGGTCTGATGAAAGCAAGGTAGGTTCTCCCAGATTAGTTTCCACCGATTTATTACGCTTGTACACATTTTTTACTGTATACCCAAAATGATCAGTAAAATTTGAATTTCTCCTCAGATCTTTGGAACCCCTGGAGTTGTTTATGTTCTGGAAGAGTTGGGGAAGCTTATGATCCGAGATGTGTTGTCCCAACAGTCAAATTTGAAGGTGGCAGTGTAATGGTTTGGGGCTGCAAGGCATCTTCAGGTCCAGGATTGTTGTTCACTTGTGAGGGCAGAATGAATTCCAACACTTACACCAGCATGTTAGACCAGGTTTATCAACCTTCCTTAGGTAATTTTTCAATAATGACATACCAAATGGTTTAATCTTCCAAAAAGACAATGCTCTATGCCACACATCTAGTTTCAAAGGGTTGGTTTGAAAAGAAAGGGGTGCAATTGATGGAATGGTCCTCTCAATCTCCAGACCTCAACCCCATTCAACATTTGTGGTCACACTTGGTGCACAAATGTTCCTCAAAAAGTGAATTAACAGCTAAAATTCATAAAGAGTGCCAGAGAATTGAACCAACCACATGTGCCAACTTAGTCTCAAGTATGCAAAAACGCATAAAAACAATTATTAAAGCAAAAGGACACATCAACTATTAATTATTGATAGAATATACAGAAAAAAATGTTTTTTTTTAGTATTATGTCAAGTATGAAATAAATGAGTTTCAATCATATTCTTCACTTTTTCATAGCTGCCCCATAATTTTGGCCAAGAGGCTGCATGTCCCACAGCATATTTTTTCTTGCTGGACCAGGACAAGCAGGGTCTTTACTGCTTGCCCCTTGTACTCGGGACGGGTTAGTGCCCAAATGACTGTGGTATTATAGTTTATCAAGGAGGTAGGCCTAATCCATACTATATATTTAGTAGTTTGGGTAGTGAGTGCCTGCCAAACCATCTCCAACCCTGAGGGTGATTTTTACTTTATCATAGTCTTTGTTGGGTTTGGTTTCTTTTTATAAATTTTAACATAATCTAAGTCATTAATTTGAGAGGCTATGACAGTGATTGCAGTCGCCAGTCGAGACCCCTTTAAATTGAAAGAACTAAAACCACAGATCAATCCTACTTTAAAGTTCTTCCCTCTGCCCAATCTACATGTTATATGCAGAACCTTGTGTTGAATGGTTGCTACCAGTTTCTTTTGGCACATAACTCTACCACCATCTCTTCATTTTCATTCTTTAGCCAGGGAAAGATGAGTAACGGTGTGTAATGGGCTGATTTTAAGTTTGTATCTTGTGGAGGTTTGTGTTAGAAATGGATGGTGCTCAGGTTGTTGGGGACGGATAATTTAGTGTGGTGCGGATAAATTGTGTTCAGTGTAAGTTTGGATGTGACCTATGGGGTAATTTTGCTTGTGAGTCGCGCAGGGGTAATGGGTGGAACCAGATTACTGTTAGGTGGGAGAGGTTGACCATAGTTTGATTCTTATCTGTCAGGGATTAAAGAGGGTGACTGGTGATTTTTTAGGGGAAGGGGGACATTGGCATGAAATGGTTTGGAATGCGTGGTGTAGGTACCCATTTAGGTTTTCCGAGGTTGTCCGTATCAGAGGCACAAGGATGCAATGTTTAGGATGATTGATTGGGTATGTTCTGCATGAAAACATAAGGGTGAGGTGGAAGGATGGCCCCTTGAAGGAGCTCGTTGAGAAGTTTACTCCTTATATATTGGGCAGTGTTGCAAGACTTGGCTGCGGAGACAGGAGAGGAAGTTTGCCATTGCTTTAAAATACCTGAAGAGGGTCTGTGCCTGGGTCATCCATGCTTACCTCTTCTTACGATGCCACCGATGGTCTTCCGCTTGCCCTTTGTCAGAATCCGTCGCCGGGAGTCGAGGATGCGAGACCGCGTCACAGTCTCAACGGCTCTCAGGGGGCGCTTGACCTGCCCTTTGCTCTTGGTGGCCCCGCTCGTCTTGCCCTCCGTTTTCCTGGACTCGATCCAGAGGCGCAGATCGTCCGGTCTTCTGAAAAAATGGGGCATTTATTCACCCCCCTCGAATTTAAAGTGAAAACCAAAAAGGGTGTATCCCAGAGAAGGTTTGTAAGGGAAGATCTGTAGAGAAAGTGAGTGTGTGGAAGATATATAGCCACAGGTCCCCCTGCAGACATTAGGGCTGGGAGAGCACACCATTTCTGGATGTCAGCAGCAGTAAGGTTGCCTAGGGATCACCTGGCATCCTAGTGTGGGTGAGGAAAAGATGGAGGCAGTAGAGAAATGCGGGCATGTTACCCCCTCCCCCCCCCGGAGCCAAGAGAGAGGGGTGAAGTGACCCCCTGCCAGGGCTGCGAGGATGGAAGCTGGTCGCCGACTAGCCTTTGTCCATCAAAATAGGTGAGAAGAGGCATGTAAAGAAAAAAAAGGGGTAGGGAGGGGGTGCGCTCATCCACGTACCAATTTAAGTCTACATGCGGCCCCCCCTTGTGGGGGAGGGGAGGAAGCCAGCTCTCAAACCTACATTTTACTGAAGTGGCAACCACAGAGGAAAATTCAATGGGAAGACACATGATAAAGATGATAGCAGCTCAGGTCTCCAGCGGAGCCAAACACCAGCCCCAGCAGTAGTTCTCTTCACATGGGCAGGTGCTTAGAGAGGATAGCAAAAAGAAAAGGAAAGCGAGGGGAATACCGCTTCTTTGAATTCAGTAGGGAAGGAGAGAGAGAGCGAGCGGCAGTCTCGGGTCAAAAGGATCTTGAGTGTGACTTCGCGGGTCCCGCGCACACAAGTGTGAGAAAGAAAACTTCCTTACCGCTTCCGCTTGTCCTTGGGCGAGAGGGGCCTCTTCCGGGACCCAATTCTTCCCTCGAGGCGGCGGAGTTTGAGCGACCCCCTGTCCAACCCGTTGAGAGGGCGACTGCGAGGTAGACCTAGCGTTTCCCTCACGTTCGCCCGCGACTCCTTGGGGATGCTGTTGACACTGAGTGGAATGGAGAGGAGGGGTTTGGGAGGCTGGAGGGGCTTCGGCACCCGTTCGGGATAGCGCTCTCGGGGGTGGAAGTCATTGGGGGGTGGCCGGAGCGAGTTGCCATCCTGGTACGGGTAAGGGGGCTTCAAGTAGGCTGGGTCCCTTTTTCGGCGGGCGTAGGACGCGGCGTAATCTCCCGAGGGGTCCCCCCGCTTCAAGGGTTCGTGGAGTCCGCTGTCGCGCTCGTCGTAGTAGCGGCCCCCCTTCCCATAATCGAACCTGCAAGTACCAATTTGTGGGTCAACCTCGGCTAAGCGACTTGTGAGGGGCTAATGAGGGGGGGGGGGATATTATTGATCGTTATGGCGTTATTTTAATGGGAAACTTCGAGATGGAACAAATCCTGAGGGTCAGGAAGAGAAAGAAGTTGTGACAGCGTAAACTTGAGTGAGACTCATTCACATGGAGGAGGAACAAGAGTTGAGCTTGGGGGAAAGCTTCTCGAGGGACTGTTAAGTAATGACCGACCTGTCGTCGAAGCCCTTGCCCCTATCTGGGGGCGGCGTGTAGTTTCTGGAGGGGCGGTCGTCTCTCCGAGAGTGGTAAGAAATAGCGGGTGGGGATGGGGGCTTTCGGTGACTCGACCTTGAGTACGCGCCGTCATCGCGCGAGGAAGAGACACCCTTTAAGGAGCTGCTGCTGTAGCCTGCCAAAAATATAAACTGGTGCAACCAATGAGGGAATTTTCATGTGGAGAGAGGAAAACAGAAGTGGATAAATAAACAGGATAACAAAGTGCAATGGCGACTTTCAGCACGAGAATAAATGGAAACTGCCAAGAACAAGTTTGAACAAAGATCACTAGCCTTTGAACTATGACCTTAAATCCCTTTGTAGGTTGGAGTGAGAGGATGAGACAGTGAAACAAAATTTAAATAAAGATCTAAGCAACTCTGCTTTCTCACATTCGACCACCAATGAATTTTAAATTTCTGGGATAAAAGGGGTGAGAAGAGCGGGTAGTTTTAGGGGCATAAGAGTGATGACCTCACTGTTTTTTTTTAAAGTTGGGGCACCCATCTGGCAACTGCCCCACTCCATGGCAACTGTACATGTTGAATTAAATTTAAAGCAAACAACCCATGAGACAACCCCCCCCCCCCCCAGATGGAGGAGTTCTGTAAAGAAAGTGGTGAAGGTAAGGGAAGTGAAAATCTGTGGAAGAACTGGCACCAATGATGCACCTGCGTGCACTGGGGCCAGGAGGGCACACAATCCTCTAATTATGAGTTGGAGCAGGGTGACCATGATACACCTAACTCCTTTACAGGGTAAGAGCCAAAGATGGAAAGAAGCCATTCCACAGGGAGACCAAGAAAGGAAGCGAGGATCAATGGTGTCGCACAATGCACGGAAGATGAGAGAGAACAAAAAAGAATGGTGAATCAAATGAGCAAGTTTGAAGTATCAGCTTTGAAGAACTTCCACACTTTTGTTTTAAACTTCTAGTTTTTATAGGGAATAAACACAAACCTTTAATTTTGTAAGTTATATTTAATCTAAGCCCCCCCCCCCAAGATAATTCCCATTTGATTTTGGAGGAAAGAATAAGTGAAAATAGACAATAAGCCCCCCTCCTCCCCCAAAAAAGAGAAAACACCAAGAGCTCCCGCTCGTCCAGTGGATTTGACATTGAATTCTCATGCTTGAGTACTGGGTTTGAGTCCCAGCGAGAGGAGTCAGAAAAAATGCCTTTTCACCCAGGGGGCAGCCACCATGAGTCAGTATTGCATCAAGTATGGACATATGTGCATACTGCTCTGGCCATGCACATCATCTTAAATACAGCCAATCACTATTCCACTCTCTTCACACAACCTATCATTCTTCCATCTCAGAACTGGCTCAAGGGGTTATCATATACACCCTCCACTGTGACAGAATGCAACTTTTCCTTGGGCCATAAAGGGTACCCTGCTCACTGGGGGTAGGGGTGACAAGAGAGTAACTACCACTCTATATGCAACTTCTCCTCTAACGATGACCAGCACCCGGCGCCCACAGTGGGGTGTCCCAGAAAATTCAAGATGGTAATACACACTCCAGCACATGACGCCCTGGTTGCCTCTGGTGTGAAAGTAAATACTGTAAAATTTTATTTAATTTCGGCTATATTTACTGGTAGCACGAATTGTCTACTTCGTGATTTTGAGTGATATTGACCACTTTAAGAAATGATGTTTTTTATTTTCTTCCTCGGATAGCTGAAACGCAATGGCACGTGCTCGGCGATCACAAGATACGCTTCTTGATGTGGACTCTTCTGAGAGCTTTCCCGGGAACAGGCTGCCCTCTCGGAAGGTGTTGGCCGTGTTCTTGTTCCACCATGTCAATAAGAAGGAGTTCATCACGGCAGCCGCTGGCTCAACCACCACCAAGATCTTCGACCCCTGGAAGAAAGCCAACATTCCAACTTCTGACCCTTCTTACATCAAGAAGAAAGTCATCAAGCTTTTCAGCGACTTCAAAACAATCAAAAAGCTGAAGAATCGCACGACAGAGACGGAGGTGGCAACGCAAGGGATTTTTCAAGGACTCCTTGGAAGACATCTTTGATGTGGCCCACATGGATGCCCTGACCTCAAGAATACCAGAGGAAGACAAGGAGTTCCTGAGGTCTCAACGTGAAGACAGGACGAGCTCTTCAATGGCTGGAGTCGACCAAACTTCAGTGAAGAAGAAGGAATGGGCCTGGCTGAAGAGGAAGCGAGAGGACGACCGACGAGAGAGGGGGGCCGCAGCTGTGTCTTCCATCATCGTCGACCGAATATGATACGTTCCAGGGTCCAACGCCCGCAAAATCACCTTGTCGTCGCAGTTCAGCGAACAAGTTAAACAAGGAGATGACCCAGTCCTGGGATCGGGACAACCTGTGGGTTCGGGCTGCCACTTGATCATTCGCAGCGACTGCCATCGCTTTTGGCCACAACATCGACGAGCTGATCCTGTCGCGCTCTTCTGTTCACCGCTCTCGAGTGAAGAACAGAGAGGAGATCGCGGCTTCGCTGGCCTGGGGCACGGAATTACCCTTAGTCCTCCACTGGGACGGGAAGCTCCTCCCTAATATCACAGACGGCAAATCACTGGAGGAGAGGATCACAGCCTTCCTCACTGGGAAGGACACAGAGGAACTCCTAGGCGTCCCTGTTTCCGCTAATGGAACAGGGAGAGCCGTGGCAGAGACAGTCTTGAAGCTTGTCTGGGAGAATGGCCTGGAAACCCGCATCATCGGCATGGGGTTCGACACCACAGCGTCCAATATTGGCCTCGTGCAAGGGGCGTGTACGCGGATCGAGCGGGAGCTTCACCGTCCCCTGCTTTGGTTGGCGTGCCGGCACCATGTCTGAGGTTGTGCTGCAGGATGTCTTCAAATGCTGCCACGGTCCTTCTTCTGGCCCGGACATTGCCCTCTTCAAGAAGCTGCAGACACGGTGGCTATTTATCGACCAGAGCAAGGTCATGCCCTTGGACACCGACTCCTTGTCGGCCGAGCAGGACACCTGACGGCAGTCCATGACCAACCTCCTGCGCCAGCTCTTGGAGGCTGAATCTCATCCGCGCGAAGACTACCAAGAGCTGATCCAGCTCTGTCTCGCATTACTGGGCAGTGGCATGCCAAAGTCCTTCAGAGTTCCTGGCGCTTACCACATGGCCCGCTGGATGGCGAAAGGGATTTACGCCATCAAGATCACGCTCTTCGCCGATCAGCTCCAACTGACCCGTCGGGAAGAGAAGGGAATGATGTAAATGTCGTTGTTCGTGGCAATGGTGTACTGGAACGAAGCGTGGCCGCTGTTGCCGACCGTGCCATGCACCGACACCTGGGGTACCTGTCGGATGAAATGATCGGGCTGGCGCTCTTCGACAAGAGAGTGGACGAGAGGGAGAAGATCGCCATCGTCCAGGGCATGAAGACACGAACGGAATTAAAGAACAGCTCACGACGACTTCAGGGAAAGAATCTTAACCTGCAGAGGCCACTTTCCACCTGGGCAACGGTCCGATCGTCGATCGTCACCAAAAGCCTTCTGGGAGACCAGACCTTCCTCGACGAAAATGTGGAGACCTGTACCAGCTGGTTCAGAAGCGGGTTGCCACCCTCTGTGTGACCAACGACGTGGCCGAGCGTGGCATCGCCCTCGTGAAGCGATTCCTCGGTCAGCGGACCAAGAGCGAGGAACAGAGGCAGTTCCTCCTGAGGACAGTCCCGCTCCACACAAGGGAGGTGCTGAAAAAGACAAAGGAGCAGCTGAGGACCAAGGTGGTCAAGGACGTCTAAGACAGCCGAAGAGGTGGTGAAGGGGCCCTTCCGGGATCCGAGACTTATTAGCTGATGTTCTGTGTTATCATTTGTCTCTGACTCTCGTCTTTGAATAAATTATCTTCCATTTTCTGCCTTTTCCTCTCTTTCATGATGTTTTCTCTAGAGAAACAATCATTTTGTGCTACCTGAAAATATGGACCGATTTTGATGAAACTTTCTCTGAATCATTTCCACACGTGCGAGCAAGGGTGAAGTGTGCAGGTATCGATACCACCAAGTTTGATTTTTACTTATATGACTTTGGGACACCCTAGCCCACAGGTTTGCCAGCAATTGTCATTCAGATCTTTATATGGCATTCATTATCCAGTCAGAGGACCTCATCCATGATTGCAAAGGGTGTAATTAATTAATGACATTCCTAAGCTATATTTGCCATCACTGGTGAAATGAATTTGTCTGAAAAAAGCAGACAAGCTAGAGTTTGGAGTAGGAGTATAAAGGATAGAGTTTGGAGTAGGAGTATAGAGGATAGAGTTTGGAGTAGGAGTATAGAGGAGGGTATTTTTAAATTATATTTATTTTTCTGGCTTAGCCTCCACCCTATGGCATTGATATATATCAACAACCAGTCAGTGTCACTGTGATGACAACGTTGAAGTGAGAACTGAAAACAACCAACCAATGTGGACTGGGATAAGGGACCATTTTATCAACTCTCATTGTTCAGGGAATCAAGCAGAGACGTTTCAAGATTTCCAGGAGCAAGGAGGGACAGAGTAGCCAAGAAACTTAAAGAAAAGGTGGGATTAGAAACTCTAAAGAAACATTGTAGTTCAATATCACACCCTAAACCCCAAACAGCCTCACCTCAATATTTTTGGCATTTTATAGATCCTTCTCACACATAACCTATCAAACACACCAATTAACATTTGCAAATAACTCTCACACTGAGCTACTAGGCCCTGATCATGAGCATATGCCAACATAGGCAGCACCCATCCATCACCTCCATTCATACTGCAATAGTGTCCAGCCATGGCAAGATCGGAGAACATTGCTTCCTCCTCACCATTAATATGAAAGCAAACTTGAGCTTTCACCAAATAACATACCTTACTTGCAACATAAAAACTTTCACACTAGCCAACAAGTTCAACATCTACCCCATACATTCTTAGAACTTCCTATAGCACTTCGCTTTTTATACAATCAAGTTTTCTTCAGATCCCTCAACCCATGCTACCTCAGCCAGCTCTCTCAATGCAAACATATGGTCCATACACACTTTGTTGTAAAACCACTAAAGGTTGGCACTCAGAATCCACCATTATTTTCTAACCAAACTACACATTTGTATTGCTTTTCACTTGATTATGTTTAACAGTGGCAAGTGCCACCAACTCCTCATTTACTAAAACTATCCATTGTAAGGCAACTGGAAAGAACTCACGTTTAGGACTGGAGGAGTATCTTGAGTATCCCTTGGAGGAGGAGGAGGCCATTTTTGAGGATGACAGGAGAGATGGTGGAGACTGTGGGCTGCGGGGACGCTTCGCTTTGGGGGAAGGGGGATAAATATCCTTGGGGTAGTGTCCGGGAGACCCGTAAACGACACTATCCCCTATCACATACCTATTAGGGAAGAAATGAATGAAGCCCATCTATCACAACCACCCTATTGGTTCAAGGTGAGACCAGTGATGGAAATGGGGTTTAGGAAGTAGGGCTATGCAAATGTCCATGGGGCTGAGGTTGGGAAGGAAGGGTAGGTAGACACACTAGCAACTAAAGTTAATTTTAATTGATAGAAACTTGACAAAGGATAGCCAAAAAATGTATCTGATTTCCTATTGGTACAGAAAGAGAAAGTGAACATAAACTGGGTGAAACCATCCATTAAGTAAACATGTAAGGATGAGATGGAGAGAGAGAGAAAGTGGAAAGCAAACTAATGAAGCTCTCTTTATTAGAAAGTGTGTGAGGAGAAATGAGTAAAAAATAAAAATGCATGGAAGGTATATAGTAAGAGTAGTTCTCTGAATCCTATAAAATGACAATAAATAAAACAAGGTCTGCTGACCCAAAAGTCGCGTGCTCTCACTTATTCTGATTTATGTATGACCTTACTTACGGCCTCCAAAACTTCCAATAATTCAAAGACTAACCTTGGGAGGACCCTGGATATTATATAATTTGAAAGAGAATGTAAAACGCCATAAAGGTTTCAAATCTCTTTAAAATCGGCCGAATAGTTATGATGTTATTGCCAAAACAAAATAATTCATGGGCTAACCTTTGGAGGACCATGGAAGTTATACCATTCAAAAGAGAATGTAAAACAACATAAGGGTTTCGAATTTCATTAGAATCGGCCAATTAGTTACAATGTTATTACAAAAAAAGAAAAGAAAGCAAAACAGGGGCCGGCTGACATAGTGAGATGTAGAGTCACACGTGACTAAAAATCCTCCAGTTTGGGGTTTTGCTAAATTAATTAAATCACTAAAAGAAACAAAATAGATCGATGGAATAATCTTTGTCCTTAAACATAAATTACTTTATCAAACACAGAAAAGGGAAATCAACAAGAAAACAATACAGAAACCAAAAATAAAACTTGCTACAGACCATGAGAGAGGGAGGAAGGGGTGGGTATGTACATTGGAATTGATTGTGAATGAACACTTTACCATTGAACAATGTTGTATATAATAAATGCTAAGCTATTTAAATAGTAAAATGTCTGTAGAAATGAGAAAACACTAAGACTAAAAGTATATGAAGCAGTAGGTGTACACGTAAACCATTCCAGTGAGAAATAATGAAAAATAAGGAATAACAGAAAAAACAGACAACTATACATGAAGTTTTATGGAGTGGCATAATGTATTAGGATAAAGATGGTTCCAAAATATAAACTTGGATCCCCATTTACAAAGTTGAGGTAACTTCAAAATCATAAGGATTGAAACAAAAGTGAAATGATCACATCATGGTAGCAACTAATTGTGGAGTGCAAAACCAACCACTAGTATTGAAAGATGGATTGAGTAAATGTCATTAAGAACTGACTGGGTGGAGAGATGAAGGTCAATGTCGCTGAAGTGAAAGGAGGGTGTATATGAAAACCTAATTAACAAAAAAGATTTAGAGGTTCAAATTTGGGGGGTCTATTTGGGATGTGCATTCAACCTACTACTACAATGAAACTAGCAACCTACTTCATTATATTTACCTTTGATAGCCTCCACCATAACTGTTATTGGACTCAGCATTGTTATGGTAGCCCTTAGCACTGCTCGTTGAACTGCGTAGAGTACTGTCATTATAGCTCCTGACATTCCCATCTCCACCTCCTTTGCTTCTCGCAGAATGGCTTGGTGCATCACTACCTCGACTGTATGAGTCATAAGAGTGGTATGAGTCACCCTTTGGATAATAAGAGTTGCTTTCATGCCCGTACTTGGAGTAGGGTGGTGACTTTCCAACAGAAGAGTATGAGGCATACTTTTTATCATTCCCACTAGTACTAGAGAGACCCAGTCGTGCAGAATCCCTTGAGTATTTGCTATCCGAGAGGTCTTTTCCATCTGAGGGATACTTGTCAGTGCTCCGGGGAGGGTATTTTGAAACATAGGCAGTTCTGTCTGAGTAACTGTGACTAGGGGCATACATACTGCCTTTGGATCGGTAGGAATCTTCCTGGTACGAGCTACTGCTAGTAGTACTTTTGCCAATATATTTATCCGAGTGACTGTTTGCACCTTTGAGAACACTTGAGGAGTACTGGCTACTGCTGTGATCTTTAGTGGACAAGTATGAGGAGCTACTTTTGTAGCTTGGCTTATCCAACTTATCATAGCGGTCATATTTGTCAGATTTCTCATACTTTGACCGTTCATACTTGTCATAGGAGCCATACTTGTCGTAATCCTTACTGCTGCTGTAAGATTTACTAGATGGCTCACTGTAGCTTTTAGAGTCCAGTCGGGAGCTACGAGATGACTTGTGAGAGATAGGAGGAGGTGAAGGAGGGGTGCGAGGTCTGCTATATAATTTTGACATCCTGCAAAAACAAAGTTTTAAAAACCTTTGATTTTTTAATAAGGTTTCATGCAAAAATTAAGTGAGCAAAAGAAAGATTCAAAGGGGTATAAGATAATAGCATTGAACAATAAGACTTAAAAGTACAATTGCGTAAACTCTCTTTAATAGGGAAATTTTTAATATAAAACAAAACAAAATGAGCAACTATGTTTTCATAAGTGAGGATGTATATAAAGTTCATTGCCTGGGGGCATACAACTCTATACATACTGTCATGAAGGCAGGTTATCTTGCATGGCAATACAAGTCAATGTCCCCTAAATTTTCTTTTTTCTTCCATTTAGTGACTAAAATTAGGAATATCATCCCCCAAATTAATTAAGTATTCATTGGTGTTCAGAAAACATTTATAATAGTAGTTGTTTGGTATTGAATAAAAATGGACATACACTACCATCCCAAAAGATTAGAAAGTCTGTATTTCTCTCACAACATCTTACATAACTTTTGCCATAGAAGATGCGAAAGGTTTCCAAAATTTATGCGAATAAAATGGACGTTATCAGCAGATAAGCAATTTATTAGAAAAAGCTTACTGTCCAAAATGATATTGATGACAGCAGAAATAAATTTCATTTGAATATAGTGATTAAATTTTCAGTTGTTGCTGTTGTGGTTCCCTGGGCTCTGTCATTCCAGGAAGCCCGCACCATGCAGGTAGGACACCACGCTGACTGAATACGACCATAACTGATGGACATGTGAAATGTTGTGTTGTCTGAGAGCTGCCAAGTTAGGGCAATCTGCTATGAGATGCGTAACTGTGTGGGGACTAAATTAGCAGAGTAGACAGAGATCTGTATGGGTGTTGTCTATGAGGTGTTTGTAGGTGTTTAGTGACTGGTGTTGTCCACAGCAAAGTCGTGTAAGATGTACTCTCGCCGACCAAGAGAGGTGCATTTCTGTGTTGCTTATGTCAAGTGACAGTGGGGGGGGGGGGGTATTTTGTTGTGAGGGAGATAGTTGTTCAGTGCTTGCCTGGTGAGGTGTGTATGAATATGTTTTTTTTATACTGTGTTACATTTGCAGGTTGTGGTTTGGTATTTAGGATTTTGTGTAATATCTGTGGGGTGTGTTTACTATTTGTCTGTGGGTGGGTGTGTGGTTTCGTAAATAGTGACAGGGGCTGTTTGCATTGTTTACAACAGATGTTTTATAGTTATTACTTTGGTTTCAACATGTAGGTGTTTTATGGGTGTTGTTTGTCTGTCACCAAGAGTTTAGTGTGATTTGTAACTTGTTTAGCTGTGTGTTGGATATGACAGGGGCCCAGGCAAGGCTAGCATAGTCTATTATGGACTGTATGTCTTGCTTGTATACTAGAGTGAGTGTGAGCTGCATTGTGTGATTATGCTGTTCATGTGTGCTGTGAATGACATGGATGTGTTGTATGTGATTCCAAGTATTTTTGTTTCATGTGTGGGGGGGTATTTTGGAGCTGTTCAATGTGGAGCATGTGTCTGCATCAGTGTGTATTGATATGATTGTTAGGTCATCTGCATATGATGATATGTGTATGTTGTTTGGTGGTGTTGGTATGTCATGCATGTATAAATTGAAAAGTGTGGGGCATAGGACAGAGCCTTGTGGGACTCCATTAGGGAAGTTTCTAATAGTGGATGACTCGCCATTGTAGTGTACGAATGATTGACTTCCTGATAAGTAGTTGGCTAGCCAGTGTTTGGTAGTGTTGTGTAGTGTTGTAAATTTTGTTAATGAGGAGTGGTCTGGAGATGGCATCAAACGCTTTACTTATGTCTATTGTTACTAGCAGTGTTCTGCATGGTGGTCGTCTAGAGTTGATGCCATCTTGTACTGTTTGTGTGAGATCGGTGAGTAGTGTTGTGGTTGAGTGGTCCAGTCTGTAGCCGTGTTGTCTGGGTGAGTGGAATATGAGGTGTTATCTTGCATAGAAGGCATTTTATGACTTTGGATGGTGTGCAGAGTAATGTTATGGGTCTGTATGATGCCTCTTCTGTGGGTGTTTTGTTTGGTTTGAGTAGTGTGATGACTTTACCTGTTTCCAAATGTTTGGTATTATGCAGTGTGCGTATGAGTAGTTTGAGATGTATGTTGGATATGTTATCAATGCCCCCGGCTGAGGAGTTTTTAAGTTGTTTTATGATGTGTGCAGTGTTTTCTGTTGTGGCAAGTATTGCTGTGTAATCTAGTGGGAAATCTTGTTTGCGTCTGTATATATGTCTGTCTTCGTGTTTGGGAAGCTGACTAATTTTAGAGTAATGTGTTTGGCTTGTTGTTTGTGTGGGAGGATTTTGTCTGAAGGGCTGATGGATGTGTGATTTTGTACAATGCCACTGTTTGAGTTAGTGAGGCTTCTGATTGTATTGTGTAGTTTGGATGTATTTGTTTTGTAGTCAAATGTTTTTAGGAAAGCTAACTAGTTTTCTGTGTTTCTCTATTAGTTTGGTGTTTATCTATGTGTTGAGTTCTTGTATATGGTTTGTTGTGTTTTGTGTGTGCGGGGTGGGTGTGTCACGTAGATTGTTGCGTTCCTTTATAAGTCTGTTGATGTCTGGTGAGAAGTTGGGGTTATAATTTTTTCTGTTGCCTTTAGGGATGTGTGCTTTCTCTGCATTGTTTATTATGTCATTGAATTGTATGGTTGTGTTGTTTAATATCTGTGTTAATGTTGTGCGTGTATGATTTAACTCCTGAAAATGATCTTCGGTGGTTTCCCCAAAACTCTCCCAGGCAGCTCGCTTGTAGTTGGTGCTGGTATGGTGGGTGTGTGAGAATGTGTCTGTTGTGGTGTGCAGTGATGATGATTGGGAGTGTTCTGTTACAGTTTTCCATGTTAAGGAGGGAGCCAGGTTTGGCAAGCAGAAAGTTATGTCTGGGAAAGTGCAATTGAGATTTGCTTGGTGTTGAGTGTATGTATGAGTGTCTGCATTATTAATAATGAAGAGCTGATCTAGTTGTGTGCAGATTTCTGTACTTCTTTGTGGTGTGTTCTGTTGGGCATACCAGTCGTGTGTTTGGCATTAAAATCTCTACCCAGAAGAATGTTTGGTAGGGTATTAAATGCCTGTAGTCTAATCATGTAGTTTGCTGGTATACCTGGTGAGTATTCTGGTGGAATGTATGTGTTGATGAGTGTAATTTGTTTAGTGTGTCGAGTTTTGATTTGAAATGCTTGTAGTTAGGGGTGTCTGTCTGCTTGCTTAAGTGTTCTAATATTTGTGTTTTTTTTTGTATATAGGAAATACTGTAGTGTATATAAGGGGAGGCCACCACCCTCAGCATGTTGTCTGTCTTGTTTGATGGGAGTTAAGTTTGGAATGTTTGGAGTTTTGTGTTTGTGCAGTAGTTTGGTTTCTTATATTATGGCAATGTGGGTCTTAAATTTATGTAGGAAGTGTTTGAGTTCCATGTGCTTGTTTCGGATGCCATCTATGTTAAGTTAGAGAATGTTAATATTGCGGCGGTTGTTTCTATGTGGGTATTTCTTTGTTTGTTTGGTGGTTGGTTTGAGGTGTGTTGTTAATAGGAGGGGGTGTAGAGGGATGAGTTGGTTGTGTGTTATGTTGGGGAATGGGTGGTGCTTGTGTAGTATGTTGGGGGATAGGTGGTGTGTGAGGAGGTGGAGGTTGTGGGGTGGGTTGTTGTGTTGGCTTAGTACAAGTGGAAAACCTTAGTACAAGTTATAAGTAATTAGTATTTATTGAGGCTCTAATTCTTGATGATGCTTTGAAATCTGCCACAGGAATGAACCAAGTGTTGAAACTTTTACACAACAATCTTACTCTTTTCATCTCAACTATTTTTGGATTTTTCCGCCCTTTAGAAGTCTATGAGTGTCTTCTAAACATTTTTAATGGCATTCAAGCTCTGACTATGTGCAGGCCAATTCTTAAAAGTGATGGGCTCATCATGTAAGGTTTTTAACAACTTGGCTCTGTAGCAGGAGGTATTATCCTGCATGAAAATTACAGGTTGGACTTTGCAAGCTCACAGATTAGAGCAAAGCATGCTTTCGTAGCAATTCATTCACTCTGCCCCATAAGTGGACAAATAGCTGCCCATTCTACCAAAAAATTCCCCAGGTGTGACGCTTCCTCTAACAAACTTCACATGCTTTTTGGTACAATTGACAGAATCTTTCATCTGCTCTGCAAGGAACAAACCTCATCCCATCAGATCCGAACAAATTGAACTTTGCTCTATTGGTCACCCGTCCCTGCAATTTGCCCAAAGTCAAATGCAAGATTAGCTCTTTTCTTCTTCAGACTGAGCAATGGCTATATCACAGGAATGTGAGTGTGAAGATTGTCTTCCTGCAGCCAATGTGACAGTCTGCCTGGAGATTGATGGCCAAAACCTCACTAATCTCTCGAGAAACTGCTACAGCCGTCTTGAAAGGGTTCTTCTTTACAATTTGGGTAAAGGGTCGGCTTTCCTTCACCTACTCATTGATTTACCAGTCTTACATAAACCTCATTTTACATAAGTCGATGGAATATTATCAACTACACATTTGGAGTGCCTGACAACCTCTACAATGGCTCCACTTTAAAGATCATCTTGGCGGTGCAGCTTTACAATCAGCTCATGAACAGAGAGAGATGTGACATTTCTTAGGCATGTTACCTGGATGAGAGCATGTAAGATAATGACAATGTCACAGGATCAAACTGAAGTTAGTTATGTAAAAAAATGCTGGTTTCTTCTACAAGAAACTATTAAACATTTGGATCATTTTTTGATACAAATTTTTCTAGTAAATTGCTTATCTGCTGATAAATTTTGCTTTATTCATTCAAATTTGTATATAACCTTTAGCCATACATCTTTTATACCTGTAGATTATCATAAAATTTGGGGGAAATCTTGGATTTTTTTCTGGCCAAACTTATGTAAGATGTTGTGATAGAAATACAGGCTTTCTGATCTTTTTGGATGGTACTGTTGATGCACAATGACCCTACTTTGTGGGAAGGCAAGTGAAAATGTAGATATAAATAAAGCAAAGATGAATGAAGAATAGAGTGAGCAACTCACAAAATTACTTATATGTGGCAATGAAAGGAGGCCCCTTTTGTGGGGTATTACCAGATCAGATTCAGACTGAGAATTGAGATGATTGCAAAGAAGAGACAAACAATTATTTGAAGTTTTCAAATTCATTTTCTTACATCTTTCCTCATACACCAGTTTCATACAAATTAGGGTCAGCATAAATCAACACCATAAAAAAATACCAACACTCACACATTTCTTGTCAAGCACAGAGCTACCATCATTTTGTCCACACCAAATTGGCCTTTTATAGCAATGGAGCGCACATTGTCAAGGTTCATCTCTGGGTAGAAGACCCGAAGCCCAAATCATTAGGTCGGACATGATATCAAACTTCCACTTAAAATACCTAAAACAATGCTGCAATCTTAGTCATCACATTTTAAACCACTCCTGGTTCAACAATACTATTCTTACAGCTCACATCATACCAATACTGAAATCAGGCAAGCATCCAACACAACCAAAATCATAATGACCCATCTGTCTTCCATACACATTATCCAAAACCATTGAAAAACTAATACACAAAAGAATAGGTTCAGGAAATTCTCCTCCCCATACACAGAGTAAGCAATCCTGTGACTTTGAAACTCTGGATGGCAAGAGAAAAAAGTTGAGTGATCAATTCCCAAGTGGGTGTATTGCCACCACCCCATGGGTGAGGTTAAACTGCAATAGGGCTTCCACTTCCGAGCGGTTGCAGGGGTTGCTATAAAATCCCCCACAGCATCCCTCCACTCTGACCTAGTCCCTCAGGCAGGCCACATAAATGTGGTAATGTTGAAAGGGGCCTACAGCAAAGGCTTTCTCCCTTAATCTACAAGTGGTTGGAGGGAGCAATGCAACAACAATACTCCTTGCAAAAACAACACATTTAGAAAAGATCACCCCATCAGAATTCTCCTAACAAACTTCACGCAACACATTCTAGATGATTTCAAGGAACAACCTCTTCACTCCCAGTACCTCGAAATATCCTTGGATATAAAATCCTAAACAAAAACTTTAAAAATGGTAAACAAAACATTTGGTAGGCAAGGACAAGTTATACACACAACACACAAAACATGTACTATCACTTCACAATGACATACCCTAAGGTGCTCCTCTCACCCACACTTTTCAATTTAATTACTCCCAACATTCTGCAAACATTATCCTACATTATTCAAACAAATACAAAAAATCTCAATAAGACCACCAAATCAACACCAACAAAGTCTAAAATGATATATAAGCACTAGAACAATTGCTTACACAAAAATGAATGACAACATCCACCCTCACTCAAATCACCTCACACTATTTATATATGACAACCACAAATCAAATTACCAGTCAAAAAGAGCTCCTTCCGAGGGCTTGATGAAGAGCTTAGTTAGCTATAATATTGCCTTTTTAACAACATAGTTATAATTGCTCCATTGTAAATAATTCTTGATCTATAAGGAGCAGCTAGAATGGATAAAAATAAATTTTCCATTCTCTTTGAAACAGGGATAACAATTAAAATACATAGCTAATTGATATGAAAATTCTTTGGTTTGCTTTAGAAATGCTGGCTTATGCAATATCTTCTTTGGACTGTGAGAAGAGCTACTTCTGAGGGCTTGATGAAGAGCTTATTTACAATATTGCCTTTTTAATGGCATAATTATAATTGCACTATTGCAAATAACACTGTACAACAATGAAAAAAAAATGAAAATGAAAATAAACTTTTCTAGGTTGTTTTTTTGTTTTTCATAAATCACTAATATAACATCCGTCTCTTTCTGCCACCCTCCAGTTTTTCATACATTACCATATTACGTTAAATATATTGATGGTTTCGTAGGGATTGAATACAAACAGGATTGGGCCGAAACTGACAACTCTAAAAGTTATAAACAGATTTTGATATAATTTTAATGGGGTGTTCCTAAAGTATTTGTCAACCTAACCTATGAAATTTATCAGGGTATACTCAATATTTTTTTAGTAATATGGCTCCAAAGCCCTGGTAACTATTACATAATGCTTGATAATTTTGTAACTTACTATAAATGCTTCCTATTTTTACTTTTTTATTTAATATTTGTTGCTGTTAGTATTTATATTTTTTTCACATACTCCAGTGTTTTTTCTTTACAGGAGACAGCTAAAATGCCTAGAGAATGCAAAAATTCCCCAGACAGTTTTTGTTATATATGTGGATCAATTACATTAAGACAATATAAGAGACAGTTGACTAAACATGTGAAGAAACTTTATGAGGTGTACTTTGGAAGTAAAGTAGGTAACCAGGACAAATGATGGGCACCTCACATATGTTGGGTCAGGTGTACAAGCTCCCTTTCTGCCTGGGTGAAAGGCAAAGGGCCTGGCCTCATGTTTGGCGTACCAATGGTCTGGAGGGAGTCAAAGGACCATTCAATGTATTACTACTTCTGCTTAACATATTAAAGGTGCGTATTCAATGTGTTTTCATTTTCTTTCCTGGTCTTTAATATATTTTCAAGAGATGTATCAATTAAAAAGATCAAAATAAAAACTAAGTTGTACTTCCACTATTTCAGAAAGTGATCCTAGCCAGTAATATCCATCTTTAGTATGATTTTATTTTATTTCACTGCAGGTTGCAACAGTAAAGGCAAGAAATCTATCGTGTATCCAGATCTTCAATCTGCTATTTGCCCAGTTTGACATTCAAGTGCTATTTCTATATCGCAGCCGCCCTCTGAACTACCAAGCGATGACATGAGCAACTCAGACGATTCAGAATCTCAAGATCCACCATATGTGGCACAGCTTGAATCTGACAAGAAACCACACTTTATCCCCCAACCGGAACTCAAGGATCTAGTTCATGATCTAACAATTAATAAGCCACACAGTGAACTCCTGGCCTCACGTCTGCAACAATGGAACCTGTTGGATGAACATACCCGAATTACAGTATTTAGGAAACGTTCTGCAGATCTACAGCAATTCTTCGCTTATGAAAACAATTTGACTTATTGTAAATATATTCAATGCGCTTAAGATGACCTATGAACCAAATGAGTGGAGGTTATTCTTAGATGCATCCCTTTTACAGCATAAAAGCTGTTCCGACGTGGAGTGGAACTTGCGGAAGCCGTATTATGAAGGCAAATTCTGCAAATTCTTTAAATGGCTTTCCTCCAGAAGAATCTAAGAAATATCGTAACTTTCTATTTACTTATTTTTTCAATGAAATTGCTGCTACAGAGGATTTTTTCGAAGTGTGCTTTCGGCCAGCTACATAGATGAATGAAAGATCAAACACGATATCATTCAATTTGGAACAAAATATAAAACAACTCCTGAGTTGCTAATTTAAAAGATTACCAAAATTTCTGTATCATTCAGCTATTTTAATTATTATCCCTGCTTTTGAAGAAAATGGAAAATTTATTTTTATCTATTTTAGCTCTGCCTTATAAATTGAGAATTATTTGCAATGGCACAATTATAATTATGCTGTTAAAAAAGCAGTGTTGTAGCTAACTAAGTTCTTCATCAAGCCCTCAGAAGTATCTCTTCTCAGTCATGAGAGGATAAGGCATAAGCCACCCTTTCTAACACAAACCAAAAATATTTGTCTATCAGAAATATAGGAATAACTAAAAATGTTTGGTTACTGGAAGCTAGTTTTGAGCCATACAATGGGTGGCTATATGGGGGGATTAGCCCTCCATAGCCCCCCCTCACCTTCAGGAACAAGTAGTTAAACAAAAGATTTTGGAACAAAGGACAAATCATTATGTAATAACATAAAAATCCTGAGTAAAATTCTTGGTTTGTGTTAGAAAGGCCGGCTTATGCCCTCTCTTCTTGTGAAGAGCTCCTTACAAGGGCTTAGTTAGCTACAACATTGCCTTTATAACCATATAATTATAATTGCAACATTGCAAATAATTCTTGATATATATATATATATATATATGAGGAATTAAACCCCAATCTCTGAAGACAATTTAATTCAGAACATTTTCGGTGTATCTCACACCCTTTTTCAACTGACACTGGATGGAAAATATTTGAAAATGCTTACATACATAACACAGTCAGGTCGTGAAAGATCCCCTCTTTTTTCCCCCAATCCCCTACTTGTGGCTAATCAGGAGGGGGGGTTAGGCCTAAACATATTGAAGGGCTGACATTTCGCTATTTTGTTTATTTCCTTTTGTATTACAGGATTAAAAGAAAATTGACCCTCAGATAGATTTAAATTAGGAACTGACGATATTAAGCTCGATTCTACGATTCTTCTCTTAACATAGTTAGCCGATTTAAATACCATTTTACTTCCATTGAAATCGATCGAATGATTCAAGTCTCTAACATGGCAAAATATTCCACTGCTTTCGCTGCCCACTCTAATATCTCTTTTGTGTTCGTACAATCTCTTGTCTAGATTTCTCCCCGTTTCCCCTATATAAACTTTATGGCAATCGTTGCATGGTATTGCATATACTCCTATGTTATGATGTTCTTTGGGTTTCCTGGCCATCGTCAATTGGTTTAAGGAATTATTAAATTTAAAGGCTAGATTAATACCCGCTTTTCCAAATATGTCCTTTAAACTATTTAATTTATTATTAAATGGCAATGTTATACATTTGTTGAAGTCATTTTTGCAGGAAGGCTTATTACCATAGAATGTTTTCCTAGCTGCAAAATGGGCACACGATATGAACCAATCGGGGTAATACAAATTAGAAAAAATGGTCCTGATAATGACAATTTCTTCATCTAAATAGGAAGGATGACATATTTTGTATGCTCTAAGGAAAAGGTTAGAAATTATCGATTTTTTAACAGTATTATCGTGAAATGAAAAATAATGTATATAGGCATTCGAGTGGGTTGGTTTTCTATAAACATCAAGTTTTAATTCATGGTGATCTTTATTAAAGAGGACATCTAAAAAGGGTAATCTATTATCATATTCCCATTCATATTTAAATTTGATGGAGACATGCAAATTATTCAAATTATTAAAAAAGGTATCAAAATCATGGCCATTAGGCCATGATTTTTCAATGGAAGTAAAATTGTATTTAAATCGGCTAACTATGTTAAGAGAAGAATCGTAGAATCGAGCTAATCCTAATTTAAATCTATCTGAGGGTCAATTTTCTTTTAATCCTGTAATACAAAAGGAAATAAACAAAATAGCGAAATGTCAGCCCTTCAATATGTTTAGGCCTAACCCCCCCCCCCCTGATTAGCCACAAGTAGGGGATCTTTCACGACCTGACTGTGTTATGTATGTAAGTATTTTCAAATATTTTCCATCCAGTGTCAGTTGAAAAAGGGTGTGAGATACACCGAAACTGCTCTGAATTAAATTGTCTTCGGAGAATGTGGTTTAATTCCTCATCTTTTCTTGCGATATTGCATTAATTTTCATCATATATATATATATATATATAGTTATAATAATGATTAGTCAAGTTTATATTGCTCTGAGCATACCACTGCTGTGTACATTGCAGTTTAACTAACAATTGTAACAGTATACCCCCATGACTGGGTACAAATTCTCTTGTACTGCAGTGGAAAGGTGAAGGATAAAAACAGCCAATTGAAAATTCTTTTTAAGGTTATTAAGATTGGGTAATTGGCTACCTTCACTTGCTTGATACGGATGAGGCACATTCCCTAGGCATGCCCGATGCTATGGAAAGTGCTTAATCATTGCTATACTAACCCGAAATTTGTACACCTTCCTCACTTACTTTCATCTTCCTGCCTATGCTAATATAGTAAGTGGATATTTTTATAGTGACAGTCTCTTCTCATTCCACATTAGACAGTTTGCAACACCAAATAACCCTTGTATTTTAATACATTGAAAACTACCTGCTTAACCCCTTAACTGCGGAGCACACAAATATGTGCGTTCGTAAATTGACAAGCTATTGCAGAATGCACAAATATGTGCGCCTCTATTTCTTCTTGAGTTACACTCTGCAGAGCGCACATATTTGCTTTCTAAAGGCTGATTGGCTAATAAGTTGTACCCAGATACATCATCAATATGTATAGAAATTACAATAGGCAATTAAAATAAGTAAAATGCAAAACAATGAAAAAAGGGGAAATTCGAGAAAATAACTCTGCACAGTGACGCTGTTTTGAATGTGAAAATCCGGCAGTTAAGGGGTTAAACAACAGGTGAGGTGTACCTGTCCATATTGAATTGGATAACTTCACAAACTGGCAGATGAGAGGTGCAAGAAGTATATCTTTAACCCACAGGAAAGAGAAAATACATTGAAATTACTTTTGAGCTTTAGGGGATACCACATTCATTTTTTCAACTTTTTACCACGTTAGATTATTATATATGAAATTAAAGCTCATTAAAAGCCCTTTTATTCCTGCCAAAATCATAATAACTTATGGCGCCAGTTTGAGATACAGGGGGTTCTTTCAGACCCATTCCCCTCTTGAAACCTGATATCATGTAAATGGCTAAAGAATTACTAAAAATTAAGCATTTGAACTCAATTCATGAGCAAATGATGCACATATGATTTAGTTATCATTTGAAGTCAGTTTTTTTTTAGTTCCATTAAAATGCGTTAATGGTGGACTAAAACATATATTTTTTGGACAAGGTCAACTATAGGTTTTGTTCTCAGTTGGAAGAGGGTGTCAGGTGAATAGTAGTGGTGTTCAGAATGCCCTGGAATTTAGTTCATATATATTCAAATGATGTTAAAAATATAAACCAGTTCTCAGGCACAGTTTGTTTTTTTTAAGCAAATATTTTAAATCGCATAGTATAGTTTTGCGCTTTGTTCACAAATCAAATTTAACACCTTGAATGCCAGGAGGTAAATCGGTGTCACTTCCACAGGAGGCCATATTTTTTTTATATATACTTTGGTGCAAAATGTGTTTAGAAGTTGTGCAGTAGTAATTATTCAATGATATTATTAATGGGTTATATTAAGTAAGTAGGTAAGTAAGAAACACACCTACTGGCATATATATGTATGCCAATATGTCACAATGTGTCACTAATATATGTTTTTTGTACCAAATGTTTCCTGCAGGGTCACACGTTCCTAATTGTATTGAAAATCTCATAGGGTGGCTATCAGATACGAGTGATACGGTGTTCAGTGAAATATGTTGGCATACATATGCATATGCCATGGCCCTCCAGGAAATTTTAGCTGGCATGCACAGGCGCTCAATGTGTTAAAATCTAAGGAGAATTTCCCTGAATGTATAAAACTTTGCATTATCAGAATTTTCACTATGTTCTAGTCATGTTGCTATATCAAAATATATACTATAAAAAAGTGCATAATATTTGCAATAAAATGATATAAAAATCAATGGTGTAGTTTTGTTTTGTTTTTCACAAATTAACTTTAAATATCTAAGAAAACTTTTCCAGGAATGTATACAATTTTGCATTATCTTAATTTTTACTGTTCGAGTCATGTTGCTAAAAAAATACCATAAAAAAGTGCATAAAATTTCCAATAAAATGATATACAACCCACAAAATGCGAATTTTGAATAAAAGACTTTGAAAAGTGACTAATGAACAAATGTGCTTTCCCTTAATGAACTGAATTAAAGTTCAAAAGTGATTTTCTGTGGTTAAATCTGCATGGTTGCAGATGTGACCAGGTAACATGAAAGGGTTAATTCTTCTTTTATGATTGCTATATGACTTTCTCTTCACTGGTAAACTGTGTTTCAAAGTATCAGAAACACACCAGTTCCTCCAATTAGTTTTAAACCCAATAGTGCATTTGAGCAAACTTGGTCTCCTTTTCTATGGTCTTGTATTTTTCTCCATTATAACTTGTCCCCAGGATCCTTTTATTCACCTCTTTTATCACAGCATCCATATACAATTAAAAAAAAAAGCCACAAGAAAATTAAATTCTTGTTGCAGATCCACTTCTATCAGTAAACTCATTTTTTATTAACACACACATTGGAGATATTTCCTTTAACAATACCTCTTACTGTAAAATCCACCTAATTTTGAATCTCCTCACCCTTCAATATCTATACCAAAGAACTTTCATCCTTTAGTAGCAATATTTAAGATAAGAGTAATATGTGACCCACTTCAAACTTCCACCAAACGGTTACATCACAGGTAAACAAACTCAATTCTTGCTATTTCCATACCATTCACTCATCTTCAGCAATTTTATATCCCACATGCTTTAATATTACACCCACTGGGCCTAAGCATGTTACTTCTGTAGTTCACACCAAATTCAGATATTCCAATCCTTTCTGAACTTTTCTGTGTTGAATGGGATTTCAAATTAGTACCTTTAAGAGCCTTTGTTCTGTTGGCATAATCTTGTTCATTAATGAAATGTATCTTTGTGATACTAGTAATAAGATAAGCTATTACATTGTTATCCTTGTTCTCTTTCTTTACTTTGTACTGGTACAAACTTAGCCAAGAATTTAGTTAATATTATCTTTTGAGTATAAGAAAAAATATGAAATCTAAGCAGTATATAAAAGGACAAAAAAGTAAAATCATTTGAGGACTCTTCTACACAAACCTTAAATAGCTACATAAAAAATAATTAAAGTAAAGACCAATGAGAGCATCTCCTATAGAAAGTCTGTAAAGAAATTCAAGATAGAGCAAGTGAAAATGTATGGTAGATAAAGGGTGTTCCAATAACTTGGACAGATTTTAAATGTGAGTAAGTTTAAGCGTCAAATGATTTTTTTCTTTTTCTTTCAGATTTTACAACTTCAGTCTTTGGCAATTTCAACCCTGGAAAGATTAACAATTGATCAACGTGTTAAAGTTATCAAAGCCTATTAAGAAAATAGATGTTCAAACAGAAACGCATTTTGAGCACTTCACAATTTTTTGGTCAACATAATCTACCGAGTGCAATTGGGAAAATTGTTCGTAAATTCAAATAAATGGGGTCAGTGGCAGATATGAAAACACCATTGCGTACTCGTTTAGCTGAAAACATTGCTGCAGTGCACGAGAATGTGGCCAAAGATCCAGACACCTCTATTCGTCATTGCACGCAAGAATTAAACCTCTCCGCAACAACGTTACATTAAATTTTGACAAAAGCTTTGTCTTTACACGCTTACAAAATTCAATTGACACAAGAACTGAAGACTGCTGACCATTTGAAGCGCTGTACATTCATCAATTGGGTGCACGAGCAAAGGCAAGCCGATGATGATTTTTCGCAAAAAAATCATCTTGAGTGATGAAGCCCATTTTCATCTTGGTGGATTCGTTAATAAGCAGAATTGTCGCATTGGGGCTGATGAATATCCCAGGAAAAGCCACTGCATCCACAGAAGGTCACTGTTTAGTGTGCATTTTTTGCTAGTGGAATCATTGGGTCATATTTCTTTGAAAATGATGCTGAGAATTCTGTTACGGTGACAGGCGAGCGATACCGTGCCATGATAACCAACTTTTTATGGCCCAAATTGAATTCAATGGATGTCGAAGATTTGTGGTTTCAATAGGATGGTGCAACATACCACACAGCCAATGCAACAATGACTTTATTGAATGAGAAGTTCCCAGGTTGCATCATCTCTCGAAACAGCGAGGTCAATAGGCCACCACGATCGTGTGACTTGATGCCTTTAGATTTCTTCCTTTGGGGTCATCTCAAAAGTAAGGTCTATGCCAACAGCAATTGAACAGCTGAAGGATGATCTAATAAGGCATATTGGTGAGATCGAGGAGCAACTATGCAGAGCAGTCATCAAAAAATTTGACCATCGAGTGGAGGTGTGCCGACGAAGCCTTGGTGGACACTTAAGCGATATTATTTTTCAAACATAATTGCCATGACTCAAATAACATGATCCAATAGTGAAATCAATAAATTTTCACCAATAACACTGCTTTATTTACTACTAACTTCGATCCGTCTTAATGGAACACCCTTTATATAGCCATGATCCTTTGTGCAGGCTGATGGAGGGTGCACAACCCTGCAGATACCACGGTGTGCAGAATGAATTGCAGAGCTCCAAAATAATTTTGGATAAAAGAGCAAGGAAACTTGTATTCATAAATAATTACATTGAAAAAAAATAATCAATGAATATTTCCTTTAATTAGGTCCTCACCCCACAAATAATGCATTTTTTTCATATTTATCATTATTTTATGGATAGAAATCAAACAACTCAGGTTATTTATATTAAACTATTTATTTAGTAATTTAATAAGTACTATTTTCACCAGTTTCTACAGAGAGAGAGAGAGAGAGAGAGAGAGAGAGAGAGAGAGAGAGAGAGAGAGAGAGAGAGAGAGAGAGGGGGGAGGGGGTCAGAAACAGGTGAAATCCCAGCCAGTAGCTTCTCACTGCCCTCCTTCCTCACCCTTACGACTAGAGCCCAAACAGCATAAGCTTCTACCTCAGACTCTCGCCCTTGAGGAGACCTTTAAGGGTGATTCCCTTCCTTTATGGTGAGAAGAGCACTTAGCCTCCAGGCTGGCCTGAACCTGATATACAGAAATGGTTGTGAATGCAATGTTGTAAGTCACATAGTTGATGACCTATAGTCCCCCTCTTTCTACTAATTTTCAATACTATGTTTGTAAAAAATATTTGAATTTGATTTCAAAAGGTTCTTTTGAACTTTTCTGTTCTTGAATTCTTCATTCCCTTCAGTTTATTCTCTAAACTCCTGTTTCTAATCAAAATTGTTAAGTCTTTGTATGGCATGTCTTGCAATATAAGGGTGTGCAGTGTCATGATGAAAGAGCAGTCTTCTTCTATCAATTAATGGTGCTCTTTATTCTTAATGCGCTGCCTGTAAAAGGTCAAACAAAGCTCAGTAAACCACTTTGACTATAGGCTGATTTGGGTTAAAAGCACAAGAGAATTTTTGTTGGATAAGGCCCCTGTTTCAGCTGGGACATGTTTCCCGCCCAGAATTAATTTAGTCTAGAAGTTTAATATTATTGTACATAATTCACTTTTTATTTCCTGTAATAATCCTACTAAAAATGATGAACAAATGTTGATTTTTTGTTTCAAATGTTTGTACCTCTGATGGGTCACAAGGAATCCATGTCCCAATTGTGAAACTTTGCCCATCCTCTTTAAATGATGATACACAATGGCATTAGTTGAATGTAGTTTTTCAGGCAATTGTTAAGTTACAATAAGATTTTCTTGCACCATTATTATTAAAAGATCTTGATCAAATTCCATCGGTCATCCTGAATGGGGTTCATTTTTGAGAATAACTCTCCCCCCCACCCACCCTGAGTTGAAATTCTTAAACCATATTTGGCAATGTCTCACACTTTCTGCTGTTAACTTAGCAGTGCTCTTTTGACACCCATAATATTCATCATTTAAATATAAGGAACATTAAATTAACAATAATAATACAAAATTAATAGCTCAGAAAATGATGACTAAGGTATGTCAAAATATAAGCTTGGGTTAGGCTTTGATTTTAGTAGAATAAACTCGTATAAAAACAAAGCCTTTTGATTATTTCTATCCATAAAATAATGATAAACATAAGAGAAATGTTGCATTACAGATGGGATAACCTTAGATAATGATGTACAAGTATAGTTTTTGTGTATATATTTGATATGATGCTAGATTGTCATTTGAGATATTTCAGCTTTAATGCACATCAAACATGCTACTATAGGAACATATTTGCAAGTTTACTTAATTTATTATATGCATTGGAATTAATTATTGCATTAGATTTTGTATATATATTTGTTTATTATAAAGACTATGACCAGTGTAATTAGGTATGTATTAATAGCCAGTAGAAACTTATACTCCATTGCACAACCAATGATTCAAAATAATTTTGACTGAATTCCAACCACTTCTTTACTCAATGGCAGTAGCTGGTACAAATATGTATACAATGTATACCAACCCCTTCATAACTTAAGAAATGACAAAATTAGATGGTTCTTACCTTTGTTTTTGACTACACTTTTGCAGAAGAATGGATGTGTAATGCAATACACTTTCACAAAAATTTTCCCTTTTTGATTCAATCCAAATTTTGAAGGATGATCTTCCTTTTAACAGAATTTGCAAAAGGGGGAAGAAGATCAAGAACCAGTGGTGGATTGAAAGGGAAGCATGAGTGAAGGGTTGCTCCTTCTTCAAAAATAGTAGAGGGCGGCTGTTAATTGAGAAGGAAAGTTATGATTTAACAGCCACAGAACTTCCTCTGAAGATGCAGCTGGTGAGCAAGAGAATAGCAACAAGAATGCTCTTGCATAACTCTCCTCGTCTGTAAGAGCCGTAACCCATATGAGCTGAAAGCTGTGAAGAGGATTCTCCCAGATGTAGAGGAGAGTTAAAAACACATTTGAAAGGCTGGTTAGAAATCTCCACTTGGGGGGTTGGGAAGGGGCATTCACCTAAACTAAAACACTCAATAGGCACAGTTAATTGTGCCTTGCACACATTTTTTGCAAAGCACATCCTTTTTTTCACCTGATCACCCGATGGGGAGAATATACACATTCAAATAAGAGACCGCTAAATTTCATAAATGATATGAAATATCCTGCGCTAAGGGAAATTATTTATACTGCACAATGGTAAAGATGCTAAGTTAAGGCACAGCGGGATTGAGTCTGAAGTATTCCAAACTTAATATCTTGTTTTCTTCAACTCTTTAGCGTGATGCAAGCATTTGGAGGCAAGCTACAAGTCCTATTATTCCAAGGTCAGATCCATTTTAAAAAAATAATTTTGAATAACCGATGTATGTAATTAATACATTAGATTTGATCTTCATAATAATTAAAATAAGAACATTTCAGTGCAAGCAACTACATCCCAAAATAAATGAATGTATTTTCTTCAATATTTCTGCAAGTACTGTTGAGGAGTTTCTGTGTAGATATCATCATAAAACAGAAATCGAATCCACTCATTTCTCTTTCTATTTAGAAATGTTGAGATGAAGTTTTTTCTATATTTGAAAATAGATGATCATATAGCCATCATCAGATTTAGGAATAATGAGATGATGATAAAATGCCTTATTTCTAACTTCAATATCGACCTTGGAAAGGTCTTTGTGTCCTTTTCAGTAATAGGGAAAATTGTGCAGGAAATTTCTTCTGAACCTTTTTTAATAAATGGCTATTTTTTCTTTCTCTAGAGCCATTAGTGGCCAATTCAGGGGAGGTAGATGTTGCATCTGGGGGTGGGTGGGAAGGGCAGATGAGTAGAGTAACGGAGACAAGACATTCCACTATCTAAGTTTCCTTCAACACATTAAATGCTTCAAGGGTGTCATAAGAAATTAAATGCACATTTGCAGAACATGAAGCAAAATGGGAAAATACGAAATAAAACTGCAGGAAAAAACTAAATTTGTTGACACAGTTCTTCATGGATGCTTGAAAAATAATAGAGGACAATATGTGGAGGAGATTGTGGCATCTACTACACAACTGTAGCTATATGGCAGAAGCTTAGAATCGAAGAAGGGCTTCTTCTAAACCCACTTTTATCCCTTCTGATTAAGGCTTGTGAGGGTGACTCTGTGGGTCTTGTGAGCAGAAGGTCATGGCAAGATGTACATGGCCAATCCTCGCAAAATCTAGAACCACTGAGGTAGAATCTACGGAGTGCTTTCTTCCACGCCCTTTCATTTGCAACTGCCTCCAAGGCACACCATGGTATTACTTCAATGGATTATTCACCCAAATCCATCCCTGAGAGGTGTGGCACTTAAAATCTTTTTTGCATGACTCTCATGGTGCTCATTGTCGAGGGGGAAGACAAATCCCCATAAAGAGGGGAGGAAACAGGGATGTTTGGGGCCCATGACCTCTCCTGAGAACAAAATGGTGAATTATTTTCATAATTTTCTACTTTTTAAAAAGAATTATGAAGTTATATTATTCATACTTACTGCTGCAGTTACAGCTATAACCGAGGCATTAGGCAAAGATTTCCTTTTATAAATTAAGCCCTTCGCCTACATAACCAGAAAACTATCATTTACTACTACTTAGGAAATGCCACTGAATAAAAAAAACTACCACTATCTGGGAGATATAAAATGATATGCTTGGAGGTGGCAGTATAGGCCACTATCAAATATCAGAATTAGTTTACACTCATGCTAGAAATGTTAGAAAGCTTTAGTGTTAGGATAACAGTGACAATTTAATATAATTTTATTCCTGCTTTTTATTGGCAGGTTCCTACCAGAAAACCTCAAATTTGCACCCATGGGACCAATTTAAGCGAGGAAATCTATCAAAAGAAAATTTTGAACCCAATAAACAGCCATAATTATTATTTTTTTCCTCTTAAAATAATCCCAGAAAAATAATGAAATAGGTGAACAAGATATATAACAGATCACCTACCATCTCCAAATTTCTCAGTGGGGACAAAGTTTAATGTAGGATCTGAACCGTGAGTATTTACAGCGTGCGACAACCACCATGAAGGCAACCCAGAGTGGGACTCCATCTGGCAATTAACCATACCCAATGTAGCTTAACTTGCTGTAATCTTAAAGTGAATTGCCCCTTGGCTTACCTAACCATGCATTAGAGGTATTAAAACAAAAAATTAAACTTTATAAGTGTATAGAGGCAAAAAAAAAAGAAAAAAAAGGATAACCTTCAACGGATGAAAAAATAAATGTCCGGTACATAATTTATTATTGGGAAAAAAATACAAATTAAGAAACACAATGAAGGTATAATGAGTGTAGGAAGAATGAGTTTCTAAGTGGATAAAAGAGAGGAGAGACTAGTTATGTAAAACTAACAGAAACCCAACAAGGGCATCTCCGTCACAAAGTTTATAAGGAGAGATCTGTAAATTAAGTGATGGAGATGGAAGTGAAAATGTGTGGAAAATATATAACACCAGATCCCCCTTCTAGGCATTGGAGCTGAGATGGCATGCCATCCCCAAGATGTCAGCTACACTAAGTCCCCACACTTAACCTTACAACCACTTAAAGGAGAGGCAATGAGATAAAAAAAGACCCTAGACAAAATACTCGCATTAAAACTAAAAAATATGAACTAGAGTCCCCTTATAAGGAAGGCACAGTTAAAGCATAGACACTACATGGAGAAGGTAGGGAAGTGGATCCCTTAAAACCTCCCAAAAGCTTCAGGGAAGGATAAGGATTAATCGGCTAAACTTAGCTGTGTGCAAACAAACTCTCTAGTGTGTGTACATCAGAACATAACCTAGTTTAGCTTACATTCATTTGGTTGGAGACTACACTAAATGGTTTATAACTTGCACACTAAAGGAGCATCATTTTGGAAATTAAATATCCTCCTTCCTAATGAAGTTAAATTATAAATTAACCCAACTCACAAGTGGAAGGCCCAGACCATATCTGCACTCAAACAACTTCAACATACATCTTATCCATCCTCAAACCAAATAAACTTCCAACAGACCACTAATTCTCACTGAGTTAAACCTATCACACCTATCCCACACACACACAACACGCATCTTGGAGGCTTTAATCAGAACTGCCCCCTAAAATGAGGTCATAGATTGGCAATGCCTTCAACATTGACCCACACCACAACCTCACACAATAAAAAATACCAATGACAAAAACAAACTTCCTCTCCAATAGACATGGTCAAGTCTTCCACCATAGGGTGCAATCCAAAAGGAAACGGCTTCCTTATGCGGTCGTTCAAGGCATCAATCCTCCTATCCCCTATCCTCTTCATGCATAATATACCCCTTCCCAGTATCTATCACATCCCAATCCACCACTGTGTGCACTTGCAGCATAAAACTAAACAAAAAACTAAGATACCTACAAAACTGGTTAATACTCAACAGAATATCAAACTACCCACAACTCACTCTTCACCTCTGACTCTCATGAATCAAGCCACTCCTTACACATCTTGATCCACAGCCAACTTCCTAATCAACTGTAACCCTACACTACTGGGTGTTCCCCTAGACCCACCCATGCCATTCATTTCATCCACATGACACTAAAGTTATGCACCAAACATATCCAAAACAGTGCCATCTGCATTATAACTAGTAGCACAAAAACCAATTCACTACCTCCAAACTGTAATAAGAATTCTTTCCATCATACAACACCTAAACATGAAAGACAAACATTTAGCAACACACCGCCTTCATCTCTCGCCAACCCGTCTTGTATTTGTCTCACAAATTAATAAGCATCTGCAGGATCTCTATTTTAAAGACTGACTACCACTCCCCTTTTCCCCACGTCAAACCTCATTCAATACAGCCGACTGATTTACACATTGATATGGATTAAGTGGCCTGACGAGAGTGGGTCCACAATAGCCACACCCATTACCATCAGTGCATGCTGCACTCATTGGATAAAGATTTCAGGGGTGCAATCCCCTATCCAGGCTGTCACCTTTTATGATACACGCTGGAGGATGCTATGGGTATTCTTCCTGCCTCATATACAAGCATCATTCAAGGTTTAGTTACCTTTAACTAAACACATGGGAATGGTAAGGGTATTCTAAAAGATCCTATTTACATCAAACAGATGACATTGCTAAAAAAACAATGAATTATCAACAAATGTATAACCACTTGAATTGCCAAAACTGATCAGATTTGTAACATATCTTATTGCAAGTTTCAATATAAAAAAAAACCATCCTGATTTTTAGACTGATGCAAGCATTCATATTTCTTTTACTCAGTATGAACCCAATTCTCTAATATTAACTTTCTTGGCTATGGAAATTATTTAGGAGAGGGGTGGTTCCACATTCGCCCCTTCTTAAATAGTTCTCTCTCTCTCCCAGGCACAAATGATGGAATACTAAATATGATTTATATTTCAAAGGCAAAAAGAGACCAAAGACTTACATAATGCATTTTTAGATGATAAACCATCTAAATAAGCATTATATATATAAAAAAAAAATTAAGTAGAAGATGGCTCTTAAAGTTACACTGCCATTGAAAAACTAAATAGCTTTTTTTTATTTATTTACTAAATGAATGTTTCTATACATATATTATTTGGAAATTTTATTGGTTTGATTATGGAAGATGCTGTAATGCAAATGTCCTCCATTTTATAAGGAATATTATGAATTTTCTAATGGGACTGTGACTTTTGGCAACTCTGTATAATTGCAACTAATCATTATATCCTATTTTAAAATATATATGAAAAATTAGATAGGCAGTATGGGTAAAAAGGCATTTTAATTAAATTTATAAATAACAAATTGCCAGGCAATTCTCATTCATTTAGAAGTATATCTATTAATAAATGAAATTATATTTTAGAATACTTATCTATTATTTAAGCCATAAGCAGGTTAATAAAATTGCCAAAAAAAGAAATGAGGTACAGGGACAATGCTAGTAAAGAGGAACTCAGATGACAAAAAACTCTCCTAAGAAAGTTCATTAACCCTTTATGTCCTGAATTATCATCAATCACTAAAACTTTAACAAAAATTTGTTGTTAATCTTAAACAAAATAAGCAATATATATTCAAAGGTAAAATAAATAAGTTTATTTCTATTTTTTATTAAAAGAAAAAAGAAAAAATGGACATCTAAGTACCGCCTGGGCACAAGGTGAAAATTATTCTCAATACAATACTTGATACTCCTGAAATACATTGCAAATTTTACATGCAGTTTATATTCAGGTATGGTGATATTCCTAAAAACAAATATTTTTTTGTCATACAAAGGTAGACTTTACATAGAATATATTTAGAATATGGTTTTGATTGAATTTCTTTGGAAGCACAAAATTCACATCTACCCCCACTTGTTTTTTCTGGTGCTTTAGTTCTTTAGCTTATGGGGAATCATTTTCTTTAGAGTCCCTTGGCCTAGCTCTCTTTTTTATTGGAATTTTCCCCCTTTAGTTAGGTGCCTTTTGAAATCAAGGAATAAAATTTTGCCAAGAAGTTCACATTAAACAACATATGTATTCACAAGGACAAACTCTAAAAACAAAACAAAAAACCAGTTCTAGTTTCTGAATTAATGGAGGGAACACCATCAGGTTCTTCATCAGAACTACATATCGCTCTGTTGGAGTGTCTATATCAGAAGAGAATTCATCCAGAATATAATTTATTTCACTTCTTGTTAATCTTCTCAATGACATGGTTCTGTAATAAGGTAAGAAAATGGGTAATTATATTGTATTTCAATCATTAAAAATATAGTAAAGCTATTATTGAAATATATATATACCTATACTAATAGATTTGCATATACATTTATACAAAAGGATTTTCTACAAGAAAAATATATTGTTCATAAATATCAAAACACTATTCACAAATTAAATTTATTTTAAACATCATTATCACTAACTATAATTTAAGAAGGGAATTTTTTTTAGTATTTGAATAATAATTTCATCTTAGTTTGGTTATGACTTTTATGTTTTTATCAAAGTTCAGAAATAAATAAGTATCAAAATTTTGTGATATTTTTAAAACCCAAAGAATTACAAATGGGGAAGTTCAGAAAATTTATTTTTATATATCTTCTATAACTATATTTTAGCAATGTAATATTTTGAAAGGGAGAGAATTTAGTTTAGAGTTCCTTTTTAAAATTATTATAATTGGCGAAGTTCAGAAAATTTATAAATTTTTAACCATTGCTACTTTTTTTTTAGATTTTAAATTTTAATCGTAGTTGCAAAGCACAAGCTCCCCATAGGGGAAAGTGGCGAAGCCATTACCTGGTAAAACTATAAAAATATTAAAACACAAAAGGTTTCAAGAATAGCAGTCTAAAATATTACTCCTAAAAACAAAAGAAAATGGAAATAAACACATGCGCCACTATCCTGCTGGTACTTCTGAGTCCATCAAAGAATTATGATTTTATCATTTATTATTAGAATGAAGCACATGTTCGCAAATATCATTTCAAGCAAGCTGAGAGCCTTGGTAAGGTAATCTAAAAAAAATAAATAAATTTTTCTTACCTTGAGATAGCTAATATTTGGGAAAAAATATTTTATTTACTGATTTCCACGTGTCACTATGACAAAAGGAGCAGTCCTACTGATATCATTTCACGATGGTAGGCACAAATGGAGTTGTAGGTTGAAGCGCCATATATTGAGAGGCTAAGAAGTTACTGTAAATTGGTACTTTAAATTTCCAATAGGACTATTGCCCATACAAAGTTATAATACAGAAGTTTCTAAACTGGTACTTGTAGGTACTGGCAGGACATAAAGGGTTAAAGAAAATGCTGGAAAATATGGTGCATTTCTCCCCCCAGTATTTAAGGAATCTATATCAGTTATAGTATTTTTTTATGTGTGTGTGGGGGAGGAGGGGGGGCATATAAACTGAATATTGTTAAAATGGAAATTGGCTATGAAATTAACCTTACTAGTTATATTTAATGATTAATTTTTATTTATTTATTATTATTTTTTTTTGAGTGAGAGAGCCAATCTGGCGACTGACAACCAGGAAAAAGTCGTCGTACTCAGGCTAAAACCTAATAGTAGGCTAGATTAAAAAACAAATAACAGGTAAATAAGAAATAAAGAAAATAGAGAAAGACTAAGCACAGGCTAAAAAAGCAAACCAAAAATAATAATAAAAAAAAAAGGAAAACTTAAATGCAACAAGAATGATTCGCACTCAAGCGTCGGGGGTAGGCTCACCTCCCCCTGGCGCAGGAAAAAGCAACCTACAAAAAAAAAACAGTCAAATAAAGTGGAGGTGGAGGCAAGCCTCCTCCAAAAACTCATATAGTCCACAAGTTTGTGTGCACGAACCAATCCCAAGCAGAAAGGGCAAGCGGTAGCGACCCCGCTCATACTAGGACAGGTAACTTGCATGAAGATCACCCAGATTGGGACATTCAACAAGAATATGTCAAACAGTTTGGGGGACAAGGCAGTCTTCACAATAAGGAGAGCATTCCATCAAATGTGGGTGCGTTCGGTGAGCATGTCCAATTCAGAGATGACAGAAAACAACCTGAAGCTGTTGTGGCATTGGGGAATATGGTCCATGGGAACAGTCACGGTGCAATGGCACCTAACTTTAAGTTCCACCAAACCAGCTTCCATCTTCTTTGCTAAACCGCTTGTAAGGCAGCCCATATTCCTGCCATGTAATCGGTGTGAGGAAGAGTGAATCGCTAGTCTGGTCGCCTAGTCCTCAGAAACTCTTTGGCGCCCTCATCGGTGTGTTCATTCCCCCAATTCCTACATGTCCTAGCAGAACCTAGCAGAAGATAATCTTGATATGCGCTCAGCTTGCAAAAACTGTGGCATTGTGGCTATCATGAAGCAGGGGATGTGGGGATTTCAATACCCTGAGAACACTCGGGGCGCTTTATGAGTGGCTATAAATCACGATCCAGTCTCCAAACAATGCACCTTGCATTATATCCCATATCAGCGATGTATTGCAACCAGCTCAACCGTGAAGACAGATGCAGCATCTGGCAGATCATCACTGACTTCAAACAGATGGGATACAGCATGGAAACCAACCCCCTCTTGGGACTTGGAGCCATACCTATACACTAGCATGGTTCCACTGTGACACGAATTGTGCTCCAAAAAGGCCGAATGTAATACTGCTGGGTGCTGTAGAGCTTTGGGAGCAGAGGCATGGAGACAAATAGTCAAAGGTGGTACCCTCCAGGGTGGCTTCCTGGGCAGAACCAGGAGTGCCACTGGTCCGAGAGCTATACCGAGTTCTTAACCCTAAACCCAAATGGCTTAGAGTATGACTTGCATCTCTCGGAGGCATAGGCACCATCAAGATCAGCTGTTGATGCAGTGGGAGCTTTTAGCGACTAAGGGAGAATGGCATCTCTCCAGGTCGACAAGTAGGTTTTCAATGGAGGACATGCGGAAGGCAGCAGTAACCAGGCAAAGGCTGGTGGGTTGTCTCGAGTCCACATTCCACAATGCACGCTTGGCTGCAGATGCATAAAACTTGCATCCGTAGTTGAGCTTTGAATGAAAAAAAGGATCAATAAAAAAGTAAGGCAGTAGCCCTATCAGCACCCCAGGCACTGAATATCATGGGGTGAAGAATATCTATCGCATAGGTAGAAGAGACCCTAAGGCTGCGAATATGAACCTTCCAGGTGAGGTGTCGGTCAAATGCAAGACCAAGGAAACAGTGCGAGTCCACCACTTCCAAGCAAACCCCATTTAGAAATAAGTCTGGGTCGGTAGAGCTGTGGATGGCTGCATAAGTGCACCACCTTAGTCTTGGCCAAGGAAAACCAAAGCCTGGAGTCAACGCTCCAGAGTTGGCATCTGGGCTGCACCAAAAGAGATCGAAAGGTCATCTATGTAGAGCATAACAAGAACATCTTCTGACAGCATGAAGGTGATGACATTGATGTTCAGGGCAAAGAGTGTGACACTGGTGACACTTCCCTGCGGGACACAAACTTCCTGCTCCATTGAGCTGGAGAGGACTCCCCCCACCTGTATGTGGAATCAACGACCTCTCAGATATAATAGTATGGAGAGTCTCCATGATACTGTATCACCATGTGGTATCATAGGCCTTCTCCAGATCAAAGAACACCATGGCGTTGTTCTCTCTACGAAGGAAGGCCTTGCAGATGGCATTTTTCAGTCGGAGTAAAGCATCCAACGTGGACTGGAACTTGCAGAAGCTGCACTGTGCAGAAGACAGATGGCCTTCTTTCTCCAGAAAAAATGCTAATCTAACATTTACTAATTTTTCCATCAACTTTAACACGCACAAGGTTATAAAGATTGGCCAGAATCCAATCTATAGAGTGATCTCTCCCCAGTTTGCGAAAAGCAAGCATAGTAGCGATTCATTAGGAATGAGAGGATACCCATTACCCAGATCATGTTGAACAAATCTAACAGAAAGGCCATGCCTCATTCACTGCGGTGTCGAAGCATGGTATACGTGTACGTGCACAAGGCAAGAGTGGAATGCAACTCACTCAAAGTAAACCTGTCATTGAAGGGTTCTCTGCACCTCGAGGTAAAGTCCAGTCAGCAGCCTTTGGTGACATCACGACCTGCATTGAATGCTGGTGAAGCAGCATCCCAGCTAGAGAATGCAGTCGCGAAAGATTCTGCTATCGATGTGGGGTTCGAGATTGCAGTCCCATTCTCCTGGAGAATGGGAAAGGGTTCTGCGAGAACTTGCTCCAAATCCTTTTGAATCGCTTCAACACCTCTGCTAGAGGGGTCTTCCTGTTAAGTGAAGACACATATGACCACCAAGAAGAGCTGTGGGTGTGCTTTGAAATATACCGGAACCTAGCCTGACAAAATTCACCCACAGTGAAATTGTTTGGGCAGCGCTTATAGAGCATGTAGGTATAATGCTTCTGTTTGAGGGCCGCCTCATACTGGGCTGACCACAAAGGAAGCAGTCGGTGTGCAAAACAGCAAGACATTATAGGAATAGTAGTCATGCCTATGGCAATTATGTTGCAGGAGAACTCAATGGCCTCATCTACCAATCTAAACTCAACTGAGACAGAGAAATCAGTCATTTCCTGAAATGTGGTCCACCGGGGCAGGCTCTCAGGCAGCAACGGTCCCAAGAATATTTGAATGGGAAAGTGATCCCTACCATGGAGGTCATCAACCAGCCCCCCACCCAAAATCAGGATGTGCATCCGGACAGGGCAAAGATAGATCGAGGCATGAAAATGAAGCAGTTCTCGGGCAGTGATGCGTAAACTCATCCACATTTAGGATACCTATCGGCTATCTCCAGCTCATCTATAAGGTCAGCAAGGACCTGACCCCTGGGATTGATCGAGTAGTCTCCCCAGAGGGGGTTGTCTCCCATTCAAGATAAGGGGCTTTGACAACCGCACCACAACAGGGTGAAATTCCCCTGCATTGAAGTCAGATAATGGTGGAACGTACACAGAAATAACAGTATACCTCCTATCCAGGTGCAGCTGCACCACTACTGCTTGAAAGGAGGTATCTAAAGTGAAGCAAAGAACAGAGACATCATCCCAGGGTGGTGGGGTCGAAAAACCCTTATACTCCAGGAGGGTGGGCAGGTGGCAAGCTGCCCCATCCCAGCATGGTCTCCTGCTAAAAGATAGCTAACAGGGAATGGGACGAGATGAGCTTGGACAACTCCCAGTTGGCCCGCAGTCTGTGACAATTCCATTGAAGGCTTATGCTGTCCAGGCCTAGCTCAGAGAAGATGCGGAAGGGGGCTTCTTTGAAGAGAAGACCCTCACAGGAGTGGCCATACGCTTCCTGGAGGCAGAACTCTGGGCGCTGCTGGGTGGACAATGCATTGGAAGCACTGTCACCCTCCACGACCTATCGAGGGAGGTTGGGCTCACCATGCGAGTCTTTTCCTCCCTCTGCAGGATCCACCACCTTTGAGTCACCTAGCACTCGGTGTAGGCGTAAAGGCCGAAGCTCCTTTAGTGCTGTCCTTCTTTTGGGAAGCAGCATCAGAAACAACAGAAAATGGCCTCACAACCAACTTCAGGGGTATTGCCTCCTGTGAGTCTAACAACTGAGTGGAGGTGTGCAGCCATTTTGTTTTTAGGGAAACAGTCACGCTGAGGGAGCCCTGGATTTAGCCAGGGCTGGGTGTAAAGCCTTTATGCCACCAGCTCTACCAGGGAAGCGCCCGGGGTGGGTAGAACATGCATAAGGGTTCTAAATGGGCGCAGAAACGATTGTGCTCGTATGAGTGGAGGGGCTAGGAGCAGAGGGTGTCTGTCTAAACATTGAGGCATAAGATGTCCCAGGCAGAACCGGGCATGCCAGGACCATGTCCTTAGCCTCACAAAATGAAAGACACTCCTGAGCCTGAATGGGCCGGAATTCCTTAAGGAGATACACACCACATTGCTTCAAAGAAGCGGGGTGTGGCTCTCAGCAAATGACACACTTGGCCACACACGATTTGGACTAATCATGTGTAGCCTTGGAGCAACTTACACAGACTTCGGGTAACCCTGACTTTGCGCATCTACAGGAGTGATTTGTATGGCTGAAGTGGTGGAAGTAGTAGCACCGCTTAGGAGTGGCACAAATGCCTTAACACAGTAGTGATAACAAACAGCACATACCAACTCAGGGAGCTTATCACAGTTGAATGTGACGAAGAGTGTAGGGGTGGGTCTCAATGCCCCTCCCTGTTTTCTCATAACACGTTTGACCTTGACCGCTCCATGGTCAGCCAGGTCTAAGGTGATGTCATCTATGGAGAAGTCCACGAGTTTCCTCGCATAAACCACTCCTTTCATCAAGTTCATAGGAAAGTGCAGCGCCACACTCACCAGTGTGCAATCAAGTGTCACCTCAGAGGGATTTGACGCATTTGCCAGGAGGTTCCCATCCGAGAAACGGGTCACCTTTGGCTCTCTACAAATCACGCTAGCTAGAGCTCTCCTCTGATGGATCATGTTGCCCTTAGCCAACTTCCTGCCTTTAGTTGATCAAATATATGGAAGCATTTGAAGCCAGCAGGCTCAAAAATGCCAAGTAATCTCTGAATGAGGATCTGGGACGTAATTGAGGCTTCGCTCTGCGCACTTTTGGTTTTTGTCAGGGACTCCTAACCCAGGGGAGCACCCGGGTTGGATATGCCATTATTGGCTTTGTCACATACCGAAATGGCAGTGGCCCCAGCAGAGGGAGAGGAGCCCCGAGTCTTTTTTCTCTATCTTTTCTTTTTATGAGAGAAGGGCAGCAGAAGCCAGATGGGCCAGCCTCCTCAGCAAGATCCTTCTCTGAAATGGAGAAGGTCTTGGCTGTCACAGGGTCACCAGCTGGAGGAGGAAATCCTTCCTATCCTTGTAAGGCCTCAGGCACCTGCTGCGTCTGAGGAGAAACCTTCACAGGGGCGGATTCGGGTTCTGTGCTTGGCACCAAGCCTGTGTTCGACCCCATGAAAGATTCTACCATCCGAGGCTGGGTCACCTCAGGGACCATGTCCATCTCATGGGGGGCCTCCATGTGGCCATCCACCCCCAGACATCATGGGTCCCCTTTGAGGTACCTTTCATCCTATCCTGGGCCTGCAAACCAGCATCCATCAGGGAAGAGCTGGGGGCACATAGAGTGACCCCCTGTAAGCTTGATATGTGCGCAGCAGGACTTTGGAGGATACCGGTTGACAGGTCCTGTGATCCTTCACCCCCTTAGGGTAGTTGGCCATCGAGCCACTCCAAGTCAATTATGGACTTCTGGCATGCTTTCTTGGCAGTCCCCTAAGAAGGTAAAGGGAGGACTGCCACTGTAAAGAGGGAGTACTCCAGAGAAGGGGGTGAGGGGGTCTCCTGCACCCTTAGGCATAGAAGAGGAGTAAGCCTCTTCTCCGCTAGAAGAGTTTGGAGGGTCCCCTATAAAAGCACATGGGGGAGGGGGGACCCTCCATTTTTACCATGGAGCTGCCTCAAAGTGGCTCTGTCGTGGGTGAAAAGCGAGTACAGGGATAGATTTTAATTGTTTTTTTTTCTCATTCATAGGCATGTCCCTGGTATTTTCCTGGGACGCAAACGTAATCACTCCACGCAATAGCCCGCTGTAAGAGGGGTGAAGGGACCAGCAGAACCAGCAGCCACCATTTGAGGCCACTCCTCCCACCTAGTGACCTGGCAACCTATTGGCTGCAAATCGATAGACAGTGAAAGGAGAAAGAAGGGGGATGTGAAGTGTGTTTGGGGGATGAGGGTGCATTCTCCCCTCCACCCTCAACAGGAGGCCATCTGGCGACCTCCTACTTGGGCATAAGTTGTAGTACTCACAGGAGCCTAGTACAAGGCTACATTAAAATAACAATATGTAAAAAAAATGTTCCAACAAAAAAGCAAGAATAAAAAATTAAAAGGGCAACAAAAAGAAGCACGCTTCAGTGTTGGGGGGGTGGGGGCCCTCCTCTGATGCAGGAACATGCAACCTACAAAAAAAACCCAAATCCAGTTAAATAAGGAGGAGGGAGCCGGCCTACTCGAAAAGTCAAAGTCCACAAGTCAGTGTGCACAAATCCACCATGAGTATAAGGGACAGTGGTAGCGATCCTGCCCATCATGGTAGTGTGCGCAAAGATCGCCCAGACTGGGACATTCAATAAGAATGTGCCGAACAGTCTGGGAACAACGCAGTCTTCACAGTAGGGCTCGGAGGCAAGTGCTCCATCAAATGGCGGTGCGTCCCATGAGTGTGTCCAATTTGGAGACAACAGAATGCAAGCTGAAGCCGTTGCGGCATTGGGGGGTAGGTCCATTGGAACAGTCGCGAAACAATGACATGCAACTGTAAATTCCCCTCAACTGTCTCCTATCTTCTTTGCCAAGCCACCCAGAGACCTCCCATGTAATCAATGTGAGGAAGAGTGAAACGCTGGTCTGGTCGCCCAGTCCTCGTGAACTCTTTGACACGTTCATCACCCGCAATTCCTACATGTCCAGGAACCCAGCAGAAGATAATCTCGACATTAACCCGGCTCTCCAAAACCATGGCATCATGGATATCACGAGCCAAGGAATGCGGAGATTCCAATGCCCCAAGAGCATTCAGGGTACTTTGTGAGTCGCTATAAATCATAACACTGTATCTGAACTATGCACACCGCATTGTCTCCCATGTCGAGTGGTGTATTGCAACCAAGCCGGCGGTGAAGACAGGCGCAGAGCCCCGCTGACTTCAAAACGAGGGGATACGGCGTGCGAAACCAACCTCCTCTTGGGACTTGAAGCAATCCGTATACATGGGCACTATTGCAGCGTGACATGAAGTATGTTCCCAAAAGGTCAAACGTAATACTCCCAGCGCTGTATAAGCTTTGGGAGCAGAGGCATCCTGGGCAGAACCACGGGTGCCACTGGCGTGAGAGTTAGGTTGAGAGGTATACCTAGCTCTCAAAGGAGTTTACTAGCCATACACCCAAAGGGCTTAGGGTATGAAAAGCATCTCTTGGCAGCATAGGCACCATCAAAATCGTCTGCGGACACAGTGAGATCGGTTGGTGACTGAAGGAGACGCCGGGTTCGCGTGTACAGGTGAATAATGTACTGTGCATGGCATAGAGGAGGTGGTATCTCCCTAGCATCGCCAAGTAGGTGCGGAAGGCACCGGTCGCCAGACAAAGGCCGGTGTGGTGGATTGAGTACAGCTTCCACAATACACACTTGGCTACGGATGCATAAAACTCGCATCCGGAGCCCTATCAGTGCCCCAAGCACTGAACATCAGAGAATGAATAATATCTATGGCATGGGTAAGGGAGACACTAAGGCTGTGAATACGAGCCTCCCAGGTGAGGCATTGGTCAAATACAAGACCAAGGAAACAGTGCGAGTCCACCATTTCCAGACGCACCCTATTGAAAAATGGGTCAGGATGGAGCCATAGATGGTGGCAAAAGTGCACCACCTTAGTCTTAGCCTGAGAAAAACAGCCTGTGTGGCTGGGCATAGCAAGAGATGCGTTCAATGCCTGTTGGAGTCCAAGCTCCAGAGTTGGTATCTGGGCTGCACTAAAAGAGATTGAAAAGTCGTCCAAGTAGAGCATACTAGAACATCTTCTGGCAGCACTGAGGTAATGCTATTGATGCTCAGGAAAAAGAGTATGACACTGAGGACACTTCCCTGCAGGATACCCTCTTCCTGCTCCATTGGGACAGGGAAGGCTCCTGCCACCCATACACGGAATTGATGATCTTGCAAAATTCATATATGAAAATTGGGAGGCGTCCCTTCAGCCCCATCGTGTGGAGAGTCTCCATAATACCGTATCACCATGCAGTATCATATGCCTTCTCCAGATAAAAAAAGTGACGTAGTGCTGTCTACGAAGGAAGGCCTCACAGACGGCATTCTCCAGTTGTTGCAGAGAATCAGATGTGGAGTAGATGTTGGGAAAACAGCATTCTGCAGAATACAGATTGCCACCACTGTCCGAAAAAAAGGGGGTATCTAACATTTTTCCATCAACTTACACACGCGGGAAGTTAGAGAGATTGGGCAGGAATGGGCCGGGGTAGAGTGATCTCTCCCCGGTTTGCGTAAAGCGAGCACAGTAGCGGATCACCAGGAATCTGGGAGGATACCCTCTACTCTGATCCTGTTGAACAAATCTAACAGAAAGGCCATGCCTCGCTCACCCAGGTGTCAAAGCAAGGAGTATGGGACATCGTCCGGACCAGGGACGATGTCCTTGCACGAAGCAAGAGTGGAATGCAACTCACTCAGAGTACATCTCTCATTGAAGGGTTCTCCATCTCTGGAGCTAAAGTCCAGTCAGCAGCCTTCCGCAACATCACGACACGCAGTGAATGCTGGCTGAGCAGCATCCCCTGGCTAGAGAATGTGGGAGAAAGCAGTTGCAAAGGATTCCACCACGGATGAGGGGTCAGAGATTGCAGTCACATTCTCCTGGAGGATGGGAGGGGCATCCTGCAAGAACTTGTCCCGAATCCTTTTGAATCATTTCTACACCTCTGCTAGAGGGGTCTTCCCATTAAGTGAAGACAAGTATGCCTGCCAAGAAGAGCAACAGGCATGCTTCGAAATATACCAGAACCTAGCCCTAGCTCGATGAAATTCACTGACAGTGAAATAGTTTGGGCGGTACTTATAGCACATGTAGGCATAATGCTTCTGTTTGAGGGCCATCTCACATTCTGCTGACCACCACAGGAGTGGTCGGTATGCAAAATTGCCAGAAATTCTAGGAAGAGTAGTTAGTTCCACAGCGATGAAGTTGCCGGAGAAGAACTCAACAGCATCATTTAATGACCTAAACTCCTTGAAGGAGACAGACAAATCACTCATTTCCTGAAATGTGGACCACCATGCCCGCCCCAAGCACCGCCGGGGCAGGCTCTCGGGCAGCAGCAGCCCAGAAAATGATATTTGAATGGAAAAGGGATCACTACCATGGGGGTAATCGACCACCCACCAGCCAAATTCAGGCTGTGCATCCAGAGAGCACAAAGATAGATCGAGATAGGAAAAACAAGCGGTTCTCAGTAATGATGCATAAACTCATCCACATTTAGGACACCTATCTCCAGCTTGTCAATCAGGTCAGCAAGGACTTGACCCCTGGGATTAATCCAGTATTCTCCCCAGAAGGGTGTGTCTACCATTCATATTTTTGAACGCAAGAGATTCCACCGTCGACTGATGGTGGAATGTACGCGGAAATAACAGTATACCTCCTATCCAGGTGCAGCTGCACAGCTACTGCCTGAAAGGCAGTATCTAAAGGGAAGAGAAGGACTGAGACATTATGCTGGGTGCAAATCCCACATTCTCCTGCCTGGCCCCCATTCCGTGGTGGTGGGGTCACAAAACCCTTATACTGCAGGAGCATGTGCATAGGGCATTCACACAGTATGGTCTCCTGCAAAATGATAGCTAACGGGAAACGGGATGAGACGAGCCTCTGGAGCATCTCCCAGTTGGCCCAGAATGCGCTGCAATTCCATTGAAGGAATATGCCCTCCAGGCCTAACTCGGAGATGATGTGGAGGCCCTCTTCGAAGAGAAGACCCTCATGGGAATGACTGTTCGTTTCCCGGAGGCAGAGCTCAAGGCACTGTTGGCCAGATGATGTGCTGTCACCTTTAAGGACTTATTGGGGGAGGTTGGGCTCGCCATGCAAGTCTTTACCTCCCTTTACCTCGAAACCTTATCTGAGCGGGTCAGCTTCGGAGGCGGGTATCCCTCTTTTGGAAGATCTGTGTCTGAACCACACAGCTTACTACTAGATGTGGGCGAGGGAGCTCTTTTGGTGTTGTCCTCCTTTCAGGGGGTAGCTTTAGGAACCCCGGAAGATGGCCTCATGACGTTCTTCAGAGGTGTTGCATCCTGTGAGTCTAACGACTCTGGAAGCCTGCAGCTGTTTCGCCTTATGCAAATCAGTCACACTGGGGGAAGGGAGGGGATGCCCGGTTTTTGCCAGGGTGGGTAGAACCTGCAGAAGGGTTCCAAATGGGTGTAGAAATGACCTTGCTCGTAGGCCTGGAAGGGGTAGGAGCAGAGGGCATCTTTCTCAACAATGAGGCATAGGAGGTCCCAAGCAGTGCTGGGCGCGCCATGACTAAGTCCTTAGCCTCGCAAAATGAGAGATGATCCTGGGACTGAATGGCCAGGATTTCTTTCTCAAGGAAATACACACCATATTAATTCGAAGCAGGGGTGCGTATCTCCACAATTGACATACTTGGCCACACACAACTTGGACTTATCGTGTGCGGCCTTTGAGCAACTTACACAGACTTCAGGTAACCCCAATTTTGCATGTCGACAGGAGCAATTAGTATGGCCGAAGCGGTGAAAGTAGTACCATCTTCGCAGCAGTGGCACGAATACCAACTGGCCTGCACTGACTCAGGGAGATTGTCACAGTCAAATGTGATGAGTATAGGTGTGGGTCTTAAGGGCCCTCCCTGTTTTCTCATCACACATTCAACCTTATCAGTCCCATGCTCAACCAACTCTAAGGTGATGTCATCATGGTAGAGTGCGGTGTCACACTAAAAAGCGTGCCATCAATTGTCAAAAGGGCACTAATCATGGCCGCCTTGGAGAGATTCAACGCATTTGTCAAAAGGCTCCCATTCCAGAAACGGGTCACCTTTGGCTCTCTACTAATGAAACTAGCTAGAGCTCTCCTCTGATGGATCACATTGCCCTTAGCCAACATGCTGCCATCAATGGAGTGATTAATGAGGAAGTGTTTGAAACCAGAGGCTCAAAAACGCTTGGTAGCCTCTGAATGAGGGGCCCCGATGCAATCGAGCTCCACTCTGCGCAGTTCTGGTCTTCATCAGGGACTCCACATATGGGGGAGCAATGGGGCCGGATGTGCCTATCTTGGTTTCATTCCTTACCAAAGTGGCAGCACACCCATCCGTCCCTGCAACCCCCACTGATGGAGAGGAGCCCCCTCCCCATCTATTTTTTTTTTCTTTTTAGAGAGGAGGCCAGGGGATGAATGCTCTTCTCCCCTCTGCTGGCAGGAGCCCGAAGACCAGATGGACCAGCCTCAGCAAGATCCTTCTTAAGAGATAAAGAAGGTCTTGACTTTCACTGGGCCGTCTGAGGAGGACATCTACTTATAAATCCTTGGAGACCCTAGCCGTCTGAGGAGGACCTTGCACAGGAGTTGCCTCAGGAAACATCTCCATCTTCCCACAGGTTTTATTGTCTTTAGTCAGGTAAGAGAGGGGGGGCAATTACGGTGACCCCTTCTAAGCTCAAAATTTGAGCCTGCAGGTCTTTTGATGGAAGAGGCTGATGGGCCCTTTCTTCCCTCCTCCCCCTAAGGGGGTTGGCCCTATTGTGCCGCTCCCACCAATTATGGGCTGCCTGCCTTTCTTGACAGTCCCCTTGGGAAGTTAAGGGTGGACTGCCGCAGGAATGAGGGAGGCACCCGAGGGCAAAGGAGAAGAGTAGCCTCCTCTCAGGTTAAAGAGCTTTGAAGGGTCCCCTGCGCGAGCACAAGGGAAGGGCCTCCATTTTTTCAGTGGAGCTGCCCAAAGGCAGCTCCGTCGATGGTGAGGGGGGGGGGGTGAATTTTTAGATTCTCACCCTTGGGCATGGGGACCCTATTCGTTATACAGGAAGCAAATGCTAATCATCCCCTGTGGGGGGGAAACACAGGGCCAGCAGAACCAGCTGCCACCCTTTAGGAGCACACTTTTCCACCCAGTGGCAAAACAGACCTTCGACATAGTGGCTCTAACTTGGGCTAGGTGTAAAATCAATAGAGATTGAAAGAAGAGAGAAAGCTGTGAGTGGGGATGAAGCAGGTTGTTAAAAACCCACCACCCCAAACCGGAGCTCAGGGGTGAGGGGTCATTGCCCACTCCTCCCTCAGCCCTGATCCGGGATGGATGGGTGAGAGGAAGCTTGACAGCGTCGATTCTGTGAAATTAAAGGCCAACCAGGGAGAGTTGTGGGAGAGGTTGTAGGGAAAGTGAGGAAGTAGGGTAGGTCGCTGTTAGTACAGCGACCCTTATGGGGGTTGACTGAGAAAAAGCGGGTTGGCATCTACCCTGTGAAATTAGAGGCCGACCAAAGAAAGTTGGAGTAGAGGTTGTATGGAAGGTGAGGAAGCAAGGTAAGAGGAGAGGGTGTTAGAAAGGAGAAGAGGCTAAGCTGGGGCCTGATTGGACACTTGAGTCCCATCAGCACGGCAGCCGGGAAAGCAAATCACTGTGGCCCTTAAGGGGTTATATTCTATGAGATGCAAGTATTTAAAAGTGGAAGTTGACTCATTATTTTTTTTTAACAATTTAGTAACATTTAGAGTCACTATAAAAGGGTTTTATAATATATTTTTAAATATCTTTATATATAAATTTGAATTGACTGACTGAGATTGGGAAAAGAAATTGATATATATAAGAAAGTAGGCACAAGTCAAGAAAGTTAATGAAAAGATAAGGAATAAGAGTGATAATTTGGTTTAGAAAAACTCAAATCCTTGAGAGGAAAAAAAGGATGTAATAATTAATACAAACACTAGAATAAGACCATAAAAATATCCAACATTTTATACTGATTCGCCTACAAGTAGTATACAATGAAAGAGACTCACCTTAAAATTCAAATGCCAAGTAAGTTCCACAGATTCAGTTATAAATGATTAAAAAGTACATTGCTCTGGTAATTCTAGCTGTTCCAGTAGTCAACTATTTTATAATTACATAAAATTTTTACATTATTACAAAGGGATCTAGGGTTTTATCCCTTAACATGTTACAAAATATCTCAACTTTATTAACTCTTAAGTGAGCAAGCAATAAATGCAAGTGCTTTCAGAATTAAGTAAATTTGCTATAACTTTCCAACAGAATTGGCAGATCCTAAAGTCGATACTGGGAGAAAAAAAAAATAGAAATAAAATCATTTAAAACAAAGGATTGATCATAAAACCAAACAGGATTCTTACGATTATAAGAAAAAGAAGCGTTAAATGATCAGAATGAAAAAACTAAAATACTCCAGCCAAAGTATGTTCACTCAGTTGGAAAGAGGAAAAAAGACCTGAGGAAAAAAAATCAAGAATACAAGTAGTGAAACAATTAAATATTAAAAAAGAAAGTAGCAAAAATGATAAATCTAAAATCTTGGGCCAGAGGTGTACTCAGACCCTGGGAGTAAATTTCTAGTATACAACTAGCACTAAAAAAAAAGAAGATTTCTTGCAGAGGAGAAAGAAATTGGTTAAAAAAAATAAATACATAATTAGTAGTGAAGAAGAATGTGTGTACAAATGAATAGCATTTGTATGATTTGTAGTTTGCCAAACCGTCTTTATCTAGGCAGATCTTGACCGGATAATGAATGATATAGACATGAAGGTCAGTATGACAATTGTTGGTGAGCTTGAGGGCCCCAGGGGGCCAGTCCTCTTTGGGAAGAGGTGCCAAACAGATTTCATTTTGAACTTCCGTCGCCCTGGGGCAGAGGGACTTGTTCTGCATCAGGGGTATGTGGATATAAATACCCATCAGCAGTAGTCCTAGGAACAGAGTGTGCGTATGTTGTGCTGCAAAGATGGGAGAGGAAAGAAAGCAGTATTGTAATTGGCGTGTGTGTGAGAAGTGTAAGATTTACCCACCCCTGTACAGGGCTGAGCACTGAGTGTCCACCAATCAGTAGCCAGATCTCTATGAGTGCTGCCGTTTGTGCCCAGTCTTGCTGGGATAGAACCTGGTACCGCAACATTGGCAGATGAATGCCATATCCACTTGGCTACCAACAGCTCTCATTTGTAAATTGTTTAGTATATTGCGTTCATCAAAGCTGTGTAATGTCTCACAGGCTTTCAAAGGTATTCATGAATTGTGTGATAAAAATGAAATGCAAAGAAAGAGATTTGGTAGGAATAAAAGCATCTCTGCCAGTTTTTAAAATAAGATCTGGTAAAAAGGAAAAAGAAGACAATACTGGGGCAGTATAGACAGAGGACGCATAATTGCCACAAACCTGTCTCCACAATGCCCAATTCCATTGAGGGATCACTGTTAAAAGTCTCTTTCTAAATGGACATAAGGCACTTGCACTTTCTCATTTTGGGAGGGGTGTGGCACTGAGCAATGCTTAGATAAGCCCCGCCTCCCCCAAAAAACACACCCTTATTGTATTGGTAGCTATAATATTGACCTTGCCTACTATTAACTGTAGTGAAGTTCTACACAAAATCTTTTTGCTGGTCTAGTAAGAAAGGTGATAATGGAGCAAAGGGTACTGAAAACAAAATGATGAAGTGGCAACTGAGACACCAGCTCAAGGGCACAGGCATCCATTCATTTCTGTCAACCATATACAACTGTTAAAAGTCTCTTTTCTAAATGGGCATAAGGCGCTTGCACTATCTCATTTTGGGAGGGGGATGGCACTGAGCCATGCTTAGATAAGCCCTCCTCCCCAAAACAAACCCTTATTGTATTGGTAGCTATAATATTGACCTTGCCTACTATTAACTGTAGTGAAGTTCTACAATTTAGCATATTTTCAACTTATTGAAACTAAAAAATAAATTCTGTTAAAATTTAAAAAATATAATTATAATCGTTTTTTTATCTGTAAAACTTTTATCTATTGAAGAATAGCATTCTAATTGACCCATTTGAAGAATAGGGGGGGGGAGAGCCAATTTATTCAAATTAAAAGAATAGAAGTTTCTTCAGTCTATACACATTTGATTTTTTTTTGGAGGGGGGAGGCCATCTGCTAAGTCACCGTACACAACATAGCCTACTAGCAGGCTATATTAAAAAAAACAAATAGCAATATGTAAATAACAAAGATAAAAAGCACAATGCCAAAAAAAATAAGAAAAAGCAAAAAGGCAAGAAAGAGCATGCTCCAACATCGGGGATAAGTCCACCTCCCTCTGGCGCAGGAACATGAGACAAAAAAAGTCAAATAAAGTAGCTCCTCCAAAAAGTGATATAGTCCACAAGTCTGTGCTCAAAACTGTCCTGAGTACAAGGACAAGCGGTAGCGACCTGGCTCGTCCCGGTACTAGATTAAGTAAAGTGCGCAAAGATCACCCAGATTCAGACATTCAACAAGAATATGCCAAGCAGTCTGGGTGATAATGCAGTCATTACAATAAGGCGCAGGTGAGTGCTCCAGCAAGTGACAGTGCGTCTTGCAAGTGTATCCAATTCGGAGATGACAGGAAAGAACCCCGAAGCCATCACGACATTTAGGGGTAGGTTCATGGGAACAGTCACGGTGCAATGGCACGTAACTTTAAGTTCCCCTTGACAGTCTCCCATTTACTTTGCCAAGCTGCCCAGAGGGCAGCCGTATTCCTACCATGTAATAGGTGTATGGAAGAGCGAAATGTTGGTCTGGTTGCCCGGCAGGGTTGTGGAGATGATACCTAAATCTTAAGCTACAGCTCCAACAGTTTGAAATTTACTGGCTCCAGCTCCGATGTTTTGAAATTTCTGGCTCCAGCTCCGATGTTTTGAAAGTTCTGGCTCCAGCTTGCAGCTTTATTTCATCTCACCATATATTAATGATTGATTTGCTTACTGAAGTTGTACTTTGCTCAGTGCTATTATTTACAGGCCATAATAGATGGCTCTTAACCTAAATTCTAGTGACTATACTTCAGATTAACTAATCTCCTATTATTGATTAGAATATAATCAATAATAGCTAATTATTGATAATAATATAAAGTTCATACCATATATTTTTATTAATAACACAACTATCCTTTGTTAACTATAAGATTAATGTTTAAGTGAAAATTATAAAGAAATATATATAAAGTTTTATACTTACTTGGACGAGTTTAATATCTTTTATTTTATGTTAACTTTAACAAAAATTTTAAATTTTTATTAACTTACTTTTACTCAAATAAAAATTAATATTTTTAGTTAAATAAAGCTATATTTGACTGTCAATTTTAAATTATCTTTAAAATTTTAAATTAGTGTCTCATTCTTTATTTTTAATTCATTATTGTTCTCGAAGATAATTGCTTCTGTTAAGTCTTCTTTCATTAATGCTCTTAAATCTGATTTTATAATTCTTAGTGCACAAAATAGTCTTTTTTACACTGACTTGAGTGGAAAGCATTACTGTTACAGTCATAGCTACATTTCTTAGAATCTCTGGATACAGGACTAGGACTTCTATATTGTTTTGATGAGCAGTTATATTTTTCCCTTTAACTCTATCAAAAAATCTTTAAATTTGGTTTCTTCTATATTTGCCTTTTCAATTGTCTCTAAATAATTGGAAAAATCTTCATTATCATTTGAAGGATCTGATTGGCTGCTTATAATTGGATTTTCTTCTTCTTCTTGGTCTTCTTGATTTTCTGACCTCAATCCTATCATGCAAATTGCTATTTCATAAAGTGCTGTTTTTCCTTTAGAATTCTGATCATCATTCAATAGGACTCTGTTCATTGGGTATAGATAAACAGCAGCTAATAGGATTGTATTTTGTAAAAGTAGTTAGAGAGAGAGGGAGGAGGCAAATAGTCATTCCTAAGGAGCCCCCGCTCATGGTCTTTCCAGGGCATACTAGCTTCAGAGAGAGAGAGAGAGAGAATGTGAGAGAGTGCAATGCACAGGAAGAAGAATCAGCAGGTGTAAAAAAGTTCCTCCCTTCTCTTCATTGAAAATACAATTCCATCTGCAAGCATTCCACCAGTTTCACCAAGGCGATATGATAATTCCTTCTAGACCAGCAAGAATTCTCCTGGGGTTAAATCTTCAGCTTGAAAAATTTTTGTGGTAGATAAATGAAAGCTAAGCAAACCTTCTAATTCCGACAATTTCTAATTAGGTTCAGTAAAAATAGAATGGTGCATTTGGGAGCTTTTTACAGGCCACCTGGGCAGACTGATGATATAGATGAACTAATGATAAGGGAAATAAGTAAGGGATGTGAAACAGATGGTTATTATTGGGAACTTCAACTTAAACTCTGGACTGGGAAAATATGATAGGTAGGGATAGAACAAGTGGCAGGTTCATAGAATGCTTTGAGGATAATTTTTTGAATCAATTTGTTAATGAGCCAACGAGGGGGGACAATATATTAGATTAAGTACTTTCTAACAGTGATCATTTAGTTCAAGAATTGACTGGTGGGGAAGCATTGGGAAATAGTAAGCATCAGATAGTTTGTTTTAACCTGGGAATTGAGAAGGGTAAAATAACCGAGAATGCTGTAAAAGTTCCAAATTTTCATAAGGGAGATTATGTAAAACTCCAAAGCTTGCTAAATTTGGTAGACTGGGATGTAGAATTCAGAGGTAAAAATGCTTATGGTATATGGGATACTTTCAAGCATATAATAAATGTAGTCCAAGGACAATGTATCCCAATGAAGGCCATTAGGATGACTGTAATGATGACTGTAAGAGGGCTCATATGCAGAAACAAGAAGCCTACAACCTGTGGAAGGGGAGTAGATCTGCCTTTCTATGGGATAATTATGTGCACTACAGAACAGCAGCTCAGAGGGTATATAATAATGCTGAAGTTGAATTCAATACTACCACAAAGGGAACTCTTCAGCGCACAGCAAATTCCCACAAATTCTGGACCACTCTCAAGTCTGCTCTTTTTGGGAATGATTCATCTATGCCACCCCTTCTTAAACCTGATGGTTCCATTACCCTTAGTCCTGAAGAAAAGGCAACACTGTTGGCTGATGTTTTTGATAATAAACAAAGTAATGAGAATCTAACTCTACCTGACACTTGTTTCCCTGAACCAAGGTTAAACAAGATTGCTTTCCGTTCAAGTGAAGTAAAACAGTTACTTCTTGATCTGGATGCTTATGGTGGTACTGACCCAAATGGTATATTCCCTTTATTCTTTAAGAAAACTGCAGAGTATTTGGCTCCCAAGCTTTCCGTTATTCTTCGGAAGCTGGCGAGGAGTGGTAGTTTTTGCGAATGTTGGAGAATTGGTAACATCACTCCACTATGTAAAAGTGCAAGTGGTAGTTTTAACCCTACTGAATATAGGCCCATCTCTATAACTCCTGTTCTATCTAAGATTTTTGAACGTTTACTAGCTAAACGTTTAAGTACATTTGCCGAGCTTAATCGTCTGTTTCCCTTTTTACAGTTTGGATTTCGTAAGGGTCTGAGCACTTGTGATGCACTTCTCACAGTCTCCACCATTGTCCAAAAATCATTAGACTCTGGTCAAGAAGTTCGCTTAGTTGGCCTGGATTTCAGTGCCGCATTTGACCGTGTCAATCATAAGGCCCTGATATTTAAGTTGAAGCAGTTGGGAGTAGGTGGTGTATTTTTAAATATTATTGAACAATTTTTAACAAATCGACATCAAAAGGTTTATGTTGACAATAATTTTAGTGATGAGAGAGAGGTGCTATCTGGTGTACCACAAGGCAGTGTTCTTGGTCCTCTACTGTTTATTTTATATACCCATGATATGTGGTTTGGACTGGAAAATAGACTTATAGCCTATGCTGATGATGCTACTCTAATAGCCCCAGTCCCATCTCCTGAGTTGAGAGCATCGGTTGCAGAGTCTTTAAATAGAGATCTGGCTAAGATAAATGTTTGGTGCACTTCATGGGGCATGAAGTTAAATGCAAAGAAAACCCAGAGTATGATTGTTAGCAGATCCAGAACACTAGATCCTCCCCATCCAGATCTTTTAATAAATAACATTCCCATCTCCATATGTGATTCTTTTAAGTTGCTTGGAGTTATGCTTGACTCTAGGTTTACTTTTGAGAATCACATTCGATCTATTTCCTCCTCTATTGCTCAAAAAATTGGCATTTTGAGGAAATCTTACAAAGTATTTGGAGAGCAGACTGTTCTTAAAAATTGTTTTAATGCTTTTATTCTTCCGTGTTTTGAATATTGCGCCCCTGTTTGGAGTTCGGCAGCCAACTCTTATCTTAATTTATTAGATAAAAATTTGAGAGCAATAAAATTTTTAATTCCTGACCTCAAAGTTGATCTGTGGCATAGGCGAGCAATAAGCTCCTTATGCATCTTATATAAAATTTTTAACAATGCAGATCATCCACTGCATCACGATCTGCCCAATTTATATGCCCCTCAACGAGTTACCAGAGGTGTACTAAATGCCAATAGTAGGGCCTTTACGCCTATGAGATTCAACACAACACAGTTTTCAAGAAGTTTCATTCCTAACACAACTAAACTGTGGAATGAACTTCCTAGTGTTGTTGTTGAGTCCTTGGAACTTCAGAAATTTAAAGTGGGTGCTAATACATTTTTAATTAACAGAAACTTATAACTTTAATATTTTATTCATTATCCACACATATATAATATTATAATATTTTTAACATTATAGCATTTAATTTTTTTTTTTTTTTTTTTTTTTAATTTTCTATTTATTTATTATGTTTTTCTTAATCTTTGTTTCGTTTTTTCCATACCAGGTTTCTTTCCCCGCTGGGGCCCTTGGGCTTATAGCTATTTGCTCTTCCAGTTGGGGTTGTGGCTTGGAACTTTAATAATAATAATAAAAGTAGGAAACCATTATGGTAGAATCAGGAGATAGCTAGAAAAATTTCAGAGAAGAAAAGGGCATATAAAAAATTACAAGTACAAAATAATATTCAAAATTTAAGTGATTATAGAATGGCTCGGAATGAGTTAAATAAGATTATAAAGAACAAAAGGATGTCAGAAATTAAATTAGCTCAGGATAGCAACAAAGATCCTAGAAAGTTCTTTAGTTACTATAAAATTAATAATAAGTCTGGCAGAGTTAAAATAGGACCTATCAAATATGAAGGGGTTGTGAGAGAAACTGATGAGGAAATAGTTGATGTACTAAATGGTCATTTTGCATCAGTATTTACAAAGGAGAAACTAAATAGTCTTATGTATAGTACTGATGGGTCAGGGAAAGAGGTGTTTACTACCATTAGTGTGGCTCGGAGGACGATAAAAGGACTAATAGGTGAGTTAGATACTACCAAGGCCTCCAGCCCTGATAATATTCATTCTAGGATACTTAAAGAAGGGGTAGAAAGTATCTCAATAGCTCTGGAGAAGTTATATACTAGGTCACTGAAATATGGAGAAATACCCGATGATTGGAAGAGAGCGAATGTAGTCCCCATTTTCAAGAAGGGTAGTAAAGAAGATCCAAATAACTTTAGACCGGTTAGCCTAACTCCTGTAGTCTGTAAAATTCTTGAGAAAATAGTTAAAAAAGGGATTTGCCAACATCTAGAGAGGGAGGGGTTAATCAGCGATGCTCAGCATGGGGTTTAGATCAGGTAGATCATTTTTGACTAATTTACTAGACTTTCTGGAGTTTGTAACAGATCAAGTAGATAAGGGAGAGAATGTAGATATAATTTACTTAGATTTTAGTAAAGCATTTGATAAGGTACCACATAGGAGACTAGTTCATAAATTAAAAATGATTGGGATATGTGGGGGTGTTTCAAATTGGATAGCTGAGTGGCTGAAAGACAGGAAGCAAAGGGTAGTGCTAAATGGTGTAAAGTCAGAGTGGAGGGATGTTATCAGTGGGGTTCCTCAGGGATCAGTTCTCAGTCCATTATTATTTGTCATCTATATAAACGATCTTGGGGAGGCAGTTAATAATAAAGTGTCAATTTTTGCAGATGATATTGATGATAATTTTAAAGTGCAGGGAGATTTAAATAAATTGTTATCCTGGGCACATAAGTGGCAAATGACTTTCAACCTTGATAAGTGCAAAGTTATTAACATGGGAAAAGTTAATAGAGAATTTAACTATGAAATGGATGGGCATTAGGCGAGCTCAGTAGAGGATGCGAAAGATCTAGGAGTAGTAATAGATAAGTCATTAAGGTTTTCTAAGCAGTGTATTGAAGCAAGAAATAGGGCAAATAGAGTGCTGGGTTTCATTAAGAGAAATGTCAGTTACAAAAGTAAGGTTATTCTTAAACTCTATAACTCTTATGTTAGGCCACATCTAGAGTACTGTATACAGGCATGGTCCCCACATTTTAGACACGATATTAACCTTCTCGAGTCAGTGCAACAAAGATTATTCCTTCCCTGAGGCACCTTGAATATATAGATAGACTGAGGGTATTCACAGATACTCACAGACGTTGCCCGGGTTGGAGGCTATTCAGTCTATGTGACCCGGCTCCTCATCAATGACCTCGTTAGTTGTGTGTCTTGGGTGGACGTTTCTATTTTTTCTAATTTAGCCCTATAGTCATACTTTATCGGCTGGCCACCCCATACCCTATCAAGTGTAATTTCAAATTTCAAAACATTTTCAGCAGATATTACGTATTCTGGTAGATCATTCCATTTTTCTACTACTCTGTTGCAGAAAAAGTTCTTCCTAATATTAAGTCTTGACCTCCTGGTGTAAAGCTTCTTGCTATGTCCTCTGGTGCGACCATCCTCTTGCAGCTCAAAATGCAAATATGTTCTTGTTCGAAAGGAGGTGTGTGAGAGGGGATATGATTGAGCTCTTTAAAAAAAATTTCCGGGATAGATAAATTGGATGTTAGCAAGTTTTTTGAGTTAGATGATGGAAATCGGACTAGAGGTCACCACTTGAAAATTAAAATGCAAGGGTGTATGTTGGATTTAAGAAAATATTTTTTCACCAATAGAGTGGTAGACTTCTGGAACAAATTGCCGCAGAGGGTAGTAGGTAGTCCAAATTTAAATGTATTTAAGAGTAGGTTGGATGAGTTTATCGGGAGGGAAAGTTGTGATGGTTCCTAAGTTTTGTATATATTAATATTGTTTGTATATATCTATAGCTGCATGATTTAGTTCTTGACAAGCCTTGATTGGTGATACCCTTGTTTCTGGATGCAATCCTCTGGATGTAGTTTTCCTGGGGGTTTGGGTGCCTTAAAAAAGAGGCCGTTTGACTTGGATGACCTATGATGAGCCCCTGTGGCTTTTGTCATCTGTTATATTATATTGTGGGGGACTTTGATTTTGTCTTTCCCTGGTGATGATGCCTTTTGTGGGTGGGTTTTGATGGAGGCGGATGACCTTTGATAGGCCCTTGTGGCTTTTGTCATCCATGAAATTATGTTATGTTATCCATTCATATTCAGTGAGTGAGACATCGTTATTAGTTAGTTCTTCAAGATATGGTTTCAGCTCTAACAAACGCTTGATCATCATATAGGTGTGCCCTCAACATGTTTTTTTTATATATATATATATATAGAGCCCATCTGGCAACTGCCCACTTGGGCATATGTCGCTGGAAACATGACAGCCTAGAACTAGGCTACTTTAAAATAAAAATATGAAAACAATGATAAAAATTGGTAAAACTTAACAATTACGAAGCAATCTCCGGCAGCGGGGGACAGGTCTCCCTCACCCCGGTGTAGGAGCGTGCAACCTGCAAAGAGAACAATAACAAACAAAGAAAAAAAATAGAACCTTCTTAAATAAAGGGGAGAAGCCCGGCCTCCCCCCCAAAAGTCAACAAGTCAATGTGTACGAACTCATCCTGAGTACAAGAGACAGGCGGTAGCAACCCAGCTCATCCAGGTACCGGGACAGGTATCGTGCGCGAAGATCACGCAGACTGGGACATTCAAAAAGAATGTTGCAATAGGGCGCTGGCAAGCGCTCATTAGATAGCGATGCATCACACGAGTGTGATCGATTCAGAAACAACAAAAAGCGACCTGAAGCCGTCGCGGCATTGGGGGATAGGTCCATGGTAACAGTCGCGGTGCAATGGCCCACAACTTTAAGTTCCCTCGACCGTCTCCCATCTTCTTTGCCAAGCAGTCCAAAGAGCTGCCCGTATTCCTGCCATGTAGTCGATGTGAGGAAGAGCGAAACATTGGACCGGTAGCAGAGTCCTCGTGGACTCTTTGGCGAACTCATCGGCGCGCTCATTCCCGCAATTCCTACATGTCTAGGAACCCAGCAGAAGATAATCTTGACATCTGCCCGGCTGGCCAAAACCGTGGTATCACGGATATCGCGAACCAGGGGATGCATAGATTCCAATGACCCTAGAGCACTCAGGGCACTTTGTGAGTCGCTATAGATCACAATCCAGTCTCCGAACCGGGCACGTCGCGTAATCTCCCGTACCGAGTGGTGTATTGCCACCAGTTCAGCCGTGAAGACAGACGCACCGCCTGGCAGAGCCCCACTGACTTCAAACAGAGGGGATACGGCGTGGAAGCCAACCCCCTCTTGGGACTTGGAGCCATCCGTATACACTGGCACGGTTGCAGCGTGACACAAGGTGTGCTCCAAAAGGGTTGAACGCAATAGTCCCGGCACCGTACAAGCTCTGGGAGCAGAGGCGTGGCGACAAATAGCCAAATGTGGTACCCTCGAGGGTGGCGTCTTGGGCACAACCAGGGGCGTCACTGGCCCAAGAACTATATCTAGCTCTCCAAGGAGTTTCCTGGCCCTAAACCCAAAGGGCTTAGGGTATGACTGGCATCTCTCGGTGGCATAGGCACCATCAAGATCAGCTGCAGATGCAGTGACAGCTATTGGCAACTGAAGGAGGCGCCAGGCTTGCGCGTACAGGCGAGTGATGCACTGCACGCGGCATAGAGTGAGTGGCATCTCCCCAGCATTGACCAACAGGGTCTCAATGGGGAAAGTCGGGAAGGCACTGGTCGCAAGGCGAAGGCCGGTGTAGGGGATCGAATCCACCTTCCGCAATAAACGCTTGGCTGTGGATGCATAAGACTCGCATCCGTAGTCGAGCTTCGAATGAACAAAGGATCGGTAAAACGTAAGGCAGTAGCCCTATCAGCACCCCAATCGCTGAACATCACGGAACGCAGGTACAAGAGACCCTAAGACTGCGAATATGAGCCTCCCAGGTGGTGTCGGTCAAATACAAAACCAAGGAAACAGTGCGATTCCACCACTTCCAGGCGTACCCCATTAAGAAACAAGTCTGGGTTGGGGTGGAGCCGTGGATGGTGGCAGAAGTGCACCACCTTAGTCTTGGTCAAGGAAAACTGAAACCTGTGTGCTTCAGCATAGCGAGAGACGTGGTTCAATGCTGGTTGGAGTCGATAGTCCAGAGTTGGCATCTGGGCCAAAAGAGATTGAAAGGTAGTCCACGTAGAGCATAGCGAGAACATCTTCTGGCAGCACCGAGGTGATGCCGTTGATGCTCAGGGCAAAACAATATTAAAAGTACAAAAAGAATTAAAACAAAGAGAGCTTTCTGATTGGTCAATGATGGAGCTGAATACAGATGTGATTGGTCAGTGGAATAGCAGGAAAATAAGCTAAGAATCGCATCCAGCCATACTCTACATAATTACCCTGGTACCAAGAAACATCAGCATCAAACTAAGCTGCAACCTCACACGAGGAAGATCCTGCTATATAGAGGGCCTCAAACTAATACTCTTTCTCACAAAACACTGAGGACAAGCAAGTTCAGCAGGTTGAGACCAAAACTATTCAACAGTCTACCCTCATCTCTTCAAGAGGCATATAGACAGATTCCTGCAGAAGATTGATGACACACCTCCTCTGGCTTTGTACCAGACATGGCACTACTACAACAGACTGGACCACTTCATCCCATTTTTACCTGGTAGGGCCTCACCATCCAGTCAAAGCTGGGTAGAGGGGAGCGGGCCCCACAGTCACAGACAGATACTCCAGTCAGACAAGTAATAATGACTAAAAAAAATGACAAAAGTGACTGGTTGAGTGCATCTTCCTATGGAATAAAACAGGAAAAAGAACTTATGGGGTTACTGGAAACAAGAACACACGAGTGGCAACTGATTGCTACAGGGAGAATAGTTCCTGGTGTAAGAAAAGTTGGTGGTCTGGATTTAAACATTGGAAGGCTGGGAGCATCAACTACCTCCGAGGGCAGAGAATTCGGTAAATGTTGCGACGATGGCCGGATGCGACTCTAGTTTATTTTTTGGGCTACTTTTCAATGTTTTTCTGCTATCGCACTGGCCAATCACAGATCTGGATTCAGTTTCAAAAATGACCAATCAGAAAGCTGTATTTGTTTCAAGGCTTTTTGTGTTTTTTATAATGATCAAAACTTGGTTTTTCATATATTTTAGATATTTTTTCCCCCTTATTTCTTTTCTATATATCCTACCTACCCTATGCCTGACATTATTTACTCTTTTTATTTACTTGTTACTTAATTTCCCATTGTTTAATGCTCGATTAAACCATATTTCGGTGTTGTTAATGAAGTCTCACGTCTTAATTCTGATGAAAACACAACTTTTTCATTTTTTCTGTTCCGTATTTATTTCTTTTCTTTGATTTTTTAAAAAGTTTTTTTTTACGACCTTCATTTTGATTATTGTTCCAAATGGATGCATTCAGTATTTGTGTTTTTATTACTATATATGTGTAGTTCAAGAAACACAAATGGTCAATTTCAGTAAAAAAAAAAAGTCACGAATTTTCCGGGAACAATTAACTACTTTTCCGTCCCCCTCTCATATTTAAATGACCACCCACGCCATTTCCCGCTCATTTGTCAAAATGTCATTTTCGTCCAAAGTTTGTTTGTTACCTATTCAATGTTTCAGTGCTATTTTAACCGAAGAGAAATGTGTTGCGTTTCTCGAAGCCCATGGGCCGTTTAGTGGAAGGGCAGTGGGCTTTTGGAGGGTTCCGACGTGAAACAAAGAGAATTTTCATTGTTTCGGTGGCAAATCGAAATCGAGAAACCCTCCTTGCAGCAATAAAAAAAGTGGATTTTGATGGGCACAACAGTCAAATCTGACAGATGGGCAGCCTATTCAAATTTGTCATCTGAAGGATTCGAACATCTTACCGAATTCTGACTTGCTGCCGGTAAACTCTACCCACCCGTCTGACGTTAGTATTAACGATTATTTTGAGCGTTGGCTCGTTGTTGGGTACGGCTCACTGCGGGGATAACACTGCGATAACCCTGAGTTTCATAAGAACATAAGAAAAGGAGACTGCAAAAGACCATTCATGGCCTACATTTGGCAGCTCCAGTTCCAGTCAACACACAAAAGATTTCTTACCAGAGAAAAGTCATCAACATTGTCACCCTTAAGGAGTTCGTCAGATCTAATCTACAATATACATAAAATGCATCCAGAGGATTATGTCCATTCATGCAACCGCAAAATATAATCTCCCCACTCCTTAGAAAAATATATACATATGTACATAAAAAGTCAGTCCCATCTAGCAGCTTCATCCATATATTTATCTAATCTATTCTTAAAACTACCCAGAGAGGAGGCTTCTATCACATGTCTAGTGAGCCTATTCCATTCATCTACCACACGATTTGTAAACCAATTCCTCCCAATCTCCTTCCTAAACCTATACTTATCAAGCTTAAACCCATTGCTACGTATCCTGTCATGTTCACTAAGTATAAGAACCTTACCCAGATCCCCTTTATTATATCCTTTTACCCATTTGAAGACTTCAATCAATTCCCCTCTGACTCTTCTCCTTTCCAATGTATGTAGATTTAGTTTTCTGAGCCTTTCACCATAAGGTAAGTTCCTTAGCCCACCAATCATCTTTGTCATCCTTCTCTGCACAGACTCAAGCAAATCAATATCCTTCCTATAATATGGTGACCAAAATTGTACTGCATAGTCTAGGTGAGGCCTAACTAGCGCCAGATACAGTTTTAGAATGATTTCAGCACTCTTATTGCTTACACTCCTCCTAATGAATCCCAATATGCTATTAGCTTTATTCTTAGCATTTAGGCATTGCTTTCTAGGATGAAGGTCCAAAATCCCCAAGTCCCTCTCACAATCGGTCCTCCCTAAAATTCTCCCATTTAATTTATAACTATTTAATGGATTATTTCTACCTATACTAAGTACACTACATTTGTCTATGTTAAACTTCATTTGCCATTTCTCGGCCCAATTGGACAGAATGGTCAATTCCTACTGCTTTACGACAGCATCAGAATCAGCCCTAATGGCCCTACCTAGCTTAATATCATCAGCAAATTTACTCAGGTCACTACTTATACCTATGTCAAGATCATTAATATAAATTAAGAATAGCAAGGGACCCAAAACAGATCCTTGCGGAACTCCACTGCTAACACACACCCACTTAGATTTAACTCTATCTATACTAACTCTTTGCTGTCTGTCACCAAGCCATGACTGAATCCCCTAAATATACTGCCATCGATCCTGTGTGCTTTAACTTTGCTCAGAAGCCGTAAGTGTGGCACTTGATCAAAAGCCTTACTAAAGTCCAAGTATAAAATATCATAGTTTTCATCATTATCTGCTGCTTCATACACCTTACTATAAAAAGACAGCAAATTAGTGAGACAGGATTTACCCTTACTAAAGCCATGCTGTGATTCTTTTATCAACTTATGCTTATCCAAGTGATCTCTAATATTCCTTGCTATAATAGATTCCATCATTTTCCCTACCACTGATGTCAAACTTACTGGTCTGTAATTAGACATATTTGTTTTATCCCCTTTCTTAAATATAGGTATCACATTGGCTTTCTTCCATGCCACTGGCACAATGCCACTCTCCAATGATTTTCTAAAGATGCATGCTAGGGGCTCACTTAACACATCCTTACATTCTTTCAAAATTCTAGGAAAGAGCTCATCAGGACCGGGTGCTTTACTACTTTTGATTTTATCAATTTCCTTTGTCACTATCTCCTTTGTGATCAAGATATCCTTTAATTTCTCTTCATCATTACCCCGAAAGATCATTGACACCTCAGGTATATTTAGAGTATCCTCCTGTGTAAATACTGAGAGAAAAAAGTCATTTAGCATTCCAGCCATTGAGTCCCTATCACTCACTAATTGTCCATTGGAATCTATAAGTGGGCCTATTTTATCTCTAACCTTAGTTTTGTATAATTGATAAAAACTTTTAGGATCTTCCTTTGCCCTATTTGCCACTTTAATTTCATAATTTCTCCTTGCTACTCTAACTAACTTTTTAACATCTCTTGCTAGTTCATTATATCTCTGCCTTAAGTGATCCTCTCCATTTTTTATTTTCCTATAAATGCCCTTTTTAATGCCAATATAATGCTTAATTTTGTGTCACAAATTCATTCAAACCAATTGCACGCGACAACCATTCTACCCCCACATCCAATCTTTGAAACACACCAGAAACAACACCTTTTCAATCCTTGGGGGGGTCTGGGGGGCACCGCCCCCAGTATAAAAACAAAAATTGCCATAAAATTCTTTGATTTCATCTCTAAAAAAGTAATAACGAAAAGTAGCCCAAAATAGCCAAAAAAAAGCTAGGCCTAGGATCCGGCCATCATCTACACAATTACCGAGAATTCCAGCTTGCCACCACTCTTGAAGAGAAGAAATGTTCACAAGCTTAAGACTGACAGTGTTGAACTTGAATTTTATATATGTGACCTCTAGTGGCTACATCTGGGGATAAAGTGAAAATATCAGAAGGACAGATAGAACAGAGATTGTGAAAAATGCAATAGCAATAAATCATGTCATGTCTAAATAGCCTACCCTAAATGGAGAAAAGCTTTAAGAGTTTAGTCTGTCAATATAAGGCAAGTCAGCTAAGCCTGATACTTGTTTTTTCCACCTCCACTGAATACTCTAGGAGCTTTAGATCCCCAAGAGACCCAGAGTGCCAAACTGGGGATGCAAAGTCTAACAGGGGTCTAATATCTGAGACAAGAAGAGAGGACATAAACTCAGGAGAACAGTGGCAGTTAGCAAATTAGAAGCCATGCCTCCTGCTTTACCTACAGAATTTCTGATGTGGTGATGAAACTTTAACTTGTCATCAACAATGACTCCAAGGTCTTTTTAGGTATTGCAGAGGTTTAAGGGTGTGTGGTCGAGATAGCAAGAATTTGGGTTTCTATCAATGAGATGTCTAGCAAGGCACAATGGAGGATACAGCAGCAGTTCCTGTAGCTGAGGACTAGTCTGAAATTCCCACAAGGTATCACAATGGAGTTGTCATGTTAGGCATGATCTACCTGTCAGGAAGGTACATCCACTTGGTTTAAAAAAAGGATTTGTAGTCGTTGTAAACAAGTGGATTCAGTTTCTGAGAAATTTCATTCGTAAGATATTTTCTTACATTCAAGACACAAGTGAAAAAATAAAGTGTAGAAATAGCTTTCCAAAATGTAGCGTCAGAGATACGAAAGTTTTAACGCCTAATTTAATAGTTTAATAATGTAAAGTATTTATTTTAATCTATCTGTATCAAAGAAAGCAGCTGAAAAATATAACGTACATATAAAATAAGCAAAAATTTATAGCTAAATGTATAGAAACTACAAGCGAGAAAAATGAACTTTGTTAGTCTTCCATAATGGAGACCGCTTGGCAAGAGATTTGAGAGTGTGAAAAAAATAGAGGTGAGGTAGCAGTTAAAAATTAATTGTATCCTAACAGGAGTAAAATTAAATCTGTGAATAAAACCCAACAGCAAGTCGAGTGTGTGCAGAGAAATAAGATATAATGAATATAGAATTAATGTTTATCAATATAAGGATAAACAGTCAAAGCAGTAGATTATTATTAGTATATCTAACAAGCGGAGATGACCGAACGGACAGGGCTAAAAAAGAATTTTGATGTAGGAAATGGAAAAAATATCAGAGAGAATGAGGACAAATCTTCGTAGTGATGGAGGAATTAAATGCACATATAACATAATATAATCCACCAGATGAGAAATATTTGAAATATGATTGAGCTTTTTAAAATCTGTTCTGGGATGGAAAAATTGGATTTTAGCAAGTTATTTGAGTTCAGAGGTAGTAATGGGACTGAGGGTCACCACTTAAAAATTTAACAAACAGAGGTGAAGGTTGGATGTTTAAAAATATTTTTCACCAACATAGTGGTATATTACTGAAATAGTTGCGACCTTTGAGGCAGTAGACAGTCCAAAGTTGAATGGTTTCAAGTGCAGATTGGATCATTATAAGGAGAGGGAGGGTTAACTTTGCCGGAAAAGGCTATCTGGACTCATTCCTGTGGATGCAGTTTATTATTATTGCATATTATGAGTGATTTGGATCTTGACGAGCCTCGATGAACATGCTTTCTGTTTTTATGCAATCCTGCGGATGGTTTAAATTGTAGATTTTAGATGCATGTATAGACGGAGAGAGGTCACGAATTTATTCAGGGTGTCATTATGGTTTATAGGTGGCCTGTTTATACGTGAATAGGGATCGGTATATGGATGATGAAAGGGATGATAAAGGATAATTTACCTAATATGGAAATGGAGGTAAAAGTTACCCGGTATAGCGTACGAGAAGTGCAGGCGAGCGGCTTAAAAGCTTTGTTTGAATGAGTCTTTTTAGACTCAGGATGGCGGAGTGGATTCGCCGCTGGCTGACAGTGGTCCAGCGACGCGGGAAGCTGTTCGCAACTCGCCTACACTATTATTTTTTTCTTTGCCCCCTCTCCTGCTCTCCTTATCTACAATGGTGCCCAGACCCGGGAGGGAGAGCCTTAGCCCTTGGATAACATTTCCAAACGGGCTCTTTTCATTTCTTCAAAATACGCTCCGCTTCTAGGAGGGGGGTTGTATAGCGTACGTGAAATGCAGGCGAGCGGCTTAAAAACTTTGTTTGAATGAGTCATTTTGAGACTCAGGGTGGAGGAGTGGATTCGCCGCTGGTTGACAGTGGTCCAGCGACGCGGGAAGCTGTTCGCAACTCACCTACGCTATTATTTTTTTTTCTTTGCCACCTTTCCTACTCTCCTCTATCTACACCGGTTAGCCGGAGCTTGGTCTTTAGTCACAATGGCGAGTATATTGCAGAGTCCTCGTTGCTATTGCACACGACGGGTGGTGAAGACCTTGGGCAACCAGGCTTACTTTATACCTCCGTCGAATTGTTTGTGACTCCTTAATAATTTATGGGGGGGGACGTTGGTCCTCTGTTTGTAGAAGAAGGGAGGTCACCAGCTATGGTGTACCTAATTTTATAGGTAAAGGGAAACGACCACCAGTTACCAGTTTGTTGTTGGAGAAGTAGGGGTTGCCAGTTAAGGTTGATGCAGGAATGGTACGTTACCGTTACCTTTATAACGTGATGTAGGGACGATCACGGGTTGCCACTTTGTGGTAGGAAGAGAAAGGCCGTCCAAGGATGCCGCTTTATGGTAGACAAGGGAAAAGGTAACAGTTCGAGTTATGGTGACAAATGACACGGATATTTCGCGAGGTCCCTACTGGCCCCGGAGTGAAATGATAGGTGGAGTTAAGTTTGTAGCTGACTCCAAAAGATACTTGAATAATAAATCCGCTTGGCTGGGCTTACCGAAGGTTTGTGATCGAGAAAGGACTGATAGGAATCACGTAAAAATAATAAGGTTTAATTCCAAACGAACAAAACAAACAAACAAGATAAAAATGAGGCTAAGGTTTACAGAGTACGGTGAGGGAAGTTTCTTACTAACGGTCAGGAAAGCGAGAATAACGAAAACAAGACTTAGGCGGTTAAGAAGGAAGCTTTGCTACGCAAACGAAACGTAATTAATAACAGGGCGAGTCTGAGATCAAGAGTTAGAATCAAGAATTAGTATGTGTTCTCCAGTTTTCTTCTATAAGTAGGGCAGAGGAAAGGCGTGGCGTCTTCCTGCCTCCAGGGCATGTCGTCCTTAGCTCTGCTTGCAGGGTAGGATTTCCATGACGTGTAAAAATTTATGCTTTTCTAATATAATTTTTTTAACACCTGACGCGGCGACAGCTGTCTTGTTTTAATCCCTTTTGCACACAAAAAGTGTTCGTTTTTATTAAATTGTCGCCAGAGTTTTATTGATATCTGATTTCACGGCCTTCCCTGTAATTCCTGACCAGTCTAAATATATATATATATATATATATATATATATATATATATATATATATATATATATATATATATATATAAGGCGGATTCCAAGTACTTTCGAACTTGTTTAGTTAATTATCAAGGGATAACGAGAAAAGTGTACAAAGGTGGTATATACTGTATATGTGAAACAGAAGGGCAATGCCACACCCATGTAAAACGAAAGGACCCAAAATAGGAAAATTAATATCAAAGACATATGTGATGTATAAAACCAAATAGATGAGGTCTAGTTCCGGAAAATTCCAACCTGTGCGCAAATAATGTCGACAGTTATGTTGTAGCGTTCGAGAAGTTCAAGCGAGCGGCTTAAATGATTTAGTTGAATGGATCTCTTGGGGGACTCAGGATGGCCGAGTGGTGTAGGATTCTCGCTAACGGCTATCCCGCGACACGGGAAGCGCGTCCGAAACTCGTTTCGCTACTTTTATTTATTTATTTTTCCTTGCGCCCCTTTCCTCCACTAACCTATCTACAATGGTACCGCAGACCCGGGAGGCCGGGGAGGGAGAACTTTAGTCCTCGAATAACAATTCCAGCCGCCGTTCTCCTCAATCCTCAAAATACGCTCCGCTTCTAGGAGAGGCCTTGTGTAGCGTTCGAGAAGATCAGGCGAGCGGCTTAAATGATTTGCTTGAATGAGATTTTTTTTGCGACACAGGGTGGACATTGGACATAACAAGTGAGAAATATAGTAGAAGAGGGTTTTAGTAGGAGAAATAGTGAGGAAATAGGGGAAAAATGATAGGAAAGCGAAAATGAAAATAGAATGAAAGACAGATCCCTGGTGAAAGGGTATCACTGGCTTTCTTTGCGTTTTGGTTTTGTTTTTGTTTTTTGATAGTATATAAATACACCATCTGGTAAATGTACTGGGCATTCGAGCCTTTGTAGTAATATATAATATCTCTACGTGGCTTTTTGGAAGATTTTCACCTTCGATTCTGGGTGTTTCACACCTAGATTTGGATTTTTTGTGTTGTTTTTGTTTTAATTGTTTTTTGGCAATATTTCGCAAAAAAATTTGGGGAAGTGTCTTTAGAATCAAATTTAGCAAGTGCTAATTCGGTGGCTAAACTCGTTTGGCTTTGTTTATGTTTTGTTGTGTTATGAATGGGGGTTATTTAGCTTTTTTAAGTGAACTTTGGGTCGACGTTAATGTCATTCGGTAGTCTACTGCTTTTGAAACTAATTAGTCGTCTTAAGTTAGGTAAATTGTCAAAGTCGATGTGCTCGAGTATAAACTCGGGAGGGAGGTGCCGGTGCACCTTGTCCCCTATTTTGGTTGCTCTGAGGTGAAGCTCCACGTTTATGGGGGTCATCCCCAGTTCACCATAGAGATCACTTTGCCTTCTCCCTTCTCTCCTTCGGGCTCCCGTAATGATATATACTGCCTTATTCTGGACCCTTTGCAGTTAGAGGACTTGGGTCTTGGAAACTACGTTTATATGGACCGGGGGGTACAGGAGTTTTGAGCGAATGCACGCATTATAGATTTTCAGTTTGTTGGAGGTACTCAGGTTTACGAATTTGAAAAATTCACCCAAGTCCCTCCGTGCATTCTGTGTAGTTTTTGCTACATGGCTCCTATACCCACCAGTCGTAATTTGTAGTCCCAGAACCATGCCCTCCGTGCGGTATGGGATGCGTGCACCCCCCACACGGATGTCTGCCAGTGTCCTTCGGAATAATGGAATTACACGGAACTTTTGGGCATTGGTGGATATCTTCTATCTTCTCTCGAAAGAGTTGATGTTTTCGATTTCCACTGCCGTACTTCGTGCCATGAAATTCGCATTCCGATAAGGCCCCGTACATATCATTGTTATATCGTCCGCAAATTGGACGTATAAGGAACCCTCAGTCAAAGGTTGGGGAAGGTCTATGGTGTAAATGTTATAGAGCAGGGGAGAGATGCACCCGCCTTGCGGCACCCCCGCCTCGAGTTCGAACTCAGGGCCGCTATAATCTTTGATACTCAGAAACGCCCTCCTCTCCATCACGTAGTCACAAAGAATCCTCTCAAGTATGGGATTTAGGCCTAGTTGTAGGATCTTATATTGTAGGCCTCTCCTCCATACTTTGTCAAAGGCCTTTTTGACATCGCGTAGCACCAGATTTGCATGGCGTTTTTCTGATTTTACTTTTGCCAACTTCTCGGTAATTACGGCTAGCGCCGTGTCTGTTCCTCGCTTCGCTCGGAAGCCATGTATTTGGTTGTTATGAGAGTTGTTTCTCCTGAGGAACGTATTTACCCTGTTGGCCAGTATCTTCTCCAAGACTTTCCCTGAAAATTCTAGGAGAGATATGGGCCTGAAGTTAGCTTGACTGTCCGGTGGTTTACTGGCTTTTGGAATGAATATCATTTTCGCTACCTTCCAGTGGTCAGGGAAGTAGCCCACGTTTAGGCATGCGTTCATGATATTCATGAGCCCCAATAAGAAATTTGGCGGGGCTCGAATAAAATTCTCCTTCGTCAGTCCTGTACGCCCCGGTGCTCGCTGTCGAAAGGATTTTAAGGTCATAGAGAGTTCCTCGGCAGTAATTCTACCGCCGAGTCCCTCCATTTCCCTATTCTGTGATACGCAATGGTGAGGGTGCGTTCTGTGTATTTGGTCATTCAGGTCGTTAATAATTTCGTCTTCGAAGTCCAAATCGAAGTCATCATTCTCTTCCGGGGATATCTTAAATATAGATGCCCAAAAGAGTCTGAATTCCTCTTCGATTCTTTCCACGTCAGAAATTTCAGTGTCGTCACGTATAAGTTTGATAGTCTTTGCTGGCTGTTCGCCTTTTAGTCGTTTTACCGTCTGCCAGAATGTACGTGAGTCAGTTTCTACATTTAGTCCGTCAATTAAATTATTCCAGAGTACATTCTGTTGGTCCCTTATAAGAGTCATTAGTTCATCGCGTATGAGTCGTGTTTGTCGGTGTGTGTTGATGTTGGGGCCAGTGAGGTTCACTTCATTGATCCGTTCCTTATATTCCCTCGCGAGGGTTTTCATTCTAGGGGTCCATGAGGGGGCAGGGAGAGTTTTAAATTTAACTCGGGGGACGGCTTCCTTGTCGGCTTTTAATAGATTTTCATTTAATTTATCCAACTCCTCGTCAATTTCTTCAAGGGAGGCATTATTTAAGGGTTCTGGGTTATAACTTTCGAGGAGTTGATTATACTTATCCCAGTTGGCTCGAGCGTAGCTCTTCCGCTCTGGGATAGGGATTTGAATGGGGGAGGTTGAGACTTTAATAAGGATATCCTGGTGGTCGCTGGGAATAGGGGGGGCCCGGCTCAATGAAGTAATTATAAGGGAACATATTGCTGGTTAGCACAATATCTGGTTTGGTGGCTGACCTGTCAGTGATATATGTGGGGAAGTCTGGTCCAATTCTAGTCATAATGTGTCTATCAATAAGTGTCTCGAGATTCCTGCCTGCTGGGTTGGTCGACGTATAACCGGAGGCAGCGCTTCTTGCATTGAGGTCACCGACAAAGAGAACGGTTCTGCCGTGACCACATAACTGCAAGAAGTTTGGGAGGGGCAAATACCCTCTCCTTAGGGGTTGGTACCCCGTTGCCAGGACCTGGGGTCCCACTGCCGTACGGACCTCCACAGCAAGGTAAGATTCGTCGAGTCCACTTATTGATCTGAAGTCAAGACCTCTTTTCACAGCTATGGTGCATCCGTCAAAACGTTCTCCGCTGTGATTTTTGGTCAAGACTTCATAGGGAAAGATCTTTATTGGGTTAGCGTCGTCTATTCTATGTTCGGAAATAAATATAACGTCTGGGTCACATTGTCTTAATACGTTTCCGTATATTATTTTTTTGTTTGTCCATCCGTCAGAGTTCAAATGTAAATTTTTTAGAGTCGTCATTTTGTAGTTCACTTAAGGGTTTTCGAGTGTAATATGATGTTTTAGGACTTTATTCTCTTACGAGTTTAGGTCCTTGTGGAGTGTTTGGGGGCGTTATGGTTTTTCCTGTACGTTTTTTCCTGTATTCGCCGTCGGTAAGGGTTATAAAAGAGTCCGGAGTCAGTTTAACCAGGCCTTGGAGTAAAGCCTCCTCGACCTGTTTTTCAATGAGCTCGTCCGACGTGAATTCCCATTTGTATATTCCGGCTATTAAGCCTTCGGATACATCTAGGGCATCCATCTCCTTAGGAAAAGGGGACCTTTCGGCAGCGAATACCTTCAAGTTAATTTTTCTTGAATGGTATGCGTGCCTAGATTCCCTCTTACAAGAAGAGGACGATCTCGGGCGTCTCTGGGGCTGCGAGGTTTTTCGTGAGCGGGGTGAACGTGCCCCTCCCTCGGCTCTCGCAACTCCAGTCTCCGTGCCTTCGTTATTCACCTTTGTGGGTGTGTTTGCGTGGGTGGTTTTGTTTTGCTGTGTTTCTTTTGATTGTTTTTGTTCGGTGCGTGCTTTTGCAGCCTGGATCCTGGGGTCTCTGGAGGAGGCTGGGGTTGTGGCATTGCTGGGGGTTGGGAGCTTCTGACAACTAGTCTCGCACTGGGGTTTGAGACTAATTTTCAGAATCTCTTCTGACCGCGGGTTCGAGGGGAACCACATCTTCTCCATTCCATTATTAGTTAGCATCTTATTAAGCTCATCTGCAAAGCACCCCGGGGAGGAGAGATTCGCAATATGAGCATAATATATGCAACACATAATTTTCGTCGAGTTTTCATTCTCGACGTGGAGAAATGTAGGATTCACTTTTGACTCCGCTACCGCAGCTTTTGCAACCTTGGCATAAGTGGTGTTGGCTTTTGTTTCCTCTTCCGTTTTTTTCTGTGTGGCTTTCTTTTTAAGGATCTGTTTCTTGATGGGGCAGGCCATGGAGAGTGTCTTATGTTCCCCCGCGCAGTTTAGAAACTTCATGGTGGTGCTTTTACAGCTTCTCCAGAAGTGGTTGTCCGATGCGCAGATGGAACATAAGGTAGCATTCCCTTTGGGGCAGCTGGCTGTAGTGTGCTCCTCATACTTGTAGCATTTGAAGCACATTTGGAGGTCGATAAACTCCTCGCGTTCGACCTGCTCGGGGCAGATCCGAACGTTAAAGAGGAGCATACCGCACTCCGTAGCCTTAACCGCCATCGCCGAATCCGTAAACACGATCTTAAAAACGTGCGTGTAATCCTTAAATTTAAGGATTTCCGCTATTTTGGCCCAGGGGTGTTTTTTTTCAACCTCAGCATGAATTTCTTCGATGCTGTGGCTACCGACCCAAGGATCGAGGCGTCGAAGAATAATGCTGCGGTGAGTTTTAATCTGTGGAGGCGTGTGGGGTCTGAGGTTAATCTTTTTTAGGGATTCTGCCGCTTTTTGAGAGGTGAAGCCTTCGCAGTCACTCTCCTTTTGGCAGATAGCCGAGTATCCATTATGCGTGTCGATAAGTCTAACTAGGGTTACCCCTAGTTCCCCGTGAGTGATGGCGAAGACATCTCCCAGATCTGGCTTGGGGCCATCGGAGAGAGTCCTCAGCGGTATCCGCCGAGTCTCCCTCATTTAAATCTCCATTTCCGCATAGGAACTGGAGAGATAAAAATATGCGAAGACTCGGAGTGTGTGGCTGTGTTCGTGTGTGGCTGTGTTCGTGTGTGTGTGTTTTGTGATATTTTTCACCAGTGACAAAGAATAGGTCAAAAAGGAGTAGTCCCTGTCCAAAACAAAACAACTCGATCAAAATGTCACTTTACCTTGGGTGCAGGCGCTTCTCGAAGGCCTGCAGGTAACCGGTCTACCACAAAGGGAGTCCGGTGTGGAAAATGGAGGGGGAGAGCGGAAGCAAGCTCACCCTCGCTACCGACGCACGAAGCGAGTGAAAATTCACTTTTTACTCGTAAAAACGCAATGTCACTTTCGAACGTAGGCTGAATCAGTATTCCTGAACGAGCAATCACTAAACGCGCTTAAACAACAAATTTCACCAATAGTATGCGAAGTCAAACGTAGGGTTGGCTTTACCAGGTCACACGTGAGAAGAGCAAGACTTACTCAGGCAAGCAAAGCAGTCGTTTTTTGACACAGGGTGGCCGAGTGGTTTAGGCCTCTCGCTAACAGCTATCGCTCGACGCCGGAAGTGCGTTCGAAACTCGTTTTGCTACCTTTCTTTATTTATTTTTCTTTGCCCTATTTCCTACACAAAGCTATCTACAATGTGACTAAACTAAGTCTATACGTACCCGATTGTGAATACATAAAGATATACAAGAGAGACATAAATAAATTAATAAATCAAAGGGCTAAGATTTTAAATGGGCAATTTCGTTATAAATAAACATTTTAATAACAGGCTATAATTTAAAAAGACCGGTGGATATATTAAAAATCGGCTAGGAATTAATGAATGAGTATTCAACAATATTTCTTTGAATACAGTTATTAGATTTGTAAATAAATTTAGCCAAGTTCCAATTGATAGGGTGACTGTTTTCCGATAAATGAACAAAGAAGGCACTGCTGCATTCCCCCCTCCTAATATTGTATTTATTTTGCGTCAAGCGTACACTTAATGATTTGCCGGTTTGTCCAAAGTATTGCTTAGGGCAAACTGAACAATCAACAGAATAAATCCCCCTATACTATTATTATTATTATGAATCAACATTAAATACATCGTAGACTGATATTTGGATATAACAGAAATATTTAACTTATTCAAAAGGTGCGTAAGCAAGGAAAAGGACTCCGAAAACGGTAAAACAAGGGAGTTCTTAAAATTGTTTTGGCCCTTAAAGTTTTTGCCCTTAGGCACAGAAGGACGAGACAAAATAATTATTCATTTCCTAATTTTTTTATATTATTATAATATATGATATTTAATATAATTAAGTACGAGGTAAGAGTCAGCATGAGTCAAATAAGATTGAACCATCTCTCTCTAATGAGTATTGAGCACGAGTTACTGAGGAAAATTAACACTTTAAGGATAATTGGGGAGTTTTCTGTTTCCAAGTCTCGTAAGTACTTCATGTGAGCCACGTAACTAGTTGGTGTGAACTCAGCTCAGCAAAGGGTTCCAAGATCTCCGTGGCAGCAAAAATAGTCTACTGGCTAAGCTATTGGTATGCACGGGGTTGTTCTTTAAAAATGAATAAAAAGTGTACAAAATAAACGCCTCTTTTTTTCAGTTGAGTCGTCTCAGGCATAGTAGCAGTTCTTTTAAATTCCTCAGATAAGAGAGGTAAGATGCCATTTTGGATGCAGGTTCTATAGAAGTCCACAGCTGTGGCAGCGTTATTAATTTTAAAATTTGTATTTTCTTAATATTTCTTACAAGTTTTTTAACGGCTTCTTCGAGGCGAGAAGAAACATCCGCGAATGACATTCTTTATTCCTAGACGTCTTTCGACCATGTTAGATCATCTTCAGGGAATGAACGAAATGGAATTTTTGAATAATTCCATTTCAGTTCATTACCTGTAGATGTCCTAACATGGTCGAAAGACGTCTAGGAATAAAGAATGTTATTCGCGGATTTTTTTCTCGCCTCGAAAACGCCGTTAAAAAACTTGTAAGAAATATTAAGAAAATACAAGTTAAAATTAATAACGCTGCCACAGCTGTGGACTTCAATAAAACCTGCATATATATATATATATATATATATATATATATATATATATATATATATATATATATATATATATATACACGTGGGGGGCCAGCTGTTCCTTGTGTTACGGGCCCCGCTGTTCTTTGTGCTACGGGCCCCACAGCTCCTCAAAACGGCCCTGACTGTCGCTGCTGGTTCCCTCCCCCGCATCATGAATTGCTCATAAACCACGAAGGGGATTCTCCCGTTCGATCCTATCAACCAACTTGTCCCTCACATTCTGAGCCTTTTATCCGATCTAATCATTCCCTGGGCTTCCTCCACTTAATCTCTTGATAAAGCTACAGGCATTTCAAAGCCAACCGCACAGCATTTAGTTACCAGATAGTTACCCACAAAAAGAAAATAGCTCTCTTTTGGTTATAGGTTTCCCTTAAACAATACGAATTCCGTTACCCCGATGAAAGAATAGTTTCCCTGTTACTCCACAGTGCAACGAGAGACCTAGAATCATAACACCATCTAAGTTCTCTTGCACTTTCCTCTCCAATCTATATTTTCTCCAAATGGGACACAACTCTTATCCGAACCATGGTCTTTGAGGCAGAGTTTAAACCGAGCGGTTTGAGTGAAAAAGTTACAATTGACGTCGACTAAATTGCAACATCTCTTTTTCCGTCAATTAGTTGTAAAGAACGAAAGCATTCGCCTTTAAAAACAAAGGGGCAACACTCTCCAACTATTACACATCTCTAGTTTAGACACCAGCTCACATTTGTTGAACTACTCTATCAGGTCACCACTGTCATCAAGCGACCACAACAGATCTCTGATCTTCAAATTCCCGGCCGCCAACACAAAGGGCCTCGATAGCTTGTTCTTAGCTTAAGTTATCGGAGTACCAGTTGCGGCTCGTGTATAGGCGCTGCGGAACTGCACACCCTCTATTTCTTTATACTTGTGCATTATATAATCCTTAAGGTTAATGTCAGTAGCCATCCCCTAGTTTTGGAAAAAAAAATCCTTGTAAAGAACTGTGCGCTTCAGACTTCCAGTGACTAGGAGGTTTGGCTGTTGTGCGCCTGCTCATATGTCCGAGATAGCAAGATGCACGCTAGGAATATAGAGAGCTGTGGCTGACTCAATACTGACCCTGGTATGCTGGTGGAAGGAAGTGTTTCCTTTTTACTCCGTATGTGTTGTGCTTAAAAACGTGTTTATATTCTTGAATGTGATAAAGTGTTGAATTTAATTCATATTTTTTCGGTTCTTTTATTAATTAATTCAGCTGCTGAAATTTACCTTGGATAATAATCTAGATAATGTGCTTAGTGAAATTCCGAAACTGACAAAAATCCTCTTGATAATTCTCATGACTACCAGTGGCGGATGCCGAAAAAGTGAATGGAGGAGGGGGGGATGCCAGGATTTTTATGAGTTTAAATTTGTTAACTGCTTATTATGGTACTTATTTTTACGAGTAATACATGTATGATCGTACAAATAATTAATAAATGTATTCATGTAGTGTAAACTATAATAATGTAGGCTACTTGCAAGTTATTTCGCCCACTTAAGTAAAAAGACACATCCTCTACCTGTGTTTCAGAGAGGGGATGACGCGGAGATGATGCCGGTGTAGCTACGAGGAGAGAGATATAGAGAAGAGAAAGAGAGGATGCTAAAATTAGTTCCGAAAGTGAAAGACGCGGGCGAGCACATGCACAGCTCAGGTCAGCTAACAAAGAACAGAAGGGCCAGTCATATGTGTCAGGATGAGCGATCCGACTGGTCAGCGAGTCAAGCGCACGCGCAATGTGTCCACCCTGACTCAAGACACGAGGTGCCGACTCGAAAAGTGATGCAAGCAAGGCACACACACTGTGTGGAATTCCATTCTGATCATAGGGAGCCCCGGTCAACCTCCCTGGATCAGCCCCTGATGACTACATAAGAAGCAGAACGCTTCTTTTTAATACTGAAAAGAATAAAAACTTTTCTAGGGAGCACTATGAATTCTGAAAGATGAAATGTACTTGCAGTGATTTCAATGGAGAAAATTTCGTCAGTAATCATCCACAGATCCTAAAGAAAATCTTTAATCTTTTCGCACTAAAAAACTAGACAAATGTATATCGTTTTTAAATGAATGGATCAAGCTTGAACTGTAACAATTCAGGCTATTAGCATAAGTGGGCACCGTTAATCAAAAAGTTAACTTCGTTAACCGTAAATCCATTAACCAAAAAATTAACTTCGATAACCGTTAATCAGTTAATTCTTTAAAGATGTAACGGAAGTTATCGATAAATCGTTAACATAAATTTCTATCATAGAAAAAACAAAACAAAAAATCAGTTCTTGTTTTAAAAACTATAAAATCAGCCCTTTTAAAACTCTTTTTAAGGCCTTTAGAACGACAAAACTATAGTTTTTTTTGCTCTAGAGTTAAAAAAGGCTGATTTCATAGTTTTGAACTTAAAAAAAAAATTTAGAGGCTTTTAGAGCCAGAAAATGTTAGAAAAAACTTAAATGAAAGACGATATTAGTAATAAACTAAAAAAATATATTAATAAGATGGCCGAAAAAATTGCAAACGATATATAGATAATTTTTTTTTCTTCTTCTCATTCTCCATTTTGTTCATGAGATGCATAATGCCCTTAGATCTTGACCAAGTTCTGAGGCCTTGTTCTTGAGTGATCTGTGGCTCCTGCTGCTCTTTTTGGGCTGGGATACACCTCTGAAGAAGTCATCCCCCTCCTCCTCGCTGTTGCTCACTTCGTAAGAAGGCTGCCTCGTGGCCTCCTCGACCTTACCCTCTATGCTTTTCCTCACCATGGCGACCTTGGTGTTGCCCTACTTATCTAACCAGATGAGGCGAAACCTGGGGTGGAAGACAGCAGCCAGTTGGCAGCAGAGTCCTAAGGTAGGCTTGTTCCTCCTCTGGATCTTTTCGAGGGCTTTGGCTACGAGTGACATGACCTGGAAATAAAACAATGGAAAATTAGTAAATTTTATAAATTAAAACAAAATATTAATAATATATATATATATATATATATATATATATATATATATATATATATATATATATTACTTTGGCATACTCCTTCATTAGGTTGACATCTTGGTCTTTGAAGCTGTTGACTTTCAACTGGGTCATGACTCTTTGGAGAACAGGACTACATATTAGTCTCCAGGATGGTGTTGAGAACCACCACAGAGTCATAGGTAGAGTGCCATCTCGCCGTGTTAGGGACAGCCAGCATTCTCCCTACATCAGCGTAGATGTTGTCTGCTGCCACAATGCTGTGATTCTGGTGGTTCCATAGGGCACAGCCTTGGTAATCGCAGCCCTGTAGGGCCTCTTGAACACTGCACTCTGCAGTCCAGCATCTGCATCCTTGTCGTAGAATAGGCTCCCGACGATATACTATATATAACTATTCGTTGGGGGTATTATTCTATATTTCGAGTGCGTGGTAATCTGATGACCGAGGTTAGTTCAAAAAGGCTGGGGGGGCCTGGATAGACTTATTTATCTTCAATATACTTAAGAAGTGGAATGGTGCACAAGGATAAATAATATGGCTACCATTAATAAAATAGAGTTTTATTAATTAAACTAGCAAACAACACACGGAAAATGTTTACATAAACGGGGATTAAAAATGGGAGAAACACAGGAAATGAAAAAGGTCATGGGATATCTGACTCTGAGGATTAAGATTGGGAGAGATTTAAAACGGCAAACAAACAAAAAGGGAGAATGGTTCGCTAAACCGTTTAAAGCACAGAGTTGCGTTGACAAAAGCTTAAATGATTAAAGGTAATGCTTAGCTTACGTAATTACAAGGTTGTCGTGCAGAGGAAGGCGATGGGAAGGAATCTTCGGTCCAACTGGCGATTTCCAGGAGAAGGGGTTTTTCGGGGAGTTGTCCTTAACGAAGGGGGGATGACTGTCTTCGAGGAGTGAGAGCAAATCGGGGCTCGGAAGTACGAGCGGTCCTCGTTACAGGATATCGGAGATGTTCTAGATGAACAATGGACGTTATTGTTGTAACCAAGCATTCTCTTGAAGAACGTTAAAAGGGGGGGGGGGATTTAATTATCCTGACGTGATGTCTAGGGAACGAGAACAGTTTCTTGACGAACGGGCTTGAAGAACAATGGCTGTTCTAATGTTGTTCTCTTTCTGAACAACAGGGGGGGTGAGAACCATTTCTTGTCGAACGGGCTCAAACAACAATAGCTGTTCTGAAGTTGTTCTCTTTCTGAACAACAGGGGGGCCTTGTTGACTTTGCGTCTCGAAAAGCACGAACCTTGGCACTCAAGGGATATTGTAATCTTCTGGACAATAAGGGTTTTCTCGGTAGAGTTCCTAGGTGAACAAGGGAGACCGGATCGGCTTGATGCCTCGCGAAGATAATCTGGATCTGCTTCAATTGGGAAAAGCTATGGTATAAATAGCCGGAGCCAGCCCCTTGGCGTAAGGGACAATGGGGCGGGGGACCTCGATGGAATGTCCCGGTGTCGCCTGGGAAAATATCTTATCTGCCCATAAGCCTAATTCAATCCGGCGAGATCGACGCATGGAGGCGAACGGGGGAGTGAACCTCCTTGATTAAACATTGGCTATGATGGGCGATAACGCGCCTTCTACTTCCTCTCGCAGGATACTTGTGGGGAAGCATGTGTTTCAACATGTGATAGGGGCTGAAGCAACGCGGCCTCAGACCGTTCTATCACAATCCTTGCTGGCCACTAGGTGGAAGGTCTAGGCAGAATTCTTCACATGGGCTGGCAGGTTGATGAGATTGCCAACGACAGCGTCGGCATCGTCAGGCACAGCCAGGGAGTGTTCCAGGAAGACATATACCAACTCGTTCACGGATCCAGCAGACAGGGTAGCCTCAGCAGCATCATCAGGGTTGGTGTCCACATTCTGAACCACTGTTAAGTCTGGCAGTGTGTCATCATCTGCCTTTACAAAGTTGCTACCATTGTCTGTGGTAGTCCTGAAATATAAAGATGGTCTATGTTTTTTTTATATAAAATCACACACGCGATGGAATTCTTCGTTCTGTGACGTTCAGTGCCTGGGCCGCTGATAGGGCTAATGCCTTACTTTTTTCTTGGTCCTTTGTTCATTCGAAGCTTGAATACGGATGTGAGTTTTATGCATCCGTAGCTGAGCGTTTATTGCGGAAGGTAGACACAATACACCACACCGGCCTTCGGCTGGCGACAGGTACCTTCCGCACTTCCCCATTGAGAGTCTATTTGTTTATACTGGGAAGATGCCTATCGTTCTGCGCCGTGCAGAGTGCATTATTCTCCTGTACGCGCGAGCCCGGTGCCTCCCTCAGTCGCCAACAGCTCTCATTTCATCCTAGAAGTGTTTAGGTGTATATTGAGTCAATACACAAGATAGCTCAAGTCACAATTGACCACAAAAGCTATATTTTTTTTATTTATAGGGAAATGAAGTTAATTGCTAACGGGACGTCTGAATTTGCAGACGAAACTTCCATGGGCCCAAATCTCGGCGACGTAGGGGGAATACGTGAATTAAAAACAAAAGTTATGAAAAATATATATTATGGAATAAACAGTTATTATTGGAAATTGAAATTATACAATGACAGTATGATTGGATTGAACTTTACGCGTGTGATATAAATTTGCATGAGGTACTCGTAACGAGGATTAGAGTACAACATATGATGATTGAAGTTAGATTGACAAATATTAATTAGATTATAGTTGAATCTTAAATGAGTAAATATTATAAATGTATGATAAATATTTATATGGATTGATAAATAGATTATATAGATAAATGGATTGGGTAAATTGCTTACAAATTGGATTTTCGTTAAATGGTATGCTAAATAGATTATATTGGATAAATAGATTACAAATAGGTAAATTTTAAATGGTGGTAATTATTAAATAGATTATTGGTGTGATAAATAGATTATATGTACAAATAGATTAAATGGATTAAATTGGATAAATAAATAGATTATAACGAAGTTGGAAGGGTCTGTTTACTGAAGCACCCGAGGAACACGAATGAACCTCATGTGTTTGATTTTAAGACGCTCGGGAGAGCGGGAGTAACAATCTCACGAATTAAGTCAGGGTTACTAACTCTTCAGGAAATTATATATATATATATATATATATATATATATATATATATATATATATATATATATATATATATATATATATATATATATATATATATATATATATATATATATGATGAAAATTAATGCAATATCGCAAGAAAAGATGAGGAATTAAACCACATTCTCCAAAGACAATTTAATTCAGAACAGTTTCGGTGTATCTCACCCCCTTTATCAACTGACACTGGATAGAAAATATAAGAAAAGTGCTTACAAACATAACACAGGGTCAGTCGTGAAAGATCCCCTCTTTTTTTCCCCAATACCTTACGTGTAGCTAATTAGGGAGGGGGGGGGGGGGTTAGGCCTAAACGTATTGAAGGGCTGACATTTTACTATTTTGTTTATTTTCCTACGTATTACAGGATTAAAAGAAAATTGACCCTCAGATAGATTTAAATTAGGAACTGACGATATCCAGCTCGATTCTACGATTCTTCTCTTAACATAGTTAGCCGATTTAAATACCATTTTACTTACATTGAAATCGATCGAATGATTCAAGTCTCTAACATGGCAAAATATTTCACTGCTTTGGCTGCCCACTCTAATATCTCGTTTGTGTTCATACAATCTCTTGTCTAGATTTCTCCCTGTTTCCCCTATATAAACTTTATGGCAATCGTTGCATGGTATTGCATATACTCCTATGTTATGATGTTCTTTGGGTTTCCTGGCAATCATCAATTGGTTTAAAGAATTATTATATTTAAAGGCTAGATTAATACCCGCTTTTCCAAATATGTCCTTTAAACTATTTAATTTATTATTAAATGGCAATGTTATACATTTGTTAAAGTCATTAGTGCGGGAAGGCTTATTACCATAGAATGTTTTCCTAGCTGCAAAATGGGAAGACGATATGAACCAATCGGGGTAATACAAATTAGGGAAAATGGTTCTGATAATGATAATTTCTTCATCTAAATAGGAAGGATGACATATTTTGTATGTTCTAAGGAAAAGGGCAGAAATTACCGATTTTTTAACAGTATTATCGTGAAACGAAAAATAATGTATATAGGCATTCGAGTGGGTTGGTTTCCTATAAACGTCAAGTTTTAATTCATGGTGATCTTTATTAATGAGGACATCTAAAAAGGGGTAATCTATTATCATATTCCCATTCATATTTAAATTTGATTGAGACATGCAAATTATTCAAATTATTAAAAAAGGTATCAAAATCATGGCCATTAGGCCATACAGAAAATACATCGTCAATGTACCTTAACCATATAAAGTTAGGGGGAGAAATTGTGGAAAGGAGTTCAGTCTCCAAATATTCCATGAAGAGACATGCCAATATCGGAGATAAACTATTTCCCATGCTAAGGCCAAATATTTGGCTATAAAACTCATTATTTACTCGGAGAATGTGGTTTAATTCCTCATATATATATATATATATATATATATATATATATATATATATATATATATATATATATATATATATATATATATATATATATATATATATATATATATATATTAAATATTTCCACTTTTACGGGTATAGACCGCTACAATCCTCTCGGGCCGGTGGTGCCCCTGGTTCTGCCCAGGACGCCACCCTGGAGGGTACCATCTTTGACTATATATATATATATATATACATAATACAGTTATGATTAAATATTTCCCCTTGTAGAGGTATATCCCGCTTCAATGCTGCCCCACCGAGGGAAAAACTAGCACAACACAAGATGTTTACATAAAATCATTGGCCAAATAGTGGTGAGGCCTCCTTACAACGCGTCCAGAACGCGTTATGGTGTCAATTGGAAGACTCAGGTTGCGGGGCAGGTGGCGATTAGTAGTGTCACTCTATTGATGCGAGAGATTGTCGCGAGCGAGGACCGGAGCGTCGGGTGACCATTGTTCTGTACCTCCTGTAAAGGCGACGGTCGGGAGTTGCGCGTTGGTAGCTTGATGTTTTCCAGCCGCTGTCGAGTGGTCCTGTAATAAAAAGGGACGCGGCAGCAGTTGGGAAGAAGAATTGGGGGTGTTTAAAGATGGTTGGCGGAGGGTTTGTGAATGAAGAGGCGGGAGGAAAAGTTGCCATTTGATATGAAAGAGCCGAAGAAGGGTTCGGAAGTGGAGTTAGTTGGTTGGAAAGCGTTGAATGAATAGTTGGGTGCGGAAGGTAAGTTGGGATAACCACTGGACCAATATTAGTGGAAGAGGAAAGTAGTGGCTGTTCCAGATGAACGGATTCTATGAAAGCTGGTTTAAGCCGGTCGATGGAAAGTTGCAAGGATGTGCGAGTGGAATCGCACCTTTTGTGCTCAGTAGGTCTCACCTTAGAAGGAGGCAGACCTAGGCTTGGGAATTTCCGCACAAATTGCTGGAAGGCAGGAGCAGTTGCAGGGAGACTAACAGAGAGGAGAGAGCTGGTGCAAGGAAAGAATGAACCAACAACTGTTGGGGTCGTGGTTCTGTCGATAAACATGCGGTGATGAGAATCGACCAAAAGCTCATGAGCGGAAAGGAAATCGAGGCCTACAATTGAAATGTCGACGTCGGCAATGATAAACGTCCATTGGAAAACACGAGGTAACCCGAGAGAGAGAGCGAGAGAGAGAGAGAGAGAGAGAGAGAGAGAGAGAGAGAGAGAGAGAGAGAGAGAGAGAGAGAGAGAGAGAGCAAGAGGATATGCCTCCTATAAGTCCTTATTTCAGATGAATAGGCAGCTTTAAGGTCATGATCAGAAGATGTGCAGGCTTTCTCGACTGAAGAGGCTAGAATGACACTGCATTGAGCGCCAGTGTCAACCAGGGAGGAGAAACCAGAGAGTGGGTCATGAATAATTAATGGAGGATTGACCTGATGAAGGGATGAGGTTGCATATGTGACAATCCCACGTATCACTTGCGAACTCAGTTTAAAGTTCCCTGTGCTGAAGGTGAAATTTGGGTAAGGGAACCCTTACAGTTTTGTAGGTTTGAAGGTGGTGAAGTTAAGGTAGGTTGAAATTGAGGATTTTGATGGTACGAGCAAGGCTTTGAGCATTTTTCTGCTTTTGCACTAAATTTGAGGTGGTACCAGCAAAAACCGGAAGGCTGAAATATAGCAGTATGAGCAGCACGACCAGAATGAGGGTTAAAGTTGTTGGCATGACATGATGCCCGGTAAAAACTACAAAGCTGAACACAGCGAACAGCGTTGCTCCCATAATTAGAGTGGCACCAGCATCTACCCTGAGAGTTGTCAGGATAGGGGGAATTAGGCCTAGGTTTGAAATTAAACTGCTGTGCCTCACCTCTTGTGCTGGAATTCTCTCGTTGGTGTTGCCTCTTCGCCAGGGGAACGACGTCTGACTCATCCACCCTGCTGAACACCCGTTCGCACCTTTAGTGCACGAATATCCATTTTAATCTTCTCCAGAACGGATAAAAGACCCGAAGCCTGGGAGGATTCCTCCTGAGGGATTCCTGGCCGGTTGTAAGTAGCTCTGGCCGGTGACTTAACCTGAGAAGTGGACACATGTGAGTGGTGTTTATCTTTAGAGTTGAATGATATGCTACGCCCCCTATTTACATCGCTAAACGACCTATGGCCTGCATTTCCCCAGTTGATGAAAGGGTTGTTAAACAGGGCGACACTGCTTCTGCTATATTTTCCACGTTCGCTGGGGAGGACATTAATATAAGGGGCTTAATTTTATCCGGCATCCCACGCCTGAATATCTCAGTTATGAGTGGCTCGAGTTGGTCGAGTTGTGCTCTTTTGGCATGTGCAAGGGCCTTCAGATGGTTCGAAAAATGCGCGGGACGCCTGTTCCCCACCTCTTACGTATCGAGAAGGATCTGCAGGTCCTCTATCTGTGATCTCCCAAATTCTTCGGTGAACGCCCTCTTGAACCTATCCCAAGAACCAGAGATTACCCCACCAAGCAGAATACTTTTAAAAGTGAAAAAAAAAAATACTTAGAGGTAATTTCTGGGCTACGACGATAGTTCTATGGTCCTCAGGAACTGCTTGGTGCAGGAGGATGAGCTCCACCATTTCCCACCAGCTAATGGGATTTTGTGAGTCGAATGGTGGTAGCTGAACCATAGAGGGAGTGGGAGGCGAATGCGGGAGAATGCTCGCGTGGCGGGCGAAATTGGTCGAATACGTCGTCGTTGTTACTGGGAAGGATGCTTGCGTGGTTTTTACTGTGCTCGAGGTTGGGGCGTACCTTGGGGCTCCGTTATAATCTATTTATAGAATAATAAAAGTGTGTGTGTGTGTGTTTATTCACAAATCAAATTCACGCGCTTGAAAGTAAAAAAAAAAAAATGAAAAAAAATGATCTTAAATTGGTCACTCTTTGTCTTTATTACTGTATTTATAATTAATTTATGAAATTGCTAAGGAAAAACTTAAGGATGTTAAGGTAAACTTAGGATAAAAAAAAGCACGTTTAGAGTCACTTGTAAAAATTAAGTCCACGCAAGAAAATTTGAACTGAGTGAGGCGGAATGTGTGGTCCGCAAAAATGCAACACACGTGACGGTGAAAATTAATTTATTATTACGAATGAATGAATGGATGGAAGATAATTAAACTAGTCAGGGCACCATTTATAGGTATTTAGGTGTATATTGCGCCAATGCACTAGATAGCTCAGGTCACAATAAACTCCAAAACCTATATTTTGTTATTTAAGGGAAATGAAGTTAATTGCTAACGAGAAGTCTGAATTTGCAGACGAAATTTCCTTAGGCCTAAATCTTGGCGACGTCGTTGGAATACATGTATTAAAAACAAAAAGTTACGAAAAATATATATTATGGAATAAAGTTATTATTGAAAATTGAAATTATACAGTGATAGTTTGATCGGATTAAATTTTACGCGTGTGAATTAAATTTGCATGAGGTAACGAGGATTAGAGTACAACATATGATGATTGAAAATTAGAGTGAAAAATATAAAATTAGATTATAGTTGAATGTTAAATGAGTAAATATTATAAATATATGATAAATTTTATATGGATTGATAAATAGATTATATAGCTACATGGATTGGGTAAATTGCTTACAAATTGGATTCTCGTTAAATGGTATGCTAAATAGATTATATTGGATAAATAGATTACAAATTGGTAAATGTTATATGGTGGTAATTATTAATTGGTTAAATAGATTGATAATTTATAAAAGGTAATTGCTAATTTGCTTGGTATTTATTAAATAGATTACTGGTGTGATAAATAGATTATATGTACAAATAGATTACATGGATTAAATTGGATACATAAATAGATTATAACGGAGTTGGAAGGGTCTGTTTACTGAAGCCAACGAGGAACACGAATGAACCTCATGTGTTTGACTTTAAGACGCTCGGGAGAGCGGGAGTAACAATCTCACGAATTAAGTCAGGGTTACCAACCCTTCAGGAAATTGTATATATATATATATATATATATATATATATATATATATATATATATATATATATATATATATATATATATATATATATATATATATATATATATATATATATATATATATATATTCCACTTGTAGGGGTATAGACCGCTACAATCCTCAGCTGATCTCGACGGGGTATTAAACTCCCTCGAGAACTAGGTATAGCTCTCGGGCCGGTGGTGCTCCGGGTTCTGCCCAGGACGCCACCCTGGAGGGTACCATCTTTGACTATTTGTCTTCACGCCTCTGCTCCTAAAACTTCTACAGAACCGGGAGTATTGCGTTCGACCTTTTTAGAGCACACTTTGTGTCACGCTTAAACCGTGCCACTGTATACGGATGGCTCCAAGACCCAAGAGGGGGTCGGTTTCCACATGGTACCCGCTCTGTTTGAAGTCAGCGGGCCTCTGCCATGCGCTGCGTCAGTCTTCACGGCCGAGCTGGTTGCAATACACGGCTCAACACACGAGATTACGCAGCATGTCTGGTTCGGAGACAGATTGTGATTTATAGTGACTCACAAAGCACCCTGAGTGCTCTCGGGGCATTGAAATCTACGCATCCCTTGTTTCGCGATATTCGTGACGCCACGGTTTTGGCGAGCCGGGCAGATGTCGAGATTATTTCCTTCTGGGTTCCTGAACATGTAGGAATTGCTTGGAATGAACGTGGCGATGAGGGCAACTCTCTGCCCTGCTTGGCAAAGAAGATGGGAGACGGTTGAGGGGAACTTAAAGTTAAGTGCCATTGCGCCGCGACTGTTCCCATGGACCTACTCACCATTGCCCCGATGGCTTTAGCTCTGTTTCTGTCGTCTCCGAATTGGACACACTCGCGGGACGCACCGCCATTTGATAGAGCACTCGCCTGCGCCCTACTGTGAAGACTGCATTGTTCCCCAGACTGATCTGCACAATCTCGTTGAATGCCCCAGTCTGGGTGATGTTCACGCACGTTACCTGTCATTATACGTGGATGAGCAGGGTTGCTACCCCTTTTCTCTTGTCCCCGGGACAGATTCGTGAACACTCATTTGTGGACTTTATGACTTTTGGGAGTTGGCCGGCCTCCTCCCCTTTATTTAACTAGGTTTTTGTTGTTGTTTTCTTTGTAGGTCGCATGTTCTTGCGCCAGGGAGAGGCGTGCTCCCCCGACACCGGAGCTTGATTCCTTTCTGTTGCCCCCTTTCTTTTTTTGTTATTGTTGTTTTTTGTTTTATTTTGCATATTGTTATTTTAAAGTAGCCTACTACTAGGCTCTCGTGAGTATGGCGACTTCTGCCCAAGTAGGCAGTCGCCAGATGGGCTCCTAAAAAAAAACAAAATAAAACATGGCCTGACTTTGAGAGGAGCAACACCAAACTCTATCACCGATCAGCTACGGTACTTGAAGTTCAAGCAGAGGAGTGGAAGCGGTGGGTCCCCAGACTGGCCGAGGTGATGTCACCAAAACCGACCAACAAACAACTTAAGCCAAAACTCTATAGATTGGAAGAAATGTATCAGAAAGGGAGGGAAAAGATCGAGCAATCAGTGCCGGTTTAACCTAGTAGCACGTGCTATTGGCCCCGCGGGAATGTAAACAAAATAGTAATTATTCAGTTTTTGCCCTGGTAAACATGAAAATCGGCAGCGCGAACGATGGGACGCAAAATATTTCGTCCTTGTTCCAATATGTTTCACCTTTTGAGTAAATTCTTTGCCCTTAAGCTTACCTATTTCAATAACATGGGAGGTTAAGAGACTGTCTTGTATTTCTCCCATCTCGACTCCAACGATGAGTAGACGCACAAAACACTTAATACAAAATTTAAATTGTTCACTCAAAAATAAATTCATTAGAATATAATCTCCTTTCAATACTAAAATATAGTTCCATATCAATATCTAAAAATATGGTAAATATGTAGATTAGCGACTCGAACGATGGGACGTACTATTTCGTCCGTGTTCCGAAATGATTCACGTTTTGGGAGTACATTTAAGGGGAAGGCTCGTGTTGGGGTAAACACAATGGGGGAACCACACTACGATGATCCTGAGTTTCATTAAATTGGGGGGGTCTGGGGGCACAGCCCCCCAGTATATAATCCTAATTGTTTATAGACTAATATGCTAACGTTTACAGAAGTGAATGATTTAACTGAATCATGTCAGCGCCTTTAATCGTTTTACGGATTATAATGGGGGTGGGGGGCGGGGTCTGACGTCAGACGACTCAAATGCGCATGAATATTCCGGTAGGGGTGAACGAAAATATTGACCAAAAAAACACTTTTTCGGCCGAGTCGCTAATCTACATATTTACCAAAAATATATCAAAATTTATTTTGCTATTCATATATAACATTACTAATAACAATAAATAATCACAATTATCCAATCTTGACTTGAACAAGCCAATAGTTGCTGCATTTACTACTTCTTCTGGCAGTGAATTCCAACTATTAACTACTCTGGCACTAAAGGAGTGAGCTCTAGCTAAAGTTCTTCAATGACCTCTTTTCCTTAGTTAATAAGTATTTGAACGTGTGTTGGTCTCAGAGTACTCGAAGAAGAGCTTAGTCAATATAGGTTCGAGAAGTTTTCGTGAGATCCTTTGGACGTATCTGATTAGCTCCGCATAACGAATATTTCATTAACTAAATCTTTCTATATATATATTTGTAGTAATTACAGGTAGAAAGTAATATTCAAAATTTAAGTGATTATAGAATGGCTAGGAATGAGTTAAATAAGATTATAAAGAAGAACAAAAGGGTGTCAGAAATTAAATTAGCTCAGGATAGCAACAAAGATCCTAGAAAGTTCTTTAGTTACTATAAAATTAATGTCTGGCAAAGTTAAAATAGGGCCTATCAAATATGAAGGGGTTGTGAGAGAAACTGATGAAGAAATAGTTGGGTACTAAATGGTCATTTTGCATCAGTATTTACAAAGGAGAAACTAAATAGTCATGTATAGTACTCATGGGTCAGGGAAAGAGGTGTTTACTACCATTAGTGTGGATTGGAAAACGATAAAAGAACAAATAGGTGAGTTAGATACTACCAAGGCCTCCGGCCCTGATAATATTTAGGTAATTGTGAAGACTATGGGCAGATGCGACTCTAGTTTATTTTTTGGGCTACTTTTGATTGTTTTTCTGCTATCGCACTGGCCAATCACAGATCTGGATTCAGTTTCATAAATGACCAATCAGAAAGCTGTATTTGTTTCAAGGCTTTTTGTGCTTTTTATATTTATCAAAACTTGGTTTTTCTTATATTTTAGATGTTTTTCCCCCTTATTTCTTTTCATATATATCCTACCTACCCTATGCCTGACATTATTTAGTCTTTTTATTTACTTGTTACTTAATTTCCCATTGTTTAATGCTCGATTAAACCATATTTCGGTGTTGTTAAGGAAGTCTTACGTCTTAATTCTGACGAAAACAGTACTTTTTCATTTTTTCTGTTCCGTATTTATTTCTCTTCTTTGATTTTTTTAACAGGTTTTTTACGACCTTCATTTTTATTATTGTTCCAAATGGATGCGTTCAGTATTAGTGTTTTTATTACTATATATGTGTAGTTCAATAAACACAAATGGTCAATTTCAGTAAAAAAAAAAGTCAAGAAATTTCCGGGAACAATGCTCTACTTTTCCGTCCGCATCTCTCATATTTAAACGACCACCCACGCCGTTTCCCGCTCTTTTGTCAAAATTTCATTTTCGTGTTAATTTTGTTTGTTACCTATTCAACGTTTCGGTGCTATTTTAACCGACAACGAGAAATATGTTGCGTTTCTCGAAGCCCATGGGCCGTGTAGTGGAAGGGCAGTGGGTTTTAGGGGGTTCGAATGTGGAACAAAGAGAGTTTTCATTGTTTCGGTAGCAAATCGAAACCCTCCTCGCAGCGATAAAAAAGTGGATTTTGCCGGGCACGACAGTCATATCTGACGGATGGGCAGCCTATTCAAATTTGTCATCCAAAGGATACGAACATCTTACCGAATTCTGGCTTGCTGCCGGTAAACTCTACTGACCTGTCTGGCGTAAGTATTAACGATTATTTTGAGCGTGGGCTCGTTGTTGGGTACGGCTCGCCGCAGGGATAACACTGCGATGACCCTGAGTTTCAATCCTTTGGGGGGGGTCTGGGGGGAAGAGCCCCCCAGTATAAAAATGAAAATAGCCATAAAATTCTTCGATTTCATCTCTAAAAAAGTAACACCGGAAAGTAGCCCAAAATAGCCCAAAAAAACTAGGCCTACGATCTGCCCATAGTCTTCACAATTACCAATATTTATTCTAGGATACTTAAAGAAGGGGTAGAAAGTATCTCGATAGCTCTTGGAGAAGTTGTATACTAGGTCACTGGAATATGGAGAAATACCTGATGATTGGAAGAGAGTGAATGTAGTCCCCATTTTCAAGAAGGGTAGTAAAGAGGATCCAAATAACTTTAGACCGGTTAGCCTAACTCTTGTAGTCTGTAAATTTCTTAAGAAAATAATTAAAAAAGGGATTTGTCAACATCTAGAGAGGGAGGGTTTAATCAGCGATGCTCAGCATCGGTTTAGATCAGGTAGATCATGTTTGACTAATTTACTAGACTTTCTAGAGTTTGTAACAGATCAAGTAGATAAGGGAGAGAATGTAGATATAATTTACTTAGATTTTAGTAAAGCATTTGATAAGGTACCACATACGAGACTAGTTCATAAATTAAAAATAATTGGGATATTTGGGGATGTTTCAAATTGGATAGCTGAGTTGCTGAAAGACAGGAAGCAAAGGGTAGTGCTAAATGGTGTAAAGTCAGAGTGGAGGGATGTTATCAGTGGGGTTAGAACATAAGAACATAAGAAAAGAAGGAGACTGCAAAAGACCATTCATGGCCTACACTTGGCAGCTCCTGTAAAATAAAATGCATCCAGAGGATTATGTCCATTCATGCAACCGCAAAATATAATCTCCCCACTCCTTAGAAAAATATATACATATGTACATAAAAAAAGTCAGTCCCATCTAGCAGCTTCATCCATATATTTATCTAATCTATTCTTAAAACTACCCAGAGAGGAGGCTTCTATCACATGTCTAGTGAGCCTATTCCATTCATCTACCACACGATTTGTAAACCAATTCCTCCCAATCTCCTTCCTAAACCTATACTTATCAAGCTTAAACCCATTGCTACGTGTCCTGTCATGTTCACTAAGTATAAGAACCTTACCCAGATCCCCTTTATTATTTCCTTTTACCCATTTGAAGACTTCAATCAATTCCCCTCTGACTCTTCTCCTTTCCAATGTATGTAGATTTAGTTTTCTGAGCCTTTCACCATAAGGTAAGTTCCTTAGCCCACCAATCATCTTTGTCATCCTTCTCTGCACAGACTCAAGCAAATCAATATCCTTCCTATAATATGGTGACCAAAATTGTACTGCATAGTCTAGATGAGGCCTAACTAGCGCCAGATAGAGTTTTAGAATGACTTCAGCACTCTTATTGCTTACACTCCTCCTAATGAATCCCAATATCCTATTAGCTTTATTCTTAGCATTTAGGCATTGCTTTCTAGGACGAAGGTCTGAACTTACCAAAATACCCAAGTCCCTCTCACAATCGGTCCTCCCTAAAATTCTCCCATTTAATTTATAACTATTCAATGGATTATTTCTACCTATACTAAGTACACTACATTTGTCTATGTTAACATAAGAACATAAGAAAAGAAGGAGACTGCAAAAGACCATTCATGGCCTACACTTGGCAGCTCCTGTTCCATTCAACACACAAAAGATTTCTTACCAGAGAAAAGTCATCAACATTGTCACCCTTTACAGGAGTTCGTCAGATCTAATCTACAATATACATAAAATGCATCCAGAGGATTATGTCCATTCATGCAACCGCAAAATATAATCTTCCCACTCCTTAGAAAAATATATACATATGTACATAAAAAAAAGTCAGTCCCATCTAGCAGCTTCATCCATATATTTATCTAATCTATTCTTAAAACTACCCAGAGAGGAGGCTTCTATCACATGCCTAGTGAGCCTATTCCATCCATCTACCACACGATTTGTAAACCAATTCCTCCCAATCTCCTTCCTAAACCTATACTTATCAAGCTTAAACCCATTGCTACGTGTCCTGTCATGTTCACTAAGTATAAGAACCTTACCCAGATCCCCTTTATTATATCCTTTTACCCATTTGAAGACTTCAATCAATTCCCCTCTGACTCTTCTCCTTTCCAATGTATGTAGATTTAGTTTTCTGAGCCTTTCACCATAAGGTAAGTTCCTTAGCCCACCAATCATCTTTGCCATCCTTCTCTGCACAGACTCAAGCAAATCAATATCCTTCCTATAATATGGTGACCAAAATTGTACTGCATAGTCTAGATGAGGCCTAACTAGCGCCAGATAGAGTTTTAGAATGACTTCAGCACTCTTATTGCTTACACTCCTCCTAATGAATCCCAATATCCTATTAGCTTTATTCTTAGCATTTAGACATTGCTTTCTAGGACGAAGGTCTGAACTTACCAAAATACCCAAGTCTCTCTCACAATCAGTCCTCCCTAAAATTCTGCCATTTAATTTATAACTATTCAATGGATTATTTCTACCTATACTAAGTACACTACATTTGTCTATGTTAAACTTCATTTGCCATTTCTCGGCCCAATTGGACAGAATGGTTAATTCCTCCTGCATTACAACAGCATCAGAATCAGCCCTAATGGCCCTACCTAGCTTAGTATCATCAGCAAATTTACTCAGGTCACTACTTATACCTATGTCAAGATCATTAATATAAATTAAGAATAGCAAGGGACCCAAAACAGATCCTTGAGGAACTCCACTGCTAACACACCCCCACTCAGATTTAACTCCATCTATACTAACTCTTTGCTGTCTGTCACCAAGCCATGACTGAATCCACCTAAATATACTGCCATCGATCCCGTGTGCTTTAACTTTGCTCAGAAGTCGTAAGTGTGGCACTCGATCAAAAGCCTTACTAAAGTCCAAGTATAAAATATCATAGTTTTCATCATTATCTGCTGCTTCATACACCTTACTATAAAAAGACAGCAAATTAGTGAGACAGGATTTACCCTTACTAAAGCCATGCTGTGATTCTTTTATCAACTTATGTTTATCCAAGTGATCTATAATATTCCTTGCTATAATAGATTCCATCATTTTCCCTACCACTGATGTCAAACTTACTGGTCTGTAATTAGACATATTTGTTTTATCCCCTTTCTTAAATATAGGTATCACATTGGCTTTCTTCCATGCCACTGGCACAATGCCACTCTCCAATGATTTTCTAAAGATGCATGCTAGGGGCTCACTTAACACATCCTTACATTCTTTCAAAATTCTAGGAAAGAGCTCATCAGGACCGGGTGCTTTACTACTTTTGATTTTATCAATTTCCTTTGTCACTATCTCCTTTGTGATCAAGATATCCTTTAATTTCTCTTCATCATTACCCTGAAAGATCATTGACACCTCAGGTATATTTAGAGTATCCTCCTGTGTAAATACTGAGAGAAAAAAGTCATTTAGCATTCCAGCCATTGAGTCCCTATCACTCACTAATTGTCCATTGGAATCTATAAGTGGGCCTATTTTATCTCTAACCTTAGTTTTGTATAATTGATAAAAACTTTTAGGATCTTCCTTTGCCCTATTTGCCACTTTAATTTCATAATTTCTCCTTGCTACTCTAACTAACTTTTTAACATCTCTTGCTAGTTCATTATATCTCTGCCTTAAGTGATCCTCTCCATTTTTTATTTTCCTATAAATGCCCTTTTTAATGCCAATATAATGCTTAATTTTATCTGTCGATCCATTTTGGGTCATTATTTTTAGTCCTAATCTCCTTATATGGAATGTTAATCATCTGACCTGTAATTAATTGCTCAATTATTCTTTCATACTCCTCTTCAATTGTAATCTCTTCCTCCTGGTGATTATTGTCTCCACTAACTGATATCATTGAATCTATTCCTGAATTGATTTCATTGCCTGGTTTCTGTACAACTGCCTCCAGGTAAGTCCTGAGCCCATTATAATTTGCTCTTCTAAAGTCAGGAATTTTAACATTGTTCATGCTACTATCAATACCATTCCATTTCATCTTGAATCTAATTTCACAATGGTCACTATTACCCAAATTTCCTCCAATCTCAGTATCCTTAATAACTTCTTCCCTATTTGTCAGAACTAAATCCAGTATATTATTACCTCTAGTGGGTTCGTTAATAATCTGCCTCAGAAAATTATCTTGGACAACATTCAAAAATTCCTCAGCCTCCTGATCACCCACAAGAGCTTCCCAGTCTATATTTCTGTAATTAAAATCGCCCATTATACACACATGCTTACTTCTACATGCCCGTTCAATCTCCTGCCAAAGAAGATTTGAAGCTTCCTTACTAAGATTTGGTGGTCTGTATAATAATCCTAAGACAAGCTTGTTTTTACCTTCCTTTACATTTAGCCATAATGACTCTGTGTTATCATCTAATTTAATTGTACTGTTTACACAACACTGGAGATTATCTTTAATATAAATAATAACCCCTCCTCCTCTCTTCCTATTCCTATCTGTATGGAACATGTTAAAGCCCTCAATCTCAACCTCAGGTTTAAAGTGATTACCTGCCAAATCAAGCCATGACTCTGTTATCGCAATTATATCAAAATTCTCTTCACTTGCTAACGCTCTTAAGAGATCTATCTTATTCCTTATACTCCGACTATTTGTGTAGTATATTTTTAAGGTTTTTTTATTATTCCCATCTTCATTGCATCGTGCTTTTCTATTCCTAGTTATCTGCTCATTCACTTGTGCATTAGTCCCCCTATAACGCATCAGTATGCCCTCTCCCTTAGCTATTCCTCTATCTCTGCATCCCTTCCATTTCCTACACCTGCCCTCTATTACTGTTATTCCCTTACCTCTAACAGCTTCTAGTTTCCCACCCGTAAGGACCTAATCACACTATCCAGCTCCCCCCATAGAACCTCAACACCTGCCCGACTAAGATGGAGCCCATCCATCGCATACAACCTCCTATTCCCGTAAAACCCTCCCCAGACATCTACAAACACCAATCCTAACTCCTCACACAGTCCTTTCACAAATTCATTCAAACCAATTGCACGCGACAACCATTCTACCCCCACATCCAATCTCGGAAGCACACCAGAAACAACACCTTTTACCCTGCTTTTACTCATCCTTTCAACTAACCTTTTATACTGCTCACGTAACTCACATGTACCCACCTTCTTTACATCATTCACTCCCACATGTGTAATCACAACTGCATCCCTCTCACACCCAGAAACCAGCCTATCATACCTCTCACAAACATCACTTACACTAGCACCCGGCAGACAAACTCTCATTCCCTTCCACTTGCTATCACTCAACTTCCTATCTAAATACCTAATCTGAGAGTCACCCATCACTAGCACCTCAGTCATTCTCCTATTCTGTCTTGGCCTAACATTACCCTCCCTCCTGTTCTCAGTCACGCTACCACCCATCCTGCTTTCATCCACAATCACACCAGGCAAATCACTTTCACACTCTTCCTCTCTCAGGACATTGAATCTGTTAGTCAACCTAACAGGTTCTATGTCCCTCTCATTCACACACCTAACCTGTCCTAACTTATCTATCCTATCCATTTTCACCCACCATTCATCATCACTCACAACTTCCACACTGTTCCCAGTCCTAGCCCTCTCTTCCACCCTCTTAGCACTAATCTCACCCTTCAATCGCACACTTGCATCTCTTCTCACCTCAAACACCAAATCATTCAACCTCTTACATTCCCCACTCAACCTCCTAACCTCCCCTTCCAGAAAACACACACGGCATTCAGTTACATTCACTCTCCTTTCAACTCCACATGCATCACACACCACATACACACTACTTTCAAACGGCATGCTCTCACCATCTATACAAAAAGCCATACTCTCAGAAATTAACTAATGAAAAAGTTAACACTCACCCCAAAAAAAATTCTTGCTCAGGATTGCTGCCACTTATCTTCCCCAAAAGTATTAATCACTAATGTATTTATTATACAGTGATTGATGTATTAAATAAATACAAGAAAAATTACACACCCAAATCAGTATTATATCCCAATCTTACAATGAGGATCAGGAGCTCCTGTAAGACAACCTTCCAGAACAAAGCCAGACAGCCAAACTTCATTTGCCATTTCTCGGCCCAATTGGACAGAATGGTCAATTCCTCCTGCATTACAACAGCATCAGAATCAGCCCTAATGGCCCTACCTAGCTTAGTATCATCAGCAAATTTACTCAGGTCACTACTTATACCTATGCCAAGATCATTAATATAAATTAAGAATAGCAAGGGACCCAAAACAGATCCTTGCGGAACTCCACTGCTAACACACCCCCACTCAGATTTAACTCCATCTATACTAACTCTTTGCTGTCTGTCACCAAGCCATGACTGAATCCACCTAAATATACTGCCATCGATCCCATGTGCTTTAACTTTGCTCAGAAGCCGTAAGTGTGGCACTCGATCAAAAGCCTTACTAAAGTCCAAGTATAAAATATCATAGTTTTCATCATTATCTGCTGCTTCATACACCTTACTATAAAAAGACAGCAAATTAGTGAGACAGGATTTACCCTTACTAAAGCCATGCTGTGATTCTTTTATCAACTTATGCTTATCCAAGTGATCTCTAATATTCCTTGCTATAATAGATTCCATCATTTTTCCCTACCACTGATGTCAAACTTACTGGTCTGTAATTAGACATATTTGTTTTATCTCCTTTCTTAAATATAGGTATTACATTGGCTTTCTTCCATGCCACTGGCACAATGCCACTCTCCAATGATTTTCTAAAGATGCATGCTAGGGGCTCACTTAACACATCCTTACATTCTTTCAAAATTCTAGGAAAGAGCTCATCAGGACCGGGTGCTTTACTACTTTTGATTTTATCAATTTCCTTTGTCACTATCTCCTTTGTGATCAAGATATCCTTTAATTTCTCTTCATCATTACCCCGAAAGATCATTGACACCTCAGGTATATTTAGAGTATCCTCCTGTGTAAATACTGAGAGAAAAAAGTCATTTAGCATTCCAGCCATTGAGTCCCTATCACTCACTAATTGTCCATTGGAATCTATAAGTGGGCCTATTTTATCTCTAACCTTAGTTTTGTATAATTGATAAAAACTTTTAGGATCTTCCTTTGCCCTATTTGCCACTTTAATTTCATAATTTCTCCTTGCTACTCTAACTAACTTTTTAACATCTCTTGCTAGTTCATTATATCTCTGCCTTAAGTGATCCTCTCCATTTTTTATTTTCCTATAAATGCCCTTTTTAATGCCAATATAATGCTTAATTTTATCTGTCATCCATTTTGGGTCATTATTTTTAGTCCTAATCTCCTTATATGGAATGTTAATCATCTGACCTGTAATTAATTGCTCAATTATTCTTTCATACTCCTCTCAAAGTGTAATCTCTTCCTCTTGGTGATTATTGTCTCCACTACCTGATATCATTGAATCTATTCCTGAATTGATTTCATTGCCTGGTTTCTGTACAACTGCCTCCAGGTAAGTCCTTAGCCCATTATAATTTGCTCTTCTAAAGTCAGGAATTTTAACATTGTTCATGCTACTATCAATACCATTCCATTTCATCTTGAATCTAATTTCACAATGGTCACTATTACCCAAATTTCCTCCAATCTCGGTATCCTTAATAACTTCTTCCCTATTTGTCAGAACTCAATCCAGTATATTATTACCTCTAGTGGGTTCGTTAATAATCTGCCTCAGAAAATTATCTTGGACAACATTCAAAAATTCCTCAGCCTCCTGATCACCCACAAGAGCTTCCCAGTCTATATTTCTGTAATTAAAATCGCCCATTATACACACATGCTTACTTAACATAACATAATAACACGGATGACAAAAGCCACAAGGGCCTATCAAAGGTCATCCGCCTCCGTCAAAACCCACCCACAAAAAGCACCATCACCAGGGGAAGACAAAATCAAAGTCCCCCACAATATAATATAACGGATGACAAAAGCCACAAGGGCTCATCATAGGTCATCCGAGTCAAGCGGCCTCTTTTTCAAGGCACCCAAACTCCCAGGAAAACTACATCCAGAGGATTGCATCCAGAAACAAGGGTATCACCAATCAAGGCTTGTCAAGAACTAAATCATGCAGCTATAGATATATACAAACAATATTAATATATACAAAACTTAGGAACCATCACAACCTTCCCTTCCCATAAACTCATCCAACCTACTCTTAAATACATTTAGATTTGGACTACCTACTACCCTCTGCGGCAATTTGTTCCAGAAGTCTACCACTCTATTGGTGAAAAAATATTTTCTTAAATCCAACCTACACCCTTGCTTTTTAATTTTCAAGTGGTGACCTCTAGTCCGATTTCCATCATCTAACTCAAAAAACTTGCTAACATCCAATTTATCTATACCGGAAAAAATTTTAAACAGCTCAATCATATCCCCTCTCACACACCTCCTTTCGAACGAGAACATATTTAATACCCTCAGTCTATCTTCATATTCAAGGTGCCTCAGGGAAGGAATAATCTTTGTTGCCCTCCTTTGCACTGACTCAAGAAGGTTAATATCGTGTCTAAAATGTGGGGACCATGCCTGTATACAGTACTCTAGATGTGGCCTAACATAAGAGTTATAGAGTTTAAGAATAACCTCCTTACTTTTGTAACTGACATTTCTCTTAATGAAACCCAGCACTCTATTTGCCCTATTTCTTGCTTCAATACACTGCTTAGAAAACCTTAATGACTTATCTATTACTACTCCTAGATCTTTCTCATCCTCTACTGAGCTCAGCCAATGCCCATCCATTTCATAGTTAAATTCTCTATTATCTTTTCCCATGTTAATAACTTTGCATTTATCAAGGTTGAAAGTCATTTGCCACTTATGTGCCCAGGATAACAATTTATTTAAGTCCCCCTGCACTTTAAAATTATCATCAATATCTTTAACTACAGCTGCTAATTTGGTATCATCCGCAAAAATTGACACTTTATTATTAACTGCCTCCCCAAGATCGTTTATATAGATGACAAATAATAATGGACCGAGAACTGATCCCTGAGGAACCCCACTGATAACATCCCTCCACTCTGACTTTACACCATTTAGCACTACCCTTTGCTTCCTGTCTTTCAGCCACTCAGCTATCCAATTTGAAACACCCCCACATATCCCAATCATTTTTAATTTATGAACTAGTCTCCTGTGTGGTACCTTATCAAATGCTTTACTAAAATCTAAGTAAATTATATCTACATTCTCTCCCTTATCTACTTGATCTGTTACAAACTCCAGAAAGTCTAGTAAGTTAGTCAAACATGATCTACCTGATCTAAACCGATGCTGAGCATCGCTGATTAACCCCTCCCTCTCTAGATGTTGGCAAATCCCTTTTTTAACTATTTTCTCAAGAATTTTACAGACTACAGGAGTTAGGCTAACCGGTCTAAAGTTATTTGGATCTTCTTTACTACCCTTCTTGAAAATGGGGACTACATTCGCTCTCTTCCAATCATCGGGTATTTCTCCATATTCCAATGACCTAGTATATAACTTGTCCAGAGCTATTGAGATACTTTCTACCCCTTCTTTAAGTATCCTAGAATGAATATTATCAGGGCCGGAGGCCTTGGTAGTATCTAAATCAACTATTAGTCCTTTTATCATCCTCCGATCCACATAAATGTTAGTAAACACCTCTTTTCCTGACCTATGAGTACTATACATAGGACTATTTAGTTTCTCTTTTGTAAATACTGATGCAAAATGACCATTTAGTACCTCAACTATTTCCTCATCAGTTTCTCTCACAAACCCTTCATATTTGATAGGTCCTATTTTAACTCTGCCACACTTGTTATTAATTTTATAGTAACTAAAGAACTTTCTAGGATCTTTGTTGCTATCCTGAGCTAATTTAATTTCTGACACCCTTTTGTTCTTCTTTATAATCTTATTTAACTCATTCCTAGCCATTCTATAATCACTTAAATTTTGAATATTATTTTCTACCTGTAATTTTTTATATGCCCTTTTCTTCTCTGAAATTTTTCTAGCTATCTCCTGATTCCACCATAATGGTTTCCTACTTTTGTTCCTAATGGCCTTCATTGGGATACATTGTTCTTGGACTACATTTATTATATGCTTGAAAGTATCCCACATCCCATAAGCATTTTTACCTCTGAATTCTATATCCCAGTCTACCAAATTTAGCAAGCTTCGAAGTTTTACATAATCTCCCTTATGAAAATTTGGAACTTTTTCAGCATTCTCAGTTATTTTACCCTTCTCAATTCCCAAGTTAAAACGAACTATCTGATGGTCACTATTTCCCAATGCTTCCCCAACAGTCAATTCTTGAACTAAATGATCACTGTTAGAAAGTACTAAATCTAATATATTGTCCCCCCTCGTTGAATCGTTAACAAATTGATTCAAAAAATTATCCTCAAAGCATTCTATGAACCTGCCACTTGTTCTATCCCTACCTATCATATTTTCCCAGTCCACAGAGTTTAAGTTGAAGTCCCCAATAATAACTGCATCTGTTTCACATCCCTTACTTATTTCCCTTATCATTAGTTCATCTATATCATCAGTCTGCCCAGGTGGCCTGTAAAAAGCTCCCAAATGCACCATTCTATTTTTACTGAACCTAATATCTATCCAAAGTGACTCAACTCCATCCTGCTTTATTGAAGTATTTAAACTTGAAACAATGTTGTTTTTTATATAGATAATTATTCCTCCACCAATCCTACCTGTCCTTTGACTAATGTACATATTATAGCCCTGAAAATCAAATTCACTTATAGTGTCACTAAATTCTATTTCATTAACCCATGATTCAGTAACGCATAATATATCTATATTTTCATTGCTAATATAACTAAATAGCTCATCCTTCTTGTTTCTAAGACTACGAGCATTTGTTTAGAAACAATTTAACCCCCCTATCCCTGAAGCACCTCTTGAAACTTGAATGACCTCACCTCTATCGCCTTGGAACCTATTTCTGTTATCTGCCAAGTCCATTCTACTTTCAGTACTATAATGTCCTCTCATAATTCCCTGACCACTATTAGTATCTAGTTTCCCGCCCGCAAAGACCTAATAACACGATCATACTCCTCCCACAACACATCTACCCCCCTCCTACTCAAATGCAGTCCATCCATCGCATACATTTCTTTCATTCCAACAAACCTATCCCACACATCCACAAACATGACACCTCGATCAAAAGCCTTACTAAAGTCCAAGTATAAAATATCATAGTTTTCATCATTATCTGCTGCTTCATACACCTTACTATAAAAAGACAGCAAATTAGTGAGACAGGATTTACCCTTACTAAAGCCATGCTGTGATTCTTTTATCAACTTATGCTTATCCAAGTGATCTCTAATATTCCTTGCTATAATAGATTCCATCATTTTTCCCTACCACTGATGTCAAACTTACTGGTCTGTAATTAGACATATTTGTTTTATCTCCTTTCTTAAATATAGGTATTACATTGGCTTTCTTCCATGCCACTGGCACAATGCCACTCTCCAATGATTTTCTAAAGATGCATGCTAGGGGCTCACTTAACACATCCTTACATTCTTTCAAAATTCTAGGAAAGAGCTCATCAGGACCGGGTGCTTTACTACTTTTGATTTTATCAATTTCCTTTGTCACTATCTCCTTTGTGATCAAGATATCCTTTAATTTCTCTTCATCATTACCCCGAAAGATCATTGACACCTCAGGTATATTTAGAGTATCCTCCTGTGTAAATACTGAGAGAAAAAAGTCATTTAGCATTCCAGCCATTGAGTCCCTATCACTCACTAATTGTCCATTGGAATCTATAAGTGGGCCTATTTTATCTCTAACCTTAGTTTTGTATAATTGATAAAAACTTTTAGGATCTTCCTTTGCCCTATTTGCCACTTTAATTTCATAATTTCTCCTTGCTACTCTAACTAACTTTTTAACATCTCTTGCTAGTTCATTATATCTCTGCCTTAAGTGATCCTCTCCATTTTTTATTTTCCTATAAATGCCCTTTTTAATGCCAATATAATGCTTAATTTTATCTGTCATCCATTTTGGGTCATTATTTTTAGTCCTAATCTCCTTATATGGAATGTTAATCATCTGACCTGTAATTAATTGCTCAATTATTCTTTCATACTCCTCTCAAAGTGTAATCTCTTCCTCTTGGTGATTATTGTCTCCACTAACTGATATCATTGAATCTATTCCTGAATTGATTTCATTGCCTGGTTTCTGTACAACTGCCTCCAGGTAAGTCCTTAGCCCATTATAATTTGCTCTTCTAAAGTCAGGAATTTTAACATTGTTCATGCTACTATCAATACCATTCCATTTCATCTTGAATCTAATTTCACAATGGTCACTATTACCCAAATTTCCTCCAATCTCAGTATCCTTAATAACTTCTTCCCTATTTGTCAGAACTAAATCCAGTATACTATTACCTCTAGTGGGTTCGTTAATAATCTGCCTCAGAAAATTATCTTGGACAACATTCAAAAATTCCTCAGCCTCCTGATCACCCACAAGAGCTTCCCAGTCTATATTTCTGTAATTAAAATCGCCCATTATACACACATGCTTACTTCTACATGCCCGTTCAATCTCCTGCCACAGAATATTTGAAGCTTCCTTAATAAGATTTGGTGGTCTGTATAATAATCCTATGACAAGCTTGTTTTTACCTTCTTTTACATTTAGCCATAATGACTCTGTGTTATCATCTAATTCAGGGATCAGTTCTCAGTCTATTATTATTTGTCATCTATATAAACGATCTTGGGGAGGCAGTTAATAATAAAGTGTCAATTTTTGTGGATGATACCAAATTAGCAGCTGTAGTTAAAGATATTGATGATAATTTTAAAGTGCAGGGGGATTTAAATAAATTGTTATCCTGGGCACATAAGTGGCAAATGAATTTCAACCTTGATAAGTGCAAAGTTATTAACATGGGAAAAGATAATAGAGAATTTAACTATGAAATGGATGGACATTGGCTGAGCTCAGTAGAGGATGAGAAAGATCTAGGAGTAGTAATAGATAAGTCATTAAGGTTGGTAAATATGTAGATTATCGGCCCGGCTGATAAACCGTAGTTTTTTCGCCCGTGTTCCAAAATGTTTCACGTTTTTGGAGTACATTTAAGGGGACGGCTCCTGTGGGGGTAAGCACAAGGGGGGGACCACACTACGATGACCCTGAGTTTCATTAAATTGGGGGGGGGTCTGGGGGGCACAGCCCCCCCATATATAATCCTCATTGTTATAATGTTCTGCCGTTTACAGAGGTGAATGCTTTAACTACATCATGTCAGCATAGGTAATCGTTTTGCGAATTATAGGGGGGGGGGGTATGACATAAGAAATGCTTGATATCAATTTTTCTTTCCTACTAAATAGATTTTTATTATCCTCATTCGGAGTCATTTTTATTTTTCAATATATTTTTCCCCATTTTACTATTTTTGTTACCTTCTTTTATACATTTAAATGTAATTGGCTAGATCATTTCAAAGAACTACTTGTTTTTTAGCAGTTTGGGTGTCAAATATTCCCCTTTTACGCAGTTTGAAAATAATCATCAAATTGTGAATTTTGTCCGTAGGCTATGGCGGAATTATTAACCCTAGTTTCTGATAAAGATAAATTAAACACCTTTTTGGATGTGTATAATTTAGTGCGAATTAAAATTGAATGCGACATTTGTGGCCAAGCATTAGATGTGAACCCTAACTTCGAATTTAGATGATCAAAAATAAAATGTGATTCAAGTCAGCTAGATTTCGAATAGGGCGCAGATGCGCAAAATAAATAAGCTTTCCTCTTCGCTATTTCAGAAGTATAACCACAGCATTTAAGTACGGGAAACAAAGTGTTTCGTTTGGTTATTTTTGGGCAATTTGGTAACTAAAATGGCCTACGTTAACAGCATTTTCGGTGGGTCTAATTTTGAGATTTAAAAAAAAAAAATGGCACCTAGCATTCGAACAAAACTCAAACGCGCATGAATATTCAAACACGGGTGAACGATAACGCGCACGAAGATTCAAACACGGGTGAACGATAATATTTACACAAAATATTTTTTTCAGGCCGAGCCGATAATCTACATATTTACCTTAAGGATTTCTAAGCAGTGTATTGAAGCAAGAAATAGGGCAAATAGAGTGCTGGGTTTCATTAAGAGAAATGTCAGTTACAAAAGTAAGGTTATTCTTAAACTCTATAACTCTTATGTTAGGCCACATCTAGAATACTGTATACAGGCATGGTCCCCACATTTTAGACACGATATTAACCTTCTCAAGTCAGTGCAATGGAGGGCAACAAAGATTATTCCTTCCCTGAGGCACCTTGAATATATAGATAGACTGAGGGTATTAAATATGTTCTCGTTCAAAAGGAGGTGTGTGAGAGGGGATATGATTGAGCTCTTTAAAATTTTTTCCGGGATAGATAAATTGGATGTTAGCAAGTTTTTTGAGTTAGATGATGGATCTCGGACTAGAGGTCACCACTTGAAAATTAAAATGCAAGGGTGTAAGTTGGATTTAAGAAAATATTTTTTCACCAATAGAGTGGTAGACTTCTGGAACAAATTGCCGCCGAGGGTAGTAGGTAGTCCAAATCTAAATGTATTTAAGAGTAGGTTGGATGAGTTTATGGGGAGGGAAGGTTGTGATGGTTCCTAAGTTTTGTATATATTAATATTGTTTGTATATATCTATAGCTGCATGATTTAGTTCTTGACAAGCCTTGATTGGTAATACCCTTGTTTCTGGATGCAATCTTCTGGATGTAGTTTTCCTGGGGGTTTGGGTGCCTTAAAAAAGAGGCCGTTTGACTCGGATGACCTATGATGGGCCCTTGTGGCTTTTGTCATCTGTTATATTATATTGTGGGGGACTTTGATTTTGTTTTCCCCTGGTGATGGTGCTTTTTGTGGGTGGGTTTTGACGGATGCGGATGACCTTTGATAAACCCTTTTGGCTTTTGTCATCTGTGAAATTATGTTGTGTTATGGAGCTTATACAGGCCTACTGATTTACGGTAGGTCTTTTGAAATGGAGGATGACCCCGATGGGTCTCCTCCTATAATATAAATCTTCCATTCAAATACTTAATAGTACCTGTAAAAGAAGATGATAAATTTAATGACAAGCCCCTTCAATTTAGCATTGCCCTTAAAAACAGTAATTTACTTAATGATATCCAACATCATGATGTAACTTTTACTGGTTGCACAAAAAATTGCCTTATTAGTACCAGTACTAAGATTAAAGATATCTTCTTAGATAGGGCAGCGTCCTTGCTAGGTGAGTGGAAAGTAACTTGTAAATTACTATCAGATCTTCCAAAATCCTTTGGGGTTATTGGCCCAATTGCTCTAAATGAGAATGTAGTGGAAATAAAGAATGAATTAATATCTAAAGACTACCCTATACTATCAATGTCTCGTATCAATAAAAGAATAAAAAAGATAACACTCCAACACAATTTATTAAAATTGACTTCTCAGTTGAAAATAAGCCAACTATAATTAAAATACTGTATACAAATTTCCATGTAAATGATTATACTCCACTACCGATACAATGCTTCAGATGTCAAAAATATGGACATACATTTAATTCCTGTCGATCAAGAGCAAAATGTCTAATATGTAGCAATGACTACTCTGCTAAAGACTGCCCAAGAGTCACTTTTAAATGCACTTAAACCATGTATCAACCTTCAAAGGATGCAAAGTATACCAGGAAGCTAAGAAAGTTGAAATCGTAGCAAAAAAGTTAAATATTAGTTATGAAAGTGCTAAAACACAAATAAAAGAAAACAATAATAAACCTTATAATATAAACTCTTATCTATCCTCTACTTCCAAGGAAACTGCTGCAATTATTCAAAACCTCCAAGAAGTTAACCAAGCTAAAAAATATGTCTAATTACAGACCAGTAAGTTTTACATCAGTGGTAGGGAAAATGATGGAATCTATTATAGCAAGGAATATTAGAGATCACTTGGATAAGCATAAGTTGATAAAAGAATCACAGCATGGCTTTAGTAAGGGTAAATCCTGTCTGACTAATTTGCTGTCTTTTTATAGTAAGGTGTATGAAGCAGCAGATAATGATGAAAACTATGATATTTTATACTTGGACTTTAGTAAGGCTTTTGATCGAGTGCCACACTTATGGCTTCTGAGCAAAGTTAAAGCACACAGGATCGATGGCAGTATATTTAGGTGGACTCAGTCGTTGGCTTGGTGACAGACACAAAAGAGTTAGTATAGATGGAGTTAAATCTGAGTGGGGGTGTGTTAGCAGTGGAGTTCTGCAAGGATCTGTTTTGGGTCCCTTGCTATTCTTAATTTATATTAATGATCTTGACATAGGTATAAGTAGTGACCTGAGTAAATTTGCTGATGATACTAAGCTAGGTAGGGCCATTAGGGCTGAGTCTGATGCTGTTGTAATGCAGGAGGAATTGACCATTCTGTCCAATTGGGCCGAGAAATGGCAAATGAAGTTTAACATGACAATTGTAGTGTACTTAGTATAGGTAGAAATAATCCATTGAATAGTTATAAATTAAATGGGAGAATTTTAGGGAGGACTGATTGTGAGAGGGACTTGGGTATTTTGGTAAGTTCAGACCTTTGTCCTAGAAAGCTATGCCTAAATGCTAAGAATAAAGCTAATAGGATATTGGGATTCATTAGGAGGAGTGTAAGCAATAAGAGTGCTGAAGTCATTCTAAAACTGTATCTGGCACTAGTTGGGCCTCATCTAGACTATGCAGTACAATTTTGGTCACCATATTATAGGAAGGATATTGATTTGCTTGAGTCTGTGCAGAGAAGGATGACAAAGATGATTGGTGGGCTAAGGAACTTACCTTATGGTGAAAGGCTCAGAAAACTAAATCTACATACATTGGAAAGGAGAAGTTAGAGGGGAATTGATTGAAGTCTTCAAATGGGTAAAAGGATATAATAAAGGGGATCTGGGTAAGGTTCTTATACTTAGTGAACATGACAGGACACGTAGCAATGGGTTTAAGCTTGATAAGTATAGGTTTAGGAAGGAGATTGGAAGGAATTGGTTTACAAATCGTGTGGTAGCTGAATGGAATAGGCTCACTAGACATGTGATAGAAGCCTCCTCTCTGGGTAGTTTTAAGAATAGATTAGATAAATATATGGATGAAGCTGCTAGATGGGACTGACTTTTTTTATGTACATATGTATATATTTTTCTAAGGAGTGGGGAGATTATATTTTGCGGTTGCATGAATGGACATAATCCTCTGGATGCATTTTATGTATATTGTAGATTAGATCTGACGAACTCCTGTAAAGGGTGACAATGTTGATGACTTTTCTCTGGTAAGAAATCTTTTGTGTGTTGACTGGAACAGGAGCTGCCAAGTGTAGGCCATGAATGGTCTTTTGCAGTCTCCTTCTTTTCTTATGTAATAAACTTGGCATAGACCACTTCATATATAGGGAATCCTATATCAGTAATACACCACCTTGGGAAAACATGAAATTACCGATACAATCGAATTTACCAATAACTTACCCAAAATCAATGGTTGCGAAAGTTAAAGCGGATAACGTAGGAATAATTGGCATTTTACCCCGACTAAAATCCACGTTGCGTCTGCAGTCCCGTGCTATATATACAAACGAGTGCCTTAAGCGCTTGTGTCGCGATACTGGAGTTAGCTTCTTTAACGTTTGGGATAAATTCAAAGACCAACCTTCACTTTATCAAACGGACGGAATTCATTTAAGCGATGTGGGAAACAGTCGGCTGGGTAGGATTTTAGACCAGTCAGTACGTAGCATATTAAGTAGGAGAGTTGCGGGGCCACGTGATGCCCATGCCACAGACCGTTCCTCGCTTGAAGGGGCAATGAGTATTGGGGAGCAGGGAAACGGAACAGATTCGCGTGTGATAGAGGAGTCCACCTAAAGCGCAAATTGAAATGTATATATTCAAATGTTCGTAGCTTAAAAAATAAACTTGCCGAAATAAAAGCCGTAATTCTAGAGGGAGACTACGATCTCGTATTCTTAAGCGAGACTTGGATAGATACACATTCGGGGATCAGTGTTTGCGAATTTGATATACCAGGTTATAAAATTCATTATACAAATAGACAAACTGGTAGAGGAGGGGGCGTATTAGTGTATATAAAAGATGACTTAAACGCTATAACGATCGACTCGTCTACGGCAGATATGAGAAGTGAGGCCTTATTAATCCAATTATGTTGTAATGCAAAATATAAAATTAATTTAGCCGTCATATATCGTCCTCCATCGCAAATAGAAAGAGAAGATGCTGCACTCTTTGATATGCTTTCATCTTGAGTTAGAAAAGGAACCACATTAGTCTGCGGCGATTTTAACTATCCAAACGTTAATTATAGTAACCTAACGTCAAATAAAGCTGGGGAGAGACTACTAAACTTTATTCTGGAGAATTTCCTCGTTCAAAAAGTGGAGGAACCAACTCGTGATAATAATATCCTCGATTTAATCATGGCGACTGACGAGTCACTGGTAGAAAATGTTTGTGTAGGAGAGCATTTAGCCTCGAGTGACCATAATGCGATTAGATTCGTGGTTAACACGTGTGTAGATGTAAAAATTAGTACACAGCTCATGCCACGTTTTGGTAGCTGTGATTTTGATACTTTTCGCGAAAGGATTAAGGATGTAGACTGGGGAATGCGCTTCGAGAATAGGTCGGTAGGAGAAATGTACACTGAGCTTCGGCGTACACTCCTTAGTGTAAATTTCGACTTAGTAAAGTATGTGCGCCGTAAGAGCGGGAAGTCGATGAGAGCGCCGTGGGTTAGCCCACTAATATTAAGCTTAATTAAGGACCGAAATAGAAAATTTCAAATACATAAGAACAACGAGTCATTTATAAGTCAGCAAAATTACATAGATTCTCGAAGAGAAGTTAAACGGGCGGTTAGAGATGCGAAGCGGAAATATGAAATAAAAATGGCGAAGGATTCAAAGAAGGAACCGAAACGGTTTTACGGCTATGTAAACAGTAGGAAACCCTTAAAAGGTTCAATAGGGCCGATTAAAGACAAAGATGGTCGTTTGACGGAAATTCCGGCGGAAATGTCTAAAATTTTAAATGAACATTTCACAAGCGTCTTTACTATACGAGTGTCCTAATTGTTCTGCACAGCTCAGAATGAAAAAAAATTGGGTGTTTTGGTGCGATAAATCATATATTGATGCTGATAGCAAAATTTCCTGACGTTAAAGAGCGATTCCATGAATTCTGGCTTGCTGACAATAAACGATAAATTACGCAGCATGCTAAATCAGATTAGGTGGGATATAGAATTCCATGGAAAGAATACTTATGAGATGTGGGATATTTTTAAGACTATATATTCTAAATTTACATATATATGGTACAGTATTTTTTAATTAATTTTTTTAACCCCTTGAGCAATGCGAAGTTTGAATAGCTTAAATTTTTTTTTTTTTTTTTTCCAATAAAAGGAATATTTATTATAAACCTTAAAAAATATAGTATAAATCATTTGCCCCCCCCCCCAAAAAAAAAAAAACCAAAGTAATAAAGTAGTTCTTCAAAAATCAGCAGATCAGGTTAATTGGGATAGGTGGTCCTTGTCTTCGTGTCTCCCGGCCAACAGCACGCATAGCGCATTGCCGCGAAGGATGGCCATGCCAATCCTTTGCTTCAGCCACAAGGTCTCGCGTGGCTCGCCGGTCTCCGCCCTGATACGCCGACCCAGTTCCTCGATGGTCTTGAGAGTCGAGGGGCCGGCTACGCATGATGTTTCAAATGCGAGGGGTTCGAAGTGGTACGTCTGCGAAAGGGCTGCGTATTTCCGTCGTTTGGTTTCCTCCGCCGCGCCGGCCGCCGATGATGGTGCTTGTGCCGACTTGATGGTGTTGCACGGGGCGAAGGTATCCACGCAGGTGGCATCCCATACCAGACTTCGCCCTTGGGCGTAGGGGAAGGTAGTCATCCCATCCGGGCGCTTTCCGTCGCCTCTGTCGAGTCCAGGCGGCTCCAAGATGGAGTGGAGTCCTGCGCTGGTCAAGGCACGCCTGATAACGTCGTTGATTCCTGCATGTCGCGGAAACCGACCAGCGCTTTTACGACAGGAGAGGGGGTGGTGCGCCAAAGTGTCTACTTCTGCTCCGCAGCGACAAAGATGGCGTTGGCAGACTGGCGCTCCGATCCTCTGAGCGACGGCGATGCGAAGAGTGTTCGCGTCCAGGTGGGTCCCCAGGGACGGGATGGGGATGGCATGGAGCCATAGGCCCGACTCCGGACGAGTGGCGGCCTTGAATCTTGCAAGCTCTACTTGATTGGCTCGCCCAGGGTGCGCTCGGCGGTGATGGTGTCCCACTCCTTTTGCTTGGTCCTTCCACTTTCTTTTGGTTCATTTACTATTGAAGATTCGTCCCAATTAGGATCGTTAGTTGAAGAAGTAGATAATAGTGATATTTGCATATCCGATATAACGGTTAATGAAGTGGAAATTCTTAAATATATTAACCTGATGAAAAAGTCGAAATCACCCGGGCCCGATGGCGTTTACCCCACTCATTTAAAGGAACTTAAGAATGAGCTTGCGAAGCCGTTGCGTGCAATTTTCAATCGCTCATTAGAAGATGGCGTAGTCCCTGTAGACTTCAAGCGTGCAAACGTTACACCAATATTTAAGAATGGGAATAGATACGAAGCAACGAATTTTCGTCCTATTAGTCTAACTTCGGTAGTTGGAAAGCTTTTAGAATCGGTAATTAGAGATAGAATAGTGTGCCACCTCGAGGTAAATAATCTGATTTAAAGATTCCCAACATGGGTTTAGGCGGGCGAGATCGTGCTTGACAAATTTGCTCGAATTCTTCCATAAAATGATTTGCGTTCACGACGAAAGCAAAGCTGTAGATGTAATCTATCTAGACTTTAAAAAGGCGTTTGACACCGTTCCGCACGAGAGATTATTAATGAAAGTTAAAGCAGTCGGTGTGAAGGGTAAGATATTAAATTGGATTAGAAATTGGCTGAAGGATCGTTCGCAGCGAGTAGTTATAAATGGTGAATGTTCAGATTGGGTCAACGTCAGTAGTGGAGTGCCACAAGGCTCCGTTCTTGGCCCATTATTGTTTCTAATATATATAAACGATTTGGATAATGGCGTATTTAGTACGATTTCTAAATTTGCTGACGACACGAAGCTGGGCAACCGTGCCTATGTAAGATCGGATGTAGAAAAATTACAAAAGGACCTAAACTTGATTGTCAGATGGGCGGATAAGTGGCAAATGCAGTTTAATTTAAGTAAATGTAAGGTGATGCATTTGGGTTGCCATAATTTGAGGGTAGAGTATACCATGAAAGGCCAGGTCCTCGACGTAGTTAAATTGGAAAAAGACCTGGGAGTTTTAGTCTCGGATGACTTCAAAGTCACGAAGCAATGCGCGGATGCATGTAAAAAAGCAAATCGTGTGCTGGGTTATATCGCGCGTAATTTCACGTTCAAATCCAAAGAGATAATTTTACCATTGTATAAATCACTTGTGCGTCCACTGCTCGAATATGCGGTTCAATTTTGGGCTCCATACTTAAACAAAGATATCGCGCAATTAGAGAGTGCAGCGTAGGGCTACAAAATTAATTCCTGAGATGAGAAACAGGCCCTATGAGGAAAGACTCAGGGCATTAGATTTGCCATCTCTCGAAGGCAGAAGATTACGTGGCCAGCTAATTGAAGTATTTAAAATATTGAAAGGATTTTCAAACGTTGATTATAGGAATTTGTTCGAATTGGATCATAGGGGAAATACTCGGCAACACGGATTAAAATTAGTGAACAAGCGATTTAACACTAGTATAGCCCCAAACTATTTTACGTTTAAAATTACTCAAATTTGGAATAGGCTACCCACCCACGTAGTGGATAGTAGGTCGGTAAATATGTTTAAAAACCGTCTCGACGCGCACTTAAATAGTATAAATATAACGTAGTCTGAGCACAGTAAATAATAACGTCTTTGCAAAAGGAGTTTGGAGCGGAGGAACAACGAGAGTAAAAATGATGACTAAAAATGATGCCAGCGATTTCTCTTGCATGTGTAGTTTAGATATCCATTTTCTTTTCCGCCTATCCTATAACTAGATTTTCACCACTAGCAGTCGAGGGCTGCGGAAGTTGAGAAGAAAAACTTTCTATCTCCCCCGACCCCTAGTTTGATTAGTTAAAATTGCACGATAATGTACACATGTAGATAAGTGTGTACAGTAGATAGTATTAAAAAAAAAGAAAAAAAAAGCATGTTAGAGATACACTCGTAGATAAGTGTGTATCGTAGTTTCGGATGTAGTGTAGCGGACTAGCCTCGAGCGGACCTTAGGGTCTTTGTTGGTCTAGATTCTGTAATTCTGTAATTCTGTAAAAAATATCATCAAAACACTAATAGAAGATTACATCAAAAACAATTTTACCGCAATCCAAAAAATACTTACCGATGGATCTAAAGTACTCCTAAATGATAAATACTCATGTTCAGCTGCTATCTTTATTCAAGACTCTGGTCAGTGTTACTCTTGGAAATTGGATGGAGATCATTCCGTACTTTTCACTGAACTATTTGCCATTAAAAAGGCACTTAGTCATTGCAAAAACTACTCGGCCACATCTGCTGTTATACTTACTGATTCACAATCTAGCTTCTATATATTAGAAGACCACAGAACAAGCCAAACATACTCAAACCTAGTTAATGAAATAATATCATTGTGGTATTTCCTTCAGAGCAACAATCATAAAATATATTTCCAATGGATACCCTCTCACATAGGGATAGTGGGAAATGAAAAAGCAGACCTATTAGCTAAAGCCTCCCACAATTTTAATAACATTGAAACCACTCCATTCTTTAAAAGCGAAATTGTAAACTTAAGAGAAAAGATACAAAAAGAATATTCCTCTATTTGGGAAAGATCTGTAATTTCTACTCAATTTGGTGAAATAAAAAACAAATTCAATCATTTGATAAACATAGGAGACTCGAAACTGCACTTGTCAGACTGAGATCAGGGAAATGTAGGCTTAAATTGCTAGCTAAAAAAATTAAGTTAAAAAACTCACCAAATTGTGATCACTGCAATTTACCTGAGACAGTAAAACATTTTCTATTAGAATGTTCCGCTTATAATATAAAAAGAAAAAAAAATGATAGGCAATCTAAGCTTACTGACTATAAAAAATATAACTCTCAAAACCCTTTTGGGAGGAGGTGGTTCCAGCCCACATACCCAAGAAAAGATAAAAAAAATACTTCTTAAATTTCTTGCTTCTAGTAGAAAATTATCAAAATTAGAAAACTTTAACTGCTTAAAAATAATGAATATATTAATTACTATTATAGGTACCTAGTATACACCAACTTGATTATCACAATAACTATAAATAACTCAATATCCATAAACTATTTCTGCTTGATCAGTCACTATTTTACCTTAATTATTTGATTAACAAATTTAACTTGTCTATAAATACCTACGTAAATGTTACCTTTGACCAAATCCAGTCAAGAACATATTCTGGTTCAAATATTAAGGATACTAACAAGGTTCCACTTCTTTTCTGAAGCCTTATGGAGAGGAGCCCCATAGGTGAAGATTGGTGTGGGTTTCTATTCTATTAACTATAACTATCACTTATCTCAGGAACCAGATGTAACTCAAAATTAATAAATATCTTTAAACTTATTTATACAGGTATTCATCTTTAAAAGAGAAATCAATAAGGTTTTACATATTAAAATAAATTAATAAGATAACAAAAAAGGAAAGAAAAGAGAGAATCAATAGCTCACCTAATTATAATATAAACTCATAATTATACCAATTATACAGTGCAGCAAACTGTGTAGTGTCTAACTCTCTTAGACCCACTATCATTAACACACCTCCAAAAAACCCGCGAATTAATGAAGAACAAATAAAAAATACTGGTCTGGTGGGAAGACATACTCCATCCAAGAGGAGTGAACCCCTCCACGAAAGGAAAAAAAAATCACCTTTGTCTCCTCTTCTCAAGTGTTGTGAGACCCATTCGCTCACATCTTTCCTCGTATTCAAGATCCATCAATTCTGGAACAAGCTTAGTTATACGTCTGGATTTTTTCAAGTTCAAGTATGTCCTTTTTGTAGTACGGTGACCAGCTCTGGACAGCATATTCAAGGTGTGGCCTAACAAGCGCACAATATAAACTATGACAAGTATCTAAATCAATTTCAGGAAAATGTCTCTTAATCAGCCCCACCATCCCGTTGGCTTTCTCTACTATCACATTAACATGATGTGAAGGCTTTAGGTCGGCTGACACATAAACTCCTAAGTCCTTTTCTACATTTGATTCCTTGAGTTGCTTTCTATTGAAATCATAGTTTTTATGTGGATTTCTGTGACCAATGTGCATGGTGACACATTTATCGGCATTAAAGTCCAGCAACCATTTAACACTCCAATTTTCAAGTTTTTTCAAGTCCCTCTGCATTGATTCAATGTCTTCCTGTGATCTAATTTCCTTAAAATTTTTTGCATCATCAGCAAAAAGCAATACTGGACATTCCAATTCATTCACTAGGTCATTAATGTAAATAAGAAATAGTACAGGACCCAAAATGGAACCCTGTGGTACTCCTGAAGTTACCCTTAGTTTATCAGACTTGATCCCTCTTATCTCCACATACTGTTCCCTTCCAGTTAAAAATGCCTTAATCCAATGTAAAATTTTACTTCTTATCTCATATGCCTCCAACTTACTTAATAGTCTCTCATGTGGCACTGTATCGAACGCTTTCCTACAGTTAAGATAGTTTACATCAATTGGTATTTGATTATCCAGTGCTACTGTCAAGATCTCCATATATGTCAGTAAGCTTGTAAGTGTGCTTCTCTTTGCTCTAAATCCATGTTGACCATCATAAATCAATTCATTATCTTCTGGATGCTTAACTACAACTTTTCTTATCAGTTTTTCACACATTTTACAAAGTACACAGGTCAGGGATACTGCTCTGTAATTTAGAGGGTCAAGAATATCACCCTTTTTATAGATTGGACACAAAGATCCAAGAATCCAAAGAGCCGGTACTATCCCTGAATCAAGTGATTTCTTGATAATAATTAAAACTGGTAAGGCCAGTTCATTGTGACATTCGCTTAAGAGCTTCGGATGAATTCCATCTGGACCCTTTGTTTTATTACCATTAGCTTTTTTCAGTAGTTCCTTAATCTCATACATATCCACATCAATGTCTTCAATTACTGGCCCATAATATCCAATATCAAATGCTGGTATATTTAATACATCCTCCTGTATCAACATATCTTGATGGTGCGGCTGATTAAGAGACATTTTTCTGAAATTGATTTAGATACTTGTCATAAGTTTATATTGTGCGCTTGTTAGGCCACACCTTGAATATGCTGTCCAGAGCTGGTCACCGTACTACAAAAAGGACATACTTGAACTTGAAAAATTCCAAAGACGTATAACTAAGCTTGTTCCAGAATTGAGGGATCTTGAATACGAGGAAAGATGTGAGCGAATGGGTCTCACAACACTTGAGAAGAGGAGACGAAGGTGATTTTTTTTTTCATTGGCAGTTTCTAAGTCTGTTTCGGCTATTTCACCATTTTGATTCCTCACTTTAAGTACCTTTTCTTTTATGGTGGTTTGACTCCTCACAAAACTCCAAAAATGCTTAGGGTTTACTTTTATGTCCTTACATAATTTCTTTATAAAAGCTTTTTTTGCCTGTCTAATCACACTTGTAGTTAGGTTTCTGACCCTTCTGTATTCTGCAGCTCTCCTTGGTGTCTTCCTAGCTTTAAGCCATTTCCATGCCCTTTCTTTCTCCTTAATTTGGTTTAACACTTCTTTTGTCATCCACTTAGCTTTTCTTTTTTAACCTTAAATAATATCTTTGGCACATACTTATCTATAAGATCCTGACTAATAATTTATACATTTCTTCGACTTCCTTTTCTCTAAAGAGTTCAATCCAGTTAATTTCTGCTAACTCTCTTTTCATTCCAACATAGTTAGCTTTGTGAAAATTATATCTAGGATGCTGGCTACTATCTACCTCTTCATTACCCGTGTCCAGTAAGAGATCACATGCAATCACAGCATGATGACTTTTTCCTAAGGGGGGAAGCAATTCTAAACCTGTAATGTCATGAGAATCCCTGGTAAAAATGAGATCAAGCCTTGATGGATTGTTTTCTTCTAAATTGTGAGTGACTTCCAAAACCTGTTGTAAGAACACATCATTAAGACTATCAAGAAAATTTCTTGTATCCAGAATCTGGCCAACCCTAGATATTTCATAGTTTTCCCAGTTTATCTCCTTAAAATTAAAATCACCACAAATAAACACCTGAGATTCATTGTTATAATCACCACTTAGCCTTATAAGGTCACAGAGAAGGTTATTCTTCTCTCTTACTGAAGTTGGGGGTCTGTATATTGTCCCAACTAACACGCCCTTATTCTGACATTTAATTTCACACCAAACCACTTCAGCATAAGCATGGTTGTTCAAAAAATTCACATTGCTACTTGAAGATACTAACTTTTTATTCGCTACACTACCACACCACCTCCAGGCGCTGCTTGATTTACTCTGTCTTTTCTGAATACAGTATAATTATCAATATCAAAAATTTCTGAATTATGATGATCACTCAATTTAGTTTCTTTTAGACATACAATATCTGGTTTGATTTCATCAATCAGCACCTGCAGTTCACTTGATTTATTGAAAACTCCATCAGTGTTAGTATACATACATTTGAGGGTGGTGTGGGTGTATAAAAATTCCTTCTTAGACAGGCATTTGGATTCACTTTCACTTTAACTAGCTTGTTACCCCTAATAATCCACTTACTGTCCTTAATACTCTGTTGTTTGAGATCTTCATTCTTTTGTTTCATGTTATCGACCAGGATTTTCCTTCTGTTTCTATCCTCCAGATTCATATCTCTGAAAATCTGGATATTTCTTATCTTTTCCTCAGCATATTCCCCCAGTTTAGGGGCAGCTCTCAATACCCTATGTACGGTACTCTCCTGGTCTAATACTACTTTCATTAGCCTTGGGCTTTTGGCTGTCCTGTCACTCTCCTTTTTTCCTAGCCTACCAACTGATACAATTTTACTATTAATATCGATTGAGTCAATTCCCAGAGTATCAGTAAACAAACTTGATATAACCTGTTCATCATATTTTTCCTTTGCTCACCCACTGGCTTCCGACTCAGGTACATTGGCTAGCAGTACATTTTTTGCCCTGGCTGACCTATCTTTCTCAGTCTTTCAGACACTTCTTACTTTATCCTCAATGGTTTCAGTGACAGTATTTTGTATTTCCTCTTTAGGCACAAAAGGCTGAGTCAAAATAATTATTCTTTTCCTGATTTTTTATATTATTATTAAATCTAATGGTTACCAACTGCAGTGATGAATGCTCCTTTTCAAAATTAAATAGAATCAAGAATGTGAAAGTTAGTATGGGTCAAACAAGATTGAACCATCTCTCTCTAATGAGTTGAGCACAAGTTACTGAGGGAAATTAACACCGAGGATAATTGAGAAGTTTCTGTTGCCAAGTCTCGTAAGTGCTTCATGTCAGATCAGATGATGGCTTCCGGTATAGCTTGTGTATCAGCATCAGACTATCCGTATTTTGTTCTTCATTCCTCATTCTGTATTTCACCACAGTTTTCCCTTATAACTCTCTTCCTCTCGTTCCATAGACAATATATTTATTCCATACATTTCTCTTTACCCTTCGCCGTAAACAGCAGTATTTCACTTATTTGCTTCCCCTCTATTCCAAATCTTCTTATGTCTATTAAGGTAGTGCAATCCATGATAAAGTGTTCAATATTTTCTTCCAGTCCTGCATCACACATCGTACATTTTATTTCCACATCTGTAAATCTATTTCTCCAGTTTAATTAGAGTGTATTGGTTCTAGCCCTGAATAACAACACTGACTTATTAGAGTTTCATAAAACTCCTATATTATTAGGAAAACCTCAAGTTTATTGAAATTTACAAAATTTATATAAGGTTGAGGTAAAACCTCTAAAATTGAAAGATTATACAAAAATTAAGGTTCATGTGGAAGGTAGATAGGAGCAAAGGAGCATAAAAGTGAGTATATAAGAAATTTAGGGATGGGTGGTCGGGGTGACCCACCACCTCCTAGTTGGTGTGCACTCAGTTTAGCAAATGGTTCCAAAATTCTCCAAGGCACCACAAATAGGCTACTGGTCTGCACGGTGTTCCTTAAAAAGTAATAAAAAGTGTACAAAATAAAACTTTCTTTTTAGTTGAGTTCTCCCAGTCATACTAGCAGTTCTTTTAAATTCCCTAGATAACTTTTTCCCTGGTAAACCTGAAGATCAGCGGCGATGGGACGTAAAATATTTTGTCCCTGTTCCAATAGGTTTCACCTTTTTTGAGTAAATTCAAGGGGACCTCTCGTGGGGGAGATATCACTGCAGGGGAACTGCCCTATGATGATCCTGAGTTTCAATCAATTGGGGGGGGGGTATATAATCATAATTGCTTATAGAATAATGTTCTAACATTTTTTATTTAACCAAACATACATGAATATTCATGCGCAGGTGAATGAAACATAAACGCAACTTAGTGTCATTTTGGATGAAAAAAATACACTTTTCCTCTGTAAAGCAAAGTGGGGGGTGGCGGTGAGATAGAATATATATACAGTGGGTGTAATAAATATCGATACATGGTCCAAAGTTTATTTACCATAGTTACACAACAGCAAAGTAATAAAAAATTGACATCTTATATATTTTGTACGTTGAATACAAATGCGGTATTAAAATACACAAATAGTAAAACATTAAAAAGATTACGGCAAAAAGATCAAATGAACGTTTCTAAAAGTATCCAATACATCTATGAAAACCAGTTAGTATTTGGTAATATGACCTTTCATTGCTAGTACAGCTTCCAACTGTTTGGGATATTTACTTACATTCTTACAAATATTTTTAGGTATCTTAGCCCATTCTTCTTGGCATATTCTTTTTAAATCTGTTAGATTTCTTGGGTGGGTCCCTTTCTGAATCTTTACTTTTAATTCTTGCCCAGGTTCTCGATAGGACTTAGGTCTGGCGACTGACTTGGTCATCCCATAACCTTTATTTTCTTCTGCTGAAACCATGCTGCAGTACCCTTGGCTGTATGTTTTGGATTGTTGTCCTGCTGGAATGTCCATCCTCCTTGCAACTTCAAGTTGTCTGCAGACTAAGAGATTATCCAGAATTCTGCGCTACATCTGAGCATTCATTTTCCCTTCAATAATATGGAGTCTTCTAGGACCTGCAGAGAAGAAGCAGCCCCATACCATTATGCTGCCTCCTCCAAACTTAACATAACATAACATAATTTCACGGATGACAAAAGCCACAAGGGCCTATCAAAGTATCATCTACATCTGTCAAAACCCACCCACAAAGAATGAGTCCAGAATACCCCCCAAAGTTAACCAACCCCTCCCCATATAATCATCTAATCTCATTTGAATACATTCAAGTTTGGACTGTCTACCATCTTAGATGGCAAACTATTCCAGTAATCTACCACTCTATTGGTGAAAAAATATTTTCGAACATCCAACCTACACCTCATGTTTTTAATTTTTAAATGGTGACCTCTAGTCCTATTACTACCTTCCAACTCAAATAACTTGCTAAAATCCAACTTATCCATCCCAGAACAGATTTTAAAAAGCTCAATCATATCTCCGCTCACACATCTCTCAAATGAGAACATATTTAGTACTCTCAGTCTATCTTCATATTGAAGGTGCTTCAAGGAAGGTATTATTTTTGTTGCCCTCCTTTGTACTGACACTAGCAGGTTGATGTCATGTCTATAATGTGGTGACCATGCTTGTATACAGTACTCTAAATGTGGCCTAACATATGAGTTGTAGAGTTTAAGGATAACCTTAAATACTCTTGTAGCTAACATTCCTCTTAATGTATCCTAGCACCCTATTTGCTCTATTTTTGGCCTCAATACACTGCTTTGAAAACTTCAGTTACCTCTCTACTACTACGCCTAAGTCCTCATCCCCAACTGAATTCAGCCCAAGTCGCTCTGCACTTTAAAGCTACCCTCAACTTCTTTGACTACAGCTGCCAATTTAGTGTCATCAGCAAAAATTGACACTTTGCGCTATTTACAGCCTCCCCAAGATCATTTATATAAACTATGAATAATAAAGGGGCCTAGAACAGCTCCCTGAGATACACCACTGATAATGTCCCTCCACTGTGACCTCACCCCATTCAGCACAACTCAATTTCCTGTCTTTCAGCCATTCAGTTATCCAATTCAAAACTCTACCACATATACCATGCATTTTTAATTTTTGAACTAATCTCCTATGTGGAACCTTATCAAAAGTTTTGCTAAAATCTAAGTAAATTACATCAACATTCTCTCCCTTATCCAAATGTTTAGTAATATAATCCATAAAATCCAGTAAAAGTAAATTTTCAAATACGATCTACCTCTTTTAAACCCATACTGAGCATCATTTTTAACCTACCATGTGATGCATCGCCAGTACTAGGATGGGCAGGGTCACTACCGCCTGTCCCTTGTACTCGGGACGAGTGCGTGCACATTGACTGGTGGACTTGTAGACTTTGGGGGGAGGCCGGACTTCTCCCTTTTATTTAACTAGGTTTTTTTTGTTTTCTTTATAGGTCACACATTCCTGCGCCGGGGGGGGGGGGGAGCTCCCCCGATGCAGGAGCTTGCTTCCTGCTCATTGCCTTTTCTTTTTTTATATTTTTAGTGTTGGGTTTGTTTTTGGAATCTTATTTTAAACTAGCCTAGTACTAGGCAGTTTTTAACACAGCCACTAATGCACAAGTAGGCAGTCGCCAAATGAGCTCTTAAAATTAAAAAAAAAATTAACCTACCACACTCTAGATGGTCAGAAATTCCCTTCTTAACTATCTTCCAAGAATTTTACAAACAATAGAGGTTAAGCTTACCAGCCTAAAGTTCTTTGGGTCCTCTTTACTTCCCTTTTTAAAAATTGGCACTACATTCGCCAATTTCCACTCATTAGGTATTTCTCCAAACTCTAGTGATCTAGTATATATCTTCTCAAGAGCTACTGCAATACTATCTACACCTTCTTTGAGTAACCTAGAATGAATGTTGTCTGGGCCAGATGACTTACTAGTATTTAACTCAAATATAAGCCCTTTAATTATTTCCGTGTTCACATTAACAGTATTCAACACTACTTCCCTTGACCTAGAATTATCATCAATTAATCTATCTTGATTCTCTTGTGTAATACTGAAGGAAAATGATCATTAAGAACATCTACTATTTCCTCATCAGATTCTTTCAAAACCTCTTCATATTAATTCTATAATAGCTAAAGAGTTTTCTTGGATCTTTATTATTATTTTGAGCTAAATTCATTTCTGCCGCTCTTTTGCTCTTCTTAATAATTTTATTTAGCTCATTTCTGGTCGACCTATAATGTTTTAAATTGCCAAAAGTACTCTCTCTCTGTAATCTATAGTATGCCCTTTTCTTCTCATAAATTTTCCTAGTTATCTCCTGATTCCACCACAACGGCTTCCTACATTTCTTTCTAATAGCCTTCATTGGAATATACTGCTCTTGGACTATGTTTCGTATAGTCTTAAAAGTGTCCCACATCTTATAAGTATTCTTCCCCATGAATTCTATATCCCACCTAGTCTGATTTAGCAAGTTTCATAATTTATTGTAATCTCACCTATAAAAATTTGGAGTGTTTGTGGAGTTTGTTGATGTTCTACCTTTCACTATTCCTAAGTTAAAGCGAACCATCTGATGATTACTATTTCCCAATGCTTCCCCGACAGTCAATTCCTGAACCAAGTGATCATCATTTGAAAGAACCAGATCTAATATATTGGCACCCCTTGTTGGCTTATTAACAAATTGAGTCAAAAAATTATCGTCAAAACATTCTATAAACTTCTCCTTTCCTTCCTATCATATTTTCCCAGTCCACAGAATTTAAATTAAAGTCATCAAGAATAACTGTATCTACTTCACATCCTTTCCTTATTTCCCTGATCATTAGCTCATCAGTCTGTTTGTCCGGGTGCTCTGTAAAAGGCTCCCAAGTGTATTATCCTATTTTTACTGACCCCACTATCTATCCACAGTGACTCAACTTGCTTTATAGAATTATTTAGATTTGAAGAAATTCTATTTCTGATATAAATAATCAACCCACCACCCATCCTATCTTTCCTTTGACTAATTAATGTACATATCATAACCCTGTAGTTCAAATTCACTCATGTTGTCATTTAATTTTTTTTCATTAACCCATGATTCTATTACACATATTATATCTATATCTTCATCAATAATATAACTAAATAACTCATCTTTCTTATTTCTAAGACTACGAGAATTGGTATAAAGACAACTCATCCCTCCTATCCCTGAAGCACCTCTTTTAGAATGTATACCTTTCGCTCTATCTCCTCTGCATCACTTTCCTTTTCATGCCTCACCCTGTACTCTTATATTTCCCTGAACACTATCAGTAACTAGTTTCCTGCCTGCAAAGACCCAATGACACTATCTAACTCCTGCCACAACACATCAACCCCAGCTCGGCTTAGATGGAGTCCATCCAATGCATACAATGCCTTATTCCCATAAAACCCATTCGAAACATCTCGAAACACTAATCCTGACTCCTCACACCGGCCTTTCACATACTCATTCAGTCCAATTTCACGAGACAACCATTCCATCCCCTCATCCAATCTCGGAAGCACATCTGAAACAACGCCTTTCATTCATCCTTTCAACTAACTTTTGTACCCCTCTCGTAACTCACATGAACCCACCTTCTTTACATCATTTACCCTCACATGCGTAATCACAACGGCTTTCCTTTCACACCCAGACTATCATACCTCTCAGACACATCATTTACACCAGCACCCGGCAAACAAACTCTCACTCCCTTCCAGTTGCTTGCACTCAACTTCCTATCTAAATATCTAATCTGAGAGTCATCCATCACAAGCACCTCAGTCATCCTCCTAGTCCCCCTAGGCTTAGTATTACCTTCCCTCCTGTTCTCATTCAAACAACCTTTTTCTCTCTCAGGCATCTAATCTGTTAGTCAACCTAACAGGTTCCATGTCCCTCTTACTCACAGACCTAACCTGTCCTAACCTATCTATTCTATCCATATTCACCCACCCTTCATCTTCACTCACATCAGTCACTTCTTTCTCTCCAGTCCCTAGTCTAGCCCTATCTTCCACCCTCCTTATCCCAGCCACATTCTTCATGCGTACACTTGCATCCCTTCTCACTTCATTCACCAATTCACTTAATCTCTTGCACTCATCACGCAACCGATTCACCTCCTCTACCAAAGCCACATTTGTACTAGTCACATAACAAACGGATCATTCAGATACATTTGCTCTTCTTTCAACACAACAAAAATCACAAAGTACATACACACTGCTTACATCAAAAGGCACACTCACATCATCCAAAGCAACAGCTATACTGAGAAACTTTTCAAAATATAATTAAAAATTCCTTTAATATTATGTCTAATACTCAAAGTTAACTATCTTCCCGAACTTAAATATATTACACCGAAAAATCAAAAATGAAAAAATGTCACTGAATTGAGAGCTCTCTGAGAACATGTCCGATCGCTGCAGCAACCTGTTGGGATTGTATTTTTGATGCTTTTTGAGGCAATAATCTTACACTTTTATTGATATAATATCATTGCTTTACTATTTGTGGATTCTAATACCGAATTTGTCTTCAATGTACAAAATACATAAGATGTTCAAGTAACTATGGTAAATAAACTTTTGACCATGTATTGGATATTTATTGCACACACTGTATATATATAGATATAATGGGGTGGCCCAAAAGTTACTTCACATTTTTAAAAAATTAATAACACAAAAAGTAATTAAGTTATAAAAGTGGGTGATATATAAAAGGAAAGATGAGATCTTGGGGTTTTATTATGGTAAAAAAAACACCACATTTTTATTGTGATTAGTGAAACAGCAGAGGGTTTGCAGAGACTTTTGAATGTTGTGTATCAGTATGGGGAAGGGTAATACTCAAGTTTATGGGCACACACTAAGGGGCGCTGTTTCTAGGCTACAATTTAGGCCTTATGATATCCGACAGTAGCTTCGGATGTGGCCAATCACAGCGTTGTATTTGTTTGGGGGTGTCTATTCTTTATTATTTAATAAGTGCCTGCACTTCTACTTAATTATATTAATAAGTAATGTATTGAATTTTTCTATATTTCGTGATGTTTTATTTTTTTGTTTCATGTACCTGTTTCGTTTTAAAATAAAATTGCACAGCTTCTAGCCAGCAAAGCCGCGTCTATAAATAGAACCCGCTCAAAATTTTTTGACAGTTTTGGCATGACTTTGCGTAACATTTTTGCTTCATTGCTCTTCAAATTAAACCAAAGATTTGTGACAGGTGTGTAAAAGAAGTGGGATGTGATTATAATTGTGAAAGGTGGGGTTTAGCTTTTGTCAGGAAGTGATTATTTATTAGGTAATTTAAGATGACAATAGTGCTGCCGATATTTAACAATCTCCTTTTGCATTCAAATCTGATATTAGCCTTTTGAATTAGGAATATTACAAGTTTTTTTTTAAGTTGCGTGTGTGAGGAGGGGGGGGGGGAGTGCAACCCTCCCACAGATCTGATGGCATTAATTATAGCCCAGAAATAGCGCCCTTCGCTTGTTCCCCCCCTAAACTCAAGTATTACCTGGGGAAGAATGGAGAATAAAATTTAGTAGAGGAAAGTGAAAAATAATGATATTTGGAGAAGGAAGAAATGAAGGATGACTTTAAATAAAGAATGAAGGAGTGACTTAAATAAGTTATTAACTTGGGCTCAGAAGTGGCTGATGACTTTTAACCTTAAAAAATGCAAAGTTATTAACATGGGAAGGGATAATAGGGAATTTAGCTATGAAATTGATGGACATTGGCAGAATTCAGTTGTGGATGAGGACTTGGGTAGGGTGCGGTATTAGATAGGTCACTGAAGTTTTCAAAGCAGTGTATTAAGGAAAAAAATAGAGCAAATAGGGTGCTAGGATACATTAAGAGGAATGTTAGCTACAAGAGTAATGAGGTTATCCTTAAACTCTACAACTCGTACCTGTTAGGCCACATTTAGATGACTGTATACAAATATGGTCACCATATTTTAGACATGATATCAACCTGCTAAAGTCAGTACAAAGGAAGGAAACAAAAATAATGCCTCCTCTGAAGCACCTTGAATATGAAGATAGATGACAGGGTATTAAATATGTTCTCATTTGATTTGAAAGAAGATGTGCAAGGGCAGATATGATTGAACTTTTTAAAATCTGTTCTGGGATGGGTAAGCTGGATTTTAGCAAGTTATTTGGGTTGGAAGGTAGTAATAGGACTAGGGGGTCACCACTCAAAAATTAAAAAATGGCTACATGTCGGATGTTAGAAAATATTTTTTACCAATAGAGTGTTAGATTACTGGAATATTTGCCACTTGGGATGGTAGACAGTCCAAACTTGAATGTTTTCAAATGCAGATTAGATGATTATATGGGGAGGTAGGGTTATTCTGGACTCATTCCTGTGGATGCAGTTTATTATATATAATGGGTTATTTGGATTTTGAGGAGCCTTGATGATGATACTTTTTGTTTTTGATGCATTCATGTGGATGGTTCAAATTGTATATTGTAGATGCATGATCTGACACAATCCTATGGATGCATTTGCCCCCTACAACTAGTTAAAAATTATGCCTCCAGGCTCCTCCTTCGCTGCCTCCCGTTCTCTCCTTCGATGCATCTGTTACAGGATCTACACTGGTTACCTATTCGCTTCCGTACCCACTATAAAATTCTTCTCATCACCTACAAGGCTCTACCTTATCTCTCATCTGCCCTCTCCCGTCATCAAACTCCTTGGGCACTCCAGACGGTCTAACCTCACTCTCCTCCTGAACACTCCTCGTTCTGTCCTCTGCTCGATGGGTGAGCGTTCCTTCTCAGTTTGTGCTCCTAGACTCTGGAATGCTCTTCCTGCCGAAGTCTGATCCTCTCCCTCCCTTACTACTTTTAAACGTCTCCTGAAGACTCATCTCTTCAGAATTGCCTTCTCCTTCCTGTAAACTTTCCCTACACTTGCTACACAACCTGCGCTAAAAATGGCTGGCATGCTGAGGAATATGGCAACCAAGCAAGCAAATAAATTTAAAATGATGAGAACTGTGGGAAGGGATAGCAGTCCCAAGAAGCCTGTATGGGTATGAAGTCTAAAGTGACATTGTAGAATTGGAGAGAATGGGGAAAAAAATCCAAAACAAAGTGGCAAGAATAGCACTAGGAGCCAATCCCTATGTAGCAGTAGAGGCACTGAGAGGAGAAATGGGCTGGAGTAGGTATGGAGAGAGGGTGTCAAAGATGAAAGAAAATTATAAGTTGAGACTCCAAGGGATGGGAAAAGAGACCTGGGCTGGCTATGTATATGCTGTGTACGATAGGACTGAGTGGCGCAAAGAGATGAGAGTGGATACAAAGTATGAATTGGAAGCAATATATATAGAGGACAGAGGAAAGGGAAAACTGAAGCAGAAAATATTAGATGCAGGAGAGAGGTTCTGGAGAAGAGGAATAAATGGCAAGAGAAGTCTGAATTTATACAGAGGCAAAAGGGAGCCTTGCATTGAACATATGTATGATGGGGATTTTGCAACCCAGCTACTATTCAAGGCATGGACTGGATCCTTGGAGGTGAAGGGGCGAACTCATAGATGGAATGGAGGAGAGGACAAATGTGACTGGTGCCTATTGGGGCAGAAAAATCTATAGAATATTTGATTGTGGAGTGTGTGGGCCACAGTCTTGAGAGGGAGAAATTGAAAGAAAAATTGGCGATATAGCTGGGAAGAGAAAAGTGGGAGGAGATGGAGAGAAGGGAGGATTATGGACTGAGTCTGGTGCTAGGATTTGAGCTTGAAAAAAAAAAATATAGATGACAAGAGAATAGGAATAGTAAAAGCAACAAAGAAATATTTGCATTGTGTGGAAGAAGAGAAATGAATAAGGCTATTTATTTCTCTTCTCCACAGAAAATAAATGCCATATCCCGATACAAAGGGTGGCTCAACAACCTGTAACCTGCCCAACAAGAAAACGAGGGTATAGAAACAAAAGGGATGGAGAATGATATTCGTGGTGAGAGGGCCTCCCATGGAGCCCCTCTCACCACCTAAAAATTTTCTGAGCCTTGTGCATTCCTATTCTTTTCTTCATTCATTATTCCTTTTACACTCTTGCTCATTCATATCATGGGACAGCCCTATATTCTTCATCATCTGAGTATTGCAATTCTTCAGTTTATAAGCATTCTTCAAAATTCTCTCTCTCAGTTAATATCCTAGTGTTACTAGTATTGGCCGTGGTCTAACATGCGCTTGCGACTCTGACACAGCTACAAATTTACCTATTCTATTAATGTTAACAACATCTCACGCCGATCATTATGTATATGTCCCTGAAGATCATTATGTCCTGCTTTATTTTCTTAGACCTTATACACATGTCTTTCATAACCTCTTCTGGTACATTGTATATCACCAAGTTATTCTTTCTGTCCAATCTTTCCTGTAGCATACTAGTAGATTTGGCTATTACTTCTTCTCCATTCCCTACATCAGCACTTCATACACTCTCTTTACTTCATCCTTCGCTATATCCCTATATGTCCTGCTCACATCTTGCTTTAATTCATCACAAACCTTAGTATTCATTGCATCAAGTTCCTTCCTCACCTCAGTATTCTCCTCACTAGGCATAATATTGGTTTTTAATTTATCCATTTTCCTTTCTAAGTTATCAAATCTATCACTGGACAGTTTTTCCATTCTGCTTTCTAATTTACCCTGGCATTTTTCTAGCCCAGAAACATGTGGCAGAATTTTCCCTGCAACAATATTGCACTTCCTATCCTATACCCTCCTTAAGAACTTTTATACCTCCTTAGTAGTTTTTTCACATGCAATGTGGTACCATAAGTCACATAGGTCACACAGTAATGCTGCATCATTATCCTTTACCTCATTATCACAGGTAGGACATTCACTAGACTTAGCTTGTATATCTTTGAGGGATTCAACCGCTGCCATGTTTTCAATAACTAAAACCTAAATTACATTGGCGAGGTCTTGAAAAGGCTGAGTTTGACCTGGTTTAGTGTTGATAAGTTATTTTCCTTCTATCCACTCAAAGTATGCTAGGCTCAGCATTCAAAACACTTCTGAACTCAGTAGTGGATGCATGGAACAGTCGTTATTTAAAGGTTCACTCATGCAGATAATTAATTTGAGGGATGTTTCAGTTATTCTTTTAAATTATTTTTTAATCGCTGAAATTGTTATGTTTTATTTTTACTAAGATGACTTGATAGGCCCTGGTGTTTTTTTTTTAATCTTTGTTTCCAGTTTGCTTTTTCCTAAAATCAATGATACACGAGTATGTGGAAAAATGGAGAATAAAATTTAGTAGAGGAAAGTGCAAAATAATGATATTTGGTGAAGGAAGGAATGAAGGATGAGTCCTAGGGAATGACACTCTAGAAGTAGGAAATGAGGATAGATACCAAGGTATGAAAGTCTGCAACCAGGATATATTTGCCTGTTTTGGAGCACACACTTTCACATTAGATCTGTGCCAGTGTACATGCAGTCTCCAAGTCCCAGTATTGGGTCAGCTTCCACGTCCTATCACCTCTACTTAAAGTCATTAGGGCTAAATTACAGCTGTCATATTGTGTGCTTACCAGTAGTGGTGGGACTCATTCTGTGTGTCTGCACATATCATCAAAACCCAAAATTACAGCTGGCTGCATTGGGAGGAAAAAGGTCTCTCATACAAAGATCTTATGGATTACAGTGTCTGCAGGACAGAGAGAGGCTTGCATGATGCAACTTTGCAAAGATTGCCCAAGAGAAGAGGGTGTTCCTAACTTTGAGTTGCTTGACAGTATAAAATCAGCTCCAAATGAAATATCTTACAAGCAATGGGTGACTGTTGACTGTTGTACAATGGTAGACAAAGTGGAGCCACTTCATGAATACTTATCATCATTAAGCATGAAAATATCCTGCTTAGTTCATCATCATTTTGTTGCACAGCAGCAATCACAGTAATTAAAACAGGGAAAGAATCGCTACCACCTCAGAGTGAGGCAGTTATATTAGGTGATTTCTTTGAAAATTATTCTTTCATTGTCCAAGATGCTGCCCAAGGATTACACTGGGACAATTCACAATTTACAGTTTACCCCTTTTGTCATCTATTATAGATCATTTGCAGACCCGGAACATAACCATTTTAGTGTCTGTTTCTTATCTCCATCACTAAAACACACTATAATGGTTTACTCATTTATAATAAAGCTTATGAACTATGGTAAATTCAGATGCCCACAACTGAAGAAGGTGTACTATTTTTCGGATGGTTGTGCTGGCCAATATAAGAATAGATACTTCACCAATCTCTGTTACCATGAAGAGGATTTTGGTTTGTCTTGTGAATGGCACTTCTTTGCTACATCCCATGGTAAAAATGCATGTGATGGAATTGGGGGAACAGTGAAGATAACTACTGCTTGTGCCAGTCAGCAGAGAACTACAGAGAGGCAAATTCTTACACTAGAAGACATGTTTCAGTTTTGTGAAGAAAACTTGAGCGAGACAAAAATTTTCTTTGTAACTACATCTGATTTGAAAGATGCAGAACAACAATTAGAACATTGATTCAAAGAGAGTAGGGCTATTCTGGGAACTCAAGAAATATCATAGATTTGTTCCCATAAACAAGGAAGAACTGATCTGATGGTGTATATCATTCCAAGTGGCAAGTAGCAGTGGAGAAAAGTAAAGAATAAGGAAAAGTCATATTACTAATGAACCTACAATGGTCAATAACCTAAAATGTGTCAAACCAGGAGAGTCTGTTAGCTGCACTTATGACGGGCAAGTTTGGTATGGAATTGTGGATGAATATTGTGAGGAGTTTGATGATTACACAGGAAACTTTTTACATCCATCTGGGTCATCAGGAAAGTGCATATCATCCATCAAATAAGGATTCATGTGCAGTGCCAGGACATCATATATTAACTTTCATGAGTTGTCCTACACTAAGAGGAGGTAGTAGAATTAAATATATTTTTCCTCAGAAAGAAATTGATATAAATATCGAATATGCCAAAATTGTATTAGGTTAACAGGTCTTCCCTATCATTATTGTAATTATTTTGTCACTGAGGATTATCAGTGAAATAAGATTTTTTTATTCTTGGGAGATTTAGGTCGAGTCAAACTGATAGCTCAAATAAATTCATAAATTGACCTGTAATTTATAAATATGGTATCATTATAAGTTAGTTACATGAAAAGTAATAGCATAAACAACGTTTTTATGATTGTATCTAAAAGCCAAAACCTTTGACTGTTTTTTATATGCAAAAAAAAAATTATAATTTCAATTTTGATAAGTCACTTTAAGAGCTTAAGTTTGAAAATATGTAGAATTGACAGACAACTTAAAAATATAGTCCTCACTTATGTGTTAATTACTTGAAAAATAATAACATAAACAAAATTTTTGATACATTTTAGCAAATGTATGATTTTTTTAATTTTTCAACCTAGAGTTCTAAAACTTTCATATTTGGATTCCTTGTCTTTTTCTGATTCTAAATATATATACTTTAATTATGACCATTATTACCATTATTACCCTAGCTATGGGTCGCCAAATGTTAGTTACCTCACACGTGACCTCAAAATGCCTGAGGTCATATCTCCTGTATCTTTGGTGGGATTGACCTTAAAATTTCAGAAATGAGTTTAGGGCCCTAAAACCTCATATAAACCAAATTTCAGCAAAATCTGAGAGTTGAGGGTGTTAGGCACTGGTTGATGTGACTGAGGGTGTTAAATGCAATTTTTATGGTTGATCTCACAGAGAATGCCCCATTGACTACATGGCAGGAGTCAGCACAGGCCTCCAAGCTGCTTGGCAAAGAAGATGGGAGACCACCAAGTAAAACTTAAAGTTGCCTACCATCGAGCTGTAACTGTTCCTATGAAACTACACTCCATTGCCACCACAGCTTCTTCATTTTCTGTCATCCTTGAATTGGTTGCACTCACAGGATGCACCACCATTTGATAGAGCACTCGCCTGAACCTTACTGTGCTGACAGTGTTGTTCCCCAGACTGTTGGGCAATTTTTGTGCATGTTACCTATCCTGGTACTGGGATGATCAGGGTACTTAGAAGCGGTCCATGCGCAGACCAATTGACTTTTGGGGGAGGCTGGCCTTCTCCATTTTTATTTAACACTCTTTGGTGTTGGTCGCATGTTACTCAACTGGAGGGGGGGGGCTATTTCCCCCTGATGCTGGAGTGTGCTTCCTTATTTTTGCTTTTTTTACATGTTTTTTTTTTTGTTTTGTTTTTTGTTTGTTTTTCTCCTTTAGTTGCACGCTCCTGCGCCAGGGGGACCTCTCCCCGACGCACCAGCTTGCTTCCTTTCCCCCTTTTGGGGTGTTGTTTTTTTTTCTCTCTTTAATTTTATTTTAAAGTAGCCTAGAACTAGGCCAGTTTTAATACGGCGACTAATGCCCAAGTAGGCAGTCGCCAGATGAGCTCTTAAAAAAAAAAATGCTGTTTTGCTTCTTGTTAGTTTTAGGGGATTTTTATTTTGTTTTTTCATCTTTGGCATGTTTTTTTGTTTTTTTTTAAATCTAGCTTAGCATTAGGCTGTTATAAGATTATTGTGACTTATGCCCTAGTAGCCACTCACCAGATGGACACGGAAATAAATTCCCTTTCTTTTTCAAATTCTCGATAATCTAATTTCAGAATTCTGTCTTAAGGTCTTTGTACAATCTCAGAGAAGCCGATTTAAAGGCATGATAACCATCATTCGAAGACCATTTTGGTTCCAACAGCATAATTCCATCCATGGCTTTCCATGTATTAGCACCCTACAACAGCTGCATCACTTGTACAGTTCTCTCTAATACAGTGTTCAGTGCTTGATGAATCAATACACACAAATATTATTTTGTCTTTTACATGATGTTGCAGAAATTGGGATGATGTACTTTTCGCTCACTTTCATTCTAGGTGTCATGACTTGAGATGCTTTGTGGTGATAAAAGTCCAAGAGCAAGGGGACAAACACACCAGACTATCTAAATTTATTAACCCCTCAACATTACACATATATATTTACACAAAAATGTGACCAACAATGGTATGTGCAAAAAATTGTCTCCTTAGCCTTACAAAAAAAATAAAAAAAATAATTTAAGTCAAACAAAAAGGGGGAGGGAGGAATGGAAAGGGTAAGATGTCCTTCTGCCATGCACCGGCTCCACTAGAGGTAATATCTGTGCCTCCAGTTGTGAGGCAGAGGGTACATTTCAGCCTTGTTTGGATGTCAATTTTTAGTTTATTGGCTCAACTTTTTTTTCCATTTTCATTGTGAAAAAAATCCCAAATAATAATTTTTATATTTGCAGAAAACAACTATTTTTAGTACAATTTAAAATTTTTATTAAAGTTTCAAAGATGAATAGTTCAGAGAGTGGCCCGGGATATGTTGGCATTAGATTTTGTCAGGAATGTAATAACATGTTGTATCCAAAAGAAGATAAGGTTTGTATAACTTAATCTTTAGTATATTGAGTGTTTCTCTTAAGAATACAGTACCATCCAAAACTAGAGTAAAAAATACAAAATCTACATTTTCTTAAAAATACTCCTTTAATTTCCCTGAAAATTGCACAGAATATTCTTTTAAGTTTCCATATCATGGTGTCCAAGTTCCATTTCATAGAATAGCCGCTTAAAAAAATGTGGAAATTAATGTGTATTTGAAGAAAGGCTGCATCTCAAACTAGAGAATGATTAAAGATAAATGCAGCTATAACCAGATTACATGTTCCTGAAACTGATTCTCTTATATTGCAGTGATTGGGTATGATTTTATTACATTCTTCCAATCTTTGCCAGATATCTTCCTCATTCATTGGTGTCCAACTCGTAACTTTCTCACTGAATTTCTTCCACAAGTTTTCTATTGGGTTTTAATCAGGTCTCTGCATAGGCCAGTTCATCACCCAAGAACTGCTTAACTATGTTTGCTGTGTTGGCATATAGCATTGTTCTGAATGAAAACAGGTTCATATACTCTCACTGGTTGGAGAAATGAGATTACTTGTTCCTGAAGCATTGTTCTGAATGAAAACAGGTTCATATACTCTCACTGGTTGGAGAAATGAGATTACTTGTTCCTGAAGTTGATTCTTGTATACCACAGTGTTTACTTTGTGGCATATACAGATGAGTGGACAGAATCCAGTGCTTGAAAACATGCCCCACAATATAACCTGTCACTTCCCATCTGAACAAATTAAATTTTTATCACTGAAAAACACTTTCCAACTTTTCAGCACTGCAGAGCATGGTTATTAATGAAGACCAATCTAGCCGCTTTATACTTTTCACTTATGAGATTTTTCTTAGTAGGGAGTGTGCGGAGTCGCACCTTTCTCAAGCAATGCAAGTCAGTCTGACGAGACACATTTACATTCATATACTCGGCAACTTGACTTAAAATACTGACTGTAGTTTCAAAATGGCTTTCAATTGACATCCATTACATCATGCCATCTTCTTTAGTAGTTTTTCAAGGACAACTCACTTTCTTCATTGACTCACAAGATCGTATATCTTCATGGAGCTTTATTATGTATTAATTCTCCTAATTTTTTTCTAATTACAGGGAGTTTCAGGTTAATTCATACAAATTGTACACAGGAAAAGGAAACAATTTGTGCACCAAATGAAGCAATATATTATCATGAGAATTTACACACAAGTAGAACCATATATATAGTTGCAAAATCTTTTAAAATATCCACCATCTGCCTTCACAACCTTTTCCATTCAGGACCTGAACTGATTGTATGCCTTGGCTAGGGAGTCCTTGTCGCTGGATGACATTATCTCCACATTGGTGACACTCAGAAATCCTAAAGTGTTGTGGGCAGCCTTGCTGACATCCTTCTCTACAACAGCCCACACAAAATAAGTCAGGGGAGCTGGGCAGCCACAAGTGTTGGGACCGGTGGTATATATCGTTGAACTAACAACCACGCCAATGTCTTCCTTGCCTTGTGTGCTGGACCAGTCATGCTGGAAAATGTAAGTTCTTGCCACTGCTACGCTGTGCTGTCTCCAGCACCTCACTGTAAATAACTGTATTGATTTACCTGAAACACGCTGTACATCTTGAAATGCCAGTGTCATTCATTACTTCAATCTATGTGAAAAATTTGTCAACTTTATCTCTTCTCACCTTCCTGATAAATGAGTAATAAATAGCATCAGTACCAGTCTACAATACATGTTGGACAGTGTTGCCATACATATGTTAAAAATTTTATGTAGATTGAAAGTTTTAAGTTATCCTTCTCTAGCTATGTATGTATCCTTCAATTGCACATTACTTTCCTCTAATATTTTTACCGGCTCTTCTGTGAAATGAAACTTGAACACCTTCTGAGGCAAATTTCAACAAATATTCTGTGCGATTTTCCTGGAAATTAAATGAGTATTTTCAAAGAAATGTAGATTTGTGGATTTTGTTCTCTAGTTTATCAACATTTTGGAGTGATAAATTCTCACTTAGGGCTTGTTTGAAGTCATCCAGTCTCTTTTATATACTTTGTAGGGCTCCCTTGTGACCTAATGAGTATGAGCCCATTTCTATCTCACTACCCCCCCCTTTTTTTAGGTTTTAACCAAGCTCCCCTCCACACCGTTTCCCACTAACTGAAAATACCATTAATTAATGATTGAGGATATTTTGAAATCTCTCTCCTTTTTTTCATGTCTCCTACCGAGTGAATGATCTTCATTGGTGTATATTTTTTTTAATTAAATTTGAAATGAGAGCCAATGAGGGGATATCCCACAGAAAGTTTGTAATGAGGGATCTGTAATGAAACTGGTGAAGATGGAGGAAGTGAAAATGTATGGAAGAGAAATTACTTTAAATCAAAGTAGGTAAAAAAAATGGTATTAAAAAATTAATGGAAAGATGAAACTGGTGAAGATGGAGGAAGTGAAAATGTGTGGAAGAGAAATTACTTTAAATCAAAGTAGGTAAAAAAATTTGTACAAAAAATGGTATTAAAATATTAATGGAAAGATGGACACTAGTGAGGGATCTGTAAGGAAACTGGTGAAGATGGAGGAAGTGAAAATGTGTGGAAGAGAAATTACTTTAAATCAAAGTAGGTAAAAAAATGTGTACAAAAAATGGTATTAAAAAATTAATGGAAAGATGAAACTGGTGAAGATGGAGGAAGTGAAAATGTGTGGAAGAGAAATTACTTTAAATCAAAGTAGGTAAAAAAATTTGTACAAAAAATGGTAGTAAAGAGTTAATGGAAAGATGGACACTAGTACAAACTGATGGAAATTATATTACTTATTAAATCAATAAATAAATAATTATTTAAGTATAACTTCAAAGCAATGTTTGATTTCTATCCATAAAATAATGATAAACATGACCAAAATGTTGCATTACTTATGAGATGACCAAATATTAATTAATATCAGTGCTATTGTTGTTTTTTTTTAATGGTTTTCCGCATTTTCATTTCAGGAAAACAAAATTTTGTTGTATGCTTGTAGAAATTGTGATTTTAAGGAACCCGCGAGAAATAATTGCATCTATGTAAATAAATTGATGCATGAAATTGATGAGCTACGTCACATTAATCCAGAAGTGATCCAGGTTAGTATAGGATCTTTAGTTTCTAAAGTTGGTAAATGGTTTGTGAACAAATCAAATTGGATTTAAATCATAGCGTGGTATAAAAATAAGTGATTCCCAATTCCATTTATGGTATGCTGTTCTTATAATAGGAATTCATACTTAGTCTTGGGTGGAAAATCTGTGTAGAATTCAGATATTACTCTTTTATGGCTAAAGTATTCATGTTTATCAGTAAATGTAGAAATAAGTATTGTTTCCTTTATTATTTTGTTTCTGAAGAGGGCAAGAATTGATTTTATGTCCTTTCCAGGACCCCACCTTACCTCGATCGAAGGAACACCCATGCCCTGAATGTGGTGCACGTGAGAGCGTTTTCTTCCAGGCACAAACCCGACGTGCTGAGGATGAAATGAGATTGTACTATGTCTGTTGCAATTCTGATTGTACTCACAGGTGGACTGAGTAATTGATGGCCACATTTTAATCTAAACTTAGATTTTGTTTTATTTTTGTATTAAAATTTAAAACTAGACAGTAGTCAATTCTAACCTTGATGTGTGGTTATGGTCATTTTAGAACAATATTTGATCTATGTGACTTTTTTACTGATCTGGCATGGGAACAGGAAGAGTGTGCACCACTAAGGTAATCAATTATCTAATACTTTTGGATCAGATTTCAATATATAAAAAACTTCATTTCATCGCCTTTAATACTTTTCATTCTTCTGCAGGAGGTAGATTTTCAAATAACTCATTTCCACTTGGAAACCTCTTAGTCTCCTTTTGTCTACTGCAATCACTAATTTAATTCCACCAGGTGGTCCATACGTCTTTTGGACAACTTGTGCTTCTTCAGTTCTGATTTGAAACTTGTACAAAACATACTCAAACCACCTACTTGGTAGTAATTAGAAGAATATAAAGAAAGGCTCAAACATTTTGGGTACCTCACGTTTTTGACATTGACCAGTGATTGTGGAATCCTTCCTAACCTCAGAGAGAGGTATCTATTATCAGGGGTATGTAGATAGGAGCACACCATCAACAGCATTCTGGAACAAGGAGAGTGCATATGCTGTGAAGTTGGGAACATAGTTCAAGTAGTTGCCCTTATCTTAGGATTTAGTTCTTTTCCCATAACAGCAACCTCGCCGACCGGCCCGGGTTTTACTAGAAACCCAACAATTAGTGAATTTAGAGAATTTGTTTTAGGTGTTGGGCATGTGTTGAGAGCTACGAGTATGTCAGGATAATGTTGGTAGTGAATGGCATGCCAGAACGACAGGGAGGGGTATATCTTCAGAGTTGATTTATGGTGGGATATTAAAGAAATGATTTGTACTTAAGAGATTAGAAGGCTCGTTATGTGTGGTAAGGAGTCTGGTTATGCGCAGGTGAGATTTCTTAGACCTTTGCAATGTACTATGGTCTGTTGTTTGCCTACAGTAGCATTAGACACTTCTGTTCAACCAATTGAGTAGTCAAGTTTATTTTAAATGCACTTATTAACTTAGGAAGTCAAACGGAGCATTAATTATGGGTAGAGTAGTTAAAATTGGGCATTAACTCGTTAAAAAATAATAAAAGAATAGGGATGTACACTGAAGGGTGAATCAGTGTAGAAAAAAAAATGTTGGGTAGTTTTCTGCTTGATGTGCATAAAGGGGTAGGTAGGTTTTCATTGTCATTGATATACACCAACCCACTTTATGGAAGGTTTTGATTTATTTTTTAAAGATTCTAAACCCCCAAATTCTCTGGGATAGAATTAAATATGGGGGCATGTGTGAAATGAGGGAGAGTTATTCGTAGCCCCTCGCAAATTTATCCAATAAAGTTATTCAATGACCATGAATTGGTAAGGAAGACCCGCCATCACCTACCTGCCCGTGGTATAGTGAGATTGGATGACTAAAATTTGGGAATTTTATTTAAAATGTGTGGAAAACTTGGTGGGCTGAAGGAGATGGAAAGAAGAAATTGAAAGTGTGGTTTACCACCATTCTTAAAATGCCTTTTCGAGGTGGATACCAATAGTTTAACATGGGATCCGAACCATGGCTCTCTAAACCGTATGGCAGTCAAGATGAACTTGACCTGAATTGGGACTCCATCCAACAACTAATTGCACCAAATCGGCTTAACTCCGTTGTAATCGGAAGCAAAGTAATCTAAGCTGTAGCCCCTGAGTGAGATGAAAGAGTCAGGTTTTAAGTAGGTATAGATGAATAATTTGAAAAAGCCATTTGAATAAATGTATTGTATATACCGATTTTATGGATATAGATCGCCTACGTGTGAGTTAACCAAAAAATAGCATGACTTCTAACATGCCCCCGACCAATGGTGTCATTTATTTAAAATTCTTTGAATTTTATCAATTTTATATTTTAAAATTATTGTTTCAGTCCAATCATATTTCGTATATGTTTAAAATAAAAATGAGGTAAATTGCCAATACAAAGCCGCCTTTTTTTATGTGAACTTATGTCAAACAAAGGTGGCAAATGCCTTTCTGTCCTGGTAGACCAAAATGGTGGCCTAGACTTTTATTCTTTCCTTTATTTCCAACCGCTCTGCGCAAAGTAGAGTTGGCATGCATCAATGCCACCACTAAAAACTACCTACCCCGCCCTTTTATGCGCTATCCAGTGCAAAGCCACCCATCATTTTGTCAAGTCAAGGTTCATCCCTGGGTCGAAGCATGACCGTTCACAATATCCTCCTCAGTCGGCCTTTTCTCTCACACCCATTCACATATTCAACCGACCTCTCACACGATTCCTCCGACCCTTATCGCACCCTGACACTCTTTGCTTTCCTACAAAGTGGAGCACTTCTCCGAAGGACACATGCTCAGTCGGCGTCCGGCATTGGCTCGGGTTCTCAGTAGCGAACCGAAAGGTGCCCCTTTCTCGGATTATCCTGATCAGGGGTCTATAGTGAGTTCTCTTTTGCTCGCCGGTGCGGGTGACACCACATACTACTGTAAACTTCGTGAAAGTAGTAGGTTATGCGAGGTTGTCAATAGTTCCCCAAGAGCAGGTGACCTCTGCTTCCTCCGACCGCATGGGAGATCCAGGGAGAAAGCCTTGACATTACAGCCTGTGCTGTAGGCCTCCACCAACATTACCACAATTAAGTGCGCCCGCGCCTTCTGTGAGACTGTCCTGAGGTACAAGGTTAATGGAGAGAAGCTGTGGGAATTTTATAACATTCTACTGCAAGAGGCCTTGCTGCACTGCAACCCAACCTGGGACGAAGAACCGGTCCCAGGTGGAGAAGATCCTGGCAACTCGGAGGGAGCTCATGGTAATACGTCCCTTTCTGAGAACAACACTCCATCCGAGTCGTCGGGAAACGCGTTAGAGGAGGGAGCGTGCAGACTAGCCAGCGTTCCCTAAAAGTTTTATTTTTTTAACGCGAGGTTAATACGGCACAAGTGGGACGAACTTGTGACTATTGGCCTCCTATAACCAAATAGATATCGGTTATGGTATACGTCCAGAACTGTTTTCCCTCTGTCGAATGGAAGGTGAGATTTGGTCACGAGATTTTAGGGCTAAACATAGATTTTACCAGCTCCTCTTATCGAGTAGTAGTGGTTTATTGACCGAAAGGCATTCAGACTCGCCTGTATGCAAAGCTCACCGACCTGATAAATAGTCGCACGAGTTTGGTCATTGGTGACTTCAACTGCAGTGGGACTGACTGGAGGAACTGGACAGGCGATGATTATGTTCGCTCAGAATAACTTCCTGACAGTGGGTAGAGGAGCCAACGAGGGATGAGAACATGTTAGACTTGCTGCTTACCACCGATAACGACATGGTATCCAGACTATAGGCGGGTGCGATCACCGCACAGTCACGTTTTCCGTCCACATTCCATGTGGCGGACGCTCTCACGTCGCTATCTTTAGACTCTACTTCCGACGCACGAACTTTGTGGGTCTTCGGGATGCAATAGCTCGGCTTGGGCCCGCAACAGGAGAACGAGCCTCGGTCAAATGGTTTAAAGAAAACTTTATGACCCAATAGTCTGCGTTTGTCCCGAGCAGAAGAATGAGCGGCAATCCTCTCCGACCGAGATGGTTCAATCGAGGCATCACCGCAGCAATAAGGAACAGGAAAACTGCCTACAATAACTGGAAAGCCAATCGTAATGAAGAAAGGCTTCTTCAATACAGGGAAAAGTGTAAGCAAGTTAAAGCATTGGTGCGCAGAGCTAAGCGCAGCGAGGAAGTGATGGTGGCCTCCCTCTGTAAAGAGACTCCGAGAGAATTCTTCCTGCATATCAATAGCCACAAACCGATTCGTCATAGCATAGTACCACTGAGAGATGAGAATGGCGTGTTACGGAAGTCAGAATCAGACATCGCCAACGTGTTAAACGGCTACTTCGCCTCAGTATTTATGAGGGAAGTTGACGGTCTAGCTCTGAGGCCGGGGGTTCATCTCCAAGAGGGCGAAAACCTATGCGAAATAGTCTTAGAGTGAAACGAAGTAGTAGCCAGATTAGGAAAACTTAACCTGTATAATTCTCCAGGTCTGGATGGCTTTCTTCCTACAGTCCGAGAAGTTAGTCAAGAGGTCGCTTCACACCTCGCCTCCATTTTCAACAAATCTTTGGAAACTGGAGAATAACAGATGTAACTCCCATCTATAAGAAGGGGGAGCCGCGAATGCCCGGGTAATTACCGGCCTATTAGTCTGACATCCATCGTAGGCAAACTGCTCGAGGGAATAATCGCAGACCGTATAGTGCAGCACTTAGAGTCACACAACCTGATTTTGGATTACCAGCACGGATTTCTCAAGAACCGTTCATGTCTCACTAATCTACTAGAATTTTTCCACAGTATTTTGAGTGAGTATGACCGTAGTCGAGCTATGGATATCTTATACCTGGATTTTCAAAAAGCCTTCGATAAGGTACCACACTGCAGGTTGATAAATAAAGTTTGCGCCCTTGGCATTAGCGAAAAGGTAGCCGAATGGATAGAAAACTGGCTCTCGGGATGGATGCAACGAGTAAAGATTAACGGGGTAGTCGCAATGGGCGCCAGTCAGTAGCAAGGTGCTCCAGATCCTAAGTGCTCGGGCCTCTATTGTTCTTCGTCTACATCAATGATATAGACGAAGAATTAATATGTTCAATAGCCAGGTTCGGCGACGATAGCAAGCTAGAAGGAAGTGTGAGCTCGTCAGGAGTGGAACGCCTGCGAAATAGCCTTCTCAGGATAGGCGAGTGGTCAGAGAGGTGGCAGATGCCATTTAACCTTGACAAGTGCAAGGTAATGCACATCGGCCATGCTAACCCTCGGGAAAACTACTACTTGCTAGGCAAACAACTAGATACTACTGACCTTGAGAAAAAATTAGGCGTGCTAATCAGCAGTGATATAAAGTTCTCCAAGTGGAAAAGAGGGCTCAGAGAATATTGGGTTACATAAAGAGGTATTTTCGCTTCCGAAATAAGCAGATTGTTCTCGCCTTGTACAACTCTATAGTCCGGTCACACCTTGAATACGCTGTACAATTCTGGTCTCCAACCCTGAGGAAAGACATTGAACGGCTGGAAAGGGTACAGGCAAAATCCACAAAATTGCCCCTTCCCCTCCCCCTCCCCCTTAGACATAAAAGTTATCAGCATAGGCTACGAGAACAGGGGATATTTCCTTGGAGACGTGCCGGTTTATGAGGCCAGCTGATTGAAAATTTTAAGATAATACGAGGAGTTGAAAACGTAGATCACAGGAGGCTGTTCACGTTGGACGCAAATGCTACACATAACCACGGTTACAAACTGGAATTACCGCAATTCCATAGCATTTGCGTCAACTTCTCGTACAAAATCTGCGGAACGTGGAACCGTCTACTGCCAGAAGTGGTGAACAGTTCGTCAGTCAAACAGGTCATATCTTGACTTGACAAGATAATCCACACCTTGACCTAGATAGTACTACCTTACTATAGATTTGAGCCAAGTATATGGGTTTCAACTTTTCTATAAAGAATTCCTTTTTGTGTTTTTTTTTCAGCACATTCAGGTAGCGTTTAAGCTTTATGGCCCGCAAATGCGGTGGGTGAGGTGGGCGGTGAGAGCCTTCATCTATGCTATACTTCTCTTATGATATATGTTAGGGCCTTCCCAAAATAGTACCTCCACGGTATGGCCAGCAATGTCCTTTGAGGTACTACTATTCCTTGTGACTCCCCCCTCCTCTCTTAGCGGTCCACGCAACAGTTAGGAAGTGGTAGTTCCAAGTAGGGTGGTCTCACTCCAGGATTGCATCCAGCTGAGGGTGGTCGTGTCATATCCACTTAGAAATGACCCACCACTCTGCAACTCTTCCCCTCTTGCTTTACTGGGTGGATAGAGTTGAAAAACTAGAGCCTTGCCTACTGGGCTTTCGATGAGAGGCAATTCGTCTACTCCTTAGAAAACATCCCATGAGAGCTGGCCGACCAAGGAACGGTCAAGGTCGAACGTGTTCTAATGAAATAGGTTGGGGCCTCGAGAACCATCCATAGGTTTCATCAAATTCGATCGTGATAGGCTCCCTGCGCCTGTGCGAGCTGGTTGGTATGGCTACCGTATTAAAGCATTTGTGCCATTACCATGGGTGTGTTTCCCTGCCATAAAAATAGAACATGGCGTGCAAAGTCAGTCTACCCCAAATTTATGCTAATTGGTCTAAGTTTCTACACTATAAAGCTGTATCATGTCAGGCCAAGGGAGTGAATAGTAGTGAGGAATTGCACTCTGCACAACAGACTCCCTACTACATCTTTTCCAGTCGGACCCATTATGCGGGATTTTGCTCACTCGGATGCTACCCAGGTTAAGCTGGCGCCAATACTAGTTCCCCCTCCCTCTCTGGGACCTTTTCTTTTTTCAGGGGTTGGTCTCAGAGGATCTGGCCTTCCCGTAGCGAATGGGTTCCCTGGTGCTGCGAACCAGACTTTATAATACCCCCCTCCTATTATTTTCTTTTACTACCCTTTATTTCCACAGCTTCTTTTATCCTATCTAGTGGCCCTGAAGGTTACCCATTCTCTGCTTGTTTTGGGGGGACTGATTCTGAATTCTCTTTCATGAAGGTCGGAATTTGGGCGTATCCATCGCCTTCGCTTACCGATGCCCAAGGAGAAACCAATCATTGACACAAATTCCGCGCTTTAAAGAACTCGGGTAGCCTCTTCGACCTATAAAGATGGTGTGGTGGATCCGTATCCATTCTCCAAGAGAACATACCGGACGCCTCGAATTGAGAGTTTCAGTAGCGCCGGGCCCTTGTAGGTCTCCGTGGTGGGGAGTCCCTAGGGAGAATGTGAAGTCAATTCTGTTTGCAATGGCTTGCCATAAACCTAAAAGTTCCCCCTTTTTGCAAGGGTTCCCGTGCCAGACGTTCTTCATTGCCCCTTTCATCCTCCCCTCGCTCCTTTGACCCCTATGCCAACGATGTAGACCCAGATTTAGATTATCCTTGCTTTCTGGTCTTGAGCTCTTCATCTGACACCCACTTGCAAAAGTGGGTGTGTTTTACGTTAATGAATCATTTAAGGACTGCTGTGGTGAACCCCACCGAATGTGCTCAAGAGGTAGTGGTGATATCGTGGTTGAGGTGTGTAGCGTACGAGAAGTGCAGGCGAGTGGCTTGAAAGCTTTGCTTGAATGAGTCTTTTTTGAGACTCGGAAGGGCCGAGTATATTCGCCGCTGACTAACAGTGGTCCAGCGACGCGAGAAGCTGTTCGCAACTCGCCTACGCTACTTTCATTCTTTCTTTTTTTCTTTGCTCCCTTTCCTATTCTTCTCTATTTACAATGGTGTCCAGACCCGGGAGGAGGTGCGTAAGCCTTTGGATAACGCTTCCCAACGGACTCTCTTCATTTCTTCTTTCACGCTCCGCTTCTAGGAAGGGGGTTGTGTAGCGTACGAGAAGTGCAGGTGAGCGGTGTAAAAGCTTTGCTTGAATAAGTCTTTTTTGAGACTCAGGATGGCCGAGTGGATTCACCGCTGGCTAACAGTTGTCCAGCGACGCGGAAAGCTGTTCGCAACTCTCCTACGCTACTTTCATTCTTTCTCTCTTTTTTTGCCCTCTTTCCTACTCTCCTCTATCCACAGGTGTCATCTTATTCTCAACACAACCTCGTCCAAAATCTGTCTTCGATTGCCTAAGTCCCCGTAACCGTTTCGTCACACCCACGTAAAAATTGGCAAAGTTGTCCGTTCAAACGAATTAAGGGAATATGACCTCCCCCGTCTCCAGAGTAAGATGAGTACCCAATCCATTATACATGTACACAGGATGACTAAAACTGTAATCTCTACTAGAGTCCCAACTGTCATATTTATTTTAACGTTCGAACGTCAGGAACTGCCCTAGTTTATTAAAGCTGGGTACCTTCGTGTCCCAGTAAGCCTCTACGTCAAACTACACAAACGTTTGCTTCAATTGTAATCAATTTGGGCATGTAAGTCGTGCCCGTTGGCATTCGCGCTCCTATGTAAATTGTGGTTCTAATACTATGGCACTGAATACGCCAAGACACGGTGTTGGGGGAACTGCGGTGGTGCCCACAGTTCTGCATCGAAAACCTGCCAATATTCTTATATGAAAAGGAGGTTCTCGCTTTGCACGACACTCTGCGTCTGTGCGTGAGAGGCTTGCCAACGCGCTAGAGCTTCAACCTCACTTTCTGACCGTCTATTCTCAAATGTTTTGCGTGACGGTGGACGAAAACCACCATCACGTTCGAGTTTCGACACTCCTGAAGCATCGCTCTCACACCGAGATACCTACTGTTGCTCCCCTCTCTTCGGCAGCTCTAGCCGGGACCGACGCTCCGGGTAAGACACTTGAAGATATCGTTTGGTAGAATTCATGTCTTGTTTTTTTGTCTTTATGTTCCTTTTACCTCCTTGTCCCGAGGTATCTCATGTTGCGGGGCTCGCACTTAGTGACTTGTAATTGTATTGAGGCACGGCAATGCCGTCTTGAAGTTTTAAGACATCAGACGTCATCTGAAAGAATCTTCTATATCGATCAGTGAAGGTTCTAATACCTGGCCCCGGGACCCAAAGCCCCGTGTTAAGAGGAATGATTCCTCGCCTGGATCATCGACCACCAATATGCGAGCAGCCTCTGAAGTGGACTCGGCTGAGCCTCGAGAATCTTCAATGGACTTTTCTCCTGTTGCTGAATATTCGCTGCCCCCAAATCCGCCCCACCCTTCATAACATTTAGGTTCCCTCCCGGTCCAAACGGTAGCAGAAATACACCCATTTCCTTGTACTTTGCCCAGATCGCCAGCTCCTTCTACTCGCCCTTCTACTCATGATTCGATGGAAACGAATGATACTCCAACATCACCACTCGCGGTTATTGGAACATCCCCTCAGACATCAAAAGTCCCCTCGGTCCTTGAATCCGGATCTACGGCCCGAAAATCTCTTCTCAACCTTCCGTTTCCGCCTGGATGTGAGCCCGAATTACAGGCATTAGTCTCGGTCAGTTCCTCGAAACCATCGGACACACCCTCTGTCACGGCTCCTTCCAGGATCTCTTCCCCTGCTATAGCAAACTCTTCAAAATCTGCTCTTCGTCCCCAAGCTCTTTGGGACGCACTTCAAACATACCATCAGCCACAAAGGAGAAAAAGATATCTACTGTAGTATTTACCCTCCATTTTACAATGGAAATGTCAACGCGTTCTTCCTAAGTGGGAAAATCTCAAAGTTCTTTGGACGACCTTCCACCCCGCTGGTATTTGTCTTCAGGATAACAAACTGGGTACACGGCCCTTTCCGGTTTTCGTATTTTCAACTTTATTGCTCCTGTCGAGGGCTCGTCTCATGGGGGGGGGGGTCAGTTATGATATCCCCATCCTACCTTCTTCTTTACCATTGTCAAGACCTCCCCATTTTTATTACTCGGGGATTTTAATGCCCGTCAACCATATTGGGGCGACATCACTTCAAATTCCAAAAGCAGTGTTTTAGAATCTTTTATTATCTGACTTTGCGTTTTAAACACCGGCGATTATACCTCTTATCACTTCCAGACGGATTCTGTTCCCCGGATTGTCTCACCGATTTTCGATAGTAAGTTCTCAACGACCTCCATGGGAGTGACCACTTCCCTATTATCCTGTCGGCCTGTCATCCTAGCCCTCATACAACCATCCCTTTCAAATGGGACTTAGGTCATGCCGAGTGGGATGGTTTCCGAGATGCGTCTTTCACAAGTGACTCCTTGGGGACCTTCAATGGTGTGGACGAGGCAGTGGCATACTTCACATCGATTATCTACAACGCAGCCATACATACCATTCCACGGAGGCGACCCATAACGGGATCGGTCAACCCTACCCTGGTGGATCTCAGAGTGTGCGACAGCCGATAAAAACTACAAGTTAACTCAACCAACCTTGTGTAACAAGGTTGACCGAAACCGAGCTCGGGCGCTCTCCAGAGAACCCTTCGTCAGAGTCGCCGAAGTTAATGGCGCCGCTACGTTTCATAAAATTCCTCTATGACTCCTACCGCAAATATTTGGAAGAGGATTAACGAGATCAGGGGCTGTTATGTCCGCAATAATACCCTAACACTCAACTTACGGGGATCCTTATTGAATGACAGCCTGGTGGTCAGCAATGCTTTGACCGACCATTGCCGCGCCGTCAGCAGTGTCAGCCGTTACAATAAAGATTTTCTAGCCTATAAGCCAAAAGAAGAGCCTCATCCTCTTAATTTTACAAAAAAAGAAAATCTAATCTTGTTGCGTAGTGCATTGTCCCTTTGTAGATCTACTTCACCTGGCCTTGAGGACATCCATTTTGATATGATTCATCACCTCCATCCACATCCTGTCATTTTCTTACTTGACTTGTACAACCTTATATGGGTGGGGGGGGGGGGTTACCCAGCATCATGGTGCATTGGGATTGTCCTTTCCTTTATCAAACCGGGTAGGGGCGGGTTGGACGCAGACCACTACCTCCCTATAGCTCTCACTAGCTGTTTAAGGAAGTTGGAGGAGAAAATGGTGTTTGAGCGCCTGCGCTAGCTACAAGAAACGATTTTTTTTTACTGTCCCATAGTACCGTTGACTTCCTAATACGTTTAGAGAGATCGGTATGGAAAGCTTTCTCGTTAAATCACCGAGTCTTGGCCAAATCTTTCGACATTGAGAGATCCTACGGACCTTCACCGATGTGGACAGTTGAACTACCTGAACGCCCTTCTAGGGGTAAGAAGAAGCGTCGCTCCCTTTGTATTTCCCAAACACCTTGTAGCCCATAAGTTAGTCACATTGATGGGAGCCGTCATGCCGCTACCCTCCTTTTCCAGATGGAGGTCGTCATGCTTGATCCGTGGGTTGAGAGAAATGGGGTCACTCCCCGCCCTCCTCTCCCAAAAAAAGGAAACTAAGTCAGAGGAATAGGGATTCCTCTCCCTTTTCGAGAGCTTCGGGGATGACTAGTCAGCTGCCGTGTCCTAATTAACCAGACAAAAAGCGGCATATCTGGCCCCGAGGGCCCTCTGACATAGAGACCCAAAACAAGACCAAAGTCGCAATTGTGGTGAGCGGAACTTCGATGACGTCGGTGTTCTTCATTGAGAGACTACCTGGCGTTTTTGAACCCACTGGCTTCAAACGTTTTCAAGTTATTCGTTCCAATGCTAGCAAAACGTTGGCCAAAGGCCAACTGTTCCATGTTAAAGAGCAGAAAGCCACCCATTTATCTGATGAAAGCCATCTGGCGAATGCAGCACACCCTTCCGAGGCGAATATACTTAGTGCTCGTCGGACACTTAATGCTCACCAGTGAGTGTGAGGAGGTTTTCAACCCTGAATTTCGTACAAGGGTTGGTTTATGCAAGGGAACTCGTGTACTATACCTTAGAAGACCACACCGAAGAGCTGGCTGACCAAGAAGCGATAAAAGTCAAACGTGATGAGAGAACAGAGTGAGGGCCTCGGGACCCGCCCATACACGATTCATCACGTTCGATCGTCACAGACTCCCTGATTCGGTGTGTGTCGGTTGGTATCATTACCGAATCAAGGCAGATGTACCACTACCGCGACAGCTTCGACCTCATGAATGGCCTATGTAGATATGCAAAGTCGGGATTACCTGGTCTGTGTAAATATGCTATAAGACAGTACAAGTTAAATTTTAATTGTTTAAGTAGAAGTGTGTCATCGTGGAGAGGTACACATTTTTCCTTGAAGTAATATGGCCTGTATGTTCCGGCGAATGGGGCTCTGGTCTTTCAGGATACGGAATGACTTTTTGCTAGCTAATGATTTGGTCTTGTCGCGACCTGAGACGTTATATACCTCAAAAGTTGGGCAAACATCTATAGCAATGCCCTCTGGGCATTCCTATAATAAAATCCTCATGGGAAACTTAAAATATATATATCATCAATTATTATGTATAAAATTCATATCATGCAATTCTTTTACTTTGTAAATTAAATCGTTCAATTATTTTACTTAACTTTTGTAAATTAAATCATATTTTATGTACAACTTAATAATTAATTCATTCATTTATCTTACTTAACTTGTCAATTCTATTAATTTATCCATAACTGTTTACAATTCAATTATTTTATGTAACCTTCAATAATTCAAATATCCTATGACGAAAAACTGAATTAATTTAACGTACTATTGATTCAAACAACATCTCTTAAAATTTCACACACACAAACAAACACACGCTTTCAGCTCAACCAGATGGAACACTATTCTCTCCCATTCGACTCTCGCCATTCTTCGCATAAAGACCCCTAATTCACAGTCCATTATAGTCACCATATTGTATCGTAATTATTTCACTTACTTCATTTCTCTTCACATCTTGTTACTGTAAATCATATTTTTACTATATCTTACATTGTATACCTAATTCAACTTATCTCATTGTGCATTTGTTGATTCTATGAATATATTTATATTTGTTTAATTATTTTTCTTAAAACCTAGTTCATAATTTACATCTAATCTCAAAATTTATTGCACTTTAGTTGTAGGCCTAAAAACTAGCAGACGACTAACTTTCATCAAACAAATTTATGGTTATGGTTTTCGAAACGCTATTTAGGCTGATTTATTAACCAAAAATAAATCCCATTAATAACCATATTCTATACACCCTCTTTTCCTGGCCCTCAAGGAACGATCGTTTCCGCGGACATTTGGAACCCTTCTGAGTGTTGTATTTCCCGCTGGGCTCTCCCCTGGTTGATCTGGCAGCTAATAACAGGGATTCCCCTCCCACCGTGTGGCAGTTTCCCGTAATGCGAAACCGCTGCGCGATTCTTCCTAGTCTTTAGAATCATAGGAAGAAAATCCTTCAAAGATTGTCGTGAGACTGTCTTTGGGTGTTTCTAAGGCTGCCCCCGAAAGGATAAGAGAAACTAGGAAGCTTCAGTTCCCAGGCCACCACCCAATGCTTGACTGGGCGACACTGAAATAGGGACCCTAAAATAGGAACCACCGCCCGCCAAGGGTTTCGAGGCGTAGGGAAGAAAAGACTGCTCAACCTCCCACAAAAAGCCCACGAAAGTAATAGCGCAGCAGTGGCCAAATTGTAGCTCTCGAGCCACATGCGGCTCTTGAAGGTACTTTTTGTGGCTCTTGAGACATTAATTTAGGGGATTCATTTAAATTTTAACTAACATTTAATAGTAATAACTTCATAAAATGATTCGAATAATATACGCAATATACGGTAGTTTGTTACTTTCCTACACAGATAAATAATAATTTCAAGATTAAAATAAATTTCAATTAATCGAATCATTCCTGCGATCGAATGCAGCAGCACGTCAATCGAGTTTCTAAAATCAACCTGCCCGTTTAATCTTGAATGACCATGCATGTGCACTACTGCTAACTCGCATATCGCGCTCAATAAAACATTTTTTATACAATAAGAATCCCCTTTACATAAAAAAATATACAAATGATGGGAATATGTTGCATAAGATACATTCTATTTTATATAAGGAGGCAATTTCAGCACCTTTTTCACATTATTTTTTTCATATATTACCGCGTGAAAAGGAATTGTCAGAAGCTATGTAGTTTTCAGATAGAGTAGACACCGATGATTAAAAAATAGTAGTTTTGGAGAGGCTGTTGTAACTGCACCGCTTAGCTTGCTGTCTTCAATGTTCAGTTCAGTGCTAGCTTACTACAGGAGTGGAATATCCGCTGTGCAATTTGTGTTAAAGTAAATACTTTTCTGATTTATAGTGAAGATTGTTTTAGTTAAATTTATAATACCATCTTAAAAATGACAGAAACAGAAAACTGTAAAACGGAAATACGAACAAGAAAACAGAATTTTCATCCAACAATGGGAGGACGAGTTTGTTTTTACTGTTAAGGATAAAGAGGCTCCGTGTCTCATCTGTCAAACTACCATAAGCCACTTTAAAGGAAGTAAATTAAAGCGTCACCATGAATCTAACCAAAAAATATTTGTATCTGAATTTCCTCATAAGTCAGAACTGGGAAAAAATAAGATAACAATATTGAGATGTAATTTAGTAACTCAACAAAATAGCCTATTTTCCCTCTGTAAGCAAAATGATTTAACTACTGAAGCCATTTTGTTATAATTTTGAATATTGCTCGAAGTAGACTTCCTTACAGTCATAGGGAATTTGAAAAAAAAGAATATTAGTGATGTGATTGAAATTCTTGCACCAGAGAACTCAAAAGTTAAGCAATAGAACAAATCCCCATTTCTCTCCATACTACAGAAGGATGTTTCTGAAATAGGTTCTGCTGTCGTACGGATCACCACTTTATAGAGGAACTCAAGTCACCAATTTATAGCAAAAAAAGGTAAAGGTAACCGTTACCAGTTTAGGGGGAAAATGAGTAAGCCCAGTTTATAGGAGAGGAAGGACGTCACCACTTTGAAGGTTAAAATGGCGCGGATATTTTTGGAGAGGTCTCTCAAGTCCGACGAGTGAGGTGATAGATGGGGTTATTCTCGTATCTAAAACTCCAAAGATACCAAAATAAAATTCCGGCTTGGCTGTGCTTACCGAAGTCTTGTTATCGAGAAAGGACTGAGAGGAATAACGTAAAAATAATAAATGTTTAATTCCAACAAACAAAACAAGCAAAGCAAAATGGAGGCTCGCGTTTACACGATTACGGTAAGGGAATATTTCACTACCGATTAAGAAAGCGAGTGTTAGAAGAACAAGACTTAGGCGGGTACTACGGGAGATTCGCTACGCTAAACGAACCGTAATTAGTTTTTTACTTTCGATCTTCTCTCTGACTTAACTGTCTCCCCAAATGTGAATGAATCTCCTTCCTCTCGAATTCTCCATTTTTCTTCTATAAATAGTATAGGAGGCGTGGCCTCTGGGACCTCAATGTTTTTAGCTCCGCCCATGGTCTCCGAAGGTCATCGTTTAATGGCACTACAAATTTACACTTTCTAGATATAATTTTATCATTCCTGAGACGCAGATAGCTGTTTCAGCTTAATTCCATTTCCAGATTAGAAATATTCATTTTTATTACACTGGCCAAATTTACTCCTATCTTAATTCTCGGCTTACCGCTTACTTCCTTGATAGGCTTACAAAACATATATATGTATATCCACGAGGGCATTTTTTACAATTCTTCCTATTCCTGCGAGGTACTTTGCTGGTGCAATTTTAGTGCCAGGACCATGCTCTTCACAAATTAACGCAAAATACCAACTATCCTGAATGTCGTTTTATTCACCTTATCATCCGTATTGATCATTTTGTAACTAAACAATTTAAGTTTGTCAATGTAATAAATTATGTTTTAGAAAGTGCCAAAACACACCGTGAATTCAGACATTTTATTGGGAACTGGAGCTTAAGGAAAATTCAAACGACCTTTCATTCTACTGTATTGTAAGATAGCTGTATACTACCAATCTTTTGAATAAGTTTATTGCCCCTTTTTGAGCCAATTATTGCCCTCATGAAAGAAAAAAAAGAAAGAATTACCCACAACTAGAAGATCACGAATAGATATAATATCTGATGTTCTTCACAGATGTAATGCAATACCTCCAATATTCAAATGTTGCATTTCAAGGGAGGAGCAAAGTTATTACAGAACTAGCCGAATCAATTTTAATTTTTTAAATTAAAATAAAGCTTTTTTCGAAGAGATCTGGCTACAAAAAAAATGGACTACTTTCCCAACCTTAAATCAATATTAGCAGATTTTCCGAACATTAAACTGTCAGAGCATAAATTAACACTTCCAAAGGAAACCTAGACGCTCTGTATCACGATTTTGATAGCAGGTTTGAGAAACTAAAATGTCCGAAACCATGCTTTGAATTACTTTTGAATCTGTCTGCAATCGACAGTGGTAGGCGCGATAACGAAAAAATTGTATCACGATAACCCATAAATCGATAACGATAACCTTATCGGCGACAACCGATAATCGATAACTGGCGATAAATTTATCGCCCGTTTTGTGTGATCACCGATAAATCGATAAATCCAAAATTCCGATATTAGCCATAACGATATTGATATTTTTAAAAAAATCGAAAAATCCAAATCTTTATTTTTATCTTTATCTTAGAAACCTTGAAAAATCTTAGAAAAAAAATGAGAAAAGTCTAAGAAAAATCTTTAAAAAAACTTTAAATTCAATGTTTATCTTGTCTCTTCACTAATGAAAAGTACTGTTTTTGATAAAATAACTAAATTTGCACAGCTAGAGTCTAGACCAGGTTCTGCAGCATGTTCTCCTTCGTAAACATGAGCATTTCGAAGTTTTCATTAGACAGAGGGCTCCTCTTAGCCCTGATGTTGCCCTTACCAAGGGAGAACAAGCGCTCCACGGTGGCACTGCTCGGCATCGCCGTGTTGTACTTCAAGAAGAGGTCAATGAGGACCTTCTCACTGTTGAAGGCTGGTTCTGCCAGACTGTCTGTCCCTTTGGCTTGCAGCCACACATTCACAATTTGAGCAGCCTTGGACTTGGTTGACCTGTGATGACCCCAATGTCATCCTCCTCATCACAAATTATCCTATGTGGCTCTTCCTGTTATAACGTACGAGAAGTGCATGCGAACAGTCAGCGGAACAAAAGAATTGGCCTGGAAGACAAAGTTTCGTACCATAGACGAGTTCTGCATCAGAGTAATTCAAATTCTCTTTCAAGGAGGCACGAATTCCCAGGAGAATTAAGGGTAGCTTGTCCACCCAAGTGATGTTGGGGTCAGTGGAGCGTAAGCTTCCCTTGAGAGTCCTGTGCAAACGTTCTACCTTATAGTTACTTTGGGGATGGTAGCTAGTGGTACGGAGACGAAAGGAGCCAAGCACTGACATAAGTGCATCCCATAAGTGGGATTCAAATTGGCTACCTTGATCAGTCATGATCGTTGATGGGACACCAAAACGAGCAACCCATGCTGAGACGAAGGCTCGAGTTACAGTGGAAGTTCTGATGTCGGGGATAGGAACTGCCTCTGGCCAAGAGGTAAAACGATCGATCATGGTGGGAAGATGGGTGCAACCGCGTGAAAAGGGCATATGACTAACCAGATCAATGTGAACGGCGTCAAAACGTGCCGATGGAAGTGGAAAAGCAGCCAGAGGGGACTTTGTGTGGCATTGAACCTTTGCACGTTGACAAGGCAGACATGTGCGGGTCCATTTGGTCACGTTGGAATTCATACCTGACCACACATAACGTTGTGTGATGAGCTTGTGAGTTGCTCGAATGCCAGGATGAGAGACCGTGAGTCGGGTCAAAAAGGTGCCGACGGTAAGCGAGAGGAATGAGAGGACGATGATAGTCAGGAATTGAATAGTCCACCAGGATTCATCTGAAAGGACTGTCCGGCAAGTCGATCTCACGAACGACGAGTTGAGAAGAGTGACGCAGTGTTTGCGTGTCTTCATCGTGTTCCTGGGCAAGCGCGATTGTCGCGCAGTTTGGGAAAGTTGCGTGCCAGAAATCGGTGAAATGCGAGAGAGCGCATCTGCGGGATGAAGTCAAGGTGACGAGTATCAACTGCAGAGTGCACAGAGGAGTTGCTACTAGAGGCGAGCGCACCAACCAATGGATTGTAGTCAGTAAATACATTGAATTCACGCCCTTCCAAATATTGTTGGAAGTGACGGAGGGCGAGGTATATACTCAGTAATTCGCGGGAAAAAGGTACTGTACCTCTGTTGGGAAGGAAGAAGAGCCTTAGAGAAGAAGGCGAGGAATTGCCAAGAGTAACCAACCTTCGGTTGTAGTGTCGCACCGACATGAGTAGCGGACGCGACCGAAGAAACGCTTATGGTAGCTCCTGGGCAAGGATGGTCCAGGGCGACAGCGGGAGCCATAACCTCTTTGGTGCGAGAGAAAGCCTTGCAAGGCTTCGAGGGACCAGGAAAGAGGGAGGTTCTTCTTGGACTTGGAAAGCAATTCACAGAGAGGTTGCATAATGTGGGAAATGTTCGAAATGAACCTGCGGTAAAAGTTTACCATCCCACAGAATCTACGAAGTTGCTTTAGCGAAGGAGGTCGGGGAAAAGCCCGGATAACTTTAACTTTGTCATCGAGAGGACGAATTCCCTCATGGGAAATGTGGTATCCCCAAAAAGGAGAGCTGTGTAACCCCAAAGATACACTAAGAAGTGTTGAGTACGATACAATACTCATCTAAACGTGTAAAAATCTGGTGAAGGTGAGAAAATTGCTCCTTTAAAGACGAAGATGCTATCAGGAGGTTGTGTATATAACAAAATACGAATGAAAGACCTCAGAACCTGATCCATGAACCGTTAGAAAGTTTGATCACTGTTACGAAGCCCGTAAGGCATTCGTTTCATGACAAAGGAGTCGAATGGAGTGGTGATAGCTGTCTTAGGCATATCATCAGGGTGGATCGGGATTTGGTTGAAAGCGCGAACCAAATCGAGCCGAGAAAAAATGGAGCAATCGAAGAGAGCGGAGTTATAATCTGATAAGAAAGGCAGGGGATACCTATCCGGAACTGTACAGGCATTGAGTCACCTGTAGTCACCTACAGCTCTGAATTCCACCGGAGTAGACTAAGGTACTACATGAAGCGGTGAAGCCCATGGGGAGGTGGATGGAGAAGCGATCCCGGCCTCCATCATAAACTTAAATTCCTGCTTCATTAGGGCAAGTCTATCCGGGGCCAGTCGACGGGGACGTGAGAAAACTGGTCCTCCTGTCATCTCTATTCTGTGCACCACATTGTGCTTAATAGGTCTGTTATTAGAAGGAGGAAGACAGAGGCTTGGGAACTCCCGCAAAAGTCTCTGGAAGTGGGGAGCAGTTACAAGGAGACGAAGAGAAAGGAGAGAGCTGGTGGAAGGAAAGAAGGAACCAGCAACTGTTGGGTGTCGTGGTTCTGTCGATAAGCTTGCAGCGACGAAAATCGACGAGCATGTCGTGCGCGAAAAGGAAATCAAGGCCTAAAATTGGCATGTCAACGTCGGCAATGATAAACGTCCATGGGAAAACACGACGTAACCCGAGAGAGAGCTCGAAGATACGCCTCCCACCATTTCTTCTCATCGGGCCACTGTAAGGGGCACAGAGATATGCTTTCATTGCCGCCGTGCTGACGGGATTCAGCGCCCCATCCAGCCTGAGCTTAACCTCTTCTCTTTCTTTCTGACATCCTGCCTTCTTACCCTTCTTCCTCACTTTCCCTAAAATTTATTCCACAAATTTCTCAGGATAGATATCAACCACCTTCCTCTCACCCAACTATCCCGGAAGACGTGTGTGGGGGGGGGAGAGTTTCCTTAACCCTAGCCTCTGGTTTGGGGTGATGGGTTTTTAACAACCTGCTTCATCCCCACCATCACCTGCCTCACATACCCTTTCTCTATTTCCTTTTCACAGTCTACTAATTTTACGCTTTGCCTAAGGTGGAGTCGCAATGCCGATGGGGTTGCCAGGTCAATAAGTGGGAGGAGTGGCCCAAATGCCGGCATCTGGCTTTGTCAGCTCTGTGTTCACTCCTCGCAGCGGGCTACTGCGTGGGGTGATTAGCGTCTGCGCACCGCGAAAATTATAGGGTCACCATTACGATAATAAGTCATTTTAAAAAACACCCCTTTACTTCCCCAGGAACATCGTCGGGGTTGCCTTCGGGCAGGTACACCGAAAAAATGGAGTCCTCACCCCCTTGTGCTTTCACAGGAGACCCTCCAAACCTCTTTGACCGAAGAAGAGGTTTACTCTTATCCTATGCATACGGGTGCAGGGGACTGCTTTCCAAGGGGACAGCTATGAAAGCAGGCAGGTGTCCCATAATTGACCGCCCCCTCGATAGGACCCACCCCCTTAGAGGTGGGGAGGGGTGACAGGGCCCGTCGGCCCGTGCCTTCTAGGGTAATGCAGGCGGGCATATCGAGCTCACAGGGGGTCACTGTACGTGCCCCTCTCTCTTCCCTAACGGATGTCGGGTTCCCGGCCAAGGATAGGACGACAGGTACCACGAAGGAGACCCGTGATGTCTTGGGGTTCAAGGGCACATGAAGGCCCCCCTGAGATGGACATTGTCCCTGAGGTGACCGGCCACAGATGGTATAATCCTTCATGGGGTCGAACACGGGCTCGGCGCCAAGCACATAACCCCATTCCGCACACGTGAAAGCTTCTCCTCAAACGCGGCTGGTGCCCGAGGGCTTACAAAGAGGGATGGATCTCCTATCCCTGAGGCCCCTGTGGCAAACAAGACCTTCTCTATTTCAGAGAAGCATCTTACCGAAGCTGGCCAATCTTGCCTAGGTGCTGCTACCAGCGGAGGAGAGAAGAGGATTCATTACCCACTTTCCTCTCTTAAGAAAAAAAAGAACAGGAAAAAAGGAAAAAGTGTCGGGGCTCCTCTCCCTCAGCGGGAGCCGCGTGGGCAGACGTAGTCGCTGCAAATTGGGTATGCGACCAAGCCAGGAACGGCATTCTTTGCTCCGGTGCTTCCCCTGGTGGGAAGTCTCAGACGAAGACAAGAACTGCGCAGAGTGGAGCCTCGGGACCCCTCATTCAGAGGCTACATGGCGTTTTCAAGACGCAGGCTTAAAACGCTTCCTCATTATTCGCTCCACTGATGGTATCATGTTGGCTAAGGGCAAAATGATCCATCGTATGGAAGCTCTAGTTAGTGTGATTGGTAGAGAGCCGAATGTCACCCGTTTCATGGACGGAGCCTTCTGGCGAATGCGTCGAAGCCCTCCGAGGCGCCATGATTAGTCCCCTTCGGACACTTGATGGCACGCTGGGGAGTGTGATGCCGCCATCTACCATGAACTTCATGAAAGGAGTGATTTAGTCGAGGGAACTCGTGGACTACTCCATTGAGGACATCACCTTAGAGCTGGCCGACCATGAAGCGGTCGAGGTCGAACGTGTGATGAGAAAACAAGGAGGGGCATCGAGACCTACCCCTACACTCTTCGTCACGTTCGACCGTCACAAGCTCCCTAAGTTGGTGCGTGCCGGATTGTATCGCTACCGCGTGAAGGCATTCGTGCAACTACCGTGGATGTGCTATTACTGTCCCTGATTCGGCTCTACGAATCACTCCTATAGACGAGCAAATTCGGGGTTACCCGAAATCTGTGTAAGTTGCTCCAAGACCGCATACGATAAGTCCAAATCGTATGTGTTTAAGTGTGCCAATTGCGGAGATACGCACTACATTGCTTCAAAGAAGCATTGCCTGGGACGTCCAATGCCTCAATGTTAAGAAAGACACCCTCTGCTTCTGGCCCTCCAGGCCCCTCCAATCCTACGAGAATGATCGTTTCCACGCCGACTCGGAACCCTTCTAAGGGTTCTACCCACCACGGGTGCTCCCCTGGTAAAGCTGGCGGCACAAAGGGTTCATACCCAGCCGTGGATAAAAACAGAGCTCCTCCCCCCCTCCCCCTTCCTTCCCCAGGCGTGACCGTTTCCCGTAAGGCAAAACGGCCGCGCGCCTCCACCGAGTCGTTAGACTCACAGTAGGAAGCACCCGTGAAGATGCTTGTGAAGTCATCTTACGGTGTTCCTAAAGCTGCCCCCTGTTAAGGTTTTTTTTCTTCCCGCTTGATCTTTTGTTTTTATTTCGACTAGTATACTACCATCTGGTTGAGGTGAGAGAGGTGGAAATTGTATTCTGGGAAGTTGAAATAGTTTTTGGAAATCTGTACTCTGTTTGACCACGCATATCTATCATTAGGTTTGTTTGTTGGCTTTCTCGTTTTATCAGGTAAAATCTACCGAAAGATCGATCAACAAATTGTCCCGAGAGTACCTGCAGTGAGAGCAGTTCAGGCAGCGTTTTAGTGGATCGTGCTGGACCTGCTGCTTGCTGGGAGTTTTAAATTTCATGTGAACTTCGTACTGACTATCGTAATTTTTGCGGTGGTGAGTTTCGATTACCTGAGACCTTGTTCGTTTCTATGCAATTTTCTTCTATCTCTCCAGTTGTTTTAGGAAGCGATCTTGTAGTTTAAATTCTCCCACCAGTTTTTTCAACGTCTTGCGTTCTTTGCTTTCCTCGAGTTAGTGGATTCGTATCCATTTTCTTCGACGGGCTTGGAAGTAAGGGGGTGGGGAGAGGGGAGGGGGTGCGCAGCTTAAAACTTTCTTTGATGTTTTTCAAGAGGGATTTGTTAAAGAATTTGTTCGAACATAAACAGGAATCTACCGCCCGCGAAAGTACCATCTTGCTAGATCCAATAGACGAGCGGACCCGAGACCCGAGGGAGAGAGGCCTATGGCTTGGTTTTCATTAGCCCCGCGAATGCCCATTGGCGCAGACAACGGGCTGGTTATAAACGACGCAGTCGGCGTGTAGGCGCAGCGCGGGGCCACTTACAGAGGGGGTCATGGACTTCACCGCCAGGTAACCTCAAGGTAAGCCTGGCAGACCGAGCAGGATACACCTAGTGGGCCTTAACCCTTCCCCCTCCCCCGGCCATGGCCCGGTCTCGCGAACCGAACGCCGATTGTGAAGTTTTACCCCTTCTTGGTAGCCCCCCAAAGATTGTGTGTGTGTTAGGGGGAGGTTGATGGTTTGGTAACCGCCAACATTCCGTAGGTGTTGATGGGAGGGGGAGGGATCAAGCCAGGACAGACTTCCCGAGAATCAAACCTCTCGATGACCGAAACTAGTACAGGCCCGAACGCGAGTAGAGAAGTCCAATCCCATCGAAACAAATGCTTTGAAGAGAGGGAGTAGTAGAAGTGGGAAGGAAATTGCCAGAAAAAGCTATAGGGTTGTTAGCGGAAGGGGGAGAAGAGGATAGGCTGGGGCCGGACGGGGCGCTGAAGCCCGTTAGCACGGCGGTTAAAGAAGCAAACCGCCGCGCCCCTTACGTGGGTATGTGTGGGAGGTGGAGCACGAAAAATTGGGGTCGGCGACGACGGAAGAGCAAGGACACTTAGAGCACCTAGGTTAGAGGGATGATCTCTCAATTCGGAGGTTCAAGGGGCGGGCTAAAGACGGCAACCTAGCAACAACATGAAATGCAATCTAAATTTGGAAAATGCTCCTCGTGATTTGAACGCCAATCGCAAAGCAAAAGCGGACATCTGCACTTGTTTGATTTTCTTTAACGCCTTTCATAATTTCTGGAACAGGGTGGCTGCTATAAAAGCATTATAAATTTTCCTGACTTTTCTAGAATCGAATGCAACCCATTATTTTTTCATTGTGGTAGCCCATCTGGCGACTTCCTACTTGGGCATAAGTCGCCGTACACAACACAGCCTACAACTAGGCTATATTAAAAAACAAATAAAAAGTATAACGATATTTAACTAACAAATAACAACGATAAAAAAGAACAAGGGTTTAAAAAAACAATGAGAAAAAGCAAAAGGACAAGAAGGAAGCGTGTCCGGCGTCGGGGGTAGGTCCGCCTCCCCTTGGCGCAGGAACATGCGACCTACAAAAAGAAACATACAAAAAACAGGTCAAATAAAGTGGAGGAGGCCAGCTTCCTCTAAAAGGTCGTAAAGTCTACAAGTCAGTGTGCACGAACTCGTCCCGAGTACAAGGGAAAAGCGGTAGCGACCCCGCTCGTCCGGATACGGGGACAAGTAACGTGCGCGAAGATCACTCAGACTGGGACATTCAACAAGAATGTGCCGAACAGTCTGGGGGACAACGCAGTTTTCACAGTAAGTCGCAGGCGAGCGCTCCATCAAATGGCAGTGCGTCCCGCGAGTGTGTCCAATTCGGAGACGACACAAGGCAACCTGAAGCCCTCGCGGCATTGGGGGGTAGGTCCATGGGAACAGTCGCGGCGCAATGGCACGCAACTTTAAGTTCCCTTTGACCGTCTCCCAACTTCTTTGCCAAGCTGCCCGTATTCTTGTCATGTAGTCGGCGTGAGGAAGAACGAAACGCTGGTCCGGTCGCCGAGTCCTTGCGGACTCTTTGGCGCCCTCATCGACGCGCTCATTCCCTACAATTCCTACATGTCCAGGAACCCAGCTGAAGATAATCTCGACATCCACCCTGCTTGACAAAACCGTGCCTGGCACTATATTGTTATGGTGGCACCACAATCTTGATTTCCTTTTTGGATAGGGGCACTAGACATTGCTACGGCTCTGAGCACATCCTATATAATTTTAAAAGTTTTAGTCCGAAAATTTCAATGATTATTTAATGTAATATAAATTAAATCATTAGCAATTTTCAAAATTAATATAGTTATGAAAAATCATGCCTAAAATACATTGGATAAGGCACTCACATTTTTCTTTTTTTTTACTTAATTAAAATATACCTACAATTTTTCTAAAATAATTACATGCACTTTTTATACAAAGAACCTACAAAATAAAACGAAACCTATACTATCAATTACACTACAACTATCATTTAATTCCTTATAGAAGCAATTTGGTCATCTAATAAAGCTTTTCTTTTTCTGATTCTTCATCAATTTTTCTCTTCTTTTCTTCAATGATTTTTATTTTTGTCGTCGCTTTTCTTTAATTAGCTGATTCATCTTCTTTAAGTATTCATAGCTCCTTTTGACGATTCAGGTAATTGTTTTAATAACCCTTGGCATTTCGACAACTCAGAAGCAAATCCTTTGAAATATCAATAAATTCAGGACCACCCACAGCGTTTACTTCATCGCAAATAATACGCCTGGCTACCAATGACTGCTCTTGAAGATTGTCATCAAGGCAGTATTTGTTAGATGAAAATCCTCTTTCGACTGCAGCATTACCATGGAACAGTGAAAGAATCAAGGCCACCAAATTTCGCAAAATTTACTGACCGTCAAAGTTTCGAAGATTGATTGATATAACTCATCTAAACGATCAGTCTCATAATCAATGCTGCATAAAATTTCTGGCGATTTTTTATCCTCAATTATTTTCGCATTATACTATTTTATGATATCTCCTTGCAATCCATCAAACCAATTAAGACCAATCAAAGCTCAAGGCGATGTGTATTTTTAGATAACCGTACTTGTGGCGAAATACAACTTAAACCTTTGGTAATCCTTTGGTAATAGGATATCGAAGGGGCAACGTTCCATTATTTTCGATACTACTGATTTAATAAACTGCAGACATTCACTTTTAAAATCTTTCATCTCCAAATTTGTCACTTTTCTTTTGGCACTACGCAGTCCGTAGTTAGCAGAGTAGTACAAATCTATTTCTGAGTGCAACATAAAACTGTCTGCCTTAGTTAGGTCAATTTACTGTAAAGAGTGGATATTTTGACAAATTTCTTAATTTTTTTTCCTTTTTTAATATACGGTTCATTAGTGATTTTAGAAGATAGTGCAACTCATCAAAATTAATTCATTTTAAGGATTTATAGCCCTTTTGGCCGTATAGGCTAATCTGGCTTAAGTTGTAATAATATAGGTTTTAGATAAATATTGCAGCAATATCCTAGATAGCTCTGATCACAATAAATATATAAACCTATATTTCGTTATTCAAGAGAATGAAGTTAAATGATAACGCGAAATCTAAATTTTTGCAGACGAATTTCCTTAGGTCTAAATTTGAGGGACGTTGGGAAAAACATGTGTTAAAAACAAAGAGTTAAGAAAAATATATATTATTGAATAAACAGTTATATGAAAGGTGAATTTATACAGTAACAGTTTAAGATTGGATTAAATTACGCGTGTGAATTCAATTTGCATTAATTAATGAGAATGGATTTACAATTGATAAATATGGTTTGGTAATTAGAGTACAACATATGATGATTAATAATGAGAATATAATTGGTAATTGGATAATGGTTAAATAGATTGTATTATAAGTAATTTGTAAGTAGTTATTGTTAAATAGATTGGATAATAGTTAAATAGTAATTTGTAAATTGAGTATAACAATTGATGATTGACAATTATATTGGGTAGTGTTAAATGGTTTGATAAATTAATTGTTAAATGGGAATTATAATAATTAATTTATAGTTGATAAATAGTAATTGGTAAATATTGGTAATTTTATTGGTAATTATAAATTGATAAAATGTTTGATAAATAGTACTTGGTAAATATTTTGATAAATATTAAATAGATTGGATTCTAGTTAAATGGTTAAATAGATTACAATTTGTTAAATGGCTAAATAGTGGTAAATCATTTGATAAATATTAAATAGATTATAACGGAGTTGAATGGGTCTGTAAATGAGAAGAGAATCACACGTTAATTCGTGATTCTTTTGGGAAACTTTTAGCTAAACAATTACAATTCAAATATTTACAGACCTGATACACCGATGCGAGGCCAGCAATGCGAATGAACCTTTTGGGGGTAATTTTAAGACGCCTGGGAGAGCGGGTGTACCAATCTCTTGATTTAAGTCATGGTTACCAATCCTTCTTGAAATTTTATATATATATATATATATATATATATATATATATATATATATATATATATATATATATATATATATATATATATACACGAGGTGTCCCAGAAAAAAAGTTAACCGTACTTTGAATTAGTATAACTCAAACCTATTGGAGATTTTTGAGTCCTGTAAAACAAAACAAATTTAACAACTATTTATCTGTCGATTTTGGAAATTTCATTAAATTCCCTTTTACGGTATTGATACACTAATTGGTTTAGTGAAGGCTATCAAAATTATGTTTGCGCAAGGAAGTAAAATAATGAAACTTATAACTTTAAAACCAATAAATATATATAAATCCATTTTTAACAAAAACACCTCTTCATATGGGTAATACAAATTCATTTTTTAATTTCCTAAGTATCATTTCGTCCTATATGTCTTTTATTTCTTTCCAAGCACAGTCGCGCCTTTGATTGCATTTATTGAACAACTTTTTTGATTAACTTGTGATTTTCCTTAAGTCTATTTATTGACTTCACGTGTGATACTATCTCTTAACTGGTTGATGCTTTGTGGTTGAGTAGAATAAACTTTATTGTTTAGATATCTCCAAAAGAAATAATCGCATCGTGTTAAGTCGAGGGATCTTGGGGGCCATTCAATTGTATGATTTAGAGCGACAATGCGGTTGTCAAACGTTTCTCTTATTTTTGTTCTTACAGCAAGCTGTCTATGAGCTGGTGCGCCGTCCTGAATCCACCAAAGTCTATTGAATTGATTTCCGCAAATCTGGCGGAGTTCCGGGAAGATCCTTTCGTTGATCATGCTAAGGTAGGTTGCATCATTCAAGTTATTCTCGTAAAACAATGGACCGACAAGATAGCCATTCCCGCATATTCCGATCCAAAGAGACACTTTCTGCTGACAAATACGTGTGTTAAAGTTGAATGCTCTTGGGTGGTTCAGCGGCGCATATTGCCGAATGTTATGGCTATTTATCTTTCCATTCAAGAAAAAGGCTGCCTCGTCACCAATCACAATGTTTTCCAAGAAACGAGCAAGTTTATGGGACGGCCATTCGACAAATTGTCTACGACAAGGAAAATCAGTTTCAAAAAGCTGGTGTCTTGCATGCATCCTATAGGGATGCCATTATAAGTCATGTTTAATAATGCGGTTAAATGATGACTTTGACAATTGTAACCCATTCTTTCTGACTGATACATGTCGATTTTGAAGAAGTGTCATCTGAACATTGTCGATATTTTCTGTTGTTCTTATAGTTCTCATACGACCCAAACGACCTTCATTTAGATTTAAGCATGTTCCTTCATGTTGGTATTTGCGAACGTTTTTCCAAAGTGTGGGCTTGCTTAGTGGGTGCCTACCTGGAAAACGTTGATCAAGTGAATCTTGTACTTGTTTAATACTGCCAGTCTTAATAAAGTTTGTGACTACAAATACGCGTTGATCTTTTGTTAACTACATGATTCAAAAGGTTCTATGGAAGTAAACTTTTACACAGAAACGCTTTCATTTACTTAGTAAGCAATAATGACTAGACCATACTACAGCGTGGCTGAAAAAACACTGTAAAATGGCCTAATCTATGCTTGGATAATCGCAGTGTACTAGGCTACATAGGCTCCCTAGGCTTCTGTTGAAAGTGCACGGTGGCCTAGCCTTCGTTTCCTTATTTTTCTTCCTTGCGCAAACATATTTTTGATAGCCTCCACTAAACCGATTAGTGTATCAATATCATAAAAGGAAGTTTAATGAAATTTCCAGAGTCGACAAATAAATAGTTGTTAAATAAAACGCTTTGGCAGCACCCCAAAATCTCCAATAGTTTTTGAGTTATACTAATTCAAAGTACGGTTAACTTTCTAGGGACACTCGGTATATATATATATATATATATATATATATATATATATATATATATATATATATATATATATATATATATATATATATATATATATATATATATATATATATATAGTTAGGAATAAATATTTACATTTGCAGGGGTATACACCGCTACAATAAAAATAAGAGATACAAAAAATAACGCTACGAACTGCCAGCAAAATAGGCAGTCAAATAATGTGGGCATAAATATTATCAGTTCAATTAAAAGATTAAAAACAAAATAAAAAGAGCACTAACATCGAATTAGGCAAAATCTTTCGTCTAAAATTACGGATGGACAAAGCTCGGATAAAACTAAACTGAGTATTTTTTTCATTGTGCTAGGCCATCTGGCAACTGCCTACTTGGGCATAAGTCGCCGTTCACAACACATCCTACTACAAGGCTATATAAAAAAAACACAAATGAAATATGAAAATAACAATAACAACGATAAAAAATAACGAGGAAAAGCAAAAAGACAAGAAGGAAGCATGCTATGGCGTCGGGGGTAGGCCCACCTCCCCTAGGCGCAGGAACATGCAAACTCCTAAAAGAAACACAAAAAAGGGTCAAATGAAGTGGGAGAGGCCAACCTCACGCCCAAGAGTCGTAAAGTCCACAAGTCAGTGTGAACGAACTCGTCCCGAGTACCATGGATAAGCGGTAGCGACCCGCTCATCCGGTACCGGAATAGGTAACGTGCGCGAAAATCACCCAGAGTGGGACATTCAACAAAAATGTGGTGAACAGTCTGGGCGACAAGGTAGTGGTCACAGTAAGGCGCAAGTGAGTGCTCCATCAAATGGCGGTGCGTCCCGTGACTGTGTCCAATTCGGAGACGACAGAAAGCAGCCTGAAGCCAGCGCGGCATTGGGAACAGTTGCGGTGCAATTGCATGCAACTTTAGTTTCCCCTCGACCGTTTCCAGTCTTTTTTGCCAAGACGCCCGGAGAGATGCCCCTATTCTTGCCATGGAATTGGTGACAGAAAGAGAAAAACTCTGGTGTGGTCGCCGAGTCCTCGCGGACTCTTTGGCGCCCTCATCGGCGCGCTAATTCCACGTAATTCCTGCATGTCCAGGAACCCAACAGAAGTTAATTTCGACATCCTCCCCCGGCTGAGCCAAAACCGTGGCGTCACGGATATCGCGAATCAGGGGATGTGAAGATTCCGATGCCCCAAGAGCAATCTGAGCGCTTTGTGAGTCGCTATAGATTCAATCCGGTCTCCGACCTGGGCACGTCAAGTAATCTCCCGTACCGAAAGATGTATTGCAATCAGCTTTGACGTGATGACAGACGTAGCGCCTGACAAAGCCCCATTGACTTCTGACATAGGGAATACAGCGTGGAAACCGAACCCCTCTTGGGACTTGGAGCCATCCGTATAGACTGGCACGGTTTCAGCGTGATACGAAGTGTTCTCCAAAAAGGCCGAACGCGATACTCCCGTCGATGTAGAAGGTTTTGGAGCAGAGGCGTGGCGACAAATGGTTAAAGGTGGTACCTTCCGGGGTGGTGTCCTGAGCAGAACCAGGGGCGCCACCGGCCCGAGAGCTATACCTAGCTCTCGAAGGAGTTTCCTGGCCCTAAAGTCGAAGGGCTTATGTTATGAAATGCGTCTCTCAGCGGCATAGGCACCGTCGAGATAAGCTGTGAATGAAGTGAGAACTGTTGGCAATTGAGGGAGGCGCCGGGCTAGCGCGTGCAGGCGAGAAATGCACTGTGCACAGCACAGAACAAGTGGCATCTCTCCAGCATCCACAAGTAGGCTCTCAATATGGAAAGTGCAGAAGGCACTGGTCGCCAGGCGAAGGCCGGTGTGGTGGATTAAGTACAGCTTCTGCAGCACATGCTTGGTTGCGGATTAAAAAAAACTCCGTAGGTCACAAAGATAGATCGAGACAGGAAAATGAAGCGGTTCTCGGGCAGTGATGCGTAAACTCATCCACACTTAGGATATCTAACCCTAGATCGTCGATTTGGTCGGCAAGGACTTAACCCCGGGAATTAATCGAGTGTCTCCCCAGAGTGGGTGTCTACCGTTCAGATCTCCGAGCAAGAGAAAGGGCCTCGGCAACTATACAACAACGCGGCAGAAGTCACCCGCCTTGAAGTCGGCTGACAGTGGAGTGTACGCGGAAATAACAGTATACCTCCTATCCAGATGCACCCTCACAGCTTCTGCCTGAAAGGAGGTATCTAAAGCGAAGAGAAGAACGGAGAGATCATGCCGGGTGTATATCGCATATCCTCCCACCCGGTTCCCCTCCCGTGGTGGCGAAGTCACAAAACCCTTATACCTCAGGAGGGTGGGCAGGGGGCACGCGCCCAGCATGGTCCCCTGCAAAAAGATAGCTAACGGGAAACGGGACGAGACGAGCCTCTGCAACTCCTCACATTTGGCCCGTTTTCCGCGGCAATTCCATTGAAGGAATATGCCCTCAAGGTTTATCTCGGAGGAGATGCGGGGCCTTCTTCGAAGAGAAAACCCTCACGGGAATGGCCGTACGCTTCCCGGAGGCAGAACTCCGGGCGCTGTTGGTCGAACAATGCGCCGAAGCCTCTGTCGCCTTCGAGGACTTATCGGGTGAGGTTGGGCTTGCCATGCGACCTTTTTTCTCTCTCTGCCTAGAAACCTTAGGCGGGCAGTGCCCTCTTTTGGAGGATCCACCGTCTCCTAGCCACTCAGCCTACCACTGGGTATGGTAGTGTTTGACCTCTTTTCGGGTGGCAGCTTTAAGAACCCCTCAAGATGGCCTTACGAGACTCTTCAGGTGTGTAGCCTCCTGTGAGTCTAATGACTCGGTCGAGGTACGCGGCCGTTTCGCCTTTTGCGAAACGGCACGCTGGGGAGCCCTGGTTTTAACCGGGGCAATGCGTAAACCCTTTGTGCCGCCAACTTTACCAGGGAAGCGCCCGGCGTGGGTAGAACCCGAAGTAGGGTTCCGAATGGGCGCGGGAACGACCGTACTCTTACCTGGAGGGGCCAGGAGCAGAAGATGTCATTTTCAATATTGAGGCATAGGACATCCCGGGCAGCGCCCAGACCAAGTCTTTAGCCTCGCAAAATGAGAGACGACGCTGAGCCTGAACGACCAGGATTTTCTTCTCAAGGAGATACTCACCACGTTACTTCGAAGAAGCGTAGTGCGATTCTCCGCAATTGACACTTGGCTACACATGATTTGGACTTATCCTGTGTGGCCTGGGAGCAACTTACACATATTTTGGGTAACCCTGACTTTGCACCTCTACACCAGCGATTAGTATGGTTGAACGGTGGCAGTAATAGCACCTTCGCGGCAGTGACACGAATGCTTTCACGCGGTAGCGATACCATCCGGCACGCACCAGCTCAGGGAGCTTGTCACAGTCGAACGTGACGAAGCGTGTAGGGGTGGATCTCGAGCCCCCTGTCTGCTATGGAGTAATCCACGTGTTTCCTCGCAAAAAACACTCCTTTCATTAAGTTCATGGTAGGGTGCAGCGTTACACTCACAGGCGTGCCATCAAGTTTCCGAAGGGCACTAATTATGGCCGCCTCGGAGGGATTCGACGCATTCGCCAAAAGGCTCCCGTCTGAGAAACGGGGTCACCCTCGGCTCTCTACCAATCACACTAGCTAAAGCTCTTCTCTAATGGATCATGTTTCATTTAGCCAACATGATTCCATCAGTGGAGCGAATAATGAGGAAGCGTTTGAAGCCAGCGGGCTCAAAAACGCTGGGTGGTTTCTGAATGAGGGGCCCCGACGTAATCGAAGCTCTGCTCTTCGCACTTGTCGTTGTACTTGTACTTTTGGTCTTTGTCAGGAACTCGGCACCCCGGGCCGCAGCGGGACTGTACGTGCCGATCTTGTCTTGGTCGCTTACCGAAGTAGCAGACCCATCTGTCCCCACGGATGGAGAAGACCCCCCCCCCGAGTCTTTTTATTGTTTTTTTTAGGGGAGGAGGGCGGGGAATGAACTTGCTTCTCCCCTCCGCCGTCAGGAGCCCCCTGACCAGGTGGAACGGCCTCAGCAAGGTCCTTCTCCGTAATGCCTTGGAGACCCAATCCATTTGACGAGGACCTAGCATAGTGGCGGATTCAAGTTCGCTGCTTGGCGACGAGTCCGGATTCGCCCCAATGGAAGGCTCTACCGTCTGAGGCTGGGTTGCCTCAACGACCATGTCTATCTCGGTGGGGGGAGGGGCTCCATTCCCCCCCCGGACATTACAGGTTCCATTGGCAGCGGTGTTACGAGTCAAGTATGGGGAAGCACAGGCCTTGGCCCCCGCTAGGTTTAATATTTGAGCCAGCAGGTCTTTTGAGGGAAGCGACCGATGCACCCTGTCTTCCCTCTCTTCCCTAAGGGGTTTGCCCTACCGAACCGCTTCAATGTGGAGCGGTTAGTTATGGGCTTTCTTGGCACTACCCTTGGAAAGTAAAGGGACGGCTGCCGCTGGAAAGAGGTAAGCACCCGAGGGTACCTCCAGACAAGGAGGTGAGTGGGAGTACCCTACACCCGTAGGCAATGAAGAGGAGTAAGCCTCCTCTCCGGTCAAAAAAAATTGGAAGTTTCCCTGTGAAAGCACAGGAGGTAGGAGAGACCTTCATTTTTTTTAGTGGAGATGCCCGAAGGCGGCTCCGTCGATGGTGAGGGGGCAATGGGAAAATGATTTTTGTTAAATTTTCATCATCGGGCATGGGGACCCTTATTCATTTCACGGGATGCAGACGCTAATCACTCCTCGCAGTAGCCCTCTCTGCAATGGTGCGTACGTAGCTGGCAGAGCCAGGTTCCGCCACTTTAGGCCACCTTTCCCACCTCGTGACCCGGCAGAGCTTCAGCATGTCACCTCTACCCTTGGGCACTGCGTTTTGGATGGCAATTATATATTCTTTTCGGCAACACTTACTTTAGTCAAACATCCAATCTAACACGCTTTCAGCTCAACCACATTGAACACAAATACCCCTCACTCGTCTCTCGCCAATCTCAGCATAAAGATCCCAATTCACAGTCCATCATAGTTACCATATCAGTGATCTTAGTCATCATAATTACCATATCATAGTTACCACATCACAGTTACTATAACTTAGTTACTTTACCCTAACTTACCTCACTTCAACTTACATTTCACTCTACTTTTCATTACTCTCATACATTGCATTACGTTGTATTCCTTAACAATTCTCAATTTAATTATATCATTCATCCGTATAAATGTAATAACCGCTCACTAGTTATTTCCTAATTCAATTCTCATTGTGTCATTTTTTTATTGCAGATAGAGGAGAGTAGGAAAAGGAGCAAAGAGAAAATAATAGCGTAGGCGAGTTGCGACCAACTTCCCGCGCCGCTGGACCACTGTTAGCCAGCGGCGAATCCACTCGGCCATCCTGAGTCTCAAAAAAGACTCAATCAAACGAAGCTTTTATGCCGCTCGCCCGCACTTCTCGTACGCTATACAACCCCCCTCCTAGAAGCGGAGCGTATTTTGAAGAAATGAAGAGAGACCGTTTGGAAATGTTATCCAAGGGCTAAACCTCTTCTTCCGGGTCTAGGCATCATTGTAGATAGAGGGGAGTAGGAAAAGGGGCAAAAAAAAATAAAGAAATAAAAGTAGCGAAAGGAGCTTCAAACGCGCTTCCCGCGTCGCTGGACAGTGGTTAACGAGAGCCTTAAGCCACTTGGCCATCCTGAGTCTCCTTAAAAACTCATCCAAGCAAAGCGCTAGACAGGCCCCCTCCTAGAAGCGGAGCGTATTGCGAACAGTTTCCCGCTTCACTGAACCACTGTCAGCCAGCGGCGAATCCACTCGGCCATCCTGAGTCTCAAAAAAGGACTCATTTAAACTAAGCTTTTAAGCCGCTCGCCTGCACTTCTCGTATGCTATACGGCGTGAAAAAGATAGAATATGAAGTGAGAAGGAAAGGAGATGTGAGGAAGGTATGAAGGGAAATGAAGTAGGTCATTAAAAACCTACCATCCGAAACCGGAGCTCAGGGGTTAGGGAACATCTATCGTATGAAAATAAAGGCTGACCAGAGAAAGTTGCGTGAGAGGTTGTAGGGGGAGTGAGGAAGTAGGGGAGAAACACAGGCTGTCTGAAAGAAGAAGAGACTCAGTTGGGACCGGGACGGGGTGATTGATAAGGGTCAGTAGTTGGCGAAGTCTTGGTGGTTTTATTTAAGCATGGTGATATCCCAGTGTTGTCATTATCGGTGCAGTGAGGGGGATCTGATGTACCAATTCCATCTAGTTTAGCGAGCGAGAGGTCTACAAGATCTCTCTCGTCGAGTGAGGGTATTTTCTCGGATAGTATGCTTTGAGATGGGCTATGATTTAATATCCTGAAGCCGCGTTTCTTCTGAAGAGCTCATTACTCCAGACGAGGGTGGGGCGTCCTCCTCGATTAGGGTGAGTTTGTCGTTGCAGGGGCTTAAAGAAGAATCGGAGAGAGAAGGCAGAGAGCGCTTACGACCTCCAACTCCCTCACGATTGGCCCACAGGGGACTAAGGGATTCACTGTCGGGGGCGACATTAAGTAGTAATAACCTGCGGTGAGGGACTGGGCAGCGGCTTACCCGGGGTAAGAACAGCTTCCACATCTACCGGGCACTTATTAGAGGCAAGCACCTGCGTAGGTGGATTATCGATGAGTTAATCATCATGCCGGATCGTTGAGGATTTAGTTGTAGGTGGTAGTGGGTGGGTTCATGATTTGATACATATAAGGCGGGGGGGGGGGTGATTAAGTTCAGGCTCTGCCTCGTTGACGATTCTTCCTGCGATTAGAGAGAGACTCGTATCTAGAAGATAGGTGAACCACGTGTCTTTAGGGCGAGTGGCACTCTTCGATGGGGAGAGAGAGATGGATTGTGTTCCATTAAGATTGAGAGGTGCTATTGCTTCTTCTATCATTTCACTTTGTTGCGAGATAGAGGTAGTGAGGGTACTTCTTATGACGGGCATGGTGTGGGTCGCCACAGTTGAGACAGTGCGTCTCTTCTATGCAATCTGGGGCATTGTGTCCCGATTGTCCAAATCGAAAGCACTGATTCCCAGTGTTCTTACAATATTTTGGGTGAGTGGGCGAATCTACTGCAGTTATGGCCTTGGAGTGGGGTGTGGAGTTCTTCTTGAAATCGTATACGTGTTCCTGCAAATTTTATAAACATTGGCAGCGTTTCTTGTTTTAGAGTTTTCTTGGCAACCTTAAATGGGGTGGAAGAACGAGAAAATGGCCTTTAAAAATACGGACTGACTCAACATTATGTTGTTGGTCGGTGAAGACTTCTTTGATGAATTCGTCTGTGGCGTCAGGTCCTGATGAGTAGTTATCCACTAGACCGTGCAGGTCAACATTAAATTCGTTCTTATCACTAGCCGAGAGATTGCAGGCGTTGGGAGAACGACTCGGTGATAGCTCGAACTATTATCTCCGCGTGTGAGTCAGCAATTGAGAAGTCGGGGAGGATTTAGGGAACATTTCTTTTAAGTCATGGTACGTGTGTAAACCACAGACCTTTTGTTCTTCTAGAACACGTAAAGATATATAGCGAGACCAAGCAGAGGAAGCTAGAATTCTAGGTAGATTTGTCGGCGGCTTGGGGCAAAGGTTGGGGTGTTATTGAGCACTAGAAGGTTGGTTGATATTGCGAGGGGGCGACCTCGAAAGGGTTGATACGACGATTTCCGTTTGAGGCCTCGAACTCGCATGGTCCGAAGAGAATTCCGTGATCGTATGCAGTGGGGAAGCAAGGTTGGGTGATCAAGAGGTTTTTGGAAGTTTTCATCGATGGGCATGGGGACCCTGTTATTATCGCGGGCGCAAACGCTAATCACCTCACGCAGTAGCCCGCTCTGCGATGGGTGAATAGGATGCCACCATTTAAGGCCACACCTCCCGCCCAGTGGCCAGGCAGCCCATCAGTTTAGTTTAGTTTAAGGAAAAAAACAGGGTGGCAGCTGCCCAATCCTAATGGATTCTTAATGGCAACACTGTTAAAAAGGGGTCGCCCGAAAAAAGTCAGAAGAGGTGTGGGAAAAAGCAAAGGATTAGAAAAAACAGTACAGCACACAGAAACGCATTCTTAAATTACGGGCATACAGCACGCATTCTAAAAACAAGGGCGGCTGGGGCAATAAACAAATGACATGCGCCAGCCGCAGGAGAGGGCACAGGATAAAAGACAAAACAATAAACCTAAACACAAAAATGTAAAGAATTTATAAAAGGGATAAAACGCCACTTCGTGATAGAAATGTAAGGAGGGAAGACGACCGATGGGAGTCCTCTGTTAAAATAAAGCGAAGTCGAGCAGGTATAGCAATGCCTTTGGACATTCCTATAATAAAAACCTCCTGGGAAACTAAATATATATATATATATCATTATTTAATGTATAAAATTCAATTTTTTTGTCATTTAAATAATTCATGCAATCCTTTGACTTTGTTAATTTAATCATTCATTTATTTTACTCTGACTTTGTCAATTTAATCTTTCAATAAATTTAATTTAACTTTTGTAAATTAAATCATTTTATGTTAAACTTAATAATTAATTCATTCATTTATTTCACTTGTCAATTCAATTAACGTATACTGTTCCAAACAACATCTCTTAAATTTCCCTCACAAACAAACGCACATTCCCAGCTCGATCAAAAGAGCACGCTATCTTGCCCACTTGACTCGCGGCTTTCTTCGTATAAAGGCCGGTAACTATTCCTTCTACAATTATTCATTTACCTCAAAACAAATCATACTGAGTTAATTCCACTCTCACATTCTTTGCAAACGACCATACGAGAGTAAGTCCTAATTATATTTACTCCTCATTGCAGCCCCAATGCAGTCCATTATAGATACTCTAAATTACTACACATTTACTCTACATCAAAAATACTCTAAATTATTTACTATATTAACATAGATACTCAATATTATTTACTCATAGATACTCTATATTATTCACTACATTACTACACGATATTATATATTGTTAACCTTATTTTTTCACCATATTATTCACCATATTTACTTAACCTATTTATCTCATGTACATCCGTTGATTTTATGAATATATTTATATTTGTGTAATTGTCTTTCTTTAAACCCAAGTCATTATTCCAAAATGTATTTCGCTGTCGCCTTTAGGCCTAAAGCTAACGGCAGACATCTTCGATCAAACAAAATGTATGGTTATGGTTTTTGAAACGTTATCTAGGCTGATTTATTAACACAAGATAAATCACATAGATAATCATACACTATACAGGAAAGGCGACGTCAGAAAGGGTAGGAAAGCAAGAATTTCGAAGAGAAGCAATGCGGGGGAAAACTACTAAATGTGAGGCACAGACAGCTCGCCACCGCAAAAGGGACAACCAGGGGAAACTTGGCTTCCACACGAAACTAAATAGCCATGGGTGAGTCGCGTGTGCCCAATTCGCAACCGGCAAAGAGCAACTCCCAAGACCGTAGTCGCCGAGAGCTAGAGGACTAGGAACATACAGAGCGTTTAATAAGGGACAGCTTAGAAGAGGGGAACGAATCCCATTCTCTCTGCCGCAAACAAAAGACACACCCTGATTACGGGGAGAAATCCCTAAAGGGCAGAGGGGCTGCATACGGCACCTCGGGGGTGGCCGAGTGGGCCAGCCGATCAGCCGCCTCGTTGCCCAGGACCCCCCAACATGAGCCGGAGCCCAACAGACCGCCACCCTGTAGCGGGAGGCATTTCTAACCAGCCAGGAGCGAATCCGTAAAACCAAAGGGTGTGTGGACGTAAAAGAGCAAACTGCCTCCAAAGCAGGCTGGGAATGGCTAAAAACAATAAAATATGAAGAATTGAGGGATTAAATCAAATTAAAAGCGAAAAGAATGGCCGTTAAGGCTGAGTGAGACGCTGAAGAATACACCTGGCAACCGTAGTCCAGCCGGGATTGGACCAGTGCCGAATAGAGCGACCACAAGGTGTGCCTATCACCACCACAAGTAGTGTGGGATAAAACCCTAAGCAAATCCATAGCTTTCGAACAGGACGCCCTCAAGCGACGCAAATGGGGTACCCAAGAAAGCTTGCTATCAAGCGTTAAACCCAAGAACTTAAAAACGGGGACGTATTCAATCGCCGTGGCATCCAAGAAGAGGCGAGGAGGACCAAGGACACCACGACCCCGATAAAAATGCATGGCCTTCGCTTTGGAGGCAGAAAAACGGAAACCTTTTGAGACAGCACGACCCGAAACGGCACCAATTGCCAGCTGTATCGACAGGCAGCAGAAGGCAAGCGGGGAGATGAACAAAACAACGCCATGCCATCCACGAAGAGGGAAGCCAAACTATCCTCCGGAACAGTGAACCCTAGACTATTAATGGAAACGGCGAAACATGTCACACTCAAAACACAGCCTCCTCTTGAATCAGCAAGCCTGAGAAAGCATCTCCAATACGGACCTTAAAATTACGGGACGATAAAACTTATTGAATAAAAACCGGTAAAAAGCCCCTCATACCCCAATCATATAACTGACGTAAAACACCATATCTCCAGGTGGTATCGTAGGCCTTCTGAATGTCGAAGAACACCCGTAAAACCTGATGCCTGGAAGAAAAAGCCCGTAAAACGGAGTCTTCCAAACGAATGAGGTGGTCAAGAGTGCTACGACCGCTGCGAAAACCGCACTGAAATGGAGAGAGGAGCGAGTTGGACTCCAAAAAAACAAGTGAGGCGAACGTGAACCATCTTCTCGAATGCCTTACTGAGGCAGCTCGTAAGAGCAATCGGGCGATAGTGACTGGGGTCCGAACCGTCCCTACCGGGTGTGAGAAAGGGTAGAACAACTCCCACACGCCAGGACGGATAGATTCCTTTAACCCAAAGCAGGTTGTAGAGGTCAACCAAGAATAACTGAGTGGGTATGGAGACGACGGAGAAAGTCGTAGTGGATGCAATCATCACCGGAAGAGGTGAAGTCACAGTGAGACAAAGCATCCCGCAGCTCATAGACAGAAAAGAGAGCATTATAAGAGTAGGTGGTGCACGTGGTGAAATCTAAAAGACGAGACTCTATGGTGACCTTATGATCGAGAAACCGTCGAGGATAGCTACCAGCGCTACTCACCGAAGCAAAATGGTCAGCCAGAGCTTTGCTGACCAACCGGCCATCGGACACAAGCGAGCCTTTGATGTCCATAGTGGGGATGGCATGACCAACGTAGCGACCACGGATCTTATTACCCCCGCTTCCAAACCCGAGTCAGTGGCGTGGACGAAGAAATAGAAGATACGTACCGGCGCCAAGACTCTCGGCGGGCATGGCGGATGGCACGAGCCCGGTTCCAATCGACCCTATTCGAGACGGTCGGGTTCCGCCTATAACGGGAATGGGACAATTGATAGGCAGAAATAACCGACGTGCAATCATTCGACCACCAGGGGACGGTGGAGCGCACCACAACAGGGCACCTCCGCGGAACGAAGCGCTCAGCAGCCTCTAAAATATTAGACCACTGAATCTACGGTATCGAAGGAAACCCGGGAGGCATCAATAAAAGAAGCCTCCCGGAACCCAACCCAATTTGCTCGCTGCAGATCCCAACGAGGAGGGAGGGAAAGGCACGGGCCAGGAATGGAGGCCGAGAGAACGATCGGGAAGTGATCACTCCCGGAAAGGTCGTCCCGAATCGATCACCGGAAGTCGAGGAAACATAAGGACAGGTCTATAGCACTAGAAGAATCCGGTTGAACATGGTAAGAAGTAAAGTTGCCGGAATTTAAAAGACAAAGGGAATCGGATAATAGGAGGGACTCAACCGCTCCGCCCCGGGGATTACGGGCAGTATCACCCCAAGATGGCTGGCGAGCATTAAAATCACCGAGTAATAAAAACGGGGTCGGTAACTGACTTGTGAGCTCTAAAAGGTCAGACCCACTCAAACTAAAATCCGGGGGGATGTACACAGAACAAACAGTTAAAAGCTTGGAAATAAAAACACTCGCAGCAACAGCCTGCAAGGTAGTACGGAGGGGAATTGGTGCAGAAAATTGCGAAGAGGAAATCAAAAGAGAAACACCACCATGGGACACACCCCCGGCCGGGGTGGATGGAATTAAACACCCAGAAGTACCAGGAAGGGGCGAGCCCCAAGCTTATTTTCTTGTAAACAGACTGCCAAGGGCCAAACGCTAGAAAGCAAGAGCTGGAGTTCCTCCCACTTGGGGAGAACCCCTTGACAATTCCGTTGTAGGATGAGAGACATTACTATCGTCTCGAGACCAACGTCGGGATTCTAGTGACAGAGACCGTCGAAGGTTCCCGACTACTAGAAGGCTCAGAAGAGGCAAGTGACAAATTGCGATGAGCCGGGGACGCACTCGACACGGACTTGGCAGCGTGAACGGCGGGAGGCGACAGCTGAGAGCCAGACCGAACCCCCAACGTGGAGGGCTCATGGCCCGGAGGGAAAAGGAGATCGACCAGTGACGGACGAGAACTAAGAAGCGAAGACAGAGGGTGAGAAGGGAACAGGGTCAGAGGGTAAGGAGGGAATTGGATCAGATGGAAAGGAAGGAGTAGGGTTAGGGGGTGAGTAGGGAACAAGTTCGGAAGGAGATGAAGGAACAGGGGTAGGGGACATAAAAGACTGCACAGAGGTAAGGGGCAAGGAAGAAGGGACCGGGGTAGGAGGCTAAGAAGACCGAACCGGGTGAACCTCCGCCCGGACAATAACATCGGTGATTCCAACGGGGAAGGCCAGCGAAGACCGAGGAGGAGACATCAAAACAGAGGACGCCTCAACAACCGACTCGGGGGGCAAACCAGCCTCATCAGAGGCAGCGCGCCTGGACTCCGAACGGGGTGGGGAGGAACGCTTCCGTTTGCCCTGAGGCAAAGGCACGGGAGGAACAGCAGGGGCAGACGCCTGGAGGAACTGCCGGATATCCTCCAGCGTCTCAGATCGGTTGGTCTCACGTTCCGCGACAGAGGGAGGAACATGAGAAGAGACTAATGGCAAAGGAGAGGGCGCGACGGAGGAACCGCGAGAAGACAAAGGAGTGGGACGACCGATAGGGAAGGGGGGCGCCTCCCTGAGAACGTCAGAGAAGAGACGGCCGGATGGGGCGAGCTAACCCCGCACCCTACGATGGGCCTCACGGAAGTCCAACCTGAGGAAGTGCCGAAAATCTAGAACATCCTTCTCAGAAAGGAATACCTTACAAGAACGCGAAGCCGCGCTATGGGAACCACCACAATTGGCGCAACATTCATGATTCCAACAAGAGGAGCCACGGTACGCTAACGCACAGGCCACACAGCGATGAGCCTGCCTACAATAGCTGTTCATATTATGGCCAAACTGGTGGCAATTAAAACAACGTCTCGGGAGCTCGACATAACGGGACACAGAGACACGAAGATAACCAATACGAACAAACGGCCAGATCCCGACGCTCAAGCGTAACGATGAGCGTACTCGTAGGAACCTTAGCGGGACAAACAGACTTAGAAACCCTATAAACGTCCGTAACCCTCTGTGACGAAAGTTTATATTTGTCTCGAAACATCATATTGCAATAATTCGTTGGAGCAAATCACTCCCTTAACAAAATTAAGGCGAGGGTCGGGCACAACCCTAACCAGGACCTCCGAAAGGGAGGACAAATCCCGCACGGCATCACACTTCTCTCGCGAAGATACCTCAACCACTAGGTCACTGGAATATGGAGAAATACCCGATGATTGCAAGAGAGCGAATGTAGTCCCCATTTTCAAGAAGGGTAGTAAAGAGGATCCAAATAACTTTAGACCGGTTAGCCTAACTCCTGTAGTCTGTAAAATTCTTGAGAAAATAGTTAAAAAAGGGATTTGCCAACATCTACAGAGGAAGGGGTTAATCAGCGATGCGCAGCATGGGTTTGGATCAGGTAGATCATGTTTGACTAACTTACTAGACTTTCTGGAGTTTGTAACAGATCAAGTAGATAAGGGAGAGAATGTAGATATAATTTACTTAGATTTTAGTAAAGCATTTGATAAAGTACCACATAGGAGACTAGTTCATAAATTAAAAATGATTGGGATATTTGGGGATGTTTCAAATTGGATAGCTGAGTGGCTGAAAGACAGGAAGCAAAGGGTAGTGCTAAATGGTGTAAAGTCAGAGTGGAGGGATGTTATCAGTGGGGTTCTTTAGGAACCAGTTCTCGGTCCATTATTATTTGTCATCTATATAAACGATCTTGGGGAGGCAGTTAATAATAAAGTGTCAATTTTTGCGGATGATACCAAATTAGCAGCTGTAGTTAAAGATATTGATGATAATTTTAAAGTGCAGGGGGACTTAAATAAATTGTTATCCTGGGCACATAAGTGGCAAATGACTTTCAACCTTGATAAGTGCAAAGTTATTAACATGGGAAAAGATAATAGAGAATTTAACTATGAAATGGATGGGCATTGGCTGAGCTCAGTAGAGGATGAGAAAGATCTAGGAGTAGTAATAGATAAGTCATTAAGGTTTTCTAAGCAGTGTATTGAAGCAAGAAATAGGGCAAATAGAGTGCTGGGTTTCATTAAGAGAAATGTCAGTTACAAAAGTAAGGAGGTTATTCTTAAACTCTATAACTCTTATGTTAGGCCACATCTAGAGTAATGTATACAGGCATGGTCCCCACATTTTAGACACGATATTAACCTTCTCGAGTCAGTGCAACGGAGGGCAACAAAGATTATTCCTTCCCTGAGGCACCTTGAATATATAGATAGACTGAGGGTATTAAATATTTTCTTCTTCGAAAGGAGGTGTGTGAGAGGGGATATAATTGAGCTGGGATAGATAAATTGGATGTTAGCAAGTTTTTTGAGTTACATGATGGAAATCGGACTAGAGGTCACCACTTGAAAATTAAAAAGCAAGGGTGTAAGTTGGATTTAAGAAAATATTTTTTCACCAATAGAGTGGTGGACTTCTGGAACAAATTGCCGCCGAGGGTAGTAGGTAGTCCAAATTTAAATGTATTTAAGAGTAGGTTGGATGAGTTTATGGGGAGGGAAGGTTGTGATGGTTCCTAAGTTTTGTATATATTAATATTGTTTGTATATATCTATAGCTGCATGATTTAGTTCTTGACAAGCCTTGATTGGTGATACCCTTGTTTCTGGGCGCAATCCTCTGGATTTAGTTTTCCTGGGAGTTTGGGTGCCTTAAAAAAAAGAGGCCGTTTGACTTGGATGACCTATGATGAGCCCTTGTGGCTTTTGTCATCTGTTATATTTTATTGTGGGGGATTTTGATTTTGTCTTCCCCTGGTGATGGTGCTTTTTGTGGGTGGGGTTTGACGGAGGCGGATGACCTTTGATAGGCCCTTGTGGCTTTTGTAATCCGTGAAATTATGTTATGTTATGTCATGTTAAATCGCTACTACCACGGGCCCATATACGGTGAGGCGCACCACATCGAGACTAAAGCTCATTCAAATCAAACACGTCCAATTTAGAAAGCGGAGGTCCGGAACTGGAATTCAGGACTAGGAAACGAGGATAATCGAAATCAGGATCTATCTCCTCTGCAAAGGGATCTAACAAGCGCGGAAAAGAGGACTTATTAACAGGCGTAATAAGAGAACCAGAAATAACCCAGGAAAAGTATGGTAGGCTCCACTAGAAAGGCGAACTCCGAGGTTTTGAATTGGGTTCAGCATTTTAAGGGCTGAAGGAAAAGCCGATGAGTAAATTTGACAGCCATAATCCAATTTGGATTGGACGAGGGCTGTGTATAATGTCCACAATGTTTGTCGGTCACTGCCCACGAAGTGTGTGAGAGGACTTTCAAAATGTCTAGAGCCCACAGACAGCCTGTTCGAAGTCGGCGTAGGTGTGGTAAACAGGATAACTTCGGATCGAGAGTTACCCCAAGAAATCGAAACTCGGAGACAAACTCTATATCTTCGCCTTGTAGGGACATATATGGCGGAACAAGAACCCCTCTGCCTCGGTGGAAATAAATTGCTTTGGTTTTGTTCGTGGAAAAGCGGAATCCCTTAAGTTGTGCTCTTTTAGATACAGCATTGACTGCCAGTTGTAGCCGACGCGCTGCTGATGGAAGGCGAGGTGAGGAACAGTATAGTGCTAAATCATCGACAAACAGAGTTGCCGATACACCCTCTGGGAGAGACGAAATAATATCATTGATGGCAATTATAAAATATGACATTAAAACACTGCCCTGAGGAACTCTCTCCTCTTGGGTTGTAGGTCAGAGTATGCGTGTCCGACACGTACCTTGAAGGATCGGGATGCTAAAAAACTTTGAATAAGTGAAGTTAAAAGGCCTCTCATCCCCAAAGACGTATAGCTGCTTTAAGATGCCGTATCTCCATGTTGTGTCGTAGGCTTTCTCAATATCGAAAAATATAGCCAGCACTCGGTGCTTTAATGAGAAAGCTTTCCGGACCGATCCCTCGAAACGTACTAGTAGGTCAAGGGTACTATGACCTTTGTGGAAGCCACATTGAAATAGAGAGTGAAGGTGATTGGTTTCTAGGAACCAGTTTAGGCGCTCCAATATCATTTTTTCCAGCAACTTGCTCAAACAGCTGGTGAGAGCTATAGGGCGGTAGTGATCTGCATCCAACCCGTCCCTGCCCGGTTTGACAAAAGGAAGGATGATCCCAATTTGTCATGATGACGGGTAAAAACCCTTCACCCATATAAGGTTGTACAAATCAATTAAGAAGAGAGTAGAATATGGATGTAGGTGCCGAATCATATCGAAATGGATCTCATCAAGGCCACGGAAGGTAGATCTGCAAAGGGACAAAGCGCTTTGCAGCTCATAGATGCTGATTACAGCGTTATACGGAAGGTTAGATTTTGTTGTGAAGTTGAGAGAATGAGATTCTTCCTTTGATTTGTAGGATTGAAAAGCCTTATCGTAACGGCTGACGGCGTGGAAATGGTCAGCAAAAGCATTGCTGACCGCCAGGCCGTCATTCTCCAAGGAACCCTCTAAGTTGAGTGTGGGGGTATGATGATTAGCATAATGACCCCTGATCTTATTAATCCTCTTCCAGATCTTAGCAGTAGGTGTTACAGAGGAAATTGATGAAACGTAACAGCGCGATGAATTTCGGCGAACCTAACGAAGGGTTCTTTGGCGAAGTGCACGAGCTCGGTTTCGGTCGACCTTGTTGCACAAAGTTTGGTTCTTTAGGAATCGGGAAGGGGCTAACTTGTAATTTTTGATGGCTGTTGCACACGTCGAGGTCCACCAGGGCACGGTTGAGCGGGCCTTGGCAGGTCGCCTCCGTGGGATGGTCTGTGTTGCTGCATTGTAGATAGTCGATGTAAAGTATTCTACTGCCGTGTCCACTCCATTAAAGATCCCCAGGGATGCATTTCTGAAGGACGCCTCTTGTAAATCTTGCCAATCTGCATGACCTAACTCCCACTTAAGGGGCATGGTTGTATGAGGGCTAACTTGAAGGGCCGACAAGACAATAGGGAAGTGGTCATTCCCATGGAGATCGTCAAGACTTGACCATCGAAATTTTGTGAAGCAATCCGGGGAACAAGCAGACAGGTCAACACAGCTAAAAGAGTCCGTCTGGACATGATAAGAGGTAAAATCGTCAGTATTTAAGACACAAAGAAAGTCAGATAATAAAAGAGACTCTAAAACATTGCGTTTGCATTTCGAGTGATGTCACCCCAGTATGGGTGACGGGCGTTAAAATCTCCTAGTAATACAAAATGGGGAGGGCAACTGGTCTATAAGTTCTAAAAGGTCGGGTCTTGACAATGATAAACAAGTGGGTAGGTAAATAGAGCAAACGGTAAAAAGCTCAGTAAGAAAAACCCTCACGGCAATAGCTGGGAGGGTAGTATGTAAGGAGATGGGAGAAACATGGTGGGATGAAGATACCATGATTGACACCCCTCCATGAGAGGGGCTTCCAGCAGGAGCAATAGAGTTGGAAGTGAGAATGCCGGGTACCGGCGGAAAGGGCCGTATACTCAGTTTATTCTCCTAAAGACAAATAACAGTGGGGTGGATAGTCGTCAAAAGAATTTTGAGTTCTTCCCACTTTGAAGAACGCCTTGGCAATTGCATTGTAAAATGGAAGATATTATGTGTGACGATTAGATACCACTGTGGATATCTTTTTCTCTTTTGAGGCCGATATTGTATTTGAGGAGATATTTGGGGAGAGATACTAGATGGAGCAGTAACTGGTTTTTTTTTTCGTGGGTATTGGAGAACCAACCGAGGCCCTTGATTGCAATTCGGGCTTGGAACCTGGAGGAAAAGAAAGATCAAGAAGGGATTTTCGGCCAGTAGATCCGGATTCATGGGTCGAGGGTATTTTCGGTGTCTGAGGAGTTGGTCCAACCGCCGCAATTGGTGATGTTGGAGTATCAACTGCTTCCATCGGATCTTGGGTTGAAGAGGGACCAGAACGAAAGGGTGATTTGAGCAAGGTGTGTGGAACTAGGTGTATATCTGCCATCGTTTGGATCAGGATGGGGCCTAAGTCCTGTGAAAGGTGGGACGGACTTAAGGTCATAGATTGTTCAACTATAGGGGAGGAGTCCATTGAAGATTCTCGGGGTTAGGCAGAGTCAGCCCGCTTAATGGTGGGCGATGACCAAGGTGAGGAATCCTTCCTCTTACCACTGGGCTTTGGGTCTCGGGGCCGGGTGGATGAACCTTCACTGGTCGATGTTGAGGATTCTTTCAAATAGCGTCTGATGTCTTCAAATGTCTCACCCTGAGCGTCTCTCCCAGCTAGAGCTGCTGGAGAGAGGGGGGATACATTGGTTATCTCGGTGTGAGAGCGATGGATGGACTGCATATTCTGAATGTTTTCGACGCTGCGAGTAGATCTAGGGTGAAGTGCTTCAGGCTGGTCGAAACTCACGCGTGATGGTCGGTTTCGTCCAGCGTCACGTAAAACGTCAAAGAGCCGGCCGAGTGGCGAGGTTTGTGCTTGGGCACGCTGGCGGGCCTCTCTTATATCTAGACGTAGTGAGTCGTGCAAAGGGAGCACTTCTTTTTCATATAAAAATATAGAGCAGAATTTTGACGCAGCACTGTGTTTTGGTGCATTCAGGGTCATGGTAGTCAGAGCTACAATTCACGCAGGAGCGAAGATGCCGACAGGCGCGGCCAACATGTCCAAATTGATTGCAATTGAAGCAGCTTATGGGTAGTTCGATGTAGGGACTTACCGGGACACGAAGGTACCCAGCTTTAATATACTGCGGCAGTTCTTGTCGTTCAAATGTTAGTGTGGCGGTTGGGACTTTAGTGGAGCCTAATGTTTTAGTTACCCTGTGTGCGTGCGAGACACGTTGGGTACTGAGCTTACTCTGAAGGCGGGTGAGGTCGTAGTCCTTTAGTTCGTTTGAACGGACGACACCTTTGACGAAATTCAGACGCGGATGGGAAGAGACAGTTATTGGAATTTCAGCTATCGAAGATAGATTTCGCACAAGGTTGTGTTGAAAGGGCCACTAGATAAGTGAAGGAAGAGGGGGAAATAAAGGGCAGTGGAAGAGCGTAATAGAGGAGGAAAGAAAGAGGGGCATGTTAAAAGTCTTGTTGGCAGCACCATGGGTCCCCTAAAGGGCCCAGGGCTGACCCCCCTCGCCACGACAAGGCCAGATTTTTTTTTTTTTTTTTTTAAAGGGGCTATCTGGCGACTGCCGACTTAGGCATAAGTCGCCGTAAAAAACAGCCTAGTTCTAGGCTACTTTAAAAAATTAAACAGAAAACAATAAAAAGAAATAACAATAACAAAGCAATAACAAAAACAATTACAAGAACAACAACAACAATTAAATCGGGTTAAATAAAAGGGAGAAGGCCGGCCTCCCCCAAAAAGTCAATAAGTCCACCAGTCAAAGTGCACGCACTCGTCCCGAGCACAAGGGACAGGCGGTAGCGACCCCGCCCATCCCGGTACCATGACAGGTGTCGTGCGCGAAGATCACCCAGACTGGGACATTCGACAAGAATGTGCCGAACAGTCTGGGGAACGACGCAGTCGTTGCAATAGGGCGCAGGCGAGCGCTCCATCAGATAGCGATGCGTCACACGAGTGTGTCCGATTCGGAGACGACAGAAAGCAGCCTGAAGCCGCCGCGGCATTGGGGGATAGGTCCATGGGAACAGTCGCGGCGCAATGGCACGCAACTTTAAGTTCCCTTCGACCGTCTCCCATCTTCTTTGCCAAGCAGTCCGAAGAGCTGCCCGTATTCCTGCCATGTAGTCGGTGTGAGGAAGAGCGAAACGCTGGTCCGGTCGCAGAGTCCTCGCGGACTCTTTGGCGCCCTCATCGGCGCGCTCATTCCCCGCAATTCCTACATGTCCAGGAACCCAGCAGAAGATAATCTCGACATCTGCCCGGCTCGCCAAAACCGTGGCGTCACGGATTTCGCGAACCAGGGGATGCGGAGATTCCAATGCCCCGAGAGCACTCAGGGCGCTTTGTGAGTCGCTATAAATCACAATCCGGTCTCCGAACCGGGCACGTCGCGTAATCTCCCGTACCGAGTGGTGTATTGCCACCAGCTCGGCCGTGAAGACAGACGCAGCGCCTGGTAGAGCCCCGCTGACTTCAAACAGAGGGGATACGGCGTGGAAGCCGACCCCCTCTTGGGACTTGGAGCCATCCGTATACACTGGCACGGTACCAGCGTGACACGATGTGTGCTCCAAAAAGGTCGAACGCAATACTCCCGGCGCAGTACAAGCTTTGGGAGCAGAGGCGTGGCGACAAATAGCCAAATGTGGTACCCTCCAGGGTGGCGTCCTGGGCAGAACCAGGGGCGCCACCGGCCCGAGAGCTATATCTACCTCTCGAAGGAGTTTCCTGGCCCTAAACCCAAAGGGCTTAGGGTATGACTGGCGTCTCTCGGCGGCATAGGCACCATCGAGATCAGCTGCGGATGCAGTGAGAGCTGTTGGCGACTGAGGGAGGCGCCGGGCTCGCGCGTACAGGCGAGTGATGCACTGCACGCGGCGCAGAGCGAGTGGCATCTCCCCAGCATCGACCAACATGCTCTCAATGGGGGAAGTGCGGAAGGCACCGGTCGCAAGGCGAAGGCCGGTGTGGTGGATTGAATCCACCTTCCGCAATAAACGCTCGGCTGCGGATGCATAAAACTCGCATCCGTAGTCGAGCTTCGAGCGAACAAAGGATCGATAAAAAAGTAAGGCGGTAGCCCTATCAGCGCCCCAAGCGCTGAACGTCACGGAACGGAGAATGTCCATGGCGCGGGTACAAGAGACCCTAAGGCTGCGAATATAAGCCTCCCAGGTGAGGCGTCGGTCGAATACAAGACCAAGGAAACGGTGCGACTCAACCACATCCAGGCGCACCCCATTAAGAAACAAATCTGGGTCGGGGTGAAGCCGTGGATGGCGGCAGAAGTGCACCACCTTAGTCTTGGCCAAAGAAAACCGAAACCTGTGCGCTTCGGCATAGCGAGAGACGCGGTTCAATGCCTGTTGGAGTCGACGCTCCAGAGTTGGCATCTGGGCCGCGACAAAAGAGATCGAAAGGTCGTCCACGTAGAGCGTAGCGAGAACATCTTCCGGCAGCACCGAGGTGATGCCGTTGATGCTCAGGGCAAAGAGTGTGACACTGAGGACACTTCCCTGCGGGACACCCTCTTCCTGCTCCTTTGGGCCGGAGAGGGCTCCCCCCACACGTACGCGGAATCGACGATCTCGCAAAAATTCAGATATAAACATTGGGAGGCGTCCCCTCGCCCCCATCGTGTGGAGAGTCTCCATGATACCGTATCGCCATGCGGTATCATAGGCCTTCTCCAGATCAAAAAACACCATGGCGTAGTGCTGTCTACGAAGGAAAGCCTCGCAGACGGCATTTTCCAGTCGGAGCAGAGCATCCGACGTGGAGTGAAACTTACGGAAGCCGCACTGTGCAGAAAACAGATGGCCTGCGCTGTCCAGGAAATAGGCTAATCTAACATTTACCAATTTCTCCATCAACTTGCACACGCAAGAGGTTAGAGAGATTGGGCGGAAACCGGTCGGAGTAGAGTGATCTCTCCACGGCTTGCGAAAGGCGAGCACAGTAGCGATTCGCCAGGAGTCTGGGAGAAGACCTTTCACCCAGATCCTGTTGAACATATCTAACAGAAAGGCCATGCCTCGCTCACCCAGGTGTCGAAGCATGGCGTACGGGACATCGTCCGGACCATGGGCGGTGTCCGCGCACGAAGCGAGAGCGGAACGCAACTCACTCACAGTAAACTTGTCGTTGAAGGGTTCTCCGCCTCTGGAGGTAAAGTCCAGCCGGCGGCCTTCCGCGATATCACGACGTGCATTGAATGCTGGCGGAGCAGCATCACGGCTAGAGAATGCGGAGAAAGCGGTCGCTAAGGATTCCGCCACGGACGCGGGGTCCGAGATTGCGATCCCATTCTCCTGGAGAACGGGAGGGGGGTCCTGCGAGAACTTGCCCCGAATCCTTTTGACTCGCTTCCACACCTCTGCCAGAGGGGTCTTTCCCGTTAAGTGAAGACACGTATGCCCGCTAAGAAGAGCAGCGGGCGTGCTTCGAAATATATCGGAACCTAGCCCGACGAAATTCAGCGACAGTGAAATCGTTCGGGCGGCGCTTATAGCGCATGTAGGCATAACGCTTCTGTTTGAGGGCCGTCTCACACTCGGCCGACCACCATGGGAGTGGTCGGCGTGCAAAACGGCCAGACGTCCTAGGAATAGTAGTCAGGCCCACGGCGATGAGGTTCCCGGAGAAGAACTCAACGGCCTCATCTACCGACCTAAACTCCTCGACTGAGATAGAGAATTCAGTCATTTCCTGAAATGCAGGCCACCGCGCCCGCGCCAAGCACCACAGAGGTGGTTTCTCAGGCGGCAGTTGCCCTGAAAATGATATTTGAATGGGAAAGTGATCACTACCATGGAGGTCATCGACCACCCCCCAATCAAAATCAGGCTGTGCATCCGAAGAGCACAAAGATAGGTCAAGGCAAGAAAATGAAGCGGTTCTCGGACAGTGATGCGTAAACTCATCCACGTTTAGGACACCCATCTCAAGCTCTTCGATCAGATCGGCAAGGACTTGTCCCCTGGGATTTATGTAGTAATCTCCCCAGAGAGGATGCCTGCCGTTCAGATCTCCAAGCAAGAGATAGGGCCTCGGCAACCGTGCCACGACGCGGCGGAAGTCCCCCGCATCGAAGTCAGCTGACGGTGGAATGTACGCAGAAATGATAGTATACCTCCTATCCAGGTGTAGCTGCACAGCCACTGCCTGAAAGGAGGTATCTAAAGAGAAAGGAAGAACGGAGACATCATGCCGGGTGTAAACCGCGCATCCCCCAGCCCGGCAATCCCGCGGTGGTGGGGTCGCAAGACCCTTATACCCCGGGAGGGCGGGCAGGGGGCACGCGCCTAGCATGGTCTCCTGCAAAAAAATAGCTAACGGGGAACGGGACGAGGCGAGCCTCCGCAGCTCCTCCCAGTTGGCCCGGAGTCCACGGCAATTCCATTGAAGGAATATGCCCTCCAGGCCTAGCTCGGAGGAGACGCGGGGGCCCTCCTCGAATTGAAGACCCTCACGGGAATGGCCGTACGCTTCTCGGGGGCAGAACCCCGGGCGCTGTCGCCTTCGAGGACTTATTGGGGGGGGGGGTTGGGCTCGCCATGCGAGTCTTTTCCTCCCTCCGCCTCGAAACCTTAGGCGGGCGCTGCGGCTTCGGAGGCGGGGGGGGCCTCTTTTCGAGGAACCACCGTCTCCGAGCCACTCGCTTGACCTCGGGGCGTGGGCGAAGGAGCCGAAGCTCCTTTGTTGCTGTCCTCCTTTCGGGGGACAGCTTTAGGAACCCCTGAAGATGGCCTAGCGACCATCTTCAGGGGTGTTGCCTCCTGTGAGTCTAACGACTCGGTGGAGGCGCGTGGCCGTTTCGCCTTGCGGGAAACGGTCACGCTGGGGGAAGAGGGGGGAGCCCTGGTTTTAGCCGGGGCTGGGTATGAACCCTTTTTGCCGCCAGCTTTACCAGGGGAGCGCCCGGGTTGGGTAGAGCCCGCAGAAGGGCTCCGAATGGGCGCGGAAACAACCGTGCTTGTTGGCCTGGATGGGCCAGGAGCAGAGGGTGCCTTTCGAACTACTGTGGCATATGACGTCCCAGGCAGAGCTGGGCGCGCCAGGACCAAGTCCTTAGCCTCGCGGAATGAGAGTCTATCCTGGGCCTGAACGGCCAGGATTTCTTTCTCCAGGAGATATGCACCACATTGCTTCGAAGAAGCAGGGTGCGGCTCTCCGCAATTGACACACTTGGCCCCCAGGCCAGAAGGACCGGCCTCAGCCAGGTCCCTCTCCGAAATGGAGAAGGTCCTGGTTGTCGTGGGGGCACCTGTCGGAGGAGATCCCTCCCCTCCTTTTACTGCCTCGGAGCCCTCAGCCATTTGAAGAGGACCTTGCATAGGGGCGGATTCGGGTTCGGTGCTTGGCGCCGAGCCCGAATCTCCCCCCGTGGAAGGCCCTACCGTCTGAGGCTGGGTCTCCTCAAGGACCATGTTTATCACAGGAGGGGCCTCCAGTTGGCCATCCCCTCCCAGGACATCGCAGGTCCCCTTGGCAGTGTCGCCAGTCTTGTGTGGGGAGGCACAGGCCTTGACCCCAGCAAGGTTTAAAATTCTTGCCAGCAGGTCTTTTGAGGGAAGCGACCGAAGGGGCCTGGCTTCCCTCTCCCCCCTAAGGGGGTTTGCCCTACCGAGCCGCTTTGATGGGGAGCAGCTGGCTAAGGGCTGCCTGCTGGCTTTCTTGGCAGTCCCCTTGGAAAGAAAAGAGGGGACTGCCGCTGGGAAAAGAGAGGTGCCCGAAAGCACCTCCAGAGAAGGGGGTGAGGGGGAGTCCCCTGCACCCGTAGGCGAAGGAGAGGAGTAAGCCTCCTCTCCGGTTAGAGAAATATGGAGGGTCCCCTGTGCAAGCACAGGGGGGGGAACCTCCATTTTTTTTGCTGGAGCTGCCCGAGGGCGGCTCCGTCGATGGAACAGGGGAAGTTGAGGATTGGGTTTTTTTTTTATCATCATTGGGCATGGTGACCCTTTTTTAAACACGGGATGCAATCGCGCACACCTCTCGCAGTAGCCCGCACTGCGAGAGGTGCTTACAAGCCCGGCAGAGCCAGGCGCCGCCATTTGGGACCACCCCTCCCGCCTGGTGGCCTGGCAGTCCATCGGCATGGCGGCTCCACCTTGGACACGGCGTAAAAATTAATAGATTGTGAAGAGGAGAGGAAAAGGGATGTGAGGAAGGTATGGGTGGGGATGAAGCAGGTAGTTAAAAACCAGCCACCCCAGACCGGAGCTCAGGGGTTAGGGAACATTGTCCCCCACCCCCTCAGCCCCGATGCGGGACGGTTGGCTGAAAGGAAGGTCAGCATCTACCCTATGAAATAGAGGCTGACCAGAGAAAGTTGTGGGAGAGGTTGTGTGAAAAGAGAGGAAACAAGTGTTTTGAAGGAAGGAAGAGAGGCTAAGCTGGGGCCGGACGGAGCGCTGGATCCCGTCAGCACGGCGGCCAGAGTGGCAAATCACCGCGCCCCTTACGGGGCGACAAGGCCAGAGCCTCTCTGGAAGCAACCCTTGAAGAAATGATTCCAGAGAGGGAGGGGGTGTGGGTGAAGCAGGTTGTTAAAAACCCACCATCCCAAACAGGAGCGTTCCGGGATAGTTGGGCGAGAGGAAGCTGGTCGGCACTACCGTGAAATTAGAGGCCGACCAGAGAAATTTGTGGGAAGTTGTAGAAAACGCAGGCTGTTAGAAAGGAGGAAAGGCTAGGCTGGGGCACGACAGTGCGCTGAGTCCCGTCAGAACGGCGGCCAGGAAGGCAAATCGCAGCGCCCCTTACGGGATCTCATCAAAAATGAATGGAGCAAGGAATTTCTGTTTGAAATTTTAACAAAAACACTTGACGAGGAATACCTACCCTTTTGGCGAGGGGAAATCATTAAAAAGATAAAATGTACATCTTAAATAGTAAAAAAAATACTCCAATTTACGCTAGGATGTCCAGGTTTTAGAGCTCCAAGAATTACATGGAAGGAACACGTTCCAAATTCTATAATTTTAGTCAATTCAGGTGAAACTTCTTAATCACTTTTCAAAAGCCGAAGTCTTTATTAAATTGACATTTGGGCAAAGCCATTGAAACACATTTTTTTTTATCTCCTTTAAATTTTGTAACAAATCTGCTTTTGTAGATTGCAGGAATTGTGAAGTGAAATAACGTCATTATTTGACCAGAGCTTGGGTCTCGATATCTGACATGGATATCCATCTGTGATTGCCGAGCGACTTTAATAAGTGCTTCATCATAAGCAATTGAGATATATTTGACTTTATTTAGCTTATCAGTAAACTTATTATTGAAATATGATGATATTCCGAAAATTGTTGTATATCTTTGCTTTTCCCAGCCAACAGAAAAAGACTGCATTATTTGAATCAGGGAACATTGCCCTGAAAATCTTTTGACAAGACTCTGCTGTCCTATTTGACAACTGAGCAGCATTTGACTTAATAATCCAAAGAATTTCAGCTTTGGTAACATCAGTTTTTGAAAAGTAGTTAGATATATTTTCTTGGTCTCTTGTTAAGATGAAGGGCAGGCCATTTCCACTTGAGTTATTGGAGTTAGTTTTTGGAAAGCCGATGAATTAAAAGCTTTTATTGTATAGTTAGTCCTATTAGTATTTTGGATATTTTGATGCTTTTTACTTAATGAATGACTTTTCACTGCTTGAATTCCCATATTGGAGAGTGAAAATACTTTGGAACATTGAATGCATTTTGCAGTGTGCTCATTAGGTCCTTTTGCCAACCATGCCTTCCATTAAAGGTGAATTGACAGATCCAACCAGTCTTGAGAAAAAGTGCATTTAGCAATTTTCACCATATCATATAGCCAAACCTAATAATTTAATACTATATCCTGCAATAAAAACAGTATTAATTAAAAAAATGTTTATTATATCTAAATTGATGTTTATTAATCATGAGCTCTTAAAGATGGAACACACAAAGTATACAATAAAAATTAATAGAAAAATCAACTATGAGATGTTTTTCCATATGATGTATGCTATATATGATATGACATGATATAAGCTATATGATAAGCTCACCAGACAAAAAATTAGTTACTTGTAACCATAGTAAGGTCCTCTTGCACGCCACTTTACTCCATATGTTCATGCCATGGAATTCCCTGTGTAATGTTCTTTCTGAAATGGTTGGTGAAGGACCAGAATTGACGTTTGTAGCAATTCCTGCCTCGAAGCAAATCGATTTGCAATTACAAGCCTGGAGATTCTACGACGGCCCCTGTCTGTCAACACCTTCTTCCGTCCGCATTTCTGGCGAGGGTTTTTCGCATTTTGGGAGATCTGCCATTGCTTGTAAATCCGGATGACCGTACTCGTCGAGACAGTGCCAAATTCCGCAACCTCCTTCACATGATGACGTCGCTTTCTAGCGCATTTTAAGTAGAGCTGATTTCCTAACTATAGATCTTCACGCCGTCCGAAACACAAATAAAGCCTAACTAACGTTTCGATGTAAACTAAGCTACGCCTCTCGGCTGCCTAAGGTTCCAACACGCTTCAGATGTTAAATTATGTTTTTTTCTTCCTAGGTGACTAATATTTTGTCCCGTAAGCAATATTCTAGCCTTGTGGTAACTGAGATCATTGATTGAAATCAGTTTTAAACTGATCATTTGGGGCAGATAAAAGAAAAGAATAATTTTTCTGCAGATATTTAATTAGCTGACACTGAAACCGAAAAATTTCCGACTTTTCCAGGTTTTCCCTGATGAAAGTAAAATCCCTGACATTTCCAGGTAAGCAGCCACCATGTGGAACCATTGTGACTCGAGATGAATAAAGGATATTCTACAGGAATGGAAAAGCCCACACAAGGTCCAAAATTGGACCTCCATTCAAAGAAAGTTTTTAAGTTTGATAACATTTCTGTTATGATGGAAGACCCGGGTTGGAAAAAACTCCCACACCTTTCCTCTCCCTCCAAGACATTGCTCCGTCTGATTACCACTTATTTCTAAGCTTGCAGAACCATCTAGATGGACTAAAGCTTACAACACATGAATAGGTGGAAACTACCCTTCCTACATTCTTTTCCTACCAACCTAGAGAATTCTGTACATATGATGCTGGGAAGCTTTTGAATTGTCAGAAGGAAATCATTAATAATTATGGGGATTACGTTAATGCAAAAATTATAAAACATGAAATTCAACCACCTTTTTCTCTTATCCAAGTTCAGACATTACTTATGGACTGCCCCGACATTACAAAATAAAGGATAGAAAAACTCAAATAACATCAATATAATTCAATCTATACAGAACCCTAATTATACCATATTTACACAATGGAATGTACGAATAAAATATATTACAGATCTACAGACAAGTTAACCAATAAACACATTTACAGCTCAAAACTTTAAAAATAGAAGGCATCAATCTAATAACGAGTAAAGTCAGTCTCCGGACAACTATGACACAAATAACATTAAAAGGTGAAGGACGAGGTCCCTCACGCTGGGGTAAGAAGTAAAAGAGCAAATAAATGCGCTCATCTTAAACTGATCATAAACGGCAATGGCCTATTTTATCCATTTGAATCCTATGAATATTCCTGGGTTAATTTAAGCATTCCTAGAACGACTAGATCAAATCTCCGTGTGGCAGCAACGCATGAAACTTCATCCATTACTATTATTAATTACACCACAAAGGTCTTCACCTACATCCGGTCCACCCGGTCCTCCGCCCCCCGGGCAGGAGCGCGAAACACAGGCAGCGCCACTTATTGGTCTTTCTTCATCCTGGGATTCGTCATTCGGTAAATGATGGAATCGCGTCCGGGATCCATAAAAGCCATCGAGGCCGAGGTCGCAACGATCGCCACCACCAGGACGATCGACAGGAAGAGGACGATGTTGAAAATCACGGGAAAGTCATCGCTGTACTCGTGGGCCAGATTGTGGAAGACCTAGGGTATACAAACAACAAATAGAAGAAAACTAAGGGGGGCACGCGGGGCCAAACAGGCCCCTTTCTAGTTGTTATGAACATTTGTGTCACAACATACCCAAGGATTTTCGAATCATTGTACCTTCTGACCCCAACATTGCGGGGAATTTTGTTGTATCAACCGCCCTTTTCATAAAAATAATGGGTGCCCCTGGGTTTAATCGGGCATAAAGGGCACCTGGTGGGAGGGGGGGGGGGGGGCAGTGGCGTTGAACAACGCTGACCCCACTTTGTGGGACACAATTTTGCTCCCCACTGGACCTGCGTAAGATGAGTGGGCCAGGTTCAGGATAGCCGCGGCCTTTGGGGGCTCAGGCATACTCCCCTAAACTTTCTCCACTCAGGAACTTTTTTTTTTTAAAAACCTTTGCACCGATGCCCTCGTTAGTTTCATTTCCTTTTCTCCCGCCTCACCCTGTTCTCGTTCCTGATTCTTTAGCCTTGGTGAGAGCCCCCCAGCCCCCCACCCCATAAGGAGGAAGATAGCAATCCCATTTACCTCCGTCTTGTTAGTTAAACTGGTGATCTGCCTCTTCGCCCGAGCGAGGGACCTGGCGCGAGCGAGCTTCACAGTGGCCACCACCACCCGGTCACTGTAGAATTCCCTCAGGCGGTCGATGGCTTCACTCAGGGACGATCTCAAGATGACGGACGCTTCCTTCACCTTTCACAGAAACATTAAAAGGGTAGTTAGGAGAGATTTTGGGCGGGTTAAGGGTACGATCCCTCTTTTTTTTTATAGGTATCGAAAGGCATCGACCCAGGCCCAGCAAACAAGGCTGACGAACCTGGACAGACAAATACCCTTTCTAGCAAAAATTAGTAATAGAACCATAACAAAATACACTAGATCACACTAAACCAAAATATCTTACCATAAAGGAGGAAAGCTAGATAGACGAAAGCCACGCCCCCTCTCCTGCCCCATATATTTCATTCCATCAGACCAGTACACAAGATGAGTTATGGCAGCTATAGAATAAAGCCTTCGACACTGCACTTATGATCGATACCAGAGTAAAACTCATCAACTGCTTTGCCACAGGTGGGATCGGTGGCACCACCCTGCCGCACCCTTATGAACTATCAAACTCAATGCCACCACTCTCGTTCAGTCATGGATCACCACTGGGCATGAGGTCCCATCCAAGAACAAAATTAGCCACTTGCGCCTCGCTCATGCCCTCTCCCTCTCAAACTCTCATTCACGCAGTCCTCCAACCCTTCTCCCAGCCTGATACTCATTCTCGCGTATTCTCTTCCGTCCATTCTTCTTTCACGTCACCACCACTCTCATTACCACCATAGATCAGTCCTCGCTTCCCTCGTGACTTTTTTATTTAAACTGGCGCCTGCCATCAAGGGCATACATAGCCCACGAAATTAATAACTAGCTATCCTTATGCGCTATTAAAATTCATTAAAACTAACCAAACAACCAAGGACTCCTTGCCTCCAAAAACAAAGGCTTACGATAAAGAAAATAATTACCCCCCCCCTAGGCATCACTGCCACAATTCGGTGTGCCCAAACTGCCCCAATACAAGGGCCAAGGGGGCAGCGACCACGCTCGTCATGGTACCGGAACAGGTAACACGCTAGCCTACTGGTTAAGATTTTTGGTTTCTAGGGTCAAAGTACTTGGTTCACTTCCAACGAGAGCGTTTGTCAAGGTTTGCCGCCTATTGACAATAAGCTGTACCTAACCGTGCGAGGTTTGTGTAACCGATCAGCCCCAATGCTCGCAGGATGGTCTGCGTCTGTCTTACACACATTTTCAGTCTCTAGGTTCACCCTTTACAAACTGTGTGGGATACGCCATCAGTGGTATTTCGCTTTAAATTCGAGGACACAAAATTATGTGAATCTCATCTAGGAGTGAGGGGGAGACCTATGGCACAACATATACATTCACTCTATATATAGCTCGTACGCACTAATTCCTCTTAATTTACCCTTTGCATAACAATCAACGTCTGAAGCGTCCATTTACACTACCCTCACTAGATCTTTCCTTCTGCTTCCATACCATGGTCTAATTCAGCACCAGCATACTCATGCAGCTTCGTGACACACCACACTCAAACCATTAGAATTGACCAACTTATGATTGCCTCTGAGATTTTCTCCTTCAAAATGTAGTGGTCGCAAAATGCTTCATCATCACACTGTCAATTACAATACTTACATCATACCGCTTCAAGGGTCACGACTCTAATATCAAATTCCCAAGCTCACCCCCAAAACACCAGACACACAGAGAGATTTGGATATGTTGACAGTCACTAACACCCATATACCAACATACATAGAACCCATCACTCATTCCCACGCATACTTTATTTATTACTCCATCCATAAAGATACCCATTTCTACCTAGCATCCTATATTTAGTCCGGCTCTAAAAATAGTCAAAGAAAAACTATTACAGAAAATATGATTAAATTTCGTATGCCTTCTCCCAAAATAAGCAACCTCTGATAATCTGATTGTTGTTTTTGATTTGAGAAAGAGTTCATGTATGTAGTTAACTATCAGTTACAAAATATCAAGATTTTTTTTTATATCCTACTATTAGCAGGTATGTATATCTCACATTCATAATCTTTATTTTTTCTTGGACTTATTACTTTTTTACCATAATCCATCATATTTTAGTGTGAAGAGGTTTGAAGTAAGGCAGATGAAATGAGTTGTATGTAATGAAGAAAGCGGGTGTCCTACATTTATACATTTAGGTCACATGGAATTAAGAATATAGAATAGTATAAGACCTCTGTAGCACAAGTGATTCCATATTTGAATATGCTGGAGTTGCTCCTTTGTCCAGAAGCACCCGGTGTGGGTTCCTTAAAGAGACGGCCAGAAGTGTTACGTGCATTGCTTGACCCATCCTGAGCAAGAATCACAAAGAGAAGTATATTGATTGGGCACGGAAGTACATGAAGATCAATTTCCAAGATGTCCTCTTCATGGATGAGACCAGAGCTACTCTAGATGACCCCGACGGATGGGCCAAAGCTTGGGTACCTCTTGGAGCCTCTCACCCACATCGGATTTGGCATCAACAAGGAGGTGGTGGTCTCATGTTTTTGGTGGGAATCATAGGAAATGATCTTGTTGGGCCTTTTCGACTTCCAGAAGGTATCAAACTCACCAGCAACTCCTACACCGTGTTTCTGGAGGAGGATTTTGTAGCATGGTTATTTGATCTGCCACTCTCAGGTGGTACCATAATATCTTCCCAGATTAGTTGGCTAACAGCTTCTGTGGACAAAAGACTGTTTGATGTCATTTCTACACAAGTAAGTTACATAGGCAAATAAAGTACAGCAACAATTTAATTGTGTTTGTTTCATATCTTTTGCTGCTATTCTTTGGTAGCATGTTTCATTATTACAATAAAATGGTAATATAACGATAATACTTTGTTTCATTACCTTAAATTGGCATTTTCATACACCTGCAATAAAGCATGACACAGTTGAAAGAACATCAAAATACATAACTCAACATAACTTTGCATCTTATCAAAATGATTGAAATGTTAACTGCGTACGTAGCTACCTAGGATATTTCAGTGGACCAGTTTTCACATTTGTACAATGTTTAATATTCAAAATATCAGCATGATACACAGTTGAGAGGGTTATTTTTAATTATATATATATATATATATATATATATATATATATATATATATATATATATATATATATATATATATCAGATAAATGAACCCTTCAAAATTCCACAGGATGCCTGGACATCAAACAGTAAGTAATGCAATTGATTTAGCCAGTGAAGACCTTCGACTTTACAATAAAAAATCTGAAGCGATTATCATTCCAATTTTACCACCTGATAATGTCAAGGAAATGTAACCGATCAAGATTCAGGAGAAGATTATGGTCCAGGATCAATAGATAACTTGCCAGGAAGTATACTTCGCTCAGAAAGTGCACTGAACTTTTCCTCTAGTGAAAGAATCAAAAGTGGACAAAAGGAGATATCAAATCTGATTTTGCATCTTGGTCAATTGGAAGATACTCAAAAGCAAAAAGTTTCAAACAAACAACTCATTCCTAGTCGGTATTTTGAATTATTTTTTTAGGAAATGCTTATTAATATTACTGTTGTAGAAATAAATAAGTGTGCTTATCCAAAAAATGTTAGTGTGAATGTTTCAAATGATAAAATGATGTGCTTTTTAGGAATACTGTTGCTTAGTGGCTATCAGTGTAATCCAAGATGAAGAATGTATTGGGAAAGTGCAGCAGACACACATCATCCACTGGTTTCCAAAGCAATGAGATGTGATAAATTTGAATCAATCTTTATACATTTGCCTTTTGCTGATAACAACAACCTAAACAGTAATGATAAAATTTGCTAAAATTAGGCCTTTAGTAGATTATCTAAATGAAAAGTTCATTCAATATGCTCCATTAGAAGAATTTTAAACCTTTAAAGAATCTATGTGCAAGTATTTTGGGAAACATGACTTTAAACAATTCATTCGGGGCAAGCCAATCTGTTTTAGCTTCAAAATTTGGTGTGGCACAACCACACTTGGTTATGTTGTTTGGTTTGAACCCTATCAAGAAAAAGGTGTTCTGAATTATTAGTGGGAGAACTTGTTATGAGATTTACTGATGTACTTCTGAACTGCAATCCTGTCATATCATTTGTGTTTTGATCATTTTTTCACCACTGAAAGAAAATTCAATAAAAGCTACTGGCACAATTAGAGAGAACAGGAAAGAGAAATGTCCATTACTGAAAAAGGAAGACATGAAGAAAAATAACAGGGGTTGTTTTGATTATAGGACTGATGCCAATAATGAAATACTAATATGCACTTGGAATGATAACTGTTGTGAGAATTTGCTCAACTGCAGTAGGAAATGAACCTGTAGGTCAAGACTCGCACTATCTTCATCGAGTAAGAAGCATGTTGAAATTTAACAACCTTACTTAGTAGATATATAATGCATGCATGGGAGAGGTGTTGATAGGATGGGCCAAAACATATCAAAATATCAAATTTGCACCGGAGGAAAGAAGCAGGACTCATCTTTAGTAATGTATATGATCAATGTGGCCATGAAAAATACTTGGCAACTACCTAAGATATGCTCAGGAAGTGATGCTATGGATCTTATATCCTTTTGTAGAAGTGCAGCTAGGTTTTATTTGGAGAGATACTGAGACACACAACAAGGTAAAAAAAAAAAAAGCAACCTAAAAAGATGGAAGATTGCAGATTTGACAAGCATGCTCATAGGGTAATTCGGCAGGAAAAACAGATCCATTGTGCTTAATGTCCCACAAAAACAACATGTGAAAAATGAGATAAAGGTCTTCATGTATAGCGTATGAGAAGTGCAGGCGAGCGGCTTAAAAGCTTTGTTTGAATGAGTCTTTTTTGAGACTCAGGATGGCCTAGTGGATTCGCCACTGGCTAACAGTGGTCCAGCGATGCAGGAAGCTGTTCGCAACTCACCTACGCTATTATTTTTTTTCTTTGCCCCCTTTCCTACTCTCCTCTATCTACACATGTAAAGTGTTTTAAGTCATATCACTTGGAGTAAAAATACAATCGGAGTTCCAAGATTTGTCATAATTTTATGACATATATTCCTGGCATCCTATATGTAGGACAAATAAAAAACTACCTAAAAAAATTATTTTTTTTAATAGAGGTAATATTTACTATAATGCTGTTATATTTATCCCACATGTCTATTTTATTCAAATTTGTCTGAAAAATATAACTTTAGGCATGGTGGAATCACTGCAGCAATCTTTCCCCATTACTTACACCCTTGTTGCACCATAAATACTGTTTACACCATCCAACAATTTAAGACACTCCATACATGATGCATCACTATCTACACAATCATACACCTTTTCCATATTCATAAAGTCAACACACTTTATAACTTTGGTTATTCAGTTAGGTGTGTCATTGCAAACACTAAATTCATACACCCCCTACTAGCTCTAAACCCACTTTGCTCATCCCGCAGTTATCCTTCTTATACCCCCAATCATAATTTGCCATACGACACAACATACTTTGCCTGTAATTCTTACCTCCACTATTTTACCTTATATAACTGCACTATTACTAGTCCTCGGGACTCATCTACTTTCAATTGCCTTAGAAGACATACCCTAGACCCATTCCATAACAATCACCACCACTTTTTAGCATCTCAGCAATTTAGACCCACATTGGCAATCATCTTTACATTTGAATCACCTTCCATACCCACATTATAGGGCTTAAGGTAAAGAACCAGTGGGTTGCTGCTCAATCCAAGTGGATTCTATATGGCAGCTAAGATAAAACAAGGCAAATCATCTATAAAAGGTGGAGGAGACCACTTTGTGACGAAAATTTAAAGAACGAATGGTTAAAAGATTCTCCCGCCAATATGAATCGAAGACAGGTATGTTGAGGGATAAAAAGGTCGGGAAACAGGACAACCGGAGAATGGTGAAATGCGCGCAATCCAATAAAAGGTGGGCAACTGATTGGTCCCAACCACAAAAACGACAGCAAGGGCTGATATGGACACCACTCGAAACAAGATGGCCGTGAGTAAGTCTCGTGTGGCCAATGCGAACTCGGCAAAGGGCCACCTCCAACGACTGCATTCTATGACGGCTCGAGGGCCAAGAGTGAATAGAATTTTTAATTTTGTATAGTTTGGATGATGAACAGTCATCCCATTCATTCTGCCACAGATGAAAAATATACTCTCTTATTGAAGGAAAGTAGTCCCTAAAAGACAGAGCCGAGTTCTCAGGGGACACAGAATGTGCTGATCGGGCCAGCCAATCGCTCTCTTTGCCCAGGACCCAGCAAAAAATAATTCTATATTGGGACGCATTTTGGATCAGCCAGTTGCAAATTTCTGTGACTAGGGGATGGGATGCATTAAAAGATACTAATTGACTGTAAGACACTACTTGAGTCGGAGGAAATTACAAAATCACTAAAAGGTAAAATTTGGGGATGAGTCTAAAGGCTAAAAGGATTGCTGAAAGTTCAGTGGTAAAAATGGATGCTGCTGGTGGCAAAGATAAAGTTAAGAATTCTCCTCCTGCGGCACCCACGCCACGTCCGATTTAGAGCCATCCGTGTATAATGGGCAGCATTGTTTGTGTGAGGTCGAATGCTCTAAGAACAGGCTCTTAATGATGCGAGGGTCCATAGAAGACTTGTCCAGGCTCCACATGCTGGTACATACTGTGGGGAGAGGAGCACGCCAACTAGGGGTCAGTAAGGATGGAAGGGTAAGGACCCTTGGAGCACCCAGATTAGAGAGATGATCTCCTATGCGAAGGTTCAAGGGGCGGGGTAAAGATGGCAACTTATCATATGCCGCCGTTGATTCGGCAACATAAAGGCATCTATAGATCACTGATGCAAGGGCTTGCTGCACTCGACAGAGGTATCGCATGCAGATTTGAAGTCTATGGTAGGGCAAAGGGAGTATCCCACTCTCACAGTAAAGGCTGTTGACAGGAGAAGTACGGAAGGCTCCACTGGAAAGGCGAACTCCGAGGTTTCGAATGGAGTTCAGCATTTTAAGGGCTGAAGGGAAAGCGGATGAGTAAATTTGACAGCCATAATCCAATTTGGATTGGACGAGGGCTGTGTATAATGTCCACAATGTGTGTCGGTCGCTGCCCCACGAAGTGTGTGAGAGGACTTTCAAAATGTCTAGAGCCCGCAGACAGCCCGCTCGAAGTCGGCGTAGGTTTGGTAACCAGGATAACTGGATCGAGAGTTACGCCAAGAAACCGAAACTCTGAGACAAACTCTATATCTTAGCCTTGCAGGGAAATAGATGGCGGGAGAAGAACTCCTCTGCCCTGGTGGAAATACATTGCTTTTGTTTTGTTCGCGGAAAAGCAGAATCTCTTAAGTTGTGCTCTTTTGGAGACAGCATCGACCGCCAGTTGTAGTTGACGCGGTGCTGATGGAAGGTGAGGTGAGGAACAGTATAGTGCTAAATCATCGACAAACAAAGTGGCCGATACACCCTCTGGGAGAGACCAAATAATATCATTGATGGCAATTATAAAATATGACACTTAGAACACTGCCCTGAGGAACTCTCTCCTCTTGGAGTTGCAGGTCAGAGTATGCGTTTCCAACACGTACCTTGAAGGATCGAGATGCTAAAAAAATATGAATAAGTGACGGTAAAAGGCCTCTCATCCCCCAGACGTATAGCTGCTTCAAGATGCCGTATCTCCATGTTGTGTCGTAGGCTGTCTCGATATCGAAAAATATGGCCAGAACTAGGTGCTTTAATGAAAAAGCTTTCCGGACCGATCCCTCGAAACATACTAGTAGGTTAAGGGTACTCTGACCTTTGCGGAAGCCACATTGAAATGGAGAGAGAAGGTGATTGGTTTCTAGGAACCAGTTTAGACGCTCCAACACCATTTTTTCCAGCAACTTACTCAAACAGCTGGTGAGAGCTATGGGGCGGTAGTGATCTGCGTCCAACCCGTCCCTGCCCGGTTTGACAAAAGGAAGGATGATCCCAATTTGCCATGATGAGGGGTAAAACCCCCTCACCCATATAAGGTTGTATAAATCAAGTAAGAAGAGAGTAGAGTGTGGATGTAGGTGCCGAATCATATCGAAATGGATCTCGTCAAGGCCAGGGAAGTAGATCTACAGAGGAACAAAGCGCTATGCAGCTCATGGATGCAGAATAGAGCGTTATACGGAAGGTTAGATTTTGTTGTGAAGTTGAGAGAATGAGATTCTTCCTTTGATTTGTAGGGGAGAAAAGCCTTATCGTAACGGCTGACACTGCTGACGGCGCGGAAATGGTCAGCAAAAGCATTGCTGACCACCAGGCTGTCATTCTCCAAGGAACCGTGTGGGTGTATGATGATCAGCATAACAGCGCCTGATCTTATTAATTCTCTTCCAGATCTTAGTGGTAGGTGTCATAGAGGAAATTGATGGAACGTATCTGCGCTATGAATTTCGGTGGGCCTGACGAAGGGTTCTTTGGCGAAGCACACGAGCTCAGTTTCGGTTGACCTTGTTGCACAAAGTTTGGTTCTTTCGAAATCAGGTATGGGCTAACTTGTAATTTTTGATAGCTGTTGCACACGCCGAGGTCCACCAGGGCACGGTTGAGCGAAACATGGTGGGTCGCCTCCGTGGGATGGTCTGAGTTGCTGCATTGTAGATAGTGGATGTAAAGTATTCTACTGCCGCGTCCACTTCATTGAAGGTCACCAAGGATGCACTTGTGAAGGACGCCTCTTGGAAACCTTCCCAATCTGCATGACCTAAGTCCCACTTAAGGGGCATAGTTGTATGGGGGCTAACTTGAAGGGCCGACAAGACAATAGGGAAGTGGTCACTTCCATGGAGATCGTCAAGAATTGACCATCGAAATTCCGTGAAGCAATCCGGGGAACAAACAGACAGGTCAACACAGCTAAAAGAGTCCGTCTGGACATGATAAGAGGTAAAATCGCCAGTATTTAGGACACAAAGAAAGTCAGATAATAAAAGAGACTAAAACACTGCCTTTGGCATTTCGAGTGATGTCACCCCAGTATGGGTGACGGGCGTTAAAATCTCCTAGTAATAAGAATGGGGAGGGTAACTGGTCTATAAGTTCTAAAAGGTCGGATCTTGACAATGATAAACAAGTGGGTAGGTAAATAGAGCAAACGGTAAAAAGCTTAGTGGGAGAAACATGGTTGGATGAAGATACCATGATTGACCCCCCCCCCCCCCGTGGAAGGAGCAATAGAATTGAAAGTGAGAAAGCCGGGTACCGGTGGAAAGGGCCATATACCCAGTTTATTCTCCTGAAGGCAAATAACAGCGGGGTGGATAGTCGTCAAAAGAATTTTGAGTTCTTCCCACTTTGGAAGAACGCCTTTGCAATTCCATTGTAAAATGGGAGATATTATGTGGGACGATTAGATACCACTGTGGATATCTTTTTCTCTTTTGTAGTCAATATTGTATTTGAGGTTCGTCCCAAAGAGCTTGGGAGAAGGAAAAGCAGATTTTGAGGAGCTTGCCTTTGCAGGGGGAGATCCTAGAGGGAGTAGTAACTGGAACTTTTTTTGAAGGGTTTTGGAGAACCAACCGAGGCCCTTGATTGTAATTCGGGCTCACAACCTGGCGGAAAAGGAAGGTCGAGAAGGGATTTTCGGCCGGTAGATCCGGATTCATTATTCGAGGGTATTTTTTTGTGTCTGAGGGATTGGTCCAACCGCCTCGATTGGTGATGTTGGAGTATCAACTGTTTCCATCGGATGATGGGTTGAATGGTGAACGGAACGAACAGGTGAACTGAGCGGTGTGTGTGGAGCTGGGTGTATATCTGCCATCGTTTGGATCAGGATGGGGCCTAAGTCCTGTGAAGGGCGGGACGGACTTAAGGGCATAGAATGTTCAGCCATAGAGGAGGAGTCCATTGAAGATTCCCGGGGCTCGGCTGAGTCAGCTCCAGAGGGTGCCAACTTATTGGTGGTCGATGACCCAGGTGAGGAATCCTTCCTCTTACCACTGGGCTTTGGGTCTCGGGGCCGCGTGGATGAACCTTCACTGGTCGATGTTGAGGATTCTTTCAAATAGCGTCTCACCCTGAGCGTCTCTCCCAGCTAGAGCTGCTGGAGATAGGGAGGGGGGGGCTACATTGGTTATCTCGGTGTGAGAGCGATGCTTCGACTGCATATTCTGAATGTTTTCGACGCTGCGAGTAGATCTAGGGTGAAGTGCTTCAGGCCGGTCGAAACTCACGCGTGATGAGCGGTTTCGTCCAGCGTCACGTAAAACGTCAGAGAAGAGACGACCGAGTGGTGAGGTTTGTGCTCGAGCACGCTGGCGGGCCTCTTATATCTAGACGTAGGGAGTCGCGCAAAGCGAGCACCTCCTTTTCATATAAAAATATAGAGCAGAGTTTTGATGCAGCACTGTGGGTACCTCCGCAATCGGCACAGCGAGGTGTTTTGGTGCATTCGGAGCCATGGTAGTCAGAGCTACAATTCACGCAGGAGCGGGGAAGCCGACAGGCGCGGCCAACATGTCCAAATTGATTGCAATTGAAGCATCATCTAGGTAGTTCGATGTAGGGACTTACCGGGACATGAATGTACCCAGCTTTAATAAACTGCGGCAGTTCTTGTCGTTCAAATATTAAAATTAGTCTGGCAGTTGGGACTGTAGTGGAGCCTAATGTTTTAGTCACTGTGTACGTGTGTGACACGTTGGGTACTAAGCTTGCTCTGAAGGCGGGTCAGGTCGTAGTCCCTTAGTTCGTTTGAACGGACGACACCTTTAACAAAATTCAGACGCGGATGGGGAGAGACAGTTATTGGAATTTCAGCTATCGAAGATAGGTTTCGCACAAGGTTGTGTTGAAAGTGGGATGACACCTCGACTACGACATCACCACTACCTCTTGACCACATCCGGCGGGGTTCACCACAGTGGGACTCAAAAGATTCATTGACGTCAAACACATCGACTTTTGCAAGTGGGGTATCGGATGATGAATTCATGACAAGAAAGCGGGAATAATCTAGATCTAGGCCTACTTCGTTGGAATAGGGGTCTAACGAGCGAGGGAAGGCTGAAAGAGGAGCTAAGGAACGTTTGGCACGAGAACCCTTACGAGAAGGGGAGGTTTTTGGTTTATGGCTAGCCATTGCAAAAAGAAAAAAACTTCGCATTCTCCCTCGGGACTCCCCACCATGGAGGCCTACAAGGGCCCAGCACTACTGCAACTCTACAATCAGTTACGTCCGATATGTCCTCTTGGAGAATGGATACGGATCCACCACACCATCATTAGAAACCTAAGAGGCTGCCCGAGTTCTCCTACGCAGGGAGAAAAGGAGCCAACGATGGGTTTCTCCTTGGGCATTCGGTAGACAAAGGCGGTGGAGATGCCCAGCTTCTTCCACCTTCATGAAAGAACAATTCGAAATCAATCCATAAGACGAGCAGAGGTCGGGTATCTATAAGGGCCACTAGATAGGTGAAGGAAGAGGGGAAAATAAAGGGCAGTGGAAGAACGTAATAGGGGAGGAAAGAAAGAGGGGCATGTTAAAAGTCTTGTTGGCAGCACCATGGGACCCCTAAGGAACCCAGGGCTGACCCCCATCGCCACAAGAAGGCCAGAGCCTCTCTGGGAACAACCCCTGAAGAAAAGATCCCAGAGAGGGAGGAGGTATCCATATTATACAACTTGTAGAGTTCTCTTACCATCAACTTTTAACTCAATGCTCACTAGTATTCTGTAATTCTTCTTAACTTTGATGTTCTCACAATGATTATTCTCTCGGTTTTTCAAGTCCTTTCAGAATATCTTCCTGTTCCCATCCAGATCTCCACTCTTCTTACATTCCAATGTTTTATTTCTTGCTTTTACACTGCAGTAAATTACTCATTTCACTCTTCTTTTTCTCTCCTTGTTTTAATTCATGACATTTTTATCTGCACTATCAAGGATTTGGAAGTAAGCCTCATATTTTGCTCGCCACTGCATGCTTCATATTCTCATTTCACCATTAGTGGACCTACATATAGCTTTTGCACTACCTACTATCTTTATTTTTTTTCACTCTTGCACAATCTCCAACCAATTCAATCTTACACAGCATAATTATGTGGTTGGATATTCCCATACTCATACCTCTTTCACATCAAATACATCCCGCAGCATTTTCTATCTTCTTTTACCCTATGCCCCACTAATGTATATTGGTGAACATCCTTGTGCTGAAAGAACCAGCCTCACCCTCGCAGAAAACAAAGCCCATGTTGATGCTACTTCAAATCTCTCTACTCCTATGAATACCAGACTCTCACCCCCATCTCCCATGCCGAATTCTCTGACAAGATCATCCATATCCGCTGCTTCTACTCCTAGCCACCAAGTAACTCCTTTTGCTCCAGTGTCCCTTTAAAAATTTACTTCCGTCTTCTCATCAATGTTAGTGGAGTTAAGCCACAAGAGGTGTGGCAAGGAAGAGGATGGAGTCCTATTTCAGGTGAAGTGAAGGCGACTGTAATACCCTGGAGATGCGCGTGCTTTCGATTCCACATTAGACAGAAGAACCCCACTTGTACAGAAATTAATTGCATCTTAAATGAGTGGTAAAATAATTACCAATTTCTCTTCCTTCTCCCCTAGACTCAGCCCTTCCAAGCTTTTAGCACTAGTCACCCTCATGTTCCTCTCCAATACCTGATATTTTTAATATCTTCCTCTTCATATCCTAAGGGAACCAAATTTGAACCCACATGACCCAACAAGCTAATGCCCAATCTCTACAGCCCCTTCCCTTCTAAAGGGTGGTGTGAAATCAGATTCTAGATCACCTGTTCCCCGCCTGTTAGTTATAAGGTTGTCAATAAATAAATCAAAGAAAGTACCTCCACCATTGGCTAGGTATTTAATAAGGCTGTAGGAATGGATCTGAAAATATATGGGAGTAACTATTATCCCGTAATGGTCGACTTGGCTACGAGATATTATGTAGCTACAGTTATTAATAATAAGAAACCACCAAGACAATAATAAAAGTATGGATTCAACCCAAGCCTACCTAGTATGCTAAATAATAAAATTCCTGCTCTGGAAAACAGGACAACATCAGTAGTAGTAGTAGCCATGCGCGTGGCCAGAGAAGCATTCATCGAAAATGAGTTAAATGAAAGGATTAGAAAGGCACTGTTACATAATGTAAGAGGGGACAGCATGGAAGGCTTACATAATGGAAACCAGGTATATTTTAGACATGGTACAGTGATTGGAAAAGATGGTAAGTAAGTTCTTAAGAACATAAGAACATAAGAAAAGAAGGAGACTGCAAAAGACCATTCATGGCCTACACTTGGCAGCTCCTGTTCCATTCAACACACAAAAGATTTCTTACCAGAGAAAAGTCATCAACATTGTCACCCTTAACAGGAGTTCGTCAGATCTAATCTACAATATACATAAAATGCATCCAGAGGATTATGTCCATTCATGCAACCGCAAAATATAATCTTCCCACTCCTTAGAAAAATATATACATATGTACATAAAAAAAAGTCAGTCCCATCTAGCAGCTTCATCCATATATTTATCTAATCTATTCTTAAAACTACCCAGAGAGGAGGCTTCTATCACATGCCTAGTGAGCCTATTCCATTCATCTACCACACGATTTGTAAACAAATTCCTCCCAATCTCCTTCCTAAACCTATACTTATCAAGCTTAAACCCATTGCTACGTGTCCTGTCATGTTCACTAAGTATAAGAACCTTACCCAGATCCCCTTTATTATATCCTTTTACCCATTTGAAGACTTCAATCAATTCCCCTCTGACTCTTCTCCTTTCCAATGTATGTAGATTTAGTTTTCTGAGCCTTTCACCATAGGGTAAGTTCCTTAGCCCACCAATCATCTTTGTCATCCTTCTCTGCACAGACTCAAGCAAATCAATATCCTTCCTATAATATGGTGACCAAAATTGTACTGCATAGTCTAGATGAGGCCTAACTAGCGCCAGATACAGTTTTAGAATGACTTCAGCACTCTTATTGCTTACACTCCTCCTAATGAATCCCAATATCCTATTAGCTTTATTCTTAGCATTTAGACATTGCTTTCTAGGACGAAGGTCTGAACTTACCAAAATACCCAAGTCTCTCTCACAATCAGTCCTCCCTAAAATTCTGCCATTTAATTTATAACTATTCAATGGATTATTTCTACCTATACTAAGTACACTACATTTGTCTATGTTAAACTTCATTTGCCATTTCTCGGCCCAATTGGACAGAATGGTCAATTCCTCCTGCATTACAACAGCATCAGAATCAGCCCTAATGGCCCTACCTAGCTTAGTATCATCAGCAAATTTACTCAGGTCACTACTTATACCTATGTCAAGATCATTAATATAAATTAAGAATAGCAAGGGACCCAAAACAGATCCTTGAGGAACTCCACTGCTAACACACCCCCACTCAGATTTAACTCCATCTATACTAACTCTTTGCTGTCTGTCACCAAGCCATGACTGAATCCACCTAAATATACTGCCATCGATCCCGTGTGCTTTAACTTTGCTCAGAAGTCGTAAGTGTGGCACTCGATCAAAAGCCTTACTAAAGTCCAAGTATAAAATATCATAGTTTTCATCATTATCTGCTGCTTCATACACCTTACTATAAAAAGACAGCAAATTAGTCAGACAGGATTTACCCTTACTAAAGCCATGCTGTGATTCTTTTATCAACTTATGCTTATCCAAGTGATCTCTAATATTCCTTGCTATAATAGATTCCATCATTTTCCCTACCACTGATGTCAAACTTACTGGTCTGTAATTAGACATATTTGTTTTATCCCCTTTCTTAAATATAGGTATCACATTGGCTTTCTTCCATGCCACTGGCACAATGCCACTCTCCAATGATTTTCTAAAGATGCATGCTAGGGGCTCACTTAACACATCCTTACATTCTTTCAAAATTCTAGGAAAGAGCTCATCAGGACCGGGTGCTTTACTACTTTTGATTTTATCAATTTCCTTTGTCACTATCTCCTTTGTGATCAATATATCCTTTAATTTCTCTTCATCATTACCCCGAAAGATCATTGACACCTCAGGTATATTTAGAGTATCCTCCTGTGTAAATACTGAGAGAAAAAAGTCATTTATCATTCCAGCCATTGAGTCCCTATCACTCACTAATTCTCCATTGGAATCTATAAGTGGGCCTATTTTATCTCTAACCTTAGTTTTGTATAATTGATAAAAACTTTTAGGATCTTCCTTTGCCCTATTTGCCACTTTAATTTCATAATTTCTCCTTGCTACTCTAACTAACTTTTTAACATCTCTTGCTAGTTCATTATATCTCTGCCTTAAGTGATCCTCCCCATTTTTTATTTTCCTATAAATGCCCTTTTTAATGCCAATATAATGCTTAATTTTATCTGTCATCCATTTTGGGTCATTATTTTTAGTCCTAATCTCCTTATATGGAATGTTAATCATCTGACCTGTAATTAATTGCTCAATTATTCTTTCATACTCCTCTTCAATTGTAATCTCTTCCTCCTGGTGATTATTGTCTCCACTAACTGATATCATTGAATCTATTCCTGAATTGATTTCATTGCCTGGTTTCTGTACAACTGCCTCCAGGTAAGTCCTGAGCCCATTATAATTTGCTCTTCTAAAGTCAGGAATTTTAACATTGTTCATGCTACTATCAATACCATTCCATTTCATCTTGAATCTAATTTCACAATGGTCACTATTACCCAAATTTCCTCCAATCTCAGTATCCTTAATAACTTCTTCCCTATTTGTCAGAACTAAATCCAGTATATTATTACCTCTAGTGGGTTCGTTAATAATCTGCCTCAGAAAATTATCTTGGACAACATTCAAAAATTCCTCAGCCTCCTGATCACCCACAAGAGCTTCCCAGTCTATATTTCTGTAATTAAAATCGCCCATTATACACACATGCTTACTTCTACATGCCCGTTCAATCTCCTGCCACAGAAGATTTGAAGCTTCCTTACTAAGATTTGGTGGTCTGTATAATAATCCTAAGACAAGCTTGTTTTTACCTTCCTTTACATTTAGCCATAATGACTCTGTGTTATCATCTAATTTAATTGTACTGTTTACACAACACTGGAGATTATCTTTAATATAAATAATAACCCCTCCTCCTCTCTTCCTATTCCTATCTGTATGGAACATGTTAAAGCCCTCAATCTCAACCTCAGGTTTAAAGTGATTACCTGCCAAATCAAGCCATGACTCTGTTATCGCAATTATATCAAAATTCTCTTCACTTGCTAAAGCTCTTAAGAGATCTATCTTATTCCTTATACTCCGACCATTTGTGTAGTATATTTTTAAGTTTTTTTTTATTATTATTGGAGAAATATATATGAGTTCACACCTCTCAATTGCAAATTGCTGCTGAGCAAGGCCTCAAAATGCAAGACACTGATCACATCAACAGGGACAAGATAAAGGAGACAGAAATGTAAATTCCTTTGGAAGGAGTCCCAATATGGAGTAACAAGACAATTACATATTCCAGTGGAAGAAGGCATAAATGATGATAATATCAGCAATAATGGAGATGAAAATAATTAATATAGTAAGGGACATGAGCTGAAGAGGGATCTCATGCTGAAACTAGAATGCCTAAAGTAGGAATACATGGTTGAAAATAATGAAAAAGTGAATATCACTGTTCTGACTAGAGCTGGTAAGGCTATAGAAAATGTTTCAATATAAGAAACGAGACAAATAACACAATAGGATGGATTGATTTTGATAAAGATATACATGATTGGCGGATTGTAAAAGATAATGGGGAAGTAATGATAGTATGTTGTCATGATGAGTGCTTGAAGGTAAAGAGAGCAGAAATGAAGAATTGGATTGACAATGTGTTTGAGGAAGTTGAAAACTAGGGTCAGAAAGCCATATCAACAAGATGGATAATAACCCAGAAAAAGAAATTAGGCACCCATATTACCAAAGCCCGGTTAGTAGCAAGAGGTTTTGGGAAAGAACTAAGTGATGTACCTATTGACTTACCAACATGTTCCAAGGAAGTGTATAGATTGGCTTTAAGCATTGCATAGGCAAAGAAATGGGATGCCATGCAGTGGATGTGAAGTTTGCATTCTTACAAGGACATCCTATTAATAGACAAGTATACTTATTGCCTGCTGAAGAATTTTTTTAAGGGATATTAATGAAAATTAAAGAAATAGTGTATGGCCTAAATAAGAAGCGGTGCTTTCAACATGGTATGACCGTTGGCTGGCCTAAATGATGCAGCTAGAGCATGATATAAAAGAGTAAAACAGGAATTGATTGCATTGTGTATGTCAATGTGTGGCTTGGAATCAGCACTTCTTTTGGCATAATGATGGAAGTCTTCGGGAAATAATTTGCATACATGTAGATGAACGATATATTGGAGTGGATAAAGTGAATTTAAGATGACTGTGAGTTCAGAGCTGGAAAAACTATTTCTCATTGGGTCTAAAGAGAGACATTGCTTCCAGTACCTGGGTATAACGATAGAAAAGAAAGAAACTGGTGTTATGACCAATCAAGATAATTATAAAGAGCATGGACAAGAAGAGAGAAAAGTGAACAAATCATACAAAGATAGGATAAATGAAGTCAGTCAAAAGGAGAGAACAACTTACTAATCTGTTGTGGGCCAAATAAATTGGATAGTGACACAAACAAGACAAGATGTGGCATATGATGTTTGTGAACTAAGCACAGCATTCAATCAAACAACAGCAGATATAATCAAAGCCAACAAAACATTTAGGGAGGTGAAGGATAACCCACTGTCACTTTGGTTTAGAAAAGTTGATCTAGATGAGTGCGCACTTGAATGTTATAGTGATGCATCATTTGGCCATATTATATTTGGACATATTATATTTCTAAGGGACAAGGAAGGAAATAGCTGTCCTATTGCATGGAAATCAAAGAAAGTCAGACAAGTAGTGAAATCAACTTTGGCAGCAGACTCTTAGCTTGATGCAGCAGAAAATGGAATGTATTTGGCCCATATACTGGAAACCATACTGCAACATAAAAATAGAATCCCAGTAAGATGCTTTGTAGATAATAACTCTGATAGAGTGTCTACAATCAACTCAGTTAGTTGAAGATAGAAGTTTAAGGATTAACATAGCTGTGTTGTGAGATATGATAGAGAAAAGAAGTCCAGAAAGTGAGGTGGATAGAAACAGCGAAGCAAGTAGCAAACTGACTTACAAAGAAAGGGGCTTCACCCATCATATTACTGAAATAATTGAGCAAACAATGATTAATAAAAAAGGGGGGGAGGATGTGTTAGTTATAAAGTTGTCAATAAATAAATTAACGAAGGGGGTATAAAAAGACTGATATACCATAAAACATGATGGGCGGCAAAAAGGGGAGTGACAGTGTTAAAGATAAGTTAGTTGAGTGTGTACTGTGGAGACAAGCATGATTGTGTATTAACCTACTAATATTAGTGGGGAAGTCCTGGGCAGGAAATATAGAACGTTGCAATAAGTGAACTTATAGGAGAAGAAACATTATTCTGAATTGGATTTCAATGTAAGAGTTTCAACATTGCTTTGATTATATCACCTTACAAAGTGAGTGGATTTTATTTTTTTAAAACACTCCCTAAACCCCGATGAGATGTTTAAGTCTGGTTTCAAGACAGGACTCAGCAGTCTCCCATTGCGCTACATCTGAACTTAAAAGCATTTGACAACATTGACCATACTCTTCTTATGCATCGCCTCCGTGAATTCCTCAGTGTTTCAGGAACTGTCATTAACTAGTTCCACTCTGATCTTTCATCCCATAATCATATTCATAATGATATATCTCGGCCAGTAGATGCGCGTTTGGTGTCCTTCGAGTCTCGGTTCTTGGTCCACTTCTGTTTCGCATCTATCCTCTTCTCCCTCTTGGTCTATTATTTCATTTCTCTGCTGATGACACACAGATCAATCTATCCTTTTCTCCAGATTCATTTGCTAAAACTCTTATAAACTACCCTAGCTTAGACTCTCCTTCTTCAGCTAACATCTACTTTCTATACCAACTCTCCTCATTGCCCACACCACAGGAGGGGAAGCATATCTCCTCAATGATTTGTCTAGGCTTAATGACCTGACCAGCTACCAGATTCTGTGCCAGAAGAGAGCTTTGGAACCTATAAACAACACCGTTTAACACCTGCAGGTGACAAGAAACCATGACTTGAGGGGTGCTGGGAGTTGGGGCATGATTAAAGGGAAGATCAATTTTGCCCCAACGGCCATTCTCGGGTGTACTGATTATGGGGGGCAGCATGTCATATTTTTTTAATTCAAGCCACCCTGTAGAGCATGAGAAAAACTTGAAAAGTGCCCAGTCATTTCCACGTGGAACACCTGACTTTGATGTATGCAGTGTGAGGTTAAGTTGCAATTGAACTTCCACTTCCATGCCATTGCATGGGCTGCTATAAAATTCCCACAGCATACAACAGCCTGTGAGATTGCCCTAAGGAAGCAGGTCTCCCTTAATCTCCCAAGCAGTCTGAGGGAGCATAGGTCATCTGCTCCTGGGAAGCAATTAACAACTACAATCCACTTTTAACATCTTCATTGAACGGCTCTCCTCTAACAACTTTATGAAATTCTAACATGACAAAATTGAGGTACTACTTACTGGTAGGCACTCCTGGTGCAGTGGCAGTTGCAAAACTATTGCTTCCTATCTAAATCCTAAACTACGCAGTAATTTGGGGAGTTAAAAAGTTGGGCATCACATTTGATAGTTCTTTGAACCCTTTGGCGGGCGCTTGAGAACTATTTCAGACACAATGTGCCTGATAAACACACTCAAGATATTTATAACTACAAAGTGAAAATAAAAGGCATTTTTCACAACTTTATTTATATTTAGTTATGTTTTTAAATCTATTTTACCCTCAAACAGCAAAAATTCAATTATAAGATAGTAAAAAAAATAATATTTTAATTTAAAAAAAGTTTACACCACTTTTAATTCTAAATACAATATTTCCATTTAATCTAAATTAAGGAAAAACTAAATAAAGTTTAAATTTAATCTGAATTAGGGAAAAAGCAAAAAAGAATGTTTGAAGTTTTGATTGAAGCAGCTAATCAAAATCTGCATCATTGGAGCATGTTTGCTCCATTGCTCCAAACAAAGTGCTTGTTTGCATTTTATGCATTCATATCTTGAGTCTTCTGTGACCACTTTTTGTAGTACAAGTAGCACATCTCCTTTTTGCTGGTGGCCTAGAAGTACTAGTATCTTCTTTTCCTTCTTCTATATTAGGACAAAGTCTTTAGTTTTTTCTTGAAGATCTAAAGACCTCCCAATAGATTTTACACTTCAAGATATTTCTCCTAAGACAAGTTCATGAGGAAGTTTTCCCCCCAAAAATCTTCTTCTGTTTGGTTTGAGACTATTTCCATGGTATATGATCTGAGAGTTAATACCACTTATATTTAGCAAGGCAAAAAATATCACCATGGGCCATCTCCTGGTATTTCTAGCTACATCATATGTAGAACACATTAGATCTGCGTTATCCAACCCTCCTTTCATTCCATTGTAAAAGGTAATTATTGATGGTTTCTTTGATGCTTTTGAATCAGGATCAATTGAGTTATCTTTGTGCAAGCTAGAGACAAGAATTACTACTTCTTGTTTCATTGGAACATGCGAAACTAAAGTGCTGTTATTGTTGAAACCAAAAGTGGACAATAGTAGCTCTCTACCTTTTGTAGTGATCATTTCAGGTGGTACGTATTTCCATTTTATTTTTTCTCTTTTAGTTCTTCAACTAAGGTAATAGAAGTAAACCAGTTATCAGCACTTATGTTTCAACCAGATCCATATAAAGATTCAGTCATTCTCTTTACTACATCTGTGGGCTTGTTACTAACATTGCATGGCCCATCTGGTTGCTTCCCAGCTTAAATTTCCAAATTATTTAAGTAGTACGTTTCAACATACGCAAAGTGCATAGATTTTTATGTCATACTTACTAGGCTTTGAGGGTATATACTGACGAAAAGGACATTTTGCACAAAAACTTGCAAGCATTTCATCTAATGTTACATTTTTACCAAGAGAATAGCTTCTCTGGCAGTTAGCTACAAACTTCACAATATTTCACGTATGGCTGCAAGAGGATCCTCGTCTTTTCTTTCAGTCCTAGAATTACGATCATCAAACCTCAAATATCGTACTGGAAAATTTAAATCTTTTGAGACTTAACAATTCTAATTTTTTCAACCACATCCCCACTTATTCCCCAAAGTTCTTCAAGATGGTTGATTTCCTCTAATGGCTCCAGCTAGATATAAAAGGGCTAGTAAAGCTCGTAATTCAATAACATCTGTTGTTTTTGCACCCCTTTCTCGTGCATAATTACCTTTGATAAAATATATATACTGATTTGTATATTTTACTATGATTTCAAGAATGTCATCAGAAAATAAGCATTTCCAGCAGTCAACACATGTATTTGCTACTCATCATTATTTATCACTCCACGTTTTTGTCTAACAATATTTTGAGTCCATTTTTTCGTCTTCTTCGGAGTTTTTTTTTTTATACCACTTACTAATTTTATCCTTACCTAAAAATCTTCATCACTTTCATACTCTTCTTCTTATTGTTCAGATTCAGAATCAACATCACGTTGTTCTAAAAGATCTTAATCCTCAGTATCTTTTCAGCATTGAAATCTTCATTCAAATACTCATCATCGTCATCAAACATTAATATTTTCATGCATTTCACTGTCTCCATCTTTTCCTGTATGATATTTTTTTGAAGATGCCCTATCAGGGTTGAAAAATGATTCAAAATTATATTTCAAGAATTTATGTTTTAAAAATATTTTATGATTCATATAACAATGCAATTGTATCCACATGGTTATAGCAAATAGTTGTAATATAAATGCATAATCATGTTGTCACAAGTATTTCAATAATTATAGCAAAATCAAATATATAAAATTGTATTTTTATAAAATGTAACACAGTCGGGCGCAATGTGCCTAACAGAAGTAAAGCTGTACAGTTGTCTAAATTTATAAAGATACTGATTTCCTTGTTTGTGTGGATCCACATAAACTTGTTAAAAGTATTCCAATAATTATTATGACATTAAATGTATATAATACTTTGTAAAATGTGATGCAGTCAGGCACAATGTGCCTATCAAAATAAAAGTGGCACGTGCGGTTTATACAGCGATCAAGTAAGAACTGAATATTATGGCTGACAAGGTTGCCTAATTTTATGAAGCTATTGGTAATGTGGTGAAATAACACCCATTTGTTTGTTGGCGCAGAACAAAATTTACGTGGTTGTGCCTGTCAGATCGGTTGCGCCCGATGAAGGGTTAAAACTGATGTTGCCAATATTTGTAAATCCTCGCTGCATTCTGTATAATGCCAGCCATATCTGCATTCCCACTTTGACCATGACAGCTTATTAATTCTCAATCTCTGTTTTAAACTCAATAACTACCGCTACCCTAACTCCATATGTGTCAAATTCCATTCCCAAAATAGCAATTGTTCTTGGCTCATTGTCACTCACACAATCCTTGCAAACGAAGAATTGAATCAGGCGGAATGCGATTTTTTTTTTATAGCATCCATCGAAGGCTGATATTTGCAGGAGACAAGATGTACCAATACCCTAAGGTATCGAGGGTGAACCTTAAGAAAAGAATAGTGCTTACTACAGAACCCACCTGAGCAGAATTGGCTCCAAACTGTTTCACCAATGGCGCAAAACTATCCACTTCGATAAAGATAATATCCTGGCCACCAACGCCTTTGCTGCTCCGGGTATCCAGCTGAAAAGGGATTATTATTAATCCGAAGGTTCATTTGTGGCAGAAACCAATGAGGGCATCTCTGGCGAAAAACAAATTTTGGCTCAAGAGCAAGCAAGAATAATAGTAAACTCGCCCATTTCAACAAGACCCAAAGCAGCAGCAATCATACAACACTCCTTTATATTTGTCATACAGGAAATACATACTAGGGTTGGAAATTGGTTCTTAAAAAACAGGTTTTACCCAGTTCTCAATTTTTTCATTGAACCAAGAACTGTCCAGAACCAGTTCTGAAATTTTATTTCAAAATTTTTAATTTGATCAGCAGATATTTTGATGAAAATCCTTCCTAAAAAGTTTTCAGAATCCAAGCACATAAACCCAATATCAAGACAACTTCCTAAATGTCTCATGGATAGGTATTCTTCAAGAAGACAAAAAGATATTGTGTCACTTCTTAGTTACTTGGTTAACCCAAGTTTAATCCAAGACCAGCCTAAGGAAATGTTTCCATTTTCCCTGAGATTTATTCCTAAAATGAGTCAGAAGAGGAAATTTTGAGTAAATTCAAGTCACTCCTCAAGTGATATGGGTTCACTTGACTGCATTAACCCCTTAACTGCGGGATTTTCACATTCAAAACAGCGTCACTGTGGGGAGTTATTTTCTCAAATTTCCCCTTTTTTCATTGTTTTGCATTTTACTTATTTTAATTGCCTATTGTAATTTCTATACATATGTATGATGTATCTGGGTACAACTTATTAGCCAATCAGCCTTTAGAAAGCAAATATGTGCACTCTGCAGAGTGTAACTAAAGAAGAAACAGAGGCGCACATATATGTGCATTCCGCAATAGCTTGTCAATTTACGAACGCACATATTTGTGCGCTCCGCAGTTAAGGAGTTAATCTTATGCCAGAATATATGAATGAAGTGAAATAGGTTAAATTATCAGAAAAAATAGTTCAGTAAGCTTTAATGTGATGAGTGAATTCAAACTTTTTGAATCTACTTGAACAAAAAGCATGAATTTGCAACTATTACACCAAGTCTTACTGACCATTAAAGCAACTAGTATGGAATCAGAGCGTGCCTTTTCAGCTTCAAGCTTTGTTTTTAAGTAAGGAAAGGACAAAATTCTCTGTTGAAAGCCTCAATGCTCTGTTTTGTAAGATCTTATTTTCTAAAAAAATAAATAAAATTAAGAAGTTTCAATTAGGTAATTTGGTTTAGTTAAAGGGTATTATTTTTTATTTAATAGGATAAAAATTTATTGCAAAATTACTTCTCTTATTTCAAACATTAAAGAAATATTGTTTCCTTTCATTTTTAAATAAATTAGGATTTTGACAATATGAAAATAAAATATAAAATTTCATTTCAAAACCGGTTCTTCCCAGGTTTGAATGAGAGAGGCAATTCCAGAACCGGGTCTTGGGTTTCCATTTTTTCCCCAACCCTAATACATAATGAATGGAAGAGATTCATTCTTTCAGAACCAAAAAACCTGCAGTGACATGGGGGAGGGGTAGGGGGGAGGCAAAGGAGTGTGATGTGCCTATGGCGATTTAATATCTTTATAGATAAAAGTGGGAATGAGAATGCAGGAAAATATCATGAGATTGATGAGGGCTGGGTTCTATCTATGTTAGTATATGTTGACAGAGCTGAGTGTGAGTTAGAAACATCAATCAAAGAGTTTGACAAGGGGGTGTGTGTGTGTGTGTGTGTGTGTGTGTGAATAGTGGGCTAAAAGTAAATGTAGAAAAGAGAGGGTAGTGAAAATAAGAGTCAGTGGTGTTATGCTTGATCAGGTATGATTTTTAGGGTATTTAGGATGTATCGTGCCTCTGCCAGTAGTCCCTACCATGAAATCAGGAAGGCAATACCAATCCCTCCTGTCATGTTACTGGGAGGGATACAGCACATGAACCTTTCCCGAGTGTGGAATTCAACCAGTGTGTGTCGTACTGTATGGAAGACGAAGCAATCATGACAAAGGCTCAAGGGAGCCTCCAGATAGTGCATTGGTTTGGGAGGTGACCAAAAAATGATCCGACACTGTCGAAGCATTGGGGATAGGTCCACAGAAATATCCGGGGAGAATGGCACACAGCTTTAAATTCCCGTCCGTCATTTCACATTTTCTTTGCCATGCAGCCTGACGGAGTCCTGATTCCTATCATGTAGTCAGAATGTGGAAGAACGAAACTCTGGTCTTGTTGATCTGTCTGTGCCCCACACCCTGGCACCCTCGTTTCTTGCAACTGTTACATGAAAAGAAAACCCAGCACAAGAGAATCCTCACAGCTCTCATCAGCCATGTTGTCATGGATACTGCGAACTAAAAGATGTGGATATTAAGCTGCTTCAAGGGCTGTGAGTCACTATAAATTACAAATCAGTCTCTAAACTAGAGGGACCCCACACAATCATCAAAACTCAAAGATATATTGCAACCACTTGTGCTGTAAAGATAAATGCAGCACAGGGAAGAGCCCCACTGGCTTCAAACATGGGAGCTAGCATGGAAACCCCACTCCAATGGGAATTTGAAGCCATCCATGTCGACTGGCAAGTAGTGTATTCCAGCATGTAATCTGTACTCCAAAACATCCGAATGCACTACTCCCGGTGTGGTTGAAGCTTTGGGAGTAGACTTGTGGTGACGAACATTGAAGGTAGTACCCTCCAGGGTATATATTTTTTTAAATAATTTTTACGCACATTCTTATTTAGACTCAGTGTGCTGAAAGAAAGGAGGAGTAGGCTAAGCTGGGGCCGGACGGGGCGCTGAGTCCCGTCAGCACGGCAGCCAGGAGAGCAAATCGCCGTGCCCCTTACGGGCGCCTACAAGGTAGTGTCTTGGGCAGAACCATCGGCGCTACCAGCCCGAGAGCTACGAGGGGCGGTCAATAAGTTTTGCAATTCGGATATAAGGAAAAGTGTTTTATTATTTTTCAATATAACTACCCTCGACTTCAATGCACTTGCGCCACTTGTCCCTGAGGCTTCGAATTCCCGACAACCGGAAATCTCCCGACTGCTGTTCAATCCACTCCTGGACGGCGAGCTGGACATCTTCATCGTCCCCAAACCGGCGTCCAAGCAGTGCAGCCTTGAGCTGGCGGAATAAAAAGTAGTCGCTAGGGGCCAGATCTAGACTGTAGGGGAGATGGTTGAGCTCCTCGAATCCGCACTCACGCAGGAGAGCTTGTGCCACTCTGGCCTTGTGGACTTTGACGACGTTGAAGTCGATCATGGGGCGTGAGGTTTCTAGGGACCAAACGGGCAGAGACCTTGGTCATGGCCAAATTGTCGTGGATGATGTTGATAACACTTCCATGTGATATTCCAAGTTTTCGCTCGATTTCTTCGACCTTCACCCGTCGATTTTTGAGGATAATCCTCTCCACACGAGCCACATTGTTCTCGTTGGTCACGTCTGACGGGCGTCATCTTCAAGGGACTCACGACCATGGCAGAACTCCCTGTTCCAACAAGCAATGGTTGCATAAGAAGGGGCGGTGTCGGTGTACACTGCAACCATGCGTTCATGGTTCTCTTTTGCATTCTTGCCTTCCTTGGTCAAAAATCTGATCACTGCGCGGTGCTTAACCTTCTCCATTGTTGAAAAAATTGTGACTGACGATCTGCGATCAGCTACTGCTTCTTAAATAGACGAGGCAGGAGCGTGCGGCTGCAGGTCCTGACTTGTCATAACTTGTCCAATACCCCCACAAACAGCCATCCCCCTTCCTCTGTTTTGCCCTACTGATTCGCAAAACTTATTGACCGCCCCTCGTATACCAAACTCTCAAGAGTTTCTTAAGTCCTAAACCCAAAATGCTTTGGGCATGATTGGAGTTTGGCATCAGCGCAATTGAGATTCACCTCGGATGAAATGATGTCTATTAGCAACTTGTGGAGACACTAAATCTGAGCAAGACAAAGTGGATGGTATCTCCCCCACATCGACAAGGAGGCGCTCTCTAAAGGGGATATGTGAAAAGCACCAGTCACTGAGAGAAGACCAATGTGCTGGATCAAATCCACTGCTACAGTAGACTTAGGGATGCAGAGGAATAAAACTAGCTTTCATACCCCATTTGGAGTATACAAATGGGAGGTAAGAGTGAAGACCTATCAATACCCCGGGTGCTGAATGCCAAAGAGTGAAGAATTTGCATAGCATGGGTGCATGTGCAAAACATCCTGGGTAAGATGTCAGTACTTTTAAGAGAAGACCAGGTGAATAATGTGAATTGAATGCCTCCAGACGAGAGCCCACTGTGGAAGAGGCCGGTGAAAATAGCCTGCATGCCTTCACACAATAGCAATCCCATTCAACACAGGAAGCCTGTCTTGTTCAAATGTGGCAGAGTGAAGGAATGGCTCTGAAATCCCTCCCAGTTGGTCACAACACACTAGATCTTGAATGCCCCTTTGGTCAGACAACGATTTTGTCTTCTATGGAATAATTCAGCAATTGTCTTGGATAGACCACTGCTTTGACAAAGTTCATGCTACTGTGTATAGTCACCTGCACAGGTGTGCATGTAAGCGACCAAGGAGTACTCAGTATGGCACCCTGTGTAGGATCAACTTTATTAACCAGAAGGCTCCGAACTGAGAAATGGGGGACCCTTGGTTCTCTACCAAGAAGTCTGGTACTGACAGAGCATCTGTCCGTAGAACTTCCCTGCTCCATCAGTCGTGCAAACAACCAGGAAACGTTTGAAACTGGCGAGCTCGAAGACGCCAGATACCATTACAATGATGGGTGCTCACGTCTCTGTGGCTCCACTTACCATTCTTCTAATCTAGGAAGGATTTAGAGGTTGGGGGAGGGGTGTTCCTTCTCTTCACTGTCCAAGGGGTCTCTGAGGCTGGACAAACAAGCCTCAGTCTGGTTGCTCACAAACTCGTCAGAGGACTCCCCAACAATCGGACCTTGTCAACCTGCCTGAACAAATTTGACAAATGAAGAATGGGGCTGGCAGTCACCTTGTGTGCGCACTGGAAGCAGTGAAGAGTCGGTAGCCTAAAACACTCCCCAGTAATACAGATTTAGGCCCTTGCCATGTATCACACCTTGGTTCAAATAAGGCTGGATGTACACCTAGCAATCAGAACATCTTTAAATAGCAAGAGAAAAAGTTGGCAGGTGTATATACACTTATGATCAAAAGTTGCAATCCTAATAATTTTTTTTTCACAATTTATGTGATAGGAATAATTATTCTAATATTTAAATTATTACAGGTTTATTAAAATAAGAAAAACGATGCATTTCTTCATGGAATATATAATCACCAAAGAATTTTTGACAATGATGTCAAGTAGAGAAGGGGCACGAAGAAGCTCACAGATAGGCTTCACTTTTATAGGAAATATAGAGAATGGACTGTTGCATTTTTTTTTTCAAGGGGCTATCTGGCGACTGCCCACTTGGGCATAAGTCGACGCAAGTGGACTGTTGCAGATTGGGGCAAAGTGATATTCTCTGAAGCAGCTCCCGTCCGCTTGTAGGAACTTCTAGAAGAGCCTTCGTTAGGAAGGGAAATGGAAAGTGCGTTTACGAGTCCTGTGTCATGCCCACAGTGAAGAATGCAGGCACTCTCCATGTCAGGGGGCTGCTAACAAGTTTGAACAATAACACTGCCATGAACTCCGATACCAAAATGTGTGTTTCATTAGTCCCTTTTCCCAACAGTTCAGGACTAATTTGGCATGATAATTTCAGCATGATGGTGCACCTTGTCAAAAAACAAAAGCAAAAATCTTGACTGAAAATAACATCAAACTTTTGGGACCAAGGCCCAGGAATTTGCTAGATTTGAACCCAATAGATAATTTGTGGGCAATCATCAAACTGGCAGTTTATAAACAAACCATACAATTGTGAACAGTGCTGGTGCTTAGTGAAAAAAATGGAGCAATACCAGTCTAGATATCATCACAAATTTGGTCTCTAGCGTACCAAAACAAATTGAAGACCAAGGGACATCATTGTAAATATTGACTGCAGGTATTAATAAAATAGGTTTGAGCTATTTTTTTTATATTTCACCTTTGAATTATGATACAAACAGCAAAACAAAATGCAATGCTTTAGTTCTATTAATTTTCTTATATGAAAAAATAGTCTCAAAACCTTTGGCTATGAGTGTAGAGTAGGGGAAGTAATAAGGAAAAGGAGGGATAGGTGAGTCCACCGAGAAAGAGGGTAAGGGATCATCCACTTATTACCTAACCTCAGGGGCATTGGAGGTTGGAGAGCATGCTTGCCCTCCAGTTGTCAGGTGTAGCATTCTACAATGGGCACCCCCTTGCAGGGGAAGGGGGCAGGTGTTGGTGCCAATGAAAGGGTAGAACATAAGAAAAGAAGGAGACTGCAAAAGACTAGGGTAGCAAACCAGGTTCCCCCCAGGCCTTCCTTGCAGGCAGTGGGACTGGAGAAAGAAGGCCATAAGTCCAGGTGCCTACTGCCACCCCTATGTGGTTTGAAGATAAGAGGAATTGGAAATGTGCGAAATATATAAATATAACCACAGGTCCTTCCACAGGCATTGAGGCTGAAAGGACACACATGCAGATGTAGGCCGATGCTATGCCTGACACCCAGCCCTTACGGGGAACTGTCAAGATAACATCACCTAGATAACATTGATGGGTTCGGAGTAAGGTGGAATTGGTTCAAGCTACTGGCTTTAGGGATGAACCTTACCTACTGGCAACTTAATAATAAAAAAATGTGAAGGATGAAGGAGGGGAGAAACAAGTCCAAACTCACATAATCCACAATCGAAACCAAGGCAGCCATTTGTTGGAGGAAGAGATGCACCATTGGGTCCTTCTCTTTAAGTTCTTTTGTCCTTGGTAATGGGCCCACTTCATTGAACTTTGGGACCCTGAAATAAAACAAATTCAGAACCTTTTGTATTTGTTTTCTTTGATACAATTTTGGTTAGAAAAATGTGTTCATGAAATACCCCCTTCTGCCAAAAAATGATTGTCTAATATCAGGCATCAATGCAACCACCACCATGATTAAATAGGGTTTGCAACAACTGCCATTGAATATTTCACTGACAGGAGCATAACTTTAGGGTAGCTGACTTCCCAAGCTAGCAATCCTATCTGGGCTTGCCTTTTATGGTAATCACTAGAAGACAGTATGGCATTCTTCCTACCACACATACAAGCCCAAGGAATTCATTTACACAGAAGATTCTAAGGTATGTGTAAATGTGTTGAAATTCATAGCCTGAATAGCCAGGAGACTTGCCAATTCAGTGAATTGGTCAGACTATAAATATGCTAAAACCTTCAAATATGAGATTAACAAGACCAATAAGCTGCTAGCCACCACTTCTTGACAAATCCAATCACTCATCAGCAATGGCTTTCTTGTTGATTCAGTACATTCAGTCTCTGAAGTCATTTTCTTCAAATGCATTGGTGATAATATAATTGCATTTATCTAAAGCACATAAGCAAACATGTTTATAAATTGCTTGCAATTAGTTGTTTGTTTCAAAAATTATTTAATTCAACTCATTTTAATTCATTAAAAATATTTATAACTTCCAACCAGCCCTACAAATCCCCTTTTCACTCACCTAATTTACACAAGCACAAAAAATTACAAAATGAACAAGGCAACGCTGGGGAACCCCAAGGTAATACATACACTTAACCCCCTTCAGCATGAGTCACTGATTCATCACAAAAAAATACACCCCCACCCACAAAACATTGCAACTACTCAAACACCAGCTTCCTACCCACGCATAAATCAAAAGCAGCAAAAATGCATAACCCCATTAAATATCTCAAAAACTCCAAAATCACAGCAATCTCAACCATCACATGTTCAATCACTCCTGTCTCACCAATGGCACACATCATACTAATATTTAAACCAAATAAAAAGCCACCAACACAACCAAACTAAATACTGACCCATCTCTATTCAATACACCTTAAAAAAAAACTAGGAAAACTACAACCCCCAATTATTCAATCAAACACATTCAGATGACTTCTCAATAACAACACACCTAAAAATAAACATAGCAACTACAACACTAAAATAAATAAACACATTAGAAAAATGGCTGGCAGAAAACCAAATGACAAGCTCCATGAATCTACAAAACACCCAAAAATATCATGAATTGGACAAGTCTATCCTTTAATATACAAAACACAGCCTCCTGAGAATCACCAACAACCCCTATCTACACCCAACACAGTGCTACCTGCTTCAACCTTTTCAGGCATGACATATCCCTCTATACTACACAATCAGTCTGCCTGAACATTTATAGAGATGATTTACCCACCACATCTCAAACCAACTCCAGAAACAAACAGGCATCTACTACTACTGTAAACAGATTATCTGACCCCCCACCCATCAATATCAACTGTGACCCTCTTTACTTCTGACAATTGCCAAACTACAAGCTACACATCTTGGCCCATAGCTAACCTCCCCACTAGGACTATTCAAGTTCATTATTGTGAAAATATAAAAGTTGCAGGAGACTTCAAGCCACATGTTGTTCTTGTTCCATTTGGGGTATAGGTGCACATAAAATTTGAACTCAATCGGATAAGATACAAAGGTCCCCCAGAGGGACACATTCTCCTCTTCAGTTCCAGGTCAAGAAAGGTGCTGGATCTCCTGCTCCCAGGACAAGGAGAGGAACTGGCCACACAATTGGCTAAGAGCCCTGCCAGTTGAGAGGGGGATCCTCTCTTCTGCAAGATGAAGAGGGCGATTGCAGAATGGGCAATGGCCCTGATGACCACCTTCAACGCAGCCATCACCCGAGAAGAAGCTCAAAAGCAGTTCCTTCTGAAAGTGATGTCTAAGGACAGGAGGGAGTGCCCCACGACCTCTAAGGTAGCCCGACTGAAGCATGAGCGATCGGACTCCGAATAAATCAAGGAGGTCCTTTCGGAAATGTTTTTTGTCTTTTTTTAGTTCTCAGTGATGTCATTCTATTTGTACTTCTCTGGGTGTGAAAGGAAATATATTAGAACTGCTTTTTTCATATTTGCTAACTTTTTGTTTGTTTTTGAAAAATTGTTGCTTTGTGGGGGACTCCTAAGCAATGTCCGATTACAATCAAATTTGGCACAAATCTTTTACCTTTTTAGTGGAACAAAACAACATGGGGCCCAAAAGTGTTTGCAACATGTGACATTTTGAACAGGTCTACTCCCCACTCAACCATAACCTCATACTATTGGGTGTCACTCTAGACTCACACAGAACCTCCAACACATAACTCAAATGCCATATCCAAACAACACCCTGATAACATACAAATACCAACTTCAGACATCAAAGAAGATGAACATACTATGCAGACAGTTCATCTGCATGAGACAACTATGCATCCCCAGTCTAGGCATGAACCATATTAAATACACACAGTTCAAAAGTGTCCTCTGCATTGCAATTGGTTAAACAAAAATAACCCACTACAAAAATTCTACTAATCACAAAGACTACCTGCAACCTGAAAACACCTCTCATCTAAGCCTACCCTGCCCCTCGCAATTTACCATCTTAGAACTACTACTAATATAACCTTTCTAGGAGACCTCTAGAAAAGCCGATATGCTGTGGATTTCTTACTAAAAACTGTTGAGTTTGACTGAAGAGAACCCAAGGTTAGCAAAGTTGGTAAGTTACAAAGAAACAATGCTCTAAAAGAACTAATAAACATCACTGTTAGACAAAAGTTACTAATCATACTATACAAAAAATTTAAAAAATCATCAGTGCCTCCATCAGTTATGTAGTATTAGATTGGGACATAATACTATCCAAAGCCAATGCAGAGAAGCTCTAAACCAATTCCACCTCCAACCAGCACACTATCACCAACTCTAGGACTGTGCCACTGTGCCTTATAAAACACATCCACACTAACATCTCCCACAGAACCTTAAACAATATCCCACCAAATATCTAAATGAACCACTTCATTAAACAGACAATTCAGAAATCACTACAGAGGATACACAGTAATTTTAACCTCCAAAAATACAGAATAAGCTTCGCCAACATGCATCAGATGTAACTAAGACCCCCACACAAGTATGAAACATTCCATCTCACTAAGTAACCTATGAACCCATCACCTCACTGAAAAGGTTAAGAGATACCAAAAAGAAAGCATACTAAGATATTATATAGATTAAAAAGCCATTCACTAATTAAAATAATGCCCAAACAAATTCAGCTGCATCAAAGTGGTTTAAAAGAATGGAAAAAAAGGTTTAAAAACAAGACTGACTTACAGATCAATAGCATTTACATTACTGAAGTGTACATCACGTAGGGTTCTGGCTCCAACCAAGGTGGTGAATGTCTCATATGATTGGATGATAGGAACATCCTCCTTCAGATCATATGTGATTCCTTCCATTCTTACTGAGATGCCAGCATCTCTCACTACAAAGCAAAGTATGCTGGAGGGGTAATTGAAGGGTGAAGTCACAGTCAAGCCAGACCATGATATAGATTTCTAGAAGAGAGAAAATTCTTTAGTCCAATCTGTGAGAACTTTATCTTATCTTGACCAAACAAAGGAGAACTTACAGGTAAATGCGAGTTCTGAACAACCACTACAAACAATTGTAATTCAGCTATCCAATGTGACTGAATTTTTTTTTAATGGTGGGAAGTGTTTCCATATACCTAAGTTACACCACACTCAACTTCATTCAATAGAAAAATAAAAACTAGTGATGTACATCAGAACTGGATAGTTGGAATGCTAAATTTTTGGAGTGTCCAGAAAGTCTTTTAGAATTTTTTAAAAAAATGATAGAATTTTATTATATGTTTAATGCACTTATTTTTCTGGTATCCGGTTGATGGAAGTGTTATTTCTGTTAAATAAACTCATAAAAATGACTAGTTCAAGGTAAAGGACAATGGTGTGAGATTGATAAAGAATGGATTTTATCAATGTTGGTTGGTCTTGGCAGCCAAGTGAGATGGATTGAGAATGTTGATCAGATCATTTAACAAGGGGTGTATTAGAGGGATCAAAAAACAAACAAAGAAAAGAATAATGTTATTTTGGAGTTAGAATGAAGTAGGGTATAATGTTAGGAAATGCTCTTCCTCTATCAGATCATTTGGGAATGCTAAGCATGTGTGTGGAAAGTACCAGGAAGCTACATGAGAGTATGTTGTTATATAAGAGAAAAACTGTAGAATGAGAGGAAAAATATAGTGAGCAGGTCAAATGGAAACTTTGAGAAGGATGCTTGTTGTGTGAAGGGTCAGGAATGACTGGTTAGGAGATATTTATGGTATGTAAAAGGGTATGAAAGAATGGATGGAAATAGTCTTATGAAGGCGAGTTTTAGGTGTGCAAATGGCTGGAGGAGACCATTAAAGGTGGCTCAACTATACAAATGAATGTTTGAGAGAGAAATCACTGAATGAGAGGGAGTAAATGGATGATACGTGTGTATGGATGGAGTTTGTCAGGGATGATGCTTGGGGTCTTGCCTAGGAATGCACCTGATTGAAAGAGATGTTACAGCACATTAACACCCAATTGCTACAAAGGGCAAATATGGCCTGAAGAGAAAAAATGGCAGGTGCTTTGTGCTGGATGTGGTATAAAGGGGTGTTTGTAGTGGTATTGATGTGTGCTGAACTTTGTGGGAAAGCAGTTTATGCTTTTGGTAGAGTTTTTGCCCTTAATGTTAGAAACTGGGAACCTACAGTTAATTGTGGAATCAATCTGAGCCATAGGTTGCTACAGCATATGTAACAGCCACAAAGTAAACCTGAATCAGCTCTCCATCCAGTAGCTAACAACAACTGATGTGGCTTAACTTTGATACTGAATTTTTTTACCACTCAACTAGAAGACCATTAGGCCATATACATATTAATATAGAGTGAAATTGTAAAGTATCATTCATTAACATTTTTCAATATTTAAAACTCCTGATTAAATAAAGTTAAAATAAATTATATTGGCAATGCAGTTTGTCCTCTATGAATTTCAATTTATACTATTTAGGCATCAGTTTAATTAAATTTAAAACCAAAATAAAAGTGGGTATATTTGACAATGTCTTACACAGAATCAATCAATATCTTACACATAATTGAATATACTTCCTACCTTCTCTAAATGCAAAGTTTTCAGTTTCCCTTTCCATCTTTTATACAACAATTAACCAAATTTAATTTAGTCCATCTTCTTGTTAAGCCCTCTCTTACATCAAGGTATATTTAATTAATTTGTGTAAATGTATTATTTTTTTAAGAAACTGATTTATACCTTGTTCAAAATTATCCATACCTCTTTTTTTTTGTATGCATTAAGAATTTTGAGCCTCTACATACAGCCCTATCAATACTTTGTGATATAACTTTTTAATTTGAATAATTGTTTGCTTAACACATTCCACTTTAAAAGTAATTTCTTCAAACTTGATTTATAGTACAGGTTCTATCAAATATTTGCATTTGTTTTGGCACTCTTATTAAGCAGTTACAATTAAAAATAACATCTGCATACCACATCACTTTAACATGACAACTATGACAATGTTAAGAAATATGACCATCCCAAAACTAATAACACCCTATTTGGCATAATTATACCCAAAGTGGTTTTAAAATTAGCTTTACTATACATTCTTTTAAATATGTATATTATCCTTATCTATCTATCAACCAATAAACCTCTTGCTTCATCTACCACAAGATAGTTATAATTCCAGACTATAGTTTGCTTCCATAGGGCTTCATGCCTGAGCCTGACCCTCCTCAGTATCTACATAAGGGATTTGCTGCCAAGAGCAAACAATCAATGAACTTTTTTGCTGATGATGTCACTCAGGTGGTAAGTTCATCATACAGACATGAACAAACCATGCCCCATATGACAGCAATAAAGATAAGGAACATAAATGAATACAAGCAGTAGTAGAAAATAAGGACAAATAAGTAAAATTCAAGATCAGCCCAATTGGTAGGAGAAAGATTGCAGACATGAGAGTGAGTGACAAACGATAAAGATACTGTAACAAGGAAAGAAAGTACCCTAGAAGACCTTACAGTCCATTCAATGAGGGTACCTTTGGACTAGCAGTCGAGCGGGCACATCGCTGCTCAAATGCTTTATGTCCTTTCATGGCCATTTTTCGAAGACCCTGTCTAGTCTTGACTTGAACTGGTCAACAGATTCACTGTTGACAACTTCCACTGGAAGTGCGTTCCAACTACTGCAGATACTGTACGTGAAAAATTTTCCACACATATCGTGGTTGTAACGCTTCAGTTCAAGTTTAAAGCCATGATTTCTTGTTCTGCTCTCAACAAGTGTGAAAATATCCCTGTATTCAACATTGTCGAAACCTCAAAGTATTTTGAAAACTTTGATGAGCTGACCACGCAGTCTAGGGGTTTCCAACGAGAATAGATCTAATTCCCTTAATCTATCTTCATAACTTCTATGTCTGATAGAGGGAATCAGTTTGGTTGCCCTGGCTTGCACGCGTTCCAATCTCGCAATGTCTTTTCGAAATGAAGGACTCCAAAATTGTACGGCATACTCTAGAGGTGCGGTCAGACAAGTGAGTTGTACAAACACAGTACAATCTCCTTGTTCCAATATCCAAACTGGTGCTTTATGTAGCCTAACATCCTTTGGGCCTTTTTCTCCGCCTCAATACACTGTTTCAAGAACTTGAGGTCACTAGTGAGTGTTACACCCAAGTCCTTCTCAGTGTCGGTGGATTCAATAGCAGTGCCCTTAAGGATATACTGAGATTGGTGGTTTCGGTGGCCGATATGCATCACTTTGCATTTGTTCATGTTAAAAGGCATTTGCCACGTATCCGACCACTCCCCAATCTTCCAGATCTTCCTGCAGGCTTGCAGTATTTCCATCCTTTGCAACATTCATACCAAGCTTGGTGTCATTGGTAAATTTGGAAATCTTGGCAACCATGTTGTTGACGTAGATGATGAATAGTAGTGGTCCCAGGACAGAACCTTGAGGCACCCCGCTAGTAACGGGCACCCACTCAAAAGCCTGTCCATTCAGCACCACCCGTTGCCATCTGCCATTTAGCCAGTTCTCTATCTAGCCAGCTACTTTTCTGTCTATGCCCAGCGCTCGCACTTTCCAGAAAACGTGGCGGTGTGGTACCTTATTAAAGACTTTCTGAAAGTCTAAGTAGACCACATTCATCGCCTTGTCCCGATCATGCTCACTGAAGATGAAGTGGAAATATTCCACACGGTTCATCAGGCATGACCGTTGCCTTCGGAAGCCATGCTGGGAACTCCTCAGTAGCAGCTTTGACTCTAAATGCGACGTCATTTTGTCCACCATCATGCTTTCCATGAGTTTACTGACTATCAAAGTCAGACTGATAGGTCGGTAGTTTGACGGTTGGCTACAGTCTCTTTTCTTCAAGATAGGAGTCACCTCTGCTTCACGCCAGTCTCTAGGAACACATTCAGTCCGGATTGACATGTTGAAGATTGCGCTCAGATGTCTTGACACTTGATCGCGCACTTCTTTCAACACTTTAGGTAGAAACCCATCCGGGCCAGGTGACTTATTCGTCATTAGGTCAATGATCTTCTTTTATATTTCTCCTTCGGTGAAGTCCATATCCTCCAGCTCCCCCCCCCCCCCCGAGTAGAAATCTGTTAGCATTTTCTGCATCTGAGTGCTTTAATGTCCCCTCCTCATTCCTCAAAGGGCCAATCGTTCGATGGATTGGTTTACGGCTGTTTACATATCCAAAGAACTCCTTGGGAGTCTCTTTACAAAGTCTCGCCACTCGGAGTTTCTCAGACTGCTTAGCCGCCCTTATGTTGGACTTCACTCTCCTGGATAGCCTCCAGGATTCGTCAAAGTCACCTGAGATCTTCGATTGACGGTACACATTTCTCTTCTCCCTAAGCAGTTGGCCGATTTCTCGACTAAACCACTTTGGTTGAACAGAAGACCGATGGGGGCATTTCAGAGGGATGAAACGTGATTGAAGACTCATGAATGTGGTTTTGAAACTGTTCCATGAGTCTTCAACAGCATCGCATCAGTCAGTCCAGCATGAAGACCTGCCAAGTCCGCTCTTCTCAAATCAAGTTTCCTCGATTTACTAATTGCAGGCGCTGCCTTGGGGACTTTGACTACAAATCTAATTAGTCAGTGGTCACTGCCACTGAGCTCTTCGCCAACAGAGAGGTCCTCAACAATGTCATCCTCAGAGGTGAAAACCAAGTTGAGGATATTGTCTCTCTCACCCATTGAGTCAGGAACTCATTTGCGAACTCCAGGAGTAGTGCGTTCTCGCCACAGGGTTTTCTCATTTCCCAGTCAACATGGGTATTGAAGTCATCCAAGGTAAAGGACAATGGTGTGAGATTGATAAAGAATGGATTTTATCAATGTTGGTTGGTCTTGGCAGCCAAGTGAGATGGATTGAGAATGTTGATCAGATCATTTAACAAGGGGTGTATTAGAGGGATCAAAAAACAAACAAAGAAAAGAATAATGTTATTTTGGAGTTAGAATGAAGTAGGGTATAATGTTAGGAAATGCTCTTCCTCTATCAGATCATTTGGGAATGCTAAGCATGTGTGTGGAAAGTACCAGGAAGCTACATGAGAGTATGTTGTTATATAAGAGAAAAACTGTAGAATGAGAGGAAAAATATAGTGAGCAGGTCAAATGGAAACTTTGAGAAGGATGCTTGTTGTGTGAAGGGTCAGGAATGACTGGTTAGGAGATATTTATGGTATGTAAAAGGGTATGAAAGAATGGATGGAAATAGTCTTATGAAGGCGAGTTTTAGGTGTGCAAATGGCTGGAGGAGACCATTAAAGGTGGCTCAACTATACAAATGAATGTTTGAGAGAGAAATCACTGAATGAGAGGGAGTAAATGGATGATACGTGTGTATGGATGGAGTTTGTCAGGGATGATGCTTGGGGTCTTGCCTAGGAATGCACCTGATTGAAAGAGATGTTACAGCACATTAACACCCAATTGCTACAAAGGGCAAATATGGCCTGAAGAGAAAAAATGGCAGGTGCTTTGTGCTGGATGTGGTATAAAGGGGTGTTTGTAGTGGTATTGATGTGTGCTGAACTTTGTGGGAAAGCAGTTTATGCTTTTGGTAGAGTTTTTGCCCTTAATGTTAGAAACTGGGAACCTACAGTTAATTGTGGAATCAATCTGAGCCATAGGTTGCTACAGCATATGTAACAGCCACAAAGTAAACCTGAATCAGCTCTCCATCCAGTAGCTAACAACAACTGATGTGGCTTAACTTTGATACTGAATTTTTTTACCACTCAACTAGAAGACCATTAGGCCATATACATATTAATATAGAGTGAAATTGTAAAGTATCATTCATTAACATTTTTCAATATTTAAAACTCCTGATTAAATAAAGTTAAAATAAATTATATTGGCAATGCAGTTTGTCCTCTATGAATTTCAATTTATACTATTTAGGCATCAGTTTAATTAAATTTAAAACCAAAATAAAAGTGGGTATATTTGACAATGTCTTACACAGAATCAATCAATATCTTACACATAATTGAATATACTTCCTACCTTCTCTAAATGCAAAGTTTTCAGTTTCCCTTTCCATCTTTTATACAACAATTAACCAAATTTAATTTAGTCCATCTTCTTGTTAAGCCCTCTCTTACATCAAGGTATATTTAATTAATTTGTGTAAATGTATTATTTTTTTAAGAAACTGATTTATACCTTGTTCAAAATTATCCATACCTCTTTTTTTTTGTATGCATTAAGAATTTTGAGCCTCTACATACAGCCCTATCAATACTTTGTGATATAACTTTTTAATTTGAATAATTGTTTGCTTAACACATTCCACTTTAAAAGTAATTTCTTCAAACTTGATTTATAGTACAGGTTCTATCAAATATTTGCATTTGTTTTGGCACTCTTATTAAGCAGTTACAATTAAAAATAACATCTGCATACCACATCACTTTAACATGACAACTATGACAATGTTAAGAAATATGACCATCCCAAAACTAATAACACCCTATTTGGCATAATTATACCCAAAGTGGTTTTAAAATTAGCTTTACTATACATTCTTTTAAATATGTATATTATCCTTATCTATCTATCAACCAATAAACCTCTTGCTTCATCTACCACAAGATAGTTATAATTCCAGACTATAGTTTGCTTCCATAGGGCTTCATGCCTGAGCCTGACCCTCCTCAGTATCTACATAAGGGATTTGCTGCCAAGAGCAAACAATCAATGAACTTTTTTGCTGATGATGTCACTCAGGTGGTAAGTTCATCATACAGACATGAACAAACCATGCCCCATATGACAGCAATAAAGATAAGGAACATAAATGAATACAAGCAGTAGTAGAAAATAAGGACAAATAAGTAAAATTCAAGATCAGCCCAATTGGTAGGAGAAAGATTGCAGACATGAGAGTGAGTGACAAACTATAAAGATACTGTAACAAGGAAAGAAAGTACCCTAGAAGACCTTACAGTCCATTCAATGAGGGTACCTTTGGACTAGCAGTCGAGCGGGCACATCGCTGCTCAAATGCTTTATGTCCTTTCATGGCCATTTTTCGAAGACCCTGTCTAGTCTTGACTTGAACTGGTCAACAGATTCACTGTTGACAACTTCCACTGGAAGTGCGTTCCAACTACTGCAGATACTGTACGTGAAAAATTTTCCACACATATCGTGGTTGTAACGCTTCAGTTCAAGTTTAAAGCCGTGATTTCTTGTTCTGCTCTCAACAAGTGTGAAAATATCCCTGTATTCAACATTGTCGAAACCTCAAAGTATTTTGAAAACTTTGATGAGCTGACCACGCAGTCTAGGGGTTTCCAACGAGAATAGATCTAATTCCCTTAATCTATCTTCATAACTTCTATGTCTGATAGAGGGAATCAGTTTGGTTGCCCTGGCTTGCACGCGTTCCAATCTCGCAATGTCTTTTCGAAATGAAGGACTCCAAAATTGTACGGCATACTCTAGAGGTGCGGTCAGACAAGTGAGTTGTACAAACACAGTACAATCTCCTTGTTCCAATATCCAAACTGGTGCTTTATGTAGCCTAACATCCTTTGGGCCTTTTTCTCCGCCTCAATACACTGTTTCAAGAACTTGAGGTCACTAGTGAGTGTTACACCCAAGTCCTTCTCAGTGTCGGTGGATTCAATAGCAGTGCCCTTAAGGATATACTGAGATTGGTGGTTTCGGTGGCCGATATGCATCACTTTGCATTTGTTCATGTTAAAAGGCATTTGCCACGTATCCGACCACTCCCCAATCTTCCAGATCTTCCTGCAGGCTTGCAGTATTTCCATCCTTTGCAACATTCATACCAAGCTTGGTGTCATTGGTAAATTTGGAAATCTTGGCAACCATGTTGTTGACGTAGATGATGAATAGTAGTGGTCCCAGGACAGAACCTTGAGGCACCCCGCTAGTAACGGGCACCCACTCAAAAGCCTGTCCATTCAGCACCACCCGTTGCCATCTGCCATTTAGCCAGTTCTCTATCTAGCCAGCTACTTTTCTGTCTATGCCCAGCGCTCGCACTTTCCAGAAAACGTGGCGGTGTGGTACCTTATTAAAGACTTTCTGAAAGTCTAAGTAGACCACATTCATCGCCTTGTCCCGATCATGCTCACTGAAGATGAAGTGGAAATATTCCACACGGTTCATCAGGCATGACCGTTGCCTTCGGAAGCCATGCTGGAAACTCCTCAGTAGCAGCTTTGACTCTAAATGCGACGTCATTTTGTCCACCATCATGCTTTCCATGAGTTTACTGACTATCAAAGTCAGACTGATAGGTCGGTAGTTTGACGGTTGGCTACAGTCTCTTTTCTTCAAGATAGGAGTCACCTCTGCTTCACGCCAGTCTCTAGGAACACATTCAGTCCGGATTGACATGTTGAAGATTGCGCTCAGATGTCTTGACACTTGATCGCGCACTTCTTTCAACACTTTAGGTAGAAACCCATCCGGGCCAGGTGACTTATTCGTCATTAGGTCAATGATCTTCTTTTATATTTCTCCTTCGGTGAAGTCCATATCCTCCAGCTCCCCCCCCCCCCCGAGTAGAAATCTGTTAGCATTTTCTGCATCTGAGTGCTTTAATGTCCCCTCCTCATTCCTCAAAGGGCCAATCGTTCGATGGATTGGTTTACGGCTGTTTACATATCCAAAGAACTCCTTGGGAGTCTCTTTACAAAGTCTCGCCACTCGGAGTTTCTCAGACTGCTTAGCCGCCCTTATGTTGGACTTCACTCTCCTGGATAGCCTCCAGGATTCGTCAAAGTCACCTGAGATCTTCGATTGACGGTACACATTTCTCTTCTCCCTAAGCAGTTGGCCGATTTCTCGACTAAACCACTTTGGTTGAACAGAAGACCGATGGGGGCATTTCAGAGGGATGAAACGTGATTGAAGACTCATGAATGTGGTTTTGAAACTGTTCCATGAGTCTTCAACAGCATCGCATCAGTCAGTCCAGCATGAAGACCTGCCAAGTCCGCTCTTCTCAAATCAAGTTTCCTCGATTTACTAATTGCAGGCGCTGCCTTGGGGACTTTGACTACAAATCTAATTAGTCGGTGGTCACTGCCACTGAGCTCTTCGCCAACAGAGAGGTCCTCAACAATGTCATCCTCAGAGGTGAAAACCAAGTTGAGGATATTGTCTCTCTCACCCATTGAGTCAGGAACTCATTTGCGAACTCCAGGAGTAGTGCGTTCTCGCCACAGGGTTTTCTCATTTCCCAGTCAACATGGGTATTGAAGTCATCCATGGTGATACCCACACTGTCTTTTACAAGTTTGCCCAACAGCTCGTACAGACTCCTGTCCTGTTCTAAGAATTGGGCAGGGGGTCTGTAAAGCACCAGGGTCCTGTATCTGACGATGTTGCATTCCGTCGAGTTGAGAGTATCCTTGACATACATCACACCGCCACCCTCTCTGTCTGGCCTATCTTTCAGGAAGAGCTGGTAACCGGGAATCGTGAATTCACCTTCAAAATCTTGGCTTGAGGTTTTTACCCACGACTCTGTTATGGCTACCATTTTGGGTTCTTCTGTCACTACGAGGCCACAAAGTTCAAGAAACTTGTTCCTGATTGACCTTGCATTAAACAGAACTTTCAGAGAGTCCCCGACTGTAGGACTCCCTATGCTCTTCCGTTTCCCGGTTTGTTTGTTGGCGAGGAGGCACCCCTCTTTGCAACCTCTGAGAAGGTCATTCCAGGAGTGACACAGGTGTACTGGCATACGTCCGCCCTCACTCTGGGCTGGATACTCCTTTGGGTCCTCTCTACGACATCCTGGATGATGTTGAACAGAAAGGCCTTTCTTTTAAAGGAAAGATGTACCCCATCCCTTTGGTAGAGATCATTTCTACCATAAAAGGTATGGTACGGGTCCACAAAAAAAGACCCCCTCTGCCGTACACAAATCTGCCAGGCGCCGGTTTAAAGAGACGTTCATCGAGTGAGCGGTCTGTGTTGGACCTCTTCTCAGGAGCATCCTGACTACAACACGCTTGCAGGTTTTCAGCACACAGTCATCCACGGCACCCAGGACTGTGTGGAGGATTTTATCCGTAGGGCCTACACTACCTCCTCTCAGGTAGAGGTCATTTCCACTGACCATCAGAGCAATGACTGAGCTCTCAGAAATCTGTGATTTCTCAGCCTTTACTCTGATGTGGTGGTTACCCCATCCTGCCAGGCAGCTTACCTTCACACTAGTGCGAAGGCGGGCCCGCTAGCAGGGGCTGCAGACCCCGTGCTTGACAATCACCAATAAGGGTGACCCTTGCACATTTGTCTGCAGACGACTTAGTCCTCACTTTAGGAAGCAACTTGCCACTTTCCTCTTTTATCTCTACATTTTTCTTCTTCTTTTTCTTGTTTTCCCTTGTTTTCTCTTCTTCTGCTTCTACTTTCTCATCGTCTGTTTCCACTTTCTTTTCTTCTCTTTCTACTTTCTTTTTTCTCTTCTATTTCTACTTTTTCTTCTTTCTTTTCTTCTTTTTGGCTCATTGAGGCAGTCCTGCAGCAGAAGAAATCTGCTGTTGGACATCGGAAGCCTTCTCGCCTGAGCATCTGCATCTCTGTTTTTAAGAGTTGAATCTCTCTTTTGAGGAGGGAGTTCTCCTCTCTCAGTTGAGCAATGCTTTCGCCCAGGCGCTTCTCAAGTTCGCAAAAGTCACAGACACTAATGACATCTGTGATGTGTTTAGTCATCAACTCCAGCAATTGCATGTAGAACCTGAACCAATGAATAAACAGATCAGAAATGTAACTATGCAAGCTTTACCAATTAAATGGACAAACTCATAAAACAAAAAGTTACACAACATGCTGCTGAGACCAGTGCTGCTATATACAACAATCCCACTAAACAACAGCAGAAAAACAGCAACACAAAATTGTAAACAATATAGAACAAGGGAGTACTGCTAATAACCAACACCAGGAGAAGGGACAGGATAAGGCAATGAATAGCTTATTAACAAGTAGGATTGAGTCCCAGTAAACCTCTCTGGAGGAGACTAGATGACATACTGATAGAGAAAAGGAAGATACAAATCACAAGACAGACAAGAGAATGAGCAAAGAGAAAATTCCTGAGCAAGAAGCCACTATTGCAATCAATGGGCGCTTAGACCAAGAGAATGCAAAGACCTACTGAGAGCTAAGAAAACTGAAATAAAACAGGAAAACAAAGAGAAAAGCAAGAGGATAGGAAGCGTGTAAAAACAAAACAAATATGCTTACAAAAGTACAAACAAGTAAACAAGAGATGGCCGGTCTCTCAGCAAGCTATAACCATACCAAACCTTTGACTATTTCACTTTCTAAACTACATCTTAAACACACTTTAAATTCAACTAACTATCCACAATCACTTCTAACTTTACCAATACAAGGTTATTGTTTATTGACTGAAGATGGAAACCAGTCACTTTTTAATACTACCAGGAGTAGTTTATAATACATGTGGGGTAGTGTTGCTATACAAATGTTACAATTTTTATGTATAAACAGTTATAAGATACCCTTCTCTAGTTTGGGACACAACCTATGTTTAAATACACATTAATTTTCTCAAACCTTTTCTATCTGCTGTTCTATGCAATGAATCTTGGACCCTATCTTATTCAAATTTCTAAAAATGTTCTCTGTAATTTTCATGGTAATTAAATGACTAAAAAAAATGTAGATTTTAGTATTTGTTTTCTAGTTTTGCATAGTACTATATATAATCTAATAACATTGATATTTAAGGAACTGCACTCCACTGCAGCCTCATTAGCCTCGATGAGGAGCGTCCCCCAACTATGCCCGATGCAGAGTAAAGTTGGTTCATCGTTACTATAGTAACCGCGTATCATCGCTCTGTCTATTGCAGTTTAACATCGATAGTTTTTTTATCCACAAATGAAGTTAAGCCATATGTGCAAAAGTGATTTCATATAGGATAACCAAGTTTTTAATGATGTCAATCATCATAAAACTAGGTGGGAACTTACCCGAGGAGTATATCCAAGCGCAGAGGCTAGCACATCATCAAAATCCGAAACATAGAGAGACTCTGCTGACCCAAAGCGGAGTGATGCAGGAGAGTAATTGATTGTCAATTCGTGGCAATAAACTTTAAAAAAAGCAATAAAGAAAACTATTATAATAAATTTTGGTGGGTTATGGCTAGCTAAATAGAAATGCTATTTTGTATTAAGATGAACGAAGCCACTTATTTGTGTTAGTTGCAGGATGGGACCCAGATTCAGGTCAAATCTACAACAATTGTGAAATGCTGTAGTTTAGACTCCAGATTAAGCTGTAGGTCCTCACATGAGAAATAGTCTTCAAATGTGTGAAAATCAACAGTAAAACTACTACTATGGAAGGAAGGGAGGTTATAATATTTGGAAGCCAAACCATATTTTGAAATAAACTTAACTGAGAAAATTAAATACAGGTGATATTAACAACTTCTTTTGCCCACAGAATAAATTTTCATCTCCAAATTAATAGAAAAAAATTACAAAAACTAATCTTTGCAAAACATATGAATACTGTCCTTCTGCATATTCCCCTGAAACAAAGACTATCCCATTGTGACTTTAAGTTTTACAGGGAGTCATTCTGACCTTTATGAAGGGACACAACCACTTTAAAAAGTGGCTAAGCAGTGCAAATAACTATTTCTTTTAAAAGGACTCTTGGTAACTGTCTACATGGATATAAGCCCAGACAGACACTTAAAAAGAGGAAGAGGGTATACCAGAGAGTACTGTTGCCAATCTAAATCATTATAGGTCAACCAGAAATAAGCAAAATAAGGTTATTAAGAGCAAAAGGGCGATAGAAACTAATTTAGCTCAAAATAATAATAAAGATCCAAGAAAATTCTTTAGGTATTATAAAATCAATAACAAATCTAACAATGATAAGATAGGACCTATTAAATATGAAGGGGTTTGGAAAGAATCTGATAAGGAAATAGTAGAGGTTCTTAATGATCATTTTTCCTCAATATCTACATGAGAATACTGATAGATTAATTAATGATAATTCAAGGTCAAGGGAAGTGGCGTTGAATACCATTAAAATAGGAAAATAATTAAAGGGCTTATATTGGAGTTAAATACTAGTAAGGCATCTGGCCCAGACAACATTCATTCTAGGTTACTCAAAGAAGGTGTAGATAGTATTGCAGTAGCTCTTGGAAAGATATATAATAGATTACTATAGTTTGGAGAAATACCTAATGATTGGAAATTAGCAAATGTTGTGCCAATATTTAAGAAGGGAATTAAAGAGGATCTGAATAACTTTTGACCGGTAAGCTTAACTTCTATAGTTTGTAAAATTCTTGAGAAGAAAGTTAAGAAGGGAATTTCTGACTGTCTAGAGAGTGGTAGGTTAATAAATGATGCTTGCTCAACATGGGTTTAGAATAGGTAGATCATGTTTAACAAATTTACTGGATTTTATGGATTATGTAATTAAACGATTAGATAAGGGAGAGAATGTTGAAGTAATTTACTTAGATTTTAGCAAAGCTTTTGATAAGGTTCCATATAAGAGACTAGTTTACAAATTAAAAATGCATGGGATATGTGGTCAAGTTTTGAATTGGATAACTGAATGGCTGAAAGACAGGAAACAGAGAGTGGTACTGAATGGGGTGAGGTCACAATGGAGTACATTATCTGGGGTGTACCTCAGGGATCATTTCTAGGTCCATTATTATTCATAGGTAGTTTATATAAATGATCTTGGGGAGGCTGAAATAGCAGTGTAAATTTTTACTGATATCACTAAATTAGGAGCTGTAGTCAAAGAAGTTGAGGGTAGCTTTAAAGCGCAGTGATTTAAATAAGTTATTAGCTTGGGCTCAGAAGTGGCAGATGAATTTTAGTGTTAAAAATTGCAAAGTTATTAACATGGGAAGATATAAAAGAGAATTTAGCTATGAAATGGATGGGTATTGGCTAAATTCAGTTGAGGATGAAAAGGACTTAGGCGTAGTAGCAGATAGGTCACTGGTTTCCAAAGCAAGGTATTAAGGCAAAAAATAAGGCAAATAGAGTGCTAGGATACATTAACAGGAATGTTAGCTACAAAAGTAAAGAGATTATCCTTAAACTCTACAATTCATATGTCAGGCCACATTTAGAGTACTGAATACAAGCATAGTCACCACATTTTAGACATGATATCAACCTACTAGAGTCAGTACAAAGGAGGGCAACAAAAATAATACCTTCCCTGAAGCACCTTGAATATGAAGATAGACTGAGGGTACTAAATATGTTCTCATTTGAGAAAAGATGTGTGAGGGAAGATATGAGAGCTTTTTAAAATCTGTTCTGTGATGGATAAGTTGGATTTTAGCAAGTTATTTGAGTTGGAAGGTAGTAATAGGACTAGGGATCACCACTTAAAAATTTAAAAAACAGAGGTGTAGGTTGGATATTAGAAAATATTTTGGTAACACTTCAGTTTAGGGATGCACAGTAAGTGGCACTGTTTATAGGCTACAATTTTGGGCTACAATATATGTCTTATGACGTCAGACGGTAGCACCAGATGTGACCAATCACGGCATTATATTTTTTTGTATATGAGTATATATTGGGGGACTGTGCCCCCAAGACTCCCCCAATTGATTTAAACTCAGGATCATTTTAGGTTGGTCCCCCCGCAGTGATATCTGCACCACGAGCAGTCCTCTTGAATTTACTGGGGTTTTTCCTATTTTTTTGTTTTGATGCAAACAACAATAGTTTTTTACTGGCAGAAAAGACCTGGTAAACTAATGACAAACAATATTTACTTACGTAAAACGATTAATTACAAAAAAATATGAAATTTGAACAATGTCTTTTAAACTTAAATGGGAACCCGCAAAAAATGTATCCCTATGGGCTGATTGTTTGAAATGGCACCGCTGTTGCTTAGTTTTTGTTTACATATATTTTATTAAAATGAAGCATTAAATTTTCTGAAAATTTAAATTTGCACTGCATTTCGGGCATTTTATAGTTTTCTCGATTAGTTTATGCGCCTCTAAAAAATCCATAAGTTTTTCGCGGTCATGTAAAATAAACCCGAATTTGAATAATGAAGAAGCACAACTACAGCACAAAGAAGCCATGACAAAACAGAAACATTTGTACAGAAGGTCCTATTTATAGCTATGACGTTGCCAGTAAAAAACTGTCATCGTTTGCAGCGAAACAAAAAATATGAAAAAATAATAAAAGATATCAAGAAACCTTACCTAACTTAGAAAAAAACTATAAATGAGCAGAGGCGCAGATATTTAGTAAATAATACAGAATAAAGGTTACAAACCTCTAAAACAACAAAAAATATAACGCTGTGATTGGTCAAATCTGAAGCTACCGCCTGATATCATAAGACATATATTGTAGCCTACTAACAGCGCCACCTACCGTGCGGGGCTAATCTGAAGTATTACCAATATTTTTTCACCAATAGAGTGGTAGATTACTGGCATAGTTTGCCATCTGAGACGTAGACAGTCCAAACTTGAATGTATTTAAATGCAGATTAGTTGATTATATGGGGAGGGAGAGTTAACTTAGGGGTGGGTGGGAGATATTCTGGACTCATTCCTGTGGATGCAGTTTTTTTTATTATTGTATATTACGATTAATTTGGAGATAATTGTATAGAGTATGGCCGGATCCGAGACATAGCTTATTTTGGGCTATTTTTTTTTAGCTGAAATCTATGTAGACCAAGTTTATGGCAATTTCTGATTATATACTTGGTAAATGTTACGAGTATGGGCAGATGCAATTCTAGCCAATTTTGAGGGTCGGCTCGTTATTGGGGATTGCTCATCAGGGGGATGGGCCTACAATGATCCTGAGATTTCAATCATTTGGGGGGTCTGGGCCCCCCCCCAGTATATAATCGGAAATCGCCATAAACTTCATCCACTTAGATTTCAGTTTGGAAAAAGTAGCTAGGAAAAATAGCCCCAAATAAGCCATACTCTACACAATTACAATATACTAGGGGGCTGTGCCCCCCCCCCCCAATGATTGAAATTACAGGATCATCATAGGCCCATCACCCCAATGAGCCATCCCCAACAATGAGCCAACCCTCAAAATAAGCTAGAATCGCTTCCACCCATACTTGCAACATTTACCAATTTTGATTTTGATGAGTCTTAACATAACATAATTTCATGGATGACAAAAGCCACAAGGGCCTATCAAAGGTCATCCGTATCTATCAAATCCCACCCATATAATGCATCCATAGGATTTTGTCATATCATGCATCTACAATATACAATTTAACAATCCATAGGAATGTCCAACCATGCATCTACAATATATAATTTAAAGCCTCCATAGGAGTCTGTCAAAAACAAAATCAAATTCCCCCAAAATATACAATAAAAAGAAACTGCATCCACAGGAATGAGTCAAGAAACGTATCCACATACCGAAAAGTAAGAAATTAACCCTCCATCCCCATATAATCATCCAATCTGCGCTTGAAAACATTCAAGTTTGGGCTGTCTACAGTCTCAGGTGGCAAACTATTCCAATAATCCACCACTCTGTTAGTGAAAAAATATTTTCTAATATCCAGTCTGCACCTCTGTTTTTTAATCTTTAAGTGGTGGCCTCTAGTTCTATTACTACCTTCTAACTCAAATAACTTGCTGAAATCCAAATTATCCATCCCAGAAAATATTTTAAAAAGCTCAATCATATCTCCCCTCACACACCTTCTTTCAAATGAAAACATATTTAATACCCTCAGTCTATCTTCATATTCAAGGTGCTTCAGGGATGGTATTATTTTTGTTGCCCTCCTTTGTACTGACTCTAATAAGTTTATATCATGTCTAAAATGTGGTGACCATGCCTGTATACAGTACTCTAAATGTGGCCTGACATAAGAGTTGTATAGTTTAAGGATGACTTCCTTACTCTTGTAGCTAACATTTCTTTTAATGTAACCTAGCACCCTATTTGCTCTATTTTTTGCCTCAATACACTGCTTTGAAAATTTCAGTGACCTATCTACTACCACGCCTAAGTCCTTCTCATCTTCAACTGAATTAAGCCAATACCCATCCATCTCATAGCTAAATTCCCTATTATCTCTCCCCATGTTAATAACTTTGCATTTATTAAGGTTAAAAGTCATCTGCCACTTCTGAGCCCAAGTTAACAACTTATCTAAGTCACCCTGCACTTTAAAGCTACCCTCAACCTCTTTGACTACAGCTGCCAATTTAGTGTCATCAGCAAAAATTGACACTTTGCTATTTACACCTTGCCCAAGATCATTTACATAGATTATAAATAATAGAGGGCCTAAAACTGATCACTGAGGTACGCCGCTAATAACATTCCTCCACTCTGACCTCACTCCATTCAGTACAACTCTGTTTCCTATTTTTCAGCCTTTCAGTTATCCAATTTAAGACGTTCCCACATATCACATGCAGCTTTAATTTATGAACTAGTCTTCTATGTGGAACCTTATCAATAGCTTTGCTGAAATCTAAGTAGATCACTTCAACTTTCTCACCCCTATCTAATTCTTTAGTTACATAATCCATAAAATCCAGTAAATTAGTTAAACACGATCTATCTTTTCTAAAACCATGCTGAGCATCATTAATTAACCTGCTACTCTCTAGATGATCAGAAATTCCCTTCTTAACCATCTTCTCAAGAATTTTACAGACTATAAAAGTTAAGCTTACCGGTCTAAAGTTATTTGGGTCCTCTTTGCTTCCCTTTTTAAAAATTGGCACTACATTTGCCAATTTCCAATCATTTGGTATTTCTCCAGTCTCTAGTGATCTAATAAATATCTTCTCAAGAGCTACTGCAATACTTTCTACACCTTCTTTGAGTATCCTAGAATGAATGTTGTCAGGGCCAGATGCCTTACTAGTATTTAAGTGCATTATAAGCCCTTTAATTTCTTCTCTGTCTATATTAATAGAATTTATCACTACTTCCCTTGAACTAGAATTATCATCAATTAATCTAACTGGTTTCTCTCGTGTGAATACTGAAGCAAAATGATCATTAAGGACCTCTACTATTTCCTCATCAGATTCTTTCAAAACCCCTTCATATTTAATAGGCCCTATTTTATCACCTTCAGATTTATTATTGATTCTATAATAGCTAAAGAATTTTTTAGGATCTTTATTATTATTTTTAGCTAAATTAATCTCGGCTGTCCTTTTGGTCTTCTTAATAATCTTATTTAGTTCATTTCTGGTTGACCTATAATGGTTTCAATTATCTAAACTGCTCTCACTTTGTAATCTCTGGTATGCCCTTTTTTTCTCTGAAACTTTATTAGCTATTTCTTGATTCCACCATAATGGTTTCCTACATTTCTTCCTAATAGATTTAATTGGAATACACTGTTTCTGAACCATGTTTAATATAGTCTTAAAAATATCCCACATCTCATAAGTATTCTTTCCATGGAATTCTATATCCCACCTAATCTGATTTAGCTCAGTCTTCGACTGAGCTTCGAACAGGTAGCACGTGTTTCGTAGAGCTCTTAGAATATTTTGATTATTTGATATACTTTGGTGTGTGACATAAAAATAAATATTAAATTATTAGATCATATATTTGGTTAATATAACGAAGTTAAATTGTGGTTATTTTGTTTTGGTGAGAAAGTGACTTCTGTTTACTTCAGTGGCCATCTTGATTAGCAGGTTTTAAACTTGCGCGCACAAATTCGGGTCAAATTCTTGTTGTTTGTAAGTTTTTGTTTCTATTATTGTTCTTGTTTAAATATGGCTGACTGTTTGGATGTAGAGAGTATGCCTTTTGAAAGAAGTGTGTATGTGCTTTGACTGAGGAGGTGAGTCGATTACGTGCGAAATGCTTGAGACTGAACAATTTAGTGTCTGAAGTGAGAAGATATGCAAGTGTACGTTTGAAGAGTCAGATTGGGACCAGGAGGGAGGAGGTTAAGCCTAGAACAGGGACTGGAGAGAAAGCAGTAAGTGAAGTGAGTGATGATGAGTGGTGGGTGAAAGTGAACAGAATAGATAAGTTAGGACAGGTTAGGTGTGTGAATGAGAGGGAAATGGAACCTGTTAGGCTAACTAACAGATTTGATGCCCTGAGAGAGGAAGAATTTGAAAGAGATTTGTCTGGTGTGGCCGTGCCTGAAAGTAGAATAGGAGGTCGAGTGAGTGAGAGCAGGAGGGAGGGTAATACTAGGCCTAGAGAGAATAGGAGAATGACTGAGGTGATTGTGATGGGTGACTCTCAGATTAGGTATTTAGATAGGAAGTTGAGTGAAAGTAAATGGAAGGGAGTGAGAGTTTGTCTGCTGGGTGCTGGTGTAAATGATGTGTGTGAGAGGTATGATAGGTTGGTGTCTAGGTGTGAGAGGGAAGCAGTTGTGATTACACATGTTGGAGTAAACGATGTAAAGAAGGTGGGTACTTGTGAGTTACGACAGCGGTATAAAAGGCTGATTGAAAGGATGTGTGAAAGTAGAGTAAAAGGCGTTGTTTCAGGTGTGCTTCCGAGAATGGATGTGGGGATGGAATGGTTGTCTCGTGCAATGGGGTTAAATGAATATGTGAAAGGTTTGTGCGAGGAGTCAGGATTGGTATTTGTAGATGCTTGGAGTGGGTTTTATGGGAATAAGGGTTTGTATGCAATGGATGGACTCCATCTGAGCCGAGATGGGGTTGAGGTTTTGTGGCGGGAATTAGATACTGTTATTAGGTCTTTAGAGGCGGAAAACTAGGTTTTGATAGTGGTCAGGGAAATTTAATGGCTCAAAGTGAGGCAGGGAAAGGAAGCAAACACAGATTTGTAGAAGGTAGGCAGGCTAATGGAAGTGCTTTATGGTTAAACTACTTGATTAGTGATAGTGGTCAGGGAAATACAAGAGTACAGGGTCGGGCAGGAGAGAAAAGAGATGCAGAGGAGATAGGCCCTCAGGTGCTTCAGGGATAGGTGGGCTGAGTTGTCTCTACACAAATGCTTGTAGTCTTAGAAATAAGAGGGATGAATTATTTAGTTATATCATTCATGAAGATATAAATATAATATGTATAGTTGAATCATGGGTTAATGAAAATATATTTAATGATAATGTCAGTGAATTTGAACTAGAAGGTTATACTATGTACATTAGTAAAAGGAGAGATAGGACTGGTGGTGGGTTGATTATTTATATCAGAAATAGCATTTCTTCAAATCTAAATAACTCTATAAAGCAAGGAGAAGGTGAATCATTATGGATGGATATTAAGGTTGGTAAAAATAGGAAAATACACTTGGGAGCTTTTTATAGACCACCAGGACAGACTGATTGTATCGATGAGTTAATGATTAGGGAAATAAGTAAAGGATGCAAAGAAGATATAGTTATTCTTGGTGACTTTAATTTAACTTCTGTAGACTGGGAAAATATGATAGGAAGAGATGAGCAAGTTGTAAGTTTATGGAGTGTTTTGAGGCTAACGTTTTGACCCAATTTGTTAATAAGCCAACAAGGGGTGCCAATATATTAGATCTAATTCTTTCAAATGATGATCACTTAGTTCAAGGATTGAGTGTAGGGGAATCATTATGAAACAGTGATCATCAGATGATTCGGTTTAATTTGCAAATAGTTAAGGGCAGAACAACGACAAACTCCAAAAAAATTCCAAATTTTTATAGGGGAGATTACAATAAATTATGCAGCATGCTAAATCAGATTAGGTGGGATATAGAATTCCATGGAAAGAATACTTATGAGATGTGGGATATTTTTAAGACTATATTAAACATGGTTCAGGAACAGTGTATTCCGATGAAGTCAATTAGGAAGAAATGTAGGAAACCATTATGGTAGAATCAAGAAATAGCTAATAAAGTTTCAGAGAAAAAAAGGGCATACCAGAGATTACAAAGTGAGAGTAGTTTAGATAATTGAAACCATTATAGGTCAACCAGAAATGAACTAAATAAGATTATTAAGAAGACCAAAAGGACAGCCGAGATTAATTTAGCTAAAAATAATAATAAAGATCCTAAAAAATTCTTTAGCTATTATAGAATCAATAATAAATCTAACAGTGATAAAATAGGGCCTATTAAATATGAAGGGGTTTTGAAAGAATCTGATGAGGAAATAGTAGAGGTGCTTAATGATAATTTTGCTTCAGTATTCACACGAGAGAAACCAGTTAGATTAATTGATGATAATTCTAGGTCAAGGGAAGTAGTGATTAATTCTATTAATATAGACAGAGAAGAAATTAAAGGGCTTATAATTCAGTTAAATACTAGTAAGGCATCTGGCCCTGACAACATTCATTCTAGGATACTCAAAGAAGGTATAGAAAGTATTGCAGTAGCTCTTGAGAAGATATTTATTAGATCACTAGAGACTGGAGAAATACCAAATGATTGGAAATTGGCAAATGTAGTGCCAATTTTTAAAAAGGGAAGCAAAGAGGATCCAAATAACTTTAGACCGGTAAGCTTAACTTCTATAGTCTGCAAAATTCTTGAGAAGATGGTTAAGAAGGGAATTTCTGATCATCTAGAGAGTAGCAGGTTAATTAATGATGCTCAGCATGGTTTTAGAAAAGATAGATCGTGTTTAACAAATTTACTGGATTTTATGGATTATGTAACTAAAGAATTAGATAGGGGTGAGAAAGTTGATGTGATCTACTTAGATTTCAGCAAAGCTTTTGATAAGGTTCCAAGAAGACTAGTTCATAAATTAGAGCTGCATGGGATATGAGGGAACGTTTTAAATTGGATAACTGAATGGCTGAAAAATAGGAAACAGAGTTGTACTGAATGGAGTGAGGTCAGAGTGGAGGAATGTTATTAGTGGCGTACCTCAGGGATCAGTTTTAGGCCCTCTATTATTTATAATCTATGTAAATGATCTTGGGCAAGGTGTAAATAGCAAAGTGTCAATTTTTGCTGATGACACTAAATTGGCAGCTGTAGTCAAAGAGGTTGAGGGTAGCTTTAAAGTGCAGGGTGACTTAGATAAGCTGTTAGATTGGGCTCAGAAGTGGCAGATGACTTTTAACCTTAATAAATGCAAAGTTATTAACATGGGGAGAGATAATAGGGAATTTAGCTATGAGATGGATGGATATTGGCTTAATTCAGTTGAAGATGAGAAGGACTTAGGAGTGGTAGTAGATAGGTCACTGAAATTTTCAAAGCAGTGTATTGAGGCAAAAAATAGAGCAAATAGGGTGCTAGGTTACATTAAAAGAAATGTTAGCTACAAGAGTAAGGAGGTCATACTTAAACTATACAACTCTTATGTCAGGCCACATTTAGAGTACTGTATACAGGCATGGTCACCACATTTTAGACATGATATAAGCTTATTAGAGTCAGTACAAAGGAGGGCAACAAAAATAATACCATCCCTGAAGCACCTTGAATATGAAGATAGACTGAGGGTATTAAATATGTTTTCATTTGAAAGAAGGTGTGTGAGGGGAGATATGATTGAGCTTTTTAAAATCTTTTTTGGGATGGATAAATTAGATTTCAGCAAGTTATTTGAGTTAGAAGGTAGAAATAGAACTAGAGGCCACCACTTAAAGATTTAAAAACAGAGGTGCAGACTGGATGTTAGAAAATATTTTTTCACTAACAGAGTGGTGGATTATTGGAATAGTTTGCCACCTGAGACTGTAGACAGCCCAAACTTGAATGTTTTCAAGCGCAGATTGGATGATTATATGGGGATGGAGGGTTAATTTCTTACTTTTTGGTATGTGGATATGTTTCATGACTCATTCCTGTGGATGCAGTTTCTTTTTATTGTATATTTTGGGGGACTTTGATTTTGTTTTTGACACTCATATGGAGGCTTTAAATTATATATTGTAGATGCATGGTTGGACATTCCTATGGATTGTTAAATTATATATTGTTGACTGCATGATCTGACAAAATCCTATGGATGCATTATATGGGTGGGATTTGATAGATACGGATGACCTTTGATAGGCCCTTGTGGCTTTTGTCATCCGTTAAATTATGTTATGTTATGTTGTTCTACCCTTAACTATGGTAATACTTCAGATTCGAGGCGCACGGTAGATGGCGCTGTTAGTCGGCTACAATTTTGGGCTACAGCATATATTTTTTTGTTGTTTTGGGGGATTTGTAACTTTTAGTCTATTATTTAGTAAATATCTGCGCTCTGGTCATTTATAGTTATTTTTCTAAGTTATGTAGGGTTTCTTGATGTCTTTTATTGTTTTTGTTTTGTTTTTGTATTTTTTGTTTACTGCGAATGATAACAGCTTCTTACTGGCAACATCGTAGCTTATAAATAGGACCCGTTTTGCGAATGCTTGTCTTTCGTTATTGTGTTTTCGTGCTCTCGATGTGCTTCTTTGTTATTCGAATTCGGCTTTACTTTGTATGATCGCAAAAAAACTTTTAGATTATCTATAGGCGCATAAACTAATCAAGAAACCTATAAAAGTAAGAATTGTTTGTTATTAGGTTAGGTTTTTCTGCCAGTAAAAAGCTGTGGGGAGAAAAAAAAACAGTAAATTCCAGGGGACTGTTCATGGGGGAGATATCACTGCAGGGAGACCACCCTGCGATGATCCTGAGTTTCAATAAATTTGGGGGGGTCTGGGGGGCACAGCCCCCCAGTATATACTCATATACAAAAAAATATTACTCCGATATTGTTCACAGCTATCGCTACCGTCTGACGTCATAAGAGATATGTTGTAGCCCAAAATTGTAGCTGACTAACAGCGCCATCTACCGTGCGCCCCGAATCTGAAGTGTTACCTTAACTATTTGCAAATTAAACCGAACCATCTGATGATCACTGTTTCCCAATGATTCCCCTACACTCAATCCTTGAACTAAGTGATCATCATTTGAAAGAATTAGATCTAATATATTGGCACCCCTTGTTGGCTTATTAACAAATTGGGTCAAAAAGTTAGCCTCAAAACACTCCATAAACTTACAACTTGCTCATCTCTTCCTATCATATTTTCCCAGTCTACAGAAGTTAAATTAAAGTCACCAAGAATAACTGTATCTTCTTTGCATCCTTTACTTATTTCCTTAATCATTAACTCATCGATACAATCAGTCTGTCCCGGTGGTCTATAAAAAGCTCCCAGGTGTATTTTCCTATTTTTACCAACCTTAATATCTATCCATAATGATTCACCTTCTCCTTGCTTTATAGAGTTATTTAGATTTGAAGAAATGCTATTTCTGATATAAATAATCAACCCACCACCAGTCCTATCTCTCCTTTTACTAATGTACATAGTATAACCTTCTAGTTCAAATTCACTGACATTATCATTAAATATATTTTCATTAACCCATGATTCAACTATACATATTATATTTATATCTTCATGAATGATATAACTAAATAATTCATCCCTCTTATTTCTAAGACTACAAGCATTTGTGTAAAGACAACTCAGCCCACCTATCCCTGAAGCACCTGAGGGCCTATCTCCTCTGCATCTCCTTTCTCTCCTTCCTCGACCCTGTACTCTTGTATTTCCCTGACCACTATCACTACTCAAGTAGTTTAACCCTAAAGCACTTCCATTAGCCTGCCTACCTTCTACAAATCTGTGTTTGCTTCCTTTCCCTGCCTCACTTTGAGCCATTAAATTTCCCTGACCACTATAAAAACCTAGTTTCCCGCCTCTAAAGACCTAATAACACATCATCATCTTGATGAAGATGCTTTTTATTTTTGACACATTCCTGTGTCCTATGGATGCATTTTGTGGGTAGGTTTTGACAGATGCTAATGACCTTTGATAGGCCCTTGTGGCTTTTGTCATCTGTGAAATTATGTTATGTTAAATTAACATTTTGCTACTTTAGTAATGAGGGGCTTCACACTAAATTGTAGCCCAGAAACAGGGCCCCCTATCGTGCACCCCTAAACTGAAGTATTACTGAATTAATTATGATAGCCAAATGTCTGTTAACATTTAACTCAGGGTAAATATGTAGATTATCGGCGCGAACGATGGGACATACTATTTCGTCCGTGTTCCAAAATGTTTCACTCAAACGCCCATGAATATTCCAACACGAGTGAACGATAATATTTACACACAAATTTTTTTTCCGGCCAGGCCGCTAATCTACATATTTACCTAACTCAGTTACAGGTATTTTAATGGTTACCAAAAAATAGCTCTTCCTTATACCGTATTTATGGATAATTACTGTAAATTGAGACTTATTTTGAATTAAACTTTTAACTACAAAATAGACTTACCTACAGGATCATGTAAAGTACAAACTAATACAATTAAGCAAAACGTAATTAATTTGTACATTTCGAAATATGTGGTAGGAAAATGAGGATATGGCTAGTAATCTTAATTCAAAATCACTAATTTAGAATATTAAATGTTGTAAATATTTTTTTCTGACAGACCCAATCAAATAATCATATGACAAGAATTTGTTTTCTACCATTCAAATCATTCGGTTCTCAGCTGACATTACAGCAGTCGGGATTGCAAAATCCAATATATTAGGTCACGATATAAGTAGGTGGCATTTTTTTCAAATTTATCATTATTTTATGGGGATAAATCAAACACCTCTGAATTTATTTCTAGTTAAATAAGTATTTATTAATTAATTAAATGAGAAATATAATTTTCTCAAGTTTCTACCATTAGTATCTATATTTTTACTAACTTTTCAAAGCCATGTTTGAAAAATTCTTTTAGCTTTGATTTAAAAAGTTCTTTAAGGTTGTTTCGAAGTCTTCTGTTGCTAACATCTTCATTCTCGTCAGGTGATTTTCTAAACTCCTTAATATATACGAATTTCATGGCCTCAGTCGGGTAAGCATGGAGGATGATAAATTACTACTCAATCGAAATTTTTAATCTTTTGTGTGGAATCACTTGCGAAATTAAGTCGCGGTTTGTCTTGATGAAAGAACAATCTTCTTCTATTGATCAATGCTGAACTTTTTTTCTAAAAGTGTTGTATGTAAATTGTCCAACGCAGACTCTAAACCTCGGGGTGAAAGTCTGATTTGGGTTAAAAATTTCAAAATGTATTATGTGATTCATATCTTATTAAACGGAGAGAAAATCTTCCGTACAACAGGTTCCTGTTCAGGCTAGGATTCAGGAATTTCCTCAGAACTAATCTATAGTATTCAATATTATTGTAAATACCCACTTTGCGTCTCCAATAACAATACTACTAAATGTATCGCTTTTAGACTGACAGAACAAATGTTGATTCTTTATTTCAAGTATACCTCTGACAGGCTATAATGAATCCATTGTCCTAATCATGAAAACCTTGCTTATTTTCTATAATTAAGAATGCACAGTCGAATAATTGACTGGAGTTTATCAGCCATTTGTTGAAGTTACAATCAAATTTAATTCCAATGTTATTTTTAAAATATCTTGATCAAATTCCACCGGGCGTCCTGAAGGGGTTTATATTTGAGACTAATGTTTCACACCCTCAAAAATTCCTTATTACTCCCTCCCTTTCCCTCCCCTTCTCTCTATCTGTCTGTCTGTTTGTAGTTGCCCGCCAGCCTTTGTCTTGTTCGCAGGTGTTCAGTGTTGCGCGCTCGAATCTAATTCTTAAAATTCTTTTTGACATAATTTACTTATATTTAAAGCGATTTTTCTTTTTTTAAAATAGATTTGTTCCATTGTAATTACAATTAAATATTTTGGGTGGGGTGTGCGTGTATATAAAGAAATACATAATCGACACTATCCGGTCGGGGTTTGTTTTTTTTTGCCGTCATCTCCTAAGTTCATCTTCAATAGACACCAAACTGTAAGTAATTTCTAAGTGTTAATAAATGATTTTATTAATCAATATTGTCTTCGAGTTATCCTTTTTTTCGTTTAATTCTGTTCTTTCCTGTTGCTAACCGTCCTGTTGCAGGCCGTTGACCAATCACAACAGAGCCTTTTTAATCCCTTAATCCGCCTCGTGTTTCTGCCAGCGCCATTTTGCTTCATCTTTCTCTCTAAGCGAGAAATTTCCTAAAAATATTTCGTTCTAAAATCATAATTTATTTAGTATATATTCCCTATTTGTTAGTGATTTTTCAGGAATAAAAATAAGTTTTAAATACTAATTTTTCTTTAATACAAGATATATCTCTTCGATTTAGTGAATTATAGATTTCATTCGGTTGATATATAACGGTTGATAGGCATTGGTTTTTAGCACGTCCTTTTTAAAATCGACTAGTCTGTAATAATAAATCTATTTTGCAATTAAAATTTGTAAGTAAGTGTACTTATTATATTGTTTAGCAATTTTCTAATATAAAGTGAAGTTCTAAATACCAATTTTCGCTATCGTAGGATCTAGTGTTTAATTAAGCTTCGACTGACCTTCAAACAGGTAGCACGTGTTTCGTGGAGCTCTCAGAATATTTTGATTATTTGATATACTTTGGTGTGTGACATAAACATAAATATTAAGTTATTAGATCATATATTTGGTTGGTTAATATAACAAGGTTAAATTGTGGTTATTTTGTTTTGGTGAGAAAGTGACTTCTGTTTACTTTGGTGGCCATCTTGATTAGAAGGTTTTAAACTTGCTCGCACAAATTCGGGACAAATTCTTGTTGGTAAGTTTTTGTTTCTATTATTGTTCTTGTTTAAGTATGGCTGACTGTTTGGATGTTGAGAGTATGCCTTTTGAAAGTAGTGTGTATGTAGTGTGCGATGTCTGTGGTGTAGAGAGGAGAGTGAATGTGTCTGAGTGCCGTGTATGTGCTTTGACTGAGGAGGTGAGTCGATTACGTGCGGAATGCTTGAGACTGAATGATTTAGTGTCTGAAGTGAGAAGAGGTGCAAGTGTACATAAGAAAAGAAGGAGACTGCAAAAGCCTATTCATGGCCTACACTTGGCAGCTCCTGTTCCAGTCAAAACACAAAAAATTTCTTACCAGAGAAAAGTCATCAACATTGTCACCCTTAACAGGAGTTCGTCAGATCTAATCTACAATATACATAAAATGCATCCAGAGGATTATGTCCATTCATGCAACCGCATAATATAATCTCCCCACTCCTTATAAAAATATATACATATGTACATAAAAAAAGTCAGTCCCATCTAGCAGCTTCATCCATATATTTATCTAATCTATTCTTAAAACTGCCCAGAGAGGAGGCTTCTATCACATGTCTAGTGAGCCTATTCCATTCATCTACCACACGATTTGTAAACCAATTCCTCCCAATCTCCTTCCTAAACCTATACTTATCAAGCTTAAACCCATTGCTACGTGTCCTGTCATGTTCAATAAGTATAAGAACCTTACCCAGATCCCCTTTATTATATCCTTTTACCCATTTGAAGACTTCAATCAATTCCCCTCTGACTCTTCTCCTTTCCAATGTATGTAGATTTAGTTTTCTGAACCTTTCACCATAAGGTAAGTTCCTTAGCCCACCAATCATCTTTGTCATCCTTCTCTGCACAGACTCAAGCAAATCAATATCCTTCCTATAATATGGTGACCAAAATTGTACTGTATAGTCTAGATGAGGCCTAACTAGCGCCAGATACAGTTTTAGAATGACTTCAGCACTCTTATTGCTTACAATCCTCCTAATGAATCCCAATATCCTATTAGCTTTATTCTTAGCAATTAGGCATTGCTTTCTAGGACGAAGGTCTGAACTTACCAAAATACCCAAGTCCTTCTCACAATCAGTCCTCCCTAAAATTCTTCCATTTAATTCATAACTATTCAATGGATTATTTCTACCTATACTAAGTACACTACATTTGTCTATGTTAAACTTCATTTGCCATTTCTCGGCCCAATTGGACAGAATGGTCAATTCCTCCTGCATTACAACAGCATCAGAATCAGCCCTAATGGCCCTACCTAGCTTAGTATCATCAGCAAATTTACTCAGGTCACTACTTATACCTATGTCAAGATCATTAATATAAATTAAGAATAGCAAGGGACCCAAAACAGATCCTTGCGGAACTCCACTGCTAACACACCCCCACTCAGATTTAACTCCATCTATACTAACTCTTTTCTGTCTGTCACCAAGCCATGACTGAATCCACCTAAATATACTGCCATCGATCCCGTGTGCTTTAACTTTGCTCAGAAGCCGTAAGTGTGGCACTCGATCAAAAGCCTTACTAAAGTCCAAGTATCAAATATCATAGTTTTCATCATTATCTGCTGATTCATACACCTTACTATAAAAAGACAGCAAATTAGTCAGACAGGATTTACCCTTACTAAAGCCATGCTGTGATTCTTTTATTAACTTATGCTTATCCAAGTGATCTCTAATATTCCTTGCTATAATAGATTCCGTCATTTTCCCTACCACTGATGTCAAACTTACTGGTCTGTAATTAGACATATTTGTTTTATCCCCTTTCTTAAATATAGGTCTCACATTGGCTTTCTTCCATGCCACTCGCACAATGCCACTCTCCAATGATTTTCTAAAGATGCATGCTAGGGGCTCACTTAACACATCCTTACATTCTTTCAAAATTCTAGGAAAGACCTCATCAGGACCGGGTGCTTTACTACTTTTGATTTTATCAATTTCCTTTGTCACTATCTCCTTTGTGATCAAGATATCCTTTAATTTCTCTTCATCATTACCCCGAAAGATCATTGACACCTCGGATATATTTAGAGTATCCTCCTGTGTAAATACTGAGAGAAAAAAGTCATTTAGCATTCCAGCCATTGAGTCCCTATCACTCACTAATTGTCCATTGGAATCTATAAGTGGGCCTATTTTATCTCTAACCTTAGTTTTGTATAATTGATAAAAACTTTTAGGATCTTCCTATGCCCTATTTGCCACTTTAATTTCATAATTTCTCCTTGCTATTCTAACTAACTTTTTAACATCTCTTGCTAGTTCATTATATCTCTGCCTTAAGTGATCCTCTCCATTTTTTTTCCTTTAAATGCTCTTTTTAATGCCAATATAATGCTTAATTTTATCTGTCATCCATTTTGGGTCATTATTTTTAGTCCTAATCTCCTTATATGGAATGTTAATCATCTGACCTGTAATTAATTGCTCAATTATTCTTTCATACTCCTCTTCAATTGTAATCTCTTCCTCCTGGTGATTATTGTCTCCACTAACTGATATCATTGAATCTATTCCTGAATTGATTTCATTGCCTGGTTTCTGTACAACTGCCTCCAGGTAAGTTCTTAGCCCATTATAATTTGCTCTTCTAAAGTCAGGAATTTTAACATTGTTCATGCTACTATCAATACCATTCCATTTCATCTTGAATCTAATTTCACAATGGTCACTATTACCCAAATTTCTTCCAATCTCAGTATCCTTAATAACTTCTTCCCTATTTGTCAGAACTAAATCCAGTATATTATTACCTCTAGTGGGTTCGTTAATAATCTGCCTCAGAAAATTATCTTGGACAACATTCAAAAATTCCTCAGCCTCCTGATCACCCACAAGAGCTTCCCAGTTTATATTTCTGTAATTAAAATCGCCCATTATACACACATTCTTACTTCTACATGCCCGTTCAATCTCTTGCCACAGAAGATTTGAAGCTTCCTTACTAAGATTTGGTGGTCTGTATAATAATCCTATGACAAGCTTGTTTTTACCTTCCTTTACATTTAGCCATAATGACTCTGTGTTATCATCTAATTTAATTGTACTGTTTACACAACACTGGAGATTATCTTTAATATAAATAATAACCCCTCCTCCTCTCTTCCTATTCCTATCTGTATGGAACATGTTAAAGCCCTCAATCTCAACCTCAGGTTTAAAGTGATTACCTACCAAATCAAGCCATGACTCTGTTATCGCAATTATATCAAAATTCTCTTCTATCGCGAACGCTCTTAAGAGATCTATCTTATTCCTTATACTCCGACCATTTGTGTAGTATATTTTTAAGTTTTTTTTATTTTTCACATCTTCATTGCATTGTGCTTTTTTATTCCTAGTTATCTGCTCATTCACTTGTGCATTAGTCTCCCTATCACGCATCAGTATGCCCTCTCCCCTAGCTATTCATCTATCTCTGCATCCCTTCCATTTCCTACACCTGCCCTCTATTCCTGTTATTCCCTTACCTCTAACAGCTTCTAGTTTCCCACCCGTAAGGACCTAATCACACTATCCAGCTCCCCCCATAAAACCTCAACACCTGCCCGACTAAGATGGAGCCCATCCATCGCATACAACCTCCTATTCCCGTAAAACCCTCCCCAGACATCTACAAACACCAATCCTAACTCCTCACACAGTCCTTTCACAAATTCATTTAAACCAATTGCACGCGACAACCATTCTACCCCCACATCCAATCTCAGAAGCACACCAGAAACAACACCTTTTACCCTGCTTTTACTCATCCTTTCAACTAACCTTTTATACTGCTCACGTAACTCACATGTACCTATCTTCTTTACATCATTCACTCACACATGCGTAATCACAACTGCATCCCTCTCACACCCAGAAACCAGCCTATCATACCTCTCACAAACATCACTTACACCAGCACCCGGCAGACAAACTCTCATTCCCTTCCACTTGCTATCACTCAACTTCCTATCTAAATACCTAATCTGAGAGTCACCCATCACTAGCACCTCAGTCATTCTCCTATTCTGTCTTGGCCTAACATTTGCTCCCTCCTACTATCAGTCACACTACCACCAATCCCGCTTTCATCCACAATCACACCAGGCAAATCACCTTCACACTCTTCCTCTCTCAGGACATTGAATCTGTTAGCCAACCTAACAGGTTTCATGTCCCTCTCATTCACACACCTAACCTGTCCCAACCCATCCATCCCATCCACTTTCACCCACCACTCATCACCACTCACAACGTTTGAAGAGTCAGATTGGGACCAGGAGGGAGGAAGTTAGACCTAGAACAGGGACTGGAGAGAAAGCAGTAAGTGAAGTGAGTGATGATGAGTGGTGGGTGAAAGTGAACAGAATAGATAAGTTAGGACAGGTTAGGTGTGTGAATGAGAGGGACATGGAACCTGTTAGGCTAACTAACAGATTTGATGCCCTGAGAGAGGAAGAATTTGAAAGAGATTTGTCTGGTGTGGCCGTGCCTGAAAGTAGAATAGGAGGTCGAGTGAGTGAGAGCAGGAGGGAGGGTAATACTAGGCCTAGAGAGAATAGGAGAATGACTGAGGTGATTGTGATGGGTGACTCTCAGATTAGGTATTTAGATAGGAAGTTGAGTGAAAGTAAATGGAAGGGAGTGAGAGTTTGTCTGCCGGGTGCTGGTGTAAATGATGTGTGTGAGAGGTATGATAGGTTTGTATCTGGGTGTGAGAGGGAAGCAGTTGTGATTACACATGTCGGAGTAAACGATGTACAGAAGGTGGGTACTTGTGAGTTACGACAGCGGTATAAAAGGCTGATTGAAAGGATGTGTGAAAGTAGAGTAAAAGGCGTTGTTTCAGGTCTGCTTCCGAGAATGGATGTGGGGATGGAATGGTTGTTTCGTGCAATGTGGTTGAATTAATATGTGAAAGGTTTGTGCGAGGAGTCAGGATTGGTGTTTGTAGATGTTTGGAGTTGGTTTTATGGGAATAAGGGTTTGTATGCGATGGATGGACTCCATCTGAGCCAAGATGGGGTTGAGGTTTTGTGGCGGGAATTAGATACTGTTATTAGGTCTTTAGAGGCGGGAAACTAGGTTTTGATAGTGGTTAGGGAAATTTAATGGCTCAAAGTGAGGCAGGGATAGGAAGCAAACACAGACTTGTAGAAGATAGGCAGGATAATGGAAGTGCTTTAGGGTTAAATTACTTGTGTAGTGATAGTGGTCAGGGAAATACAAGAGTAAAGGTTCGAGGAAGGAGAGAAAGGAGATGCAGAGGAGATAGGCCCTCAGGTGCTTCAGGGATAGGTGGGCTGAGTTGTCTTTACACAAATGCTTGTAGTCTTAGAAATAAGAGGGATGAATTATTTAGTTATATCATTCATGAAGATATATATATATATATATATATATATATATATATAATATGTATAGTTGAATCTGGGGTTAATGAAAATATATTTAATAATAATGTCAGTGAATTTGAACTAGAAGGTTATACTATGTACATTAGTCAAAGGAGAGATAGGACTGGTGATGGGATGATTATTTATATTAGAAATAGCATTTCTTCAAATCTAAATAACTCTATAAAGCAAGGAGAAGGTGAATCATTATGGATAGATATTAAGGTTGGTAAAAATAGGAAAATACATTTGGGAGCTTTTTATAGACCACCGGGACAGACTGATTGCATTGATGAGTTAATGATTAGGGAAATAAGTAAAGGATGCAAAGAAGATACAGTTATTCTGGGTGACTTTAATTTAACTTCTGTAGACTGGGAAAATATGATAAGAAGAGATAGAGCAAGTTGTAAGTTTATGGAGTGTTTTGAGGCTAACTTTTTGACCCAATTTGTTAATAAACCAACAAGGGGTGCCAATATATTATATCTAATTCTTTCAAATGATGATCACTTAGTTCAAGGATTGAGTGTAGGGGAATCATTGGGAAACAGTGATCATCAGATGGTTCGGTTTAATTTGCAAATAGTTAAGGGTAGAACAACGACAAACTCCACAAAAATTCCAAATTTTTATAGGGGAGATTACGATAAATTACGCAGCATGCTAAATCAGATTAGGTGGGATATAGAATTCCATGGAAAGAATACTTATGAAATGTGGGATATTTTTAAGACTATATTAAACATGGTTCAGGAACAGTGTATCCCGATGAAGTCTATTAGGAAGAAATGTAGGAAACCATTATGGTGGAATCAAGAAATAGCTAATAAAGTTTCAGAGAAAAAAAGGGCATACCAGAGATTACAAAGTGAGAGTAGTTTAGATAATTTAAACCATTATAGGTCAACCAGAAATGAACTAAATAAGCTATTATAGAATCAATAATAAATCTAACAGTGATAAAATAGGGCCTATTAAATATGAATGGGTTTTGAAAGAATTTGATGAGGAAATAGTAGAGGTCCTTAATGATCATTTTTCTTCAGTATTCACAGAAGAGAAACCAGTTAGATTAATTGATGATAATTCTAGGTCAAGGGAAGTAGTGATAAATTCTATTGATATAGACAGAGAAGAAATTAAAGGGCTTATAATTCAGTTAAATACTAGTAAGGCATCTGGCCCTGACAACATTCATTCTAGGATACTCAAAGAAGGTGTAGAAAGTATTGCAGTAGCTCTTGAGAAGATATTTATTAGATCACTAGAGTCTGGAGAAATACCAAATGATTGGAAATTGGCAAATGTAATGCCAATTTTTAAAAAGGGAAGCAAAGAGGATCCAAATAACTTTAGACCGATAAGCTTAACTTCTATAGTCTGTAAAATTCTTGAGAAGCTGGTTAAGAAGGGAATTTCTGATCATCTAGAGAGTAGCAGGTTAATTAATGAGGCTCAGCATGGTTTTAGAAAAGGTAGATAGTGTTTAACTAATTTACTGGATTTTATGGATTATGTAACTAAAGAATTAGATAGGGGCGAGAAAGTTGATGTGATCTATTTAGATTTCAACAAAGCTTTTGATAAGGTTCCACATAAAAGACTAGTTCATAAATTAAAGCTGCATGGGATATGTGGGAACGTTTTAAATTAGATAACTGAATGTCTAAAAAATTGGAAACAGAGAGTTGTACTGAATGGAGTGAGGTCAGAGTGGAGGAATGTTATTAGTTGCGTACCTCAGGGATCAGTTTTAGGCCCTTTATTATTTATAATCTATGTAAATGATCTTGGGCAAGGTGTAAATAGCAAAGTGTCAATTTTTGCTGATGACACTAAATTGGCAGCATTAGTCAAAGAGGTTGAGGGTAGCTTTAAATTGCAGGGTGACTTAAATAAGTTGTTAGCTTGGGCTCAGAAGTGGCAGATGACTTTTAACCTTAATAAATGCAAAGTTATTAACATGGGGAGAGATAATAGGGAATTTAGCTATGAGATGGATGGGTATTGGCTTAATTCAGTTGAAGATGAGAAGGACTTAGGAGTAGTAGTAGATAGGTCACTGAAATTTTCAAAGCAGTGTATTGAGGCAAAAAATAGAGCAAATAGGGTGCTAGGTTACATTAAAAGAAATGTTAGCTACAAGAGTAAAGAGGTCATACTTAAACTATACAACTCTTATGTCAGGCCACATTTAGAGTACTGTATACAGGCATGGTCACCACATTTTAGACATGATATAAGCTTATTAAAGTCAGTACAAAGGAGGGCAACAAAAATAATACCATCCCTGAAGCACCTTGAATATGAAGATAGACTGAGGGTATTAAATATGTTTTCATTTGAAAGAAGGTGTGTGAGGGGAGATATGATTGAGCTTTTTAAAATCTTTTTTGGGATGGATAAATTAGATTTCAGCAAGTTATTTGAGTTAGAAGGTAGAAATAGAACTAGAGGCCACCACTTAAAGATTTAAAAACAGAGGTGCAGACTGGATGTTAGAAATTTTTTTTTCACTAACCGAGTGGTGGATTATTGGAATAGTTTGCCACCTGAGACTGTAGACAGCCCAAACTTGAATGTTTTCAAGCGCAGATTGGTTGATTATATGGGGATGGAGGGTTAATTTCTAACTTTTTGGTATGTGGATATGTTTCATGACTCATTCCTGTGGATGCAGTTTCTTTTTATTGTATATTTTGGGGGAATTTGATTTTGTTTTTGACAGACTCCTATGGAGGCTTTAAATTATATATTGTAGATGCATGGTTGGACATTCCTATATATTGTTAAATTGTATATTGTAGATGCATGATCTGACAAAATCCTATGGATGCATTATGTGGGTGGGCTTTGACGGATGCGGATGACCTTTGATAGGCCCTTGTGGCTTCTGTCATCCGTGAAATTATGTTATGTTGTAAAGTGTATTGAATCAAGCATAAAACGGTGTGGTCAAGTTTAATTGTACATAAATGAAATCGAAGAAAAGTGAGGTGATTATAAAAAAAGAAGGATGCACGGAGCCCCCAAATTAAAGCATTGTTGCTTTAAATGCAAGAATACACGTTGGATCATCGATTTTCAAGCACAATGCTTTGAGAATATCACGTCGAAAGTGTATGCGAATTCTGCAAAATGAAAGAAAAATTTGATATCGAAAAGGCAAATTGGATGTCTGTAATAAGCTCTATGGAAAACCGCATCAATGCCCTCGAATTAAAGAAGTGCGCTTGTCAAACAGAAGATGAAACCAGAATAGCTCGAGTAGATACTAAAATCGTGAAACTGGAACAAGAAGTCGCAATTCTCACTAACAAAATTGATACATCAAGCATAAAAGACAAGGACAATTTCATCCAATTCAGAAATAAGCGCCCATTCAAACCAATCATTCAGAAAAAAACAACAATCTCAACCAAAAATAGATATTATATATTGTCCTACGAAGAAGAGGAAGAAACGTATTTAGCTGGTGACTCAATAATTCGGAATCAAATCGATCACTTTGGAAGTTGGAACATCAAAAAGCGCAAATTCCGAGGCTATCCAGGAATAAAGATTGAGCAATTAACAGAACAATTAAACAACTTTGAGATGAAAAGCAAAGAGAGTCAAATCATAGCGAATGTTGGAAGCAACGATGTGTTCAACGGAAAAAAACTATCAAGGTTCGGAAAGCATAATGAATGACTTCAAGAAAATGATAAAAACAATCAAGACCAAAACGGATAATGCAATTGTTGTTGGGGTGCTACCAAGAATTTACGAGAGATACGAAAATCTAAGTCGAGCAATTGGGATAAATCATCGCCTAGAAGATCTTTGCAAGAAGGAGAATGTTAAATTTATTGACCCCTGGCTACTTTTCATCCACAACAAAGACTTGTTTTCTCAGGATGGCATCCATCTCTCCACAAAAGGTAAAATGAAATATGGAGAATTTCTACAAACTAACCTAGGAAATTTAATGAAAAATAAAGCACCAAGTCAAGAACCACAGGGAAACGATCGAAGCCCCAATTCAGAAGAAATCAGTTAAACACATTAAAAACTCTATTCTTTAACGCAAGATCAATTAGAAACAAATTTACGGAGTTCAGAGCGCTGGTATTGACCAAAAAGTACGACATCATAGAGATAACTGAGACATGGATACATACAGAGTCACGTGATATTATTTCAGAATTCCAGTTAAAAGGATACAAGTTATTTCATAAAGATAGATTACAGAGAGAAGGTGGGGGTGTTCTTTTATATGTACGCGAAGATTTGCACCCTGTAGAATGTAACACTGACTCTGTTTTTGAAATGGTAACGGTTAAAATAAACCCAAAAAAGAACCTATATGTTTTTTTAGTTTATAGGAGTCCACATCAGCTCCGGGAGACAGATGACCAATTTTATGAATACTTAACGAACATTTGTAAAGACAAGTTATCAGTGATCATTGGAGATTTTAATTGTGCTAAAATAAACTGGCCTAACAAAACTGCAGACTCAGAAGGACAAAGATTGATTAATTTTATTGAGGATAATTTCCTGACTCAGTGGGTGAAAGAACCAACAAGAGATGAAAACATATTGGATTTAGTGTTAACATCAGACGATGAATTGATTTCAAATTTAAATGTTGGAGACAGAATAGGAAATAGTGATCATAACACAGTAGATTTTGAAATTAATATACCACGTGTCCTACAAAATGACACCACCGCTAAACTTAATTTCAAAAGGACAAATTATGCTGAACTAAGAAAGAGTTTGAGCACTTTTAGGATAAATAATGAAGAAATAAACGTAGCATGGCATGAATTTAAAAACAATCTTCTCAACAAACAGTTTCAATTCATACCACTGGCTGTTATTAAAGATAAAAATGTTAATAAACCGAAATGGCTATCTCAAGAAATTATGAAACTCATTAGAAACAGAGATAAAACATATAGAAGGCTAAAATACAACCATAATATAGAAAACAGGAATCATTATTTGGAATTGAGAGGAAAAGTTAAAGCCGAGATTACAAGAGCAAAACGAAATGAAGAAATAAGAGCAGCTCAAAATTGCAAAAATAATCCTAAAGAGTTCTTTGCCTTAGTAAACAGCAGAAAACCCATAAAGAACAATATTGGCCCAATAAGAGATAAGTACAATAATTTGCAGTTCGATGATATTGGAATAGCAAACACTCTCAACGAATATTTTGTATCTGTTTTCACAAAAGAGTGTAACTCGTATGACTATACAGAAACACGTGAAATGGCTAATATTATACCACTCGAATCGGTTCGATGCAGTGTCGACAACACAAAGAAACTAATAGAGAAGATGAATAAATTTAAATCCCCGGGACCGGATAAAATATACCCAAGAGTTTTAAAAGAAGTCATAAATCAAGTAGCAGAACATTTTACGCAAATTTTCAATTTATCCCTAGAGAGTGGAATTGTTCCTCAAGACTGGAAGATGGCAAATGTAACGCCAATATTTAAGAATGGATGTAAAGAGACTGCCAGCAATTTTCGCCCTATAAGTTTAACTTCCGTAGTTGGGAAACTCCTTGAAACTCACATTTCCAATACAATTGTAGAGCATTTAGAAAAGAATAAACTCCTAAATGATTCTCAGCATGGCTTCAGGAGAAAGAGATCTTGCCTCACAAATTTACTAGAGTTTTTTCACTATATAAATACCTTGTACGAAAATAATAGATCGGTTGACATCTTGTATCTAGACTTCCGAAAGGCATTTGATAAAGTTCCGCATAAGAAGTTGATGTGTAAAGTAAGAGCCTTTGGAATAAAAGGCGAAATTGCAAAATGGATAGAAAATTGGCTTACGGATAGAAAACAGCGAGTAGTTATAAACGGACAAGCGTCAGAATGGGTTTCCGTTTGTAGTGGCGTCCCGCAAGGCTCTGTCCTTGGCCCGTTGCTATTCATTATGTACGTTAATGATATAGATGATGGCCTACTATCGAAAATTTCTAAGTTTGCTGATGATTGTAAATTAGGAAAAGGGATAATTACTGAACAGGACGTTCAAGAATTTCAAAATGATATTGATAAAATAGTAAGATGGACGGAAAAATGGGAATTGCCCTTAAATCTTGAAAAGTGTAAAATAATGCATATTGGTTATAATAATCCAAGGAGAGAATACAAACTGTTCGACAATGAGATCAAAGAAACTGAAAATGAAAAAGACCTAGGTGTCTACATTACAAACGATCTAAAGTTTTCACGGCAGTGCATCGAAGTCGAAAAGAAAGCGCAAAGGATTCTTGAAAGTATAAAACGCCAAATCACTTTCAAAAATAAAATTACAATTCTGAATATGTACAATGCACTAGTAAGGCTACAATTAGAATATTGTTCCCGAGCCTGGTCTCCTTACTTAAGAAAAGATATTGAGAAGTTAGAAAAAGTACAAGCCAGAGCCACGAAATTGATTCCAGAACTAAGGAATTATAATTATGAAACAAGATTAGATAATTAAATTTATTCAGCCTTGAAACAAGAAGATTGAGAGGCCAATTAATAGAAATGTTTAAAATACTAAAAGGAATAGAAAATGTCGACTCTAATATTTGGTTTCAGTTTAGCACATCTACTACGCGATCAAACGGAATGAAAATAAAACCCAAGAATTTTCGCACAAATATATGTGGGAACTCATTTGCGTATAAAATTGTGAACAAGTGGAATCAATTACCAGAGGATGTAGTGAAATGTAATACAGTAGAAAATTTTAAAAAGAAATTAGACAAAATTTTAAGAAATCTAACATAATATGTGACGTGACTAATAAGTTAAAATAAAATTTGTATGCTAATTTTAAGATTTACAAAATATTAATTGTATTTATTATAAAATATATTTATTGTATGCAATCATAATAAAATGCTTTTTGACATGAATATGTTGTAAATATTCCTTATAGCTCAGAATCATTAACCAAAGACAAAGAACGAGTTTATGTTCTAATATTGGACGAGAAACCCTAATCTAAGTTGAATGTATATATATATATATATATATATATATATATATATATATATATATATATATATATATATATATATATATATATATATATATATATATATATATATATATATATATATATATATATATATATATATATATGTATATTAGCATGTAAAATATTATATATAATAAGTAAGTTATGTGAGAACAGCAAATTGACAAAAAAGAGTTAACTCTTGCATAATGTAGCACAAGTAGCATAATAAAAAGTTTGGATGTAGCAAATAAATACAAAAAAAATAAGTACCTCCATTGAAATGGAACGAATGTTCTTTTGAGGTACTTACTATCCTTGTAACTCCTTGTAACTCTCTTTTTCTCCTCTCATGGATCATTGTTTTCCTGAGGTCATAAGGTGATTACTATATGCATATATTATCTATTAATACAATATCTAATTATTTTATTTGCAGGATGTAGATTGTATTTTGACCTTTACTTTACCTGTGATTTGAATATAATTTCTTCTTAATTCTGGATAGTAAAGTTCAACGTATGTCGAAATGTGAAGCGAGTCCCATTTTTTCCTTTGTGAATTTGACCGTTATTCGTAAACAAGGTACATATATTAAGGTGACTTTGCGATAAGTCTTGATTTATCCAGGTACTAAGTGAGTTTATTGACATTTAGTGCCACACACCTGCCCCATTAAAGAAAATATAAGTTGTCGAGGCTTATCTCGTCTATATTTAAACTACTTGACTAAATATCAGAAACTCCAGGTTAAAAAAAAAAACAAATTAAGCACTTCCATAGCGATAAATAACAAGCCTCTTTTAACATAAAAAATGACAAACTTTAATTTATAGTTGCAACCAGGTATTAAATGTGAGTGACCTCATTAAGCGACCAAATATCAAGTGAACTCAGGATTATCCTTACTCAAGAAAGTCCTACGTGCTTCGAAAAATTCATTTAAAACTGACCTACAAACAGCTATCCATAATAAATAAATATATAAATAAATAACTAAGAGGAAATCTCAGTCCGCTTATTTTGGTAGATTTGCGGGCATTGTAACAATATGTAGTAAAGTCCTAATTAGAGGTACTTGGCTGCTTTCTTCGAGGTAAAGTCGAAGTAATGTTTCCATTTAGATGTGAAGTTAACCGTTGAGATAACGCAACTAGCAGATTGATCTAACTGCAATTCGATCTTCTTAGAATAGCAGGAGGCTTCTTGCTTCGATTTGGGTTTGCTGGGAAAGACGATTGGACAAATCAATGTAGGGATAATAATTACCTCAGTTTTCCAATTTGTAATTTGACAGAGCGATGACGTGTAAATTCTCATCAGATAATTAATTCTTATTCATTTATTGAATGATCATAATGGTGAATAATCTGTAATGCTCAATTACAAGGTGAAGTAGAACCAACAAGTAACTTCACAAATTGAGCACCCCGTTGACCCTATAAAATCTTGAACTTTGGCACAGAAATCGAACATTGAAATAATATGCCATCTTGTAACAATTAATTAGTGTAAAACAAAGAAAATACTATGTAATAATGTTAAATCATAAGGTAATAATTTATGTATCAATGCAAAGCAGAATATTTTGTAATAATGAAAGTGAAATTGTTATGTTCCTACGCGAATATACAAATAAACATACATACATTCGGAAACATGTGCGAGAAGACGGTCTGGCCGGAGAGATAACAAAGACAGTGGGAAACAGTTATGCCATAGGTAGGCATTATCGCGATAACGATATCGGGTTATCGGTTATCTGATATTTTTTCGCGTTATCGATTCATCGGGATCGCCGATACTTTTGGTTCCAAACTAGCGACAATCGATATTTTAGTTAATGGTCCCAGTTTAGTACAGTGGCGAGCCGCGCATGCCTTGGAGGAAGAAATAGGTAGGTCCGAGCTGGGAGGAGGATCCTCAAAACCTATGAGGAGATGAAGGAGAGCCTCATCGGGTAAGAAACTAAGAAACAGTATTCAAATATTCTTACTATTGTATAATAAAATAACTCTATATATAGTCAATAATCAATATTGTATTATAATTTTGGATTTATCAATTTATCGGTTATTACCTTATCGGGAGATAAATTTATCTCCAGTTATCGGTTATCACCGATAAGGTTATCGTTATCGATTTAGCGGTTATCGTGATCATTTTTTTCGTTATCGCGCCCACCTATGAGTTATGCACACATGGAACGGAATCTGATAGAGAGGAAGGCCGACCCACCAGCCTTGACGTGAACCCGTGAAAGACGAAATCAACCTTGTTACGGACATCGGCTTGATAAGGCCCGATCAGATTTCCATATTCAAATAGTCGAAGACTTTGAGATTCATGTCCTGGGCGTCGAAGAAGAAACTCTGCAGTAGAATATCCCTTAAAAATTAGGAAAATGGATTTCAGTCGTGTTTATGTGCAAACAGTTTGATGTCTAAAAGCTGATTGGTCAATTTGTTAACGCTAAGGGTGTTATTCCAAAAATGAACATAAGTATGACGATTAAATGTATATCAATCCTGATTGGTTGAATTTTTGTAGTGTTATGATTAGATGAAATAACTATTTATATAGGTGTACTTTTGTGTGAAAAGAGTCAGAAAAGTTATTATTATTCAAGAAGAAAAGTTGTCATTACTGTTCGCCATTTCGAAGCTTATTCCAGCTATTTACCTAGGAATAAAGAATCCATATGTGTATATATATATATATATATATATATATATATATATATATATATATATATATATGGCCCTTTTTTATCACTATACTCTTTACCACCCTTTTTGTAGCGGTATGCTTTGTGGTGCGTGAGTTCCTTCTTTGATGAAGTAGGCTTTGTTCTAAGAGTGCTAATTCGGTAGTTTTGTTCTTAAGGAAGAGCTATTTAAACACGTAAGGATACCACTTTTATAATGTCGTAGAATGGCCCTTTTTTGATCACTCTATTCTTTGACACCCTTCTTGTAGCAGTATGCATGTGGTGCGTGAGTTACTTCTTTGATGAAGTAGGCTTTGATCTAAGAGTGCTAATTCGGTAGTTTTGTTCTTAAGGAAGAGCTATTTAAACACGTAAGGATAAGAGGAAACACCAGAATTATACCAACATAAACATATATTTTAAATGAAACACTTAACTATAACAAACAAACAGTTAACACATTTCTATCTTTGGCATCTAGTCCTATCGCACGGATACGATGACAAAAAAGAAACAAATAGGCTGCCCGTAAACATACCAATTGCCGATTAGTATTTTTATCGCGACTCTATTTGATTAGCGTTAAACGTTAAATTAACGTACTCTCGTCTACAAGCACATATGACCTAGGTTCAAGAACAATGGTTTCTACTCCCCTTAAAACGTGAGACGTACTAAACTTCTACTATCGCAATATGAATATAAATGTTCTTTCTAACTTACATGACAGGAGGTATTAGGGATTGCCGGATGTCGCTGGAGGACTTATCTCTCGCTGTGGAGTGTTGTGGCCGATGGTTGAATTTCGTCGAGGAGGGATGGCTTGCAGCCTGTGTGGGGGCTGATTCTTCAACGTAATTAAAGAACGGGAGCTCGTTGGGGCTGGGTTCTTCTACTCTCACTCTTACGGAGCTTGAGATGTGAGAGTCACTCGAGTGTGAGCGGGTTTACTTTTCTTCAGTCGGACTTCTTCACAGTCTGTAAAGGATTCTTCGGTATGGCACTGATATAAAGCTCGACTATTTATGTTAATACGGCCCGGAAAGGGAGGATCGATTTTCTCAATCTGATCCTATCGTTTCTCACGGAAATAGTCTTGTATGGCTGAAGGATCGATCTTCATGAACTGAACCTTCTTCTCTCTTATCGAATTCTAATCTTCTTGTCTGGCTGAAGGATCGATCTTCACGAACTAATCCTTCTACTTTCGTATCGACTTCTACTCTTCGTGTCGGGTTGAAGGATCGATCTTCACGAACTGATCCTCCTCCTGGCGTATCGACTTCTAATCTTCTCTCTTTCTTTGCGGGGCTTATTTATAGGCGGATTACCGCCCCATCTTAAGGGGGAAGTGACCAGGCCACAGGGGCAGGGGATGGGGGACGCGAATGGTGAGTTCGCATTTGGGGAGAGCGAGAATTGCAGAGGGAGGCACTGGGGTGCCCAAGTCGGCTCGCTAATTAGAAGCTCGCAACCGCACCGCTACTTGGCGTGCCTTTTACCTAGCACCGCTTTTTTTTCATAACCACGGGTTTATGGGTCTCGTAGGTAATTGGATCGTTAGAGCGTCGTTTAAGGGCCTTATGTGGTCGCCTTAAAACAGATGTTAGCTCCAACTGCCCAAAGCGGCGGGGAGATCAAACAGGGTAAGCAGTTATGGTTATTCGCCGGCTACCGTTCCCACGCTTCTCCTCATGGGGGGGGGGGCGGGCTTTAATGTACCTATACTCCTCCAGGATGCTTAATGTAGCCATTTCTCTACATTTACCTCCCTCCTAAAGAAATTAACGGGGGGGGGGAGTTATTCCAATCCGACGCTTACAATAATATACATATGTAACTTACTGAACATTATATTATACAATAAATTCTAGTTCACTCGGGAATGCCTCAATAACATTTCACCTGACCTTACATTAATTCCTATATTACTGTGCCAACTTAGGATCTTCTTACCTACCACTAGGGGGTTACTCGCCCCTACTTAATTACAATTCTACTGATTTACACTTAACTTTGCTATAATACAATAGTTGGGCTGCTCCTTAATCGTCGACAGGGTTCCGACTTAACGAGTCGGCCATACAATTGTTGGACCCTTTTATATAGTGAATGGAGTACTGGTACTCCATCAAGAGTAAACTCCATCTCAGGAGTCTTCCATTCTTACACTTATTTTTACCTAAGTATGACAACGGTTTATGGTCGCATTCCAACTTAAACTCGCGCCCTATTAGATAATATTTGAATTTACCTATGGACCATATTATGGCCAAAGCTTCGATTTCGATAGTAGCGTAGGCTTTTTCTCTACTCAACAGTTTCCTACTGACATAAGCTATGGGATAGGCTGTTTCGTCATCTTCGTATTGAAGCAATACTCCGCCTAACCCGTCCCGACTAGCGTCCGTGCGAAGGCCGAAGATCTTGTTGGGATTAGGTAAGCGAAGAATGGGCGCAGTTACGAGTTTTCCTTTTAGAACCTCCAACTGAGTTATTGCATGGGGGTTCCACGTGACAGGGTCTGACGCTCTCTTTTTTAACAAATCATTAAGTGGGGCCGCAATGGAAGCGAAGTGTGGTACAAAGCGCCTATAGAACGAGGCCGCTCCCATAAACGATCGGAGTTGTTTCTTTGTTTTCGGCCGGGGCATCTTGACTATGGCGTCCACTTTTTCTTGCTGGGTAATCAAGTGTTTTTGTCCTATTTTGAATCCCAGGTAGTCAATGGATTCGTAGGCAAAATAACACTTGGTAGGCCCGGCGGTTAGACCTTGCTCCTTCAATTTCTCCAGCAATGAGCGTAAGGCGTGTAAGTGTGACTCCCATGTACGGGTAGCTACGTACACGTTGTCGAAGTAAAACGACACGTCACTTAGGCCAGCGATAATTCGCCTCATCATCCTATTGTAATTGCTACCGGCTGTAAGTAGTCCGAAGAGTAGCTTGGTAAACTGTAACAGACCTCTCTCAGTCGCAAAAGCCGTCAGTTTTTTGGACTCTTTAGCGAGAGGTATTTGATAGTACGCCTTACACAAATCCAATTCGGTGATGAATTTAGCGTCTTCAAATAAATGGAGATTTTGATCTATTAGCGGGATGGGCTCGGCGTCGAAAACGGTCACTGAATTCAATTTTCGGAATTCCACGCACATCCGAAATGATTGATCAGGTTTCTTAACCATTACTATGGGGGAGCAATAATCGGACTCCGATGGCTCTAAAATTCCCAATTTTAATAAATTCCGGACTTCCTTATTGAAGGCTTCTCGTAGGTGGATCGGTAAAGGATATGGTTTGCTTCGCACCACTGAATTAGTTTTTAGTTTTATTTCATGGATGAAATCCTTGGCACATCCGGGGGTTTCAGAAATGACTTCTGGGAATTCCATGAGCAAGTTCAACATTTCCGCTTTCTGTTGAATCTCTAAGTGGGGATTTATCTTTAAATCCACCCGAGGGTCTTCCGGGGTAGGTGAGAGCGATGGAAGTTCGTATTCCTCGTCTTGTTCCACACACACGGTGTGTATGACTTGCAGGGGCGTACCCGGGTAAACGGCATCCATCGGTTCTTCTTTGTCTAGAAAGGTAATATTCTTTATGCACGCGCGGCGGTGATATTTTTTTAGCATGTTTATGTGATAGGTTTTTCGCCCTGTTGGGGTATCTATCAAGTAATCGACTGGACCCCGTGCCGCGATTACTTCAAACGGCCCCTTCCACTGGGCCCATAACTTATTATTTTCGGTCGGGAGTAATAATAAGACTTCATCTCCTGCCTTTAATTTTCGCGCCTTTGCTTTAATAGCTCAAAGGGCGAGAATCCCAACGTCCGATGAGGTATTTCTCGGCAGGCGAAAAGGGCTGCAGGCAGGTATCTGTGCCACTGTGTAGGGTTGTTTTGACACAACTTCTTCAATATATTTTTGAGAGTCCCGTTTAATTTCTCGCAGATTCCGTTAGTGGATGGATGAAATTGACTCGTAAAAATTGACTTGACTAGCAGTAGTTTATAAAAATACTCCATCAATTCTGAGGTGAATTGGCGCCCTCTATCCGATAGAATTTCTTTAGGCAGGCCTACTCGTGCAAATATTAAAATTAATGCTTCCGCGCAGGAAATAGTGTCAATCTTCCGTAGTCCCACGACATCTGGGAACCGGGTGGCACAATCCACTAGGGTAAGGATGTAGGAATGTCCTCCACTTGAAGGGGGGTGAATTGGTCCCACCAAATCAATAGCCACTTGAAAAAATGGTTCGGTTATAACAAGCACTTTTTGTAAGTGCGCGGGAGGTACCCGTGCTCTGGAGGGATCCTTCTGACACACGTCGCATGATCAGCAATAGGCTACAATTTCCCTGGTGGCCTGGGGCCAATAAAAGTGTCGGAATATCCGCTGCGCCGTTTTGTTGTGCCCAAAGTGTCCGGCTAATATTCCATCATGCGCGGTATTCAAAATTCTTTGCGTGTATTCTTGAGGTACACACAGTGCTTTGTTGCTCTCCTTATCCTCCTCACTGATAGTACGGTAGAAAAGTGAGTCTTCACGATATATTGGATAGGCTTCTTTCCTTTCACTTGGATAGTTTTACCTTTAATAGCTTTCTCCCATAGAGGTTTAAGAGTGAAGCATTCCTTCTGAGCAATGGCGAAGGAAGTCAATTTTAACCCATTGTCTTCGAGGGTAATCCTCGGGTCAACTTAGCAGGTTGCTCTTTCCTCTGAGCTTCTTGTGCCCGGGTGACTACTTGTTGAGCCACTTCTTGCTGGGGAATTAGGGGGTTTTGTCCGATTAGTACTGCGCAGAACTTAATCGGGGCTACTACCACGTCCGTCCAACCGGTGAAATATATGCATTGTATATGACATCTCACGACGGGGAATCGATTGTCGCGTCCTAAAAAGTCGTGGACGATTGCGAATTTATTATGGTTAGGGTTTACTGGGGGCAGCAACTGGTCGGATACCACTATGCACGTACATCCGGTGTCTCTGACTAAAGTGGATACTCGGCACCCATTAACAGTGCCCTCTTCAAATTGTAGGCCGCCTGGTGAACTTTTGTTGAATAGAAATTTTACCTGTTGCTGGGGCCCTTCGGATGTTGGCACGGGGACGGAGGACGCATCAGCTTGTCCTGCTGGGATCACAGCAGTCAGGTTTTGCACCTGTTGTCTCGAGGTCTCCCTCAGTCGAGAGTTCTGTGGGCACTGGACACTCAGGTGACCTACTATCCCGCAGGTATAACAAGTGACGGGCTTCCTGGGATACGTGCCGGTATTAGGGTATGATCCTTGTGGAACCCTAACTTCTTTTTTATTTTTTTCTCCTCCAAAATTTGGCTTATAAGTTCCTTTTGCTGTTGAGAACTTAAAGGGCTTCTTCTGCAAATGCCTTGGTGGTGGCCCATTTTTCTTTGGGGAGGGAACCTTCTCTTTCTTGTACTCCCTCGGATATAAACGATGATTTACCGCGTGGAGGTCAGTCTCGTCCAGACACTCGTTGAAGGTAGAAGCTTTTCGGTCCTTAACGAATGCACGGATTTCCTGAGGTAGTGTGCTTATGAACTGATCTCTAAGCATGAAGTCGACGACCGAAGCGACTTCGTTCTCTACCCCTTCTGACTCCATCCAAAACTGTAGTCTTCGACGAAGCTCAAAGCCAAAATGTTTGTATGTTTGTCCAGGTCTTATACGAGCCTGCCTGAACTTCATCATATATTCTTCCGGGTTAAGGTTTGTTGCTGAGAGAAGTTTGGCTTTGAGAGTGGAATGGTCCACAGAAACTTCTGAGGGTAAAGATACGAATATCTCTCTCATCCTACGATTGAGTAGCGGTAACAGTCTGGCAACCCCATCTTCTTCTAGGTCCCAATTATTGACTTCAAATATTTTCTCAAAATGGGAGAGATATGAGCATAAATCTTCTTCGTCCCTGTACTCCGGGAGTTTCATGCTGGCCGCTGGTGACACTCCTGTTTTGGATGACACTGACTGCACCTCTAACTGGTCTTTGCTAAGAGCTCTTTCGTGGGCCCTTATCTTCTCTCTTTCATCAGCTTCCATTTTCATTTTACGTTCCTCTCTTCTTTCGTCTCTTTCGTATATCTCTTTCTCCTGAATAAACGAGTTCAGCTTGGTTCCTTCCAGTCCGAGGCTTTGACCTTGCTTCCGATAAAGGTCCAACGATGCCATCGCGCTTATGTCAGTCATCTACCTTGTTGTAAATCAAGCCTGACCTACTCCACCACCGAAACTTACCACTTGGCCTAACAATTACCTTTAGATTGTTTCCACCTCTAACTTTACCAATTTTCCTCTCGTCAAATATTCTATTATTCCTGGTATTCCTTTTACGTGTTAGCTCTTCCTTAAATAGACACTGCTGGGTTCTTTCTAATATAAAACCTACAGACCTGACACCGCTTTTATAATGTCGTAGAATGGCCCTTTTTTGATCACTCTATTCTTTGACACCCTTTTTGTAGCGGTATGCTTTGTGGTGTGTGAGTTACTTCTTTGATGAAGTAGGCTTTGATCTAAGAGTGCTAATTCGGTAGTTTTGTTCTTAAGGAAGAGCTATTTAAACACGTAAGGATAAGAGGAAACACCAGAATTATACCAACATAAACATATATTTTAAATGAAACACTTAACTATAACAAACAAACAGTTAACAAATTTCTATCTTTGGCATCTAGTCCTATCGCACGGATACGATGACAAAAAAGAAACAAATAGGCTGCATGTAAACATACCAATTGCCGATTAGTATTTTTATCGCGACTCTATTTGATTAGCGTTAAACGTTAAATTAACGTACTCTCGTCTACAAGCACATATGACCTAGGTTCAAGAACAATGGTTTCTACTCCCCTTAAAACGTGAGACGTACTAAACTTCTACTATCGCAATATGAATATAAATGTTCTTTCTAACTTACATGACAGGAGGTATTAGGGATTGCCGGATGTCGCTGGAGGACTTATCTCTCGCTGTGGAGTGTTGTGGCCGATGGTTGAATTTCGTCGAGGAGGGATGGCTTGCCACCTGTGGGGGGCTGATTCTTCAACGTAATTAAAGAACGGGAGCTCGTTGGGGCTGGGTTCTTCTACTCTCACTCTTACGGAGCTTGAGATGTGAGAGTCACTCGAGTGTGAGCGGGTTTACTTTTCTTCAGTCAGACTTCTTCACAGTCTGTAAAGGATTCTTCGGTATGGCACTGATATAAAGCTCGACTATTTATGTTAATACGGCCCGGAAAGGGAGGATCGATTTTCTCAATCTGATCCTATCGTTTCTCACGGAAATAGTCTTGTATGGCTGAAGGATCGATCTTCACGAACTGAACCTTCTTCTCTCTTATCGAATTCTAATCTTCTTGTCTGGCTGAAGGATCGATCCTCACGAACTAATCCTTCTACTTTCGTATCGACTTCTAATCTTCTCTCTTTCTTTGCGGGGCTTATTTATAGGCGGATTACCGCCCCATCTTAAGGGGGAAGTGACCAGGCCACAGGGGCAGGGGATGGGGGACGCGAATGGTGAGTTCGCATTTGGGGAGAGCGAGAATTGCAGAGGGAGGCACTGGGGTGCCCAAGTCGGCTCGCTAATTAGAGGCTCGCAACCGCACCGCTACTTGGCGTGCCTTTTGCCTAGCACCGCTTTTTTTTCATAACCACGGGTTTATGGGTCTCGTAGGTAATTGGATCGTTAGAGCGTCGTTTAAGGGCCTTATGTGGTCGCCTTAAAACAGATGTTAGCTCCAACTTCCCAAAGCGGCGGGGAGATCAAACAGGGTAAGCAGTTATGGTTATTCGCCTTCTACCGTTCCCACGCTTCTCCTCATGGGGAGGAGGCTTTAATGTACCTATACTCCTCCAGAATGCTTAATGTAGCTATTTCTCTACAATCATTTAACTCAACTTTAGAAAATACGAGAGACAATACTTTACCCAAACCCTATAAAAGTAGTAAAAGGTATGGAGTTAAATGTAATTTGAGGTTATTAACTAAGGTAATGTATGGTAACTAACGTAAGGTATGGTAACTAACGTAATGTAAGGAAACTAAGGTAGGGTAATGTGAGGTTTGGTTAGAGCACTGCCCTCTGGCATTCCTATAAAATAGTCCATGTATCAATATTCCATTGCATCAATTTAAATATTACCATTACCTAATATCATTCTAACTTAATGTACCCTGTGCCTAAATATTAGCATACTTTCCTTTTTAAATTCAATGTAAAAATATCCATTTATTTTCTCATTTAATTTCTATTAAATATTATGTAAAATCTCAACTTAGTTATGTATAAATTATCAATCATCTTAAGTTATCTTATTATTAATGTATCAATCAAAGATACAAAAATTTTTTGTATATATATTTTCAATATATCTTTCGTAATAATAATTGCCATCCAAAAATCGGGGCTAAGATACATTTTTGGGCAACACTTTATTTAGTAAACCATAACAACTAACACGCTTTTAGATGTCTCGCATTGAACACAAATATTTCCACTCGTGCTTCGTCATTCCAATCGTAAAGGTCAGTAAATATTCCTTCTCCAGTTAATCATTTAATTCCAAACAAATTGTATTTAGTCTAATTCCTCGTCCTCTCATTCCAAACTCCCATACACACTAGTTGCTACCTTGTTGCCTTGTTACCCTTTTACCGATATTTACCTTGCTATCTACTTATACCAATTTATACCTATTTATACATCGTTGTCACTACCTTACACCAAGTTTAGTCACGACGAAAATTCTGCATTAAACTCATTTTTCATTTTTTTATAATTAAACTCAAATTCAATCATTATATTTCAATCATGTTGCATTCTTGTTAATCTATAATATATATATATATATATATATATATATATATATATATATATATATATATATATATATATATATATATATATGTTCTATTCTCGTTGTATTCCATCCATTCTTTTAATGATTTCGCAGTCAGCTATTACGCTTAAATTCACCGCCAGCTCAGCTGCTCGAGCCTTGTTTACGATTCATCCTTCAACAATTCTCTCTCTTCAAAACTTATAAATATAGGTTTGTTGTGAAGTATCTATCTAGGCTCATACCACGATGGCCCTATATCCATATGGTAACTATGATGGACTGTGAATTGGGATCTTGATTCGAAGTAAAGTGTAGCAGCAGTGAGTGGGTGACTGCTTCAAAGCGGGCAGCTAAAGGCGTGCGTTCGTTTGTGTGTTGGTGTAAGGGAAAATCTTTTACTAGAGGGATTTTTGTGGAATACATTTTGAAAGTAAAATTGCTTTCCCGTTTATGTTGAGATGGGTTACAATTTGAATATATATATACATTGATTAAATCATCATGATTATTTAATTGGAGACATTTTAATATAATAAAATTCCCTGGGAGTCTTGCCATTATAGGAATGTCCTAGAGGGTATTGTTATACGACTTTGCCGCACTATGAATTTCGAAGTCGCAAACGTTTTGAATAAGTCGGACTAAGCAAAGTCGCACCGCAATTTTCCGCGACTTTGAACAGGAACAAAGATGACTTTTTTGAAAGAAATTGCCCGGCTGTTGAGTTGATGGCAGCTAACTATATTTTAATCTGATTTTTAACTTTCCTTTTACGATAAATTAAATTCTTCACATTATATGAGACTGACGTTACATGAAACTACCTAAACGTACCTCCAAAAAGTTGGTCACTTTGAATTTTATTATAAATCAGTAAAATTACATACATTTTTCAAGCGTGAACCAAGTTTTAAACCTGTCTTGTCAGTTAAAAACGTTCGAGAACGTGTTATGCCCTGTGGTGTTCATCGTGCGAATTAATCTTATTTTCTCTTAGGAGTCCATGGAGGAGTGAGTGCCCTCTAAAGGCGAGCTAGCCTGGTTCCTCTTCCCCTACCAGCACAGGGAGGTGTATGGGGACTTATTCACTAAGTACAATAACCCCCAACTCTGCAGATGTGGAGAGGCTATTCAGCACGGGAGGGGACATCCTCAGGGCCAAGAGGTCCTCCCTAGATGAGGTCAACTTTGAGGAGCTGTGTTCCTCAAAGGGAACATAGACCTCCTGGAGGAGAAGATCGGCCAGGAGGACTTGGAGGAGGATGCGGATGACATGTAGATATTAGTTTAAGCTGTGTTTTAACTAAAAAATAAAAATAATAATAATAAATGTTTTTCTGCCTTATAAAAGCATGTTTCTGTTATCGCGCTAAAGTTTACTCTGTAATTTAGGGGAGTCGCCCCGGGGAAAAAAAGTCGCAATCGCAGTCGCAGTCGCAGTCGCAGTCGCAGTCGCAGTCGCAGTCGCAAAGTCGCAAGTCGCACTGGGGGAGGGCGGGGGGCAAAAATAGAGTCGCAAAGTCAAAGTCGCGCCCAGCTATGGTTTTAATGATTAATGACCTACAGCACCTACCGCCCCATTGAAATATGAGGCTCGGAACAGTCCTGCAACCGCTAATCTCTTCCTATCTTCGCCGAACTCAGTGACGCATACAATTGAGACAAGTAGTGCTCCACCGACATTCGCGCTACTGAGTCTTCTTTCAATAGAGAAGCTGCGGGATGCCAAAGCAACTTTCGAAAAACTTTTGAAGGAGGGAGTCGTGCGCCAGTCAAAATCACCATGGGTGTTACCGATAAACATGGTACCGAAGAAGTCGCCCGGTGAGTACAGGGTGGTCTGCGATTTCCGATTGCTCAATGCGATTACAAAGCCCGACAAATATCCATTGCCGTGAATTCAAAGTGTGGCAAACCACCTCTATGACAAAAGGATTTTTTCAAGGTGTGATATGATCCGTGCTTACCATTAAATCGCTATGAACCCCGAGGACATAGAGAAGACTGCGGTGATAATGCCGTTTGGATTATGTGAGTACGTGAAGCTTCCATTCGGCCTCTGGAATACAAGTTGCACATTCCAATGACACATGGATAACCTGTTTCGAGGATTAGGGTTTGCTTATCTATATATAGACCACATCCTGATATTTTCGGACAATATGGAAGATCATTTGAGGCATTTGGATCGAGTCTTCAAAATCCTGGTCGAAAATGGTCTGAGGATATCCCTGGAGAAATGCGAGCTGTCAAAGAACGAGATTGATTTTTTAGGGCATCACATTTCGGTGGAAGGAATTTGCACACCGGCCAAGAAAATGAAGGAAATTGGAGACATGCCCTTACCAAAGGACTACAAGGAAATACGACGATATTTGGGCATGTTAGGATACTACCGAAGGATGATAGCAAATTTTGCCGCAATTGCAACCCCGTTGACCGAGCTTGTACGCCTGCAGCCTAAGGTTCGTGAGCTCGAATGGAACGATGTGGCACGAAGAGTATTTGTGAATACTAAATCGGCCTTAAAAACTCCGTCAAGCTTTGTCACCCGCTGCCCAATGATTCGCCATCCAGCTACTGACGGATTGTTCCCAATACGCGGCAGGTGCTGCCCAACACCAAATGGTAAATGGATCGCCACGACCAGTGGCATTCTTTTCGAGCAAGCTAAGCCGGACACAGCAAGCATACTCCATCTACGACAGAGAGCTCATCGTGGCGTATCTTGCTGTTATCTATTTCAGGCACATTATTGAACGGACCACAAGCCATTAGTATCGGCTTTTTCGTCGCCATTAAGGGCAAAAACAGACAAGCAGCAACGCCATTGGACAGCCATTTTGGAATACAGCAACGATATCGCCTACGTGCGTGGTCAGGACAACGTAGTCGCTGATTGCCTTTCAATGAACGTCAATTCGGTCCAAATTGACTCATTTGGCCTCCTAGCTTTGGCGGCAGCGCAGGATGATGACGAAGAAATGAGGGAATTTCGCTCGCGATTAAAATCTTTCCTTTTTCCTGGGGAAGCTCAACTATACTGTGAAGTAACATCAAGATACCCACGACTGTTTGTCCATATGACATGCAAAAGAACTATCTTTAATTAGTTACATAATCTGTCACATCCTGGAGTCAAGGCACCACTTAGTCTTATCAAATCTCGATATTTCTGACTTAATGTGGACAAGGATGTTCGCTCCTGGACAAGGGAATGTCTCCCATGTCAATTTTCCAAGATCATTCGCCACACGAAATCCCCGACCCTGCCCATTGATACTCCATATTCAAGGTTCGAAACAGTCCATATTGATATAGTTGGACCAATTCCACCGTATACACTGCCTGGACAATCCTACCCCTCACACAATCAGTATTTACTATCGTGCATCGATCGAGCTATGAGATGGACCGAAGCGTTACCGATTTCGGACATAAGTGGCGCAACGGTTTCGTTATCTTTCCTAGACGAGTGGATTTCCAGATTTGGTGTCCCGCTTTACGTAGTGACCGACAAAGGAGCCCAATTCGAATACGGGCTATTCAAGGAACTGTGTGCCCTCGTTCGTTTTCATCGTCTCCGCACCACGGCGTATCGTCCGTCCACGAACGAGATGGTGGAAAGGGCACACATGACTTTGAAGTGCTCTATAATGGCCCGTCGACAGGCCTGGCTGGTTGCACTTCCAATTATCCATTTGGGCATTCGGTCCTTGCCTAATGACTCGGGATTTTCGCCTTTCAGGGCAGCCACAGGAACCATCACTAGGGCACTTGCACTCAGTGCCCAAGACTTTAGTGCCCAAAGATTTTCGTGAGGCAACTCATGTGTGAGTCCGAATAGATCGCGTTTGCAAACCACTGGAAGCCCCATATGCTGGCCCTTTCCCGGTGATTGAGCGTGACGGCAAGATTTACAAATTGGAATTCCCTTATGGCAAGAGGGACACTGTCTTAGTAGACAGACTGAAAACGGTAAGGCTTCCTCCCTCGCATAGTGATAATGTGCAGGGTACTCAGCAATCCCAGAGGACTCAGTCAGAGAACAGGAGGAGTACCGGTTGTACTTCGCATCGTGTGGTGCATGGGACAGAAAACAATGATGCCAAAGGAAGTCGAGGAGAGAACTCACATGAACCGGAGAGAATAACGGCAAGATAGACGTCTTCACGCGCTTCGGGAGATAAGTCACGTTGCCAGGAACACGTCATTCATATATTTTTTAATCTTTTTTTAGTCATTATATTGCAGCGGCATATTATAATGAAACAGGCCTAAATATAAACACGCTTCGTTACTCTATAGCTTTCCTGCGTATCGAACTATGTATATTTACTGTGTCATAATTATAGCATTCTTATAGCAGTCGAAAAAAAGATGAGACCAAATTGTAAGATAAGATTATATATTATTGTGTATTATATGGCAGAACATGGCATAATGAATAGGCTTGTTTTGTTGAGTATAGATGTATGTCCTCACGAATACCAATGCCCTGTACGAATATTAAAAATGCTGTTAGACTTTAGGTCTGCCTGAAATATGTATTTAATATGTTTCTACCTATGTATTTATAATGCGTTATATTTCATTAACTCCATTACTGACAGGGGAGTCTTGTAGGACTCCGTCTATAAAATAGGTGCCT